>CM066031.1:115008228-115608228 GCA_033557465.1 Ichthyophis bannanicus
AGGCTGATTCTGTATAGCGAGTGTGGACAGTTACACATTAGAAATGTAAGTCCCTATTCTCAAGGACTTATGCGCACGCTTTGGACAGTAGCTATTCTATAAGCGCATGCATAAGTCCTATCGTGTGTATGTTCCATAGGGGTGTGCATGGGGGTGGCACCCAGTATATCAACACAACCAACAAATGAAATGCTTCCAACTCCTAAACGTCCAGTAGGCTGCAAAAAATCAAGAACTAACCACATTTAATGTTGAAAAAGAAATCCATTTTGCATTGCTTAAAGGTAATCTCTGAAACGGCTGGCTGGGCTGAGCAGGATGTTTAGCAGGCTCAGTGTATTTGCTCTGCCTTATTCCAGATGTTCTGGATGTGATGAAGGAGATTTGCGTATTGTAGAAGAGTTAATGAGGCTTGCACATATTGAAATAAGGCTGAAAATGTATTGCAGGATTCATAGTGGGAGCTAGATTAAAAGGATGAGTGAAAAGGGTTTATGTGACTTTCCTGAAAAATGCAGGGCCCCAGAAATACCACCGAAAAAGTGTGAGCTAAATACTAATAAATAAATAGATAAACTGTCCTTCTTTTACTGAGTGTTTGATATTTGGGTTCACTGACATTGATACAATTCTGTATGGTAGAAATTTTGTCTAAGTCTTGAATTTGGGGGAGTCACATCTGACATGATTTTGGGAAATCTAATGCAGTATGCTTACCCCAGGAATTGGCTCTCGGACTCTCACCCCCGAGATTATATTCCGCATTGAACGAGGGGAAGATCCATACATCAGGAATGAGCCAGGATCAGAGCAAACAGACACTAGGAAAAGCAGCTGCTCAGGTGAGTCGAGTAATAAGGGGGACTGGGGTACTGAGATGAAGAGTGGAGTTGAAACCTTAATTTCCAATCTGACTCGTCTTTATCTGTGCAGGCCTGAGATACTCAGGTTCTTAGATGGCTGCTAAATCTCGTACTATAGCACAGCAATACTGACCTGTGCCAGAGCTGCTTTTAGACCTGCAGTACTCTTGGCCCTCAGTGGCCAGAAGACTCAGAAACAAATACATATGCAACACACTGAATTTTAATAGCAGAATCAGATTCACAGTGATGAGTTCCAGTGTAGATAAAAGAAATTTGCACTTTTAGATGTAACTAAGTGTACAATGCTAATCGAGTGCTGTAGAGTTTCTTTCCCAGTCCTTAAGAAGTAAATGAGTCACCCAGTTCAGGATGTGCAGACAGCTTTTAGCATTCACCCTGCTCCTTTTGCTCTACATATAGTACTATGAGGCTGATTCTCTATAGCGAGTGTGGACAGTTACATATTAGAAACGTTAAGTCCCTATTCTCAAGGACTTATGCACACGCTTTGGACAGTAGCTGTTAGTCCATAGCAACATTTGTGGCATATCTTGCTGACAAATAGCGCAAATGTATATAGTTGTTTATAGTTGTATATAGTTACCCCTGTTAAATCCAAGTTGTACAAACCTGTTCCTTATCGGTCCTACAGTTCAGTCCTCCACCACTGGGTAGTGCACCTTCTCCTGCAACATGGAGACTGGACAAGTCAAACTTGTGACATCACCGGGTATATCCTGCTGGTCTTCTCCCATGATCCCTCAGTGTGTCCAGTCTCCATGCAGCATGAGGACATAGTGAGCCTAGGTGCTGGGCTCACTTGAGAAGCAGTTTAGGAGCAGTTAGTCAGGATTTGATTTACCTTGCATTTCTTTTGCCCTTCTTTAGGTATAATCCTGTAAATTGAATTCATTTTCATTTAATTTCATTTACTTTTACTTCATTTATTTTCACCTAGTCTGCCTTAGTGTAAAGGGGGGTTCTGTCCCTTTTCAAAGTTCACGCTGCCAGCTAGCCTCTCTGCTTGGGATTCTTCGGTCTCTGTGCCCGGTGATGATCTCTCCCCCAGGACTGTACGGGGGAGAGCTCTGTGGAACACCTGCATTTTGGCAGTGTCCATGTGGCAGATTCCCATCGCGGCGGGAGCCTCAGGCCGTTCGAGGTTCTTTAGCCGGTGGGCCGGGGCTCGCAGCGTCTGCTACTTCTGGTGGCGCGAGGCAGCAGCGTGTCTGGACAGCTCTTCACCCCGCAGCTACAGCGGGGTAACTGCTGCATCCCGACGCCACAAGGGAGTCTCTTGAGTCCGCATGGAGGGGCTCTGAGCTCTTGCCGCCTCTGTGGTGTTTGGCGCCAAACGGGCCTGCTTCGGATTGGCGCCATTTTCTCGGCAGGGCTGAGGCCTCGTGGCGGAGAGCGGAGCAGCCCCGCGTTTGAGCAGACGACGCTGTTCCACGCGGCTACACCCAGATAAGGACTTCCTTTTGCTGTTACTTTTAATTTTAATTCTAATTTTAATTTCCTTTTAATTTCATGATAGTTTATAGTTCTTTGACTGCAATGTGATTGGTTTGGGTTTTACTTCTTGGGGGGTGCCTTTACCTTTGTCTGCATTCTGGCAGTTAGCGACGTCTGTGAGCAGCAGGTTTCCGTGCTAGGATTTGGCCATTCAGGGTCATCGGCGGCACAACCACCTACAAATTGAGCCCTTTCTGAAATTGTCATTTACATAAGGATGCTATTTCCATGTTTATACGCTTGGAAATTGTGCAGACAGCCTCTAAATGTCGTTATGCCATCTGCAAATTTGATCGCCATGCTTGCTGATCTCTTTTCCAGATCATTTCAGTGCAGTAGATGTTACCAGATGCCAGTTCCAGTGCAGATCCCGAGACATTCCACTATTTACGGGTCTCCTGTGAGAAAACTGGCCATTTAGTCCTATTGTGTTCCTGTTTTTGATCCATTTCCCATTCTATAATAGCACATCATCTCCTTCCTCAGGAGAAGTTCATAAGGGGCTTTGTCAAGTACCTTCTAAAACATCCAGATACATATCATTTGGCTTACTCACATGTTTATTAACCCTTTGAAAAGACAGCTTGTTGCTGCTTTTCAGAACAAGTTCTATCATTTAACTGGCACTGAACTCAGATTCATTGGTCTGTAGTTTCCAAGATCGCCTTTGAAGCTCTTTAAAACAAACAAACAAAAAAAAACCCAATTAGTGTTACATTAGTAACTCTTCAATCTTTAGAGATCATTAATACTAATGTTATGATTGAGTCTGGCTGATACTATGAATGATCACTATTAGACAAAAATTAGCTAGGTTAAGACACTTTGATTTGGTTTTCTGCACTATGTTATCAGAGTGCAGCTTGCCCATTTGGCGGGAACACTGCCCATCTGGGCCATCTGGGGAAAGGCCCCTGCTGGGGATCGTGAGAAGTGTTGCTGGATGGCACAGTCCGGGGCTTAGTGTTCCAGGGTCCTGGAAGGGTTGATAGCGGCAGTCAGGCCTCCCTGTCTTTGCTATGACGGTCACCTAGGTTCAAGCGTCCTGTGTTTTGGGTGACAGGAGTGGGACACCTGGACATGTGGTGCTGGATGTTGGATAGGCTCATACTTCTTAGGTGCACTCTCCTTGAGTGCGTCTGCATGTCCGTGTTCCGTCTGTGATCTCATGCTCAGGTGATTGTTGCAGCAATGACAGAGATCGCTTGGGATATCGTGAGCGGGGTTGTCATGGTGTTGCATGGGGTTGCCAATGCAAGACGGGGCCATCCTGAGGAGTTTGGGCCTCAGTCATCAGCTTTCCCTTCGGTGGCACGGCTGTCCAGGAGGCGCCGGTCCAGTTCTTCTCTGCCTCTTCTCAATGTGGGCAGGGGGGCTGGCAGATCTGGAAATTCACGTCCACTGCACGTTCTACTGTTTTACCTCTGTCTTGGGGTTCTGAGGTCATATATTCCCAATCATTTGTTTGGTGGGGTGCTGCTGTCTGTTGTGCAAGACAAGGTGGTCAACAGTCGGAGGCTGTCGTCTATTCCCCTTACCCCTGAAGGTGCTCACAATTTAAGTTTTTTGTACCTGCGGAGGTGTATGTTGTTAAAGGCTAGCAGGTGCACCTGTGGGACCAGAATCCTCGGTTCTTCCGACCTTCCTTTGAGGTGCGCGTGTGGGGTTTACTCCCTTGGTCAGCTAGCAACTTGCTTCACCCATTGGGCCTTCCCTTTCCTCAAGGCATCGTTGCGTCCCACTTCTTCGTGGGGGGCTCGCCGCAGGGCCTGGAGTTATGCTCAGCCGGTTCCAGCCAGGGCTGAGTCCTTGGGGGGAGGCTCCGATCCTAACGATACAGGGAGTGCTGGGATCCGTTCAACCAGGTTCCTTCGGGCCCAGCGTACATCGTCTTTTGCTGGCCGGTTTAGGTCTTCGGGTCATGGCGGTGCTCCGAGAAGACCAGTAGGCTGCACAGTGCTTGTCTTGGAGCAAGCACGGGATATCTGTAGGTTCATATTCAAAGCCGTCCGGTTACATGTCCCTCCATTGTGGAATGCTGTACTAGTAGGCATACTTCATATGCTGGGCTTACAAGTTGGCTTCCGCGCTGCTCGGCATCAGCCAAGGTGACTGCCGGTTTAGGCTGTGGAGTCAGCCTGGAGGAGGGGCCTTGCGTTCTCTGGACAATGCCCTGTTCGGTTGTGTGCCTTGTGGCCCATATGGAGTTGTAAAAAGGAAAAAAAAAAAAGAATAATCAAACAGGAAAGCCTTCCTAATTGTCCCCACTTCTTTTTTATAAGGTTCTGTCCCTTTCTTCCGGGAGCTTGGCCAGAGCGTGGTTAGACTCAGCTACATTTTGGGGATCCTTTATGTACAAGGCGTTTTAGTGTACGCAGCACGCCCAGTGTTCCATCGTCTGACTGGAACGGTACGCGGTACGTCAGCCGTGGCAGGCGTTCACGGACACGGTAGCGGATCGAGCGCTGTAGGTGCTGTCTGAGATCTCCGGGATGGTGGCCTATTTCGATCGGCAGGGTGGAGTCGGTCGGGTGGTCAGGGTGGCCCGAGCGAAGGGACAGCGTGCGCGGTTGAAGCCTTGGCGGCCTGCGTTTCGGTGGGGACACTGTGGTGGCGTATGTCCTTAGTGGGGTCCGAGTGTTTGCCGGAGGAGTGAGATTGCATCAGGCGGTGTGCGCGCCGCGTGTGCTCAGATGCGGTCAGCCCATATTGGACCTCATGGCGACCTGTCAGTCTGCGGCGACGGGTCGATGTTTAGCAGAGGACATATGAAGCTACTGGATAGCGTCGACGCATTGGTACGGGGCCGTGGCCCGGTCCATTCTATGCCTTTCAGAGGTCATGGTGAAAATGGCCGACTGGGTCTGGTTGCTAAGATATGTGCTCTTCATTAGTCAGTGGGGACCATTACCAGTGTATTCTGCAACATTTGCGTGAGCTTGCATAATCTTTACTTGCAAGCAATCGAAATACCTGTCCAAAACCAGTTGATGCAGTCACTACTTAAATTTGCCTCGCTTGACAGTAAAAAAAAAAAAAAAAAAAAAAGACATTTATTTTATACCGATAGGTCACTCACAGCATATTTGGCGATTCCTCGTCCTGGTGTTAATCATGCAGATAATTTCTGCTCTAGTTGTGGTGATGTGACTTTTACATCACAAAAATGGCATATGACTGTGGCGGTTCAGAAAGCCTACAATTTATATTTTGGCTGCAGAATAAAAGATCAGGATAAAAGCTAGGCGCCACACATATGCTGCAATACATGTGTAGCAGATCTCAGGCTGTGGATGGATGGGAAAAGACCATCAAAGTCTTTTGCGGTTCCAATGATCTGGAGAGGGCCCATGGATCACGTCGGCGATTGCTACTTCTGCATGGTTCCTCCAATTCCGGAGGGCATATCCAGGTGATGTAAGCGGTTGGCCTACTGGCATTGCGTCGTGGGCTTGGCTACCAGAGTCTCCTTTCTTTTTTGTCACACCATGTAAGACTCCACATCTTCTGAAACAACGCTGGACTCTGGGGCACTTGACACCCTCTTATATGCCCTTGGTGGATCACGCTTGGTTTATTGCAACTCATTGCTTCGCTGCATTCCACATTCTCAATTAAAAAGACTCCAACTGGTCCAGGACATAGCTGTAGAGCTACTTTGTGTTGCAAAGAATAAAGCCCTTAAGAGGTGTGACAAATAGGGTGTTTGACGCTGGTGGTTTTTTCCATTTCCCTCATTTTGCTTCCCACCTCTGTCTGGATGGACCTCGGTTCCGTTCTCCCTCGTGGAATCCGGCTGTGCCTGTTTAGTTGTCGGTTTGGGACTTACGCAAGAACACTTTGCTTGTAACCTGCGTTCCTTGGACCTTAGGTGAGGTTCCGTCGCTTTCTGGGAGGTCTCTTCGCTGCCTGTCCCTCCGTGGAGGCGGGTTCTGCGGGAAAGCAGCGGTTGCTAACACTTGACACCCTGGTGGGGTCGAGAGCCAAGGGGGAGCTCAAGCGGATTTTTCAGGTGGAGCTCCGGTAGCCTTCTCAGTAGGTCTGTTTCTAGGGCGTTCAGTGTGTTTGCGATGGCGAGTTTGTCTTTCTGAAGCACTAGCGCTGCTTGGGGCAGAGTTCTGTGCTGTTTTCACCAGTGAAGAGATCCAAGTGGGCTCTCGGTCGTGTCTTCCTGGTTGGCTTACCACCTGTTGACGTGAGGAGCGGGCTGGGGTCGGTGCCTGCTCTGTTCGTTTAGGGGCCGAGCCGACTGGATAGGTCCCTCCCAATGATTACTGCTCTGGTACATCCCAGTGGTGGAGGACTGAACTGTAGGACCGATAAGGAAATGGAAATTACACTTACCTGGTAATTGATGTTCCTTGAGGGAGTACAGTTCAGTCCTCATTCCCGCCCGGGGATGGATGTTTCAGACGCGAGGCGTCAATTCCGAGTATGCTTTCGGATCCTAGAGTCGGCAACGGGCTCTGATTGGCAGGTAATCGCGAGAGCAACCTTTTCTGCCTATACTCTTCCTTAGTTCTCCTTCCTTCTAGCTCTCTATCTTCCGCTGTTTGGTGCGCAGGGGGACAGGGGCACGGAGGAGGGTGTTTTCGGCCTTTCTTTTTGGGGCCCTGTGATTTTAAAGTTGAAGTTTGAGCATAGCTTTGTATTTAGTACTTTAACTGGTTGTTTGTTTGCTCCTTTGAGTCTGCTTTGACAGTAGGTCACTGGGGGATCATGGGAGAAGACCAGCAGGATATACCCGGTGATGTCACAAGTTTGACTTGTCCAGTCTCCATGTTGCAGGAGAAGGTGCACTACCCAGTGGTGGAGGACTGAACTGTACTCCCTCAAGGAACATCAATTACCAGGTAAGTGTAATTTCCATTTATCTGTAATGTACACTGCATTGATCTGCTGTGCTGTACAATTTATTGTTACCTGTAAACAGTGCTGATTGTAAAAAGCGTGGTATAGAAATAATAAATAAATAAATAAAATTCAGTGAATCCCACTGTCCTGCAGTTGGTCTTTGCAGAGTTGCACTCAGGCAGGGAGAAGGGTGATTGCTCTCCACATACAGCCTGCTTCTAGTTTCTGCCACTCCAAGGATCTCTGGAGCCGTCCTCTTCTCTTGGATCTGGACTCTCTCACTTCTGCCACTTCTATAAGCAGATAAAGTAATTACCGCCCCTTCAGGTTTGGAGTGGAGGAAGGTGAAATTTTCCTTACCGTTAATTTCCTTTCCTGGAATTCTTCTAGACCAGTCCAGACAAACGGGTTGTGTTCCCCTTCCAGCAGATGTTGGAGACAGAGAAAGACTTCCAGAACCCTGATTGGTTAAGGTCTGGTAGATAGTGGAACACCCCTAGGGGTCCTCCTCAGTATAGATTATATAGCTAAAGAAGGTAACCTAAAGAAAACAGAACGCCACGGCCAACCGGGCCCCAAAAAGAACCTGAACTATATACACCAGGACAATTCGGAGGCTAAACAGCACTCGGACGTCTCTGCATGATGTACCTTCTGTAGAACGTCCACATGATGGTCGGTGTACAGCCCCATCAGACTGCAACTGAGAGTGGGCGGGAACTGGACTGGTCTAGCAGGATTCCAGGAAAGGAAATTAACGGTAAGGAAAATTTCACCTTCCATTTCATCCTGCTAGACCAGTCCAGACAAACGGGAAGTACCGAAGCAAATGACCTGCTGGGTGGGAAGACAGAGCTGCAGAGAGCACCCCAGCTCCAAACTGACTGTCACGTGCCTGAACATCTAAGCGGTAATGCCGCACAAAGGTGGACAACGATGCCAAGATTGCCGCGCGGCAGATATCAATGGGAGCGACCTGCGAGCATTCTGTCCAGGACGCTGCTTGAGCCCGTGTGGAATGCGCTCCGATACCCTGCGGTACCGGTCGAGCCTGAACAATATAAGCTGACTCGATGGCCTGACAGAGCCATCTGGCAATAGTAGACTTAGAGGCCGCGAGGCCTTTCCGAAGTCCTGCAGACAGGACAAAGAGGTGATCTGATGCTCGAAAAGAATTGATAACTTTCAGATACCGACAGAGAATCCGTTTGAGATCCAAGGCTCAAAGATCCTTATGGCGCCCCGTGCACTGTGACTTTGAGAAGGCCGGCAGGAATAGTGGCTGATTGAGGTGAAACGACGTAATAACCTTTGGTAAAAAGGAGGGAACCGCTCTGATGGAGACACCCTCCGGTGAAAAAGATAGAAAAGGATCCCGACAGGAAAGAGCTTGCAACTCGGAGATCCGACGAGCCGAAGTTATCGCCACCAGAAACACTGTCTTGAGCGTCAAGTCTCAAATAGAAGTTTCCTTAAGAGGCTCAAACGGACGAAGTACAAGGGCTTTGAGAACCAAGGACAGGCCCCAAGGAGGAACCACGGCCTGTAAGGGCGGACGTAAGACCCGAGCCCCCTTGAGAAAACGAGACACGTCTGAATGCGACGCTAACGAGCAACCGCGCACCGGACCCCGGAAACAGGTTAAGGCGGATACCTGAACCCGCAGAGTACCAAGAGCCAAACCTTTATCTAAACCCCCCTGTAGAAAGGCTAAGACATCGGAAAATGCCGAGCGCCAGGGGGAAAGCCCACGGTGCGAACACCAGGACTCGAAGACGCACCAGACGTGAGCGTATGCCAGGGACGTTGAATACCTACGAGCCCGGAGGAGCGTAGACACCACCGCGCCAGAGTAATCCTTACGAACTAACTTGCGGTGTTCAAGAGCCAAGCCGTAAGCGAGTAGCGATCGGTGTTTTCCATGAACACTGGACCCTGACGGAGGGGGGAGGAGACCGCTGTCAACGGAACAGGAACTGCGCGAGACAAGCGAACCAGATCCGCGTACCACGGTCTTCGAGCCCAGTTGGGCGCTACCAGAACTACCGGCCCCTGGTGTTCCATGATGCGCTGAAGAACTTTGCCGATCAGGGCCCATGGAGGAAACACGTAAAGAAGGACGTGGTTCAGCCAAGGCTGCGCCAACGCATCTATCCCGGTGGAACTGTGTTCCCTCCAGCGACTGAAAAAGGCGGGTACCTTGGCATTCGCCGCTGAAGCCATGAGGTCCATCGCAGGCATCCCCCACCTGCGCACTATGTTCTGAAAGGCCTCTGGCACAAGCTCCCACTCTCCCGGATCGAGAGTGTGGCGACTGAGAAATTCGGCTGTGACATTGCTGATTCCCGCGATATGCTGCGCCGAGATGGCCTGCAAGTGCTGTTCCGCCCAAGGAAAGAGAAGATCCATCTCTCTTGTCACACCAGGACACTTTATGCCCCCTTGGCGATTGAGATAGGACACAATGGTTGCATTGTCGGAGAGGACACGCACCGCCCGGCCCTCGAGGATGTGCAGAAAGCACCGTAAGGCAAGGCGAACCGCCCGAGCTTCTAACTGATCGACCAGCTCGCTTCGTGAGTTGTCTAGGTACCCTGCGCCGTGTGGGTTAGGCAGTGAGCCCCCCAACCTGAAAGACTGGCATCGGTTTTCTAGGGGAATCCCTTGCAAGAGATTACGCGCAGAGAGCCACCAACGGAGGTCGGACCGGACTTCTGGCAGAAGCGGTAGACGAAGCTGGTAATCCTCGGACACCGGAGACCACCTCGAGAGAAGCGCCTTCTGAAGACAACGCATATGCGCCCTTGCCCAGGGGACCAGATCGATGGTGGCAGCCATCGTACCGAGAACCTGCAAATAATCCCATGCCCGAGGGGCGGACTGAAGTAAAAACAGGCGAAGCTGAGCCAACAACTTGAGGAAGCGTTCCCGTGTCAGAAACACTCGACCCTGGTCGGTGTCGAATCTCGCCCCGAGGAAGTCGATTTGCTGAGACGGCCGAAGACAACTCTTGGCCCGATTGACGGCCCAACCTAAATGTTCCAGAAAGGCCACCACAGTCCTTACCGTGCGGAGGGCTTCCGGGAGGGAATCCGCGCGAATAAGCCAGTCGTCTAGGCAGGGATGTACTTGAAAGCATTGCTTGCGAAGAGCTGCGGCTACCACCACCATCACCTTCGAAAAGGTACGTGGAGCGGACGCCAGGCTGAAGGGCATTGCTTGAAATTGAAAATGCCGTCCGAGAACCGCGAAGCGAAGGAAGCGTTGATGCTCTGCGCGAATGGGAATGTGAAAATAAGCTTCTGCGAGGTCTAGCGAAGAAAGGCTAAAAAGGTTGGGGCTCTTTAACCTGGAAAAGAGACGGCTGAGGGGAGATATGATAGAAGTCTATAAATTAATGAACGGAGTGGAACGGGTAAACGTAGATCGATTTGTTTACCTTATCAGAATATAGAAAGACTAGGGGACATGCAATGAAGCTACAGGGTAAACTATTTAAGACTAATAAAAGAAAATATTTTTTCACTCAACGTGTAATCAAACTCTGGAATTTGTTACCGGAGGATGTAGTAAAGGCTGTTAGTGTAGCTGGGTTTAAAAAAGGTTTGGACAAGTTCCTGGAGGAAAGGTCCATAAACCATTATTAAGAAGGGACCCAGGATATCAATGCTTGAACCAATACAAGCATTGTGGAACCTGTGTCCCTTGGGGAAACTGCTAGGTACGTATGACCTAGATTGGCCACTGTTGGAAACAGAATACTGGGCTTGATGGACCTTGGTCTGACCCAGTATGGCATATCTTATGTTCTTATGTTAAGGAATTCTCCCTTGCGAACCACCTGAATGACCGTCCGAAGCGTTTCCATTCTGAAGTGAGACACCCGAAGACTGCGGTTGACACCCTTGAGATCCAGAATTGGACGAAAGGAACCATCCTTCTTGGGCACCACCAAATAGATGGAATAACGGCCGAGCCCCCTTTCTGACGCCGGAACTGGACGAAGGGCATTGAGCAGAAGGAGCCGCTGTAAGGTCATCTGAATGGCAAGTTTTTTTCCTGGCGCTCCTGCCGGGGAGAGAAGGAAGGCGTCAGGAATAGGACTGCAGTAGTCAAGGGACAGACCACGGGACACAATATTGAGAACCCACTGATCGGAGGTTATCGCAGCCCACTGTCGAGAAAAAAAGGTCAGGCGACCTCCCACTGGGGGAAGACTGTCGAGTGGGCTGCCCTTCCCGTCAGCGGGAAGAGCGGGCGGCTGCTGAACACTTTCTTGTCCCCGAATAGGACTCTCCGCCCTTCCGAGCTCCTCGAAAGGACTGCCCCCGATGTCCAGGTTGGCTAGAGGAAAAAGAAGAGGAGGCAGGTTTATATTACTGGAATGTACGAGAGTCGCGCGGCTGTGAAAACCGCCGAGAGCTCTGAGGATAGGAGCGAAAGGTACGCCGAGAAGTTGACTTCGGGCGATCCTCTGGCAGCCGTTGCGGCTTCACCTCACCAAGGTCCTTTACCAACTTGTCGCGATCCTCTCCAAAGAGAAAACGCCCTTTAAAAGGAAGCTTAGAGAGTCGGGTCTTGGAAGCGACATCCGCCGTCCACTGACGCAGCCATAGCCATCTCCATGCCACCGTTATGGACGCTACAGACCGAGCTGATAGTCGTAACAAATCATAAAAGGAATCAGCTAAAAAGGCTGTGGCGGATTCCAGACGCCCCATGGCCAGATCATCTGGCAATTGCTGAATCCAGCGCAATAATGCCCGGGCCACTAAGCCGCCACAAACGGTCGCCTGTAATGTCATAATGGAGGAAGAAAAAGCTGTCTTTAACAGACTTTCCACCTTGCGGTCCTGCTGATCCTTGAGCGCTGCTCCCCCTTCCACAGGGATGGTGGTATGTTTCGTCACGCCCGACACCAAGGCGTCCACCTTCGGATAGGACAGCCAACGATCAATATCTGACGGAGCCCAGAGATAAAGCTGACCAAGTCGACGTACTCCCCAGAGAGGAGAATCAGGCGTGTCCCACTCCCGAGAAACCATCTGTTGCAACTCCGCTGGAAAAGGAAAGGCTTTAGACGGCTTGCGTATGCCCAGCAAAATGGGATCCGCTTGAGACTGCGGGAGAGGAGCGTCGGAAGTAGGCAGATCAGAGAGCCAGAGTGCTTCAACCACCTGTTCAATAAAAGGCGCCAATTCCTCTTTTCTGAACAGCTGGATATCCAGCGACTCATCCGCAGCAAGAGAAGAATCAGAAGGAGAATATTCACCATCTTCCCAGTCTGAGTCATTGAAACTGTCTTCCGCAGAAGAGCTATCCGCCCCAGGGACATCAGATAACCTAGTGAGAGACTTTTTGGATGGACGCTCAGACTTGCGGACCGGCCCCTTATGGGACCGCTTATGCTGAGAACTTGGAACTGTGTCCTTATCTGGGGCTAGCAACCCCTTTGGACCCCCATCCGAGGAATCTGCCTGCCATAAGGTCCAGGCCTGGCGAAATAGTGCCAAAAAGTGAGCCTTCGAGGGATCTGACTGAGACTCCTGCCGTAAGGTGGAAGACTGAGGAGTCAACAGGGGTGCAGCTTGGGACGGCGAAACCTGTAGGGCATCAATGGAGGAGGCTTGAGGGACTGAAGAACAATCCAAGGGTGTCGCTGTCACTGAGAGGCCACGAGAAGATTCTCCTGGATGAGAAAGACAAGCAGTACACATTGTGTTTGCTAAGTCTTTCTGTTTCTTGCTGCAGCCCAGGCAGCGTTGCCCCAAGGAAGGAATGCCCGCGCGGTGCCTTACTTTATGTCGTCTGTTGTGGTGTTTTTTTTTGTTTTTTTTTAAACCCCAACACTACCAAAACTGAGTTAGGGCTGCCCCGCAACGCTCCGAGTGGGGCGGCAAAAATCGAGGAGGCACACAGGCGAAGCAGAAACGCTGCTATAAGGAAATGGCCGTCGGGAACGTGGCTGCGCGTTCGCGAAAATGGCCACCAGCACCCAAAAAAGGCGCGAAAAAGTAAAGCACCTTAAAACATAACGAAAATGAAAAATCAAATCCCCGATCAGTTGACAAGCCAGGAAGACAGTCACAGGAGCTTAGAACAAACTTGCAGCTCCTGTTCTGCTGCTAGCAACCTTCGCACTGCTGGGACTTCTCCTGCGGCGCCGAAAAGCTAAGAAGCTGACACTTATAGTTTGATGAAGCCGCACCAGCTCAGCACCCTCTCTGGACTCCACAGAAGCGCAGAGACAGTCCAGATAGCCTCCTAACCCTCCTGGTTAGGGCTGACAGACTGCGGGGACGGAGCTGCACTGATCTTAATCAGGAGCTCACAGCAGCAGAGCACTAGCTATCCACAATTCGTCCTGGGCAAACTCAGAGCAACACCTCATGTGAAGCCTGAGTACTTCAAGGTAAACGGAGCTATGTCCAAAGAAGAACAGAATGAAACGAACTAAAAGAAATAAAAGCAATACAAGTGAGGAGAGAGAGACCACGACAAACGCTCCTTCATCTGCTGGAGACAGAGAAATACTGAGGAGGACCCCTAGGGATGTTCCACTATCTACCAGACCTTAACCTGGAAGTCTTTCTCCGTCTCCAACATCTGCTGGAAGGGGAACACAACCCGTTTGTCTGGACTGGTCTAGCAGGATGAAATGGAATAGCCTAATGGTTAGAGTGCTGGCTTGGTGATCCAAGAGACCAGGGTTCAAATCCCACTAGCACTCTTTGTGGCCTTGGGCAAGTCACTTAACCTCAGAAGAATCCAAGTTATCAGTGTCCCTGTTTAATGTACATTACAATGTAAACTAAATGATAAAGCAGTATAAAAAAGGTTGCTAAAATAAAATTCCTATTTCTCTCAAACTGCTTGAGCTTGAGGAGTATCTACCTGCTGTGCTCACAGTATCAGGGCCCCAAGTGGTGGAAGATGTCAGGGTCTTAAAGAGACCTAAGCTTGACCATAGGAGAAATGACAGTCTGGGTTATGTATAGATCTTTGGGCTTGATTTTCAATACCAGCAACTAGGCATGAGTATAGAGCCTAGCTGTCCACCCTGAATCTTAACCCCAGTCATATCACTGTAGTAGCTAATCGGGTATTGGCAGTATTTCGGAGGAGTGGCCTAGTGGTTAGGACATGGTGCCTCAGGCCAAAGGGCCAGGAGTTCAATTTCTACCTGGGGACAGCAATCTCAGGCCAGAGGGACTGGGGTTTCTAGTCATATAGGCACTCCTTGTGGCCTTGGGCAGGCCACTTAACCCTCAGTTGCCTCAGGTACACATAGATTGTGAGCCCTTTGGGGACAAGGGACTGTATCCAGTACCTGCTTGTAGTGATTACATAATGTAAATGGCTTTGATTGAAGGATAAGGCGGTATAAAAAGCTGGTTAAATAAATAAATAAATTTCACTGCTGCCCAGTTAGCTCCCGCAGATAAAAGATAGGCCAGCTTTTGTTGCGCCTTTTTTTTTTATTCATAGTAGCTAACCATGTAGCTACTGTCGCCGTCCACAGCGGAGTTAGTAGGGGATATTCAGCGGCACTAACCGTGTTAATGCTGCTGAATATCCCATTCACATGGCCTTGCCAAAGGGCCCTTAGGTGTGGGCCGCAAAGAACCGCAGCTGTATCTGCACTACCGGCGCTCTTCACTGCCTAGCTCTCCATACGTGTTAAGCCTCCATAACCCCAGGGGCTACTGACAACGCCCGTCATAGACTTATGTCTCTTAACTTGGCATTTCGGAAGGCAGTTTCTCAAGAGCAGAATAGAGCTTATACAAGGAATACAGATAGCATTCACAGAAATAATTAGTCATTTCACTGCAACAGCTTCCTACCCCAAAATAACTGCCAGCATCTCACCTAAGTGCCAGCAACACAGAATCTGGACCTTTCAGACAGCAACCTTTACCTTCGCCAAGCCTTGCACCCAAGAACCAACACCAGCGAAACTGGAACTCTGAAACAACATCCAATCTCCCCAACCTCCAAGAGAACCCATCACCTGCCCACAGGAATCATGTTACAAGAAATCTTCCCATTAAAAACATTCACCGACCATCTCCCCAGAATCATGCTATCACTATATGTCATCCTTTACACCCTGCTTGCACTCCTCCTCCTAGCCAATGCCCACAACACACACACACCTCCCACATTCCACTACCTACCACAAACGCACCATCCTTACTATATATCCCACAGCACACCAGACTATATAACACACAATGCATCTTAAACATACCACTTGAAAACTATCACACCCCACCAAACACAGTACAAAACACTCCTCCACGAACATTCAAATGCATACTCATAAACACGCTCAGTGAGGAACAAAATCCCTGTCATCAGAGACCTACTAGAAAACCACCAACTTGACATCCTCTATATAACTGAAACTTGGCTCAAAGACACGGACAACATTCTCCTGAACCAACTCCTCCCAGATGAATACACTCTCTTCCACTGCCCACGATCACACTGAAGAGGTGGAGGAGTTATGATCAGAGCTAAAATACAACTCCACTTCAGGTTCTACTTGACCAAAAGCATAGATGAAGCAGACTCCCTTACCATAACAAACAAACAATTGACAATCTTCCTCTCATATAGACCGCCAACCACATCCACCACTGACCTATCATACATACTGGAAAAAAGTAGACAAACACCTAATCCAGCAAGGACCTCCTCGTCCTTGGAGACTTTAACCTATCCCCGGTCCAACCAAAATGCACCTCCTCTTTCCTAAATGCCATGGCAGCCATGGACCTATCACACTGGTTGTACTTTTCCACAAACACAACAAAAGCACTTGACTTAATCTTCACAAACAACCACACAACACACACTGGCCCCCTTCCCCCGATCTCTCAGTACCGTGGACCGACCACAAACTACTTAGCTTCTATCTCCCCCTCGTCCATCCAATACCCCAACACACCCATCAACACACAAAAAACCACTTCAAACAATTCAACAAGGACATCTTCCTAAAAAGCATCCTCCCACAGATGGATACAGACTTAAACAACCTCATCATACTAAGAAACAACTGGAACGTCATCATTGAAAATGCCTGCACCGTAACAACAAACCCACCCAGACCATCCAAAAAGCTCCCTAAGACTACATGATACACCCCAAACCTCCAAAGACTTAAAACACAGCTATAAAGACTTGAATGCAAATGGTGCAAAACAACCACCAGAGAAGACCAAACTAATTACATGAAACTTCTAGACAACTACTGTTCTGCAACCGATAATGCCAGACATGAATACTACATGAAACTTATCATCAATCCTCTCAGTTGACCAAGAGAACTCTTCAACATCATTAATCGACTTACAAGATCTCCCAGCAGCTCCAACACGGATCACAACATTACACCATAACAACTGACCTCCCACAACAAGCAACTACACCCTCAACCCTCTCCTACCCAAACCCTTGACACCGTCACATGGTCCTCCTTTAAAGCAGTCAGTAGAGAAAACATCAAAGACATCATCTCATTACTCAACATGACCACATCTCCTTTTGATCCATTCCCAGTCAGCTGGATCAAAGCAGCAAAGAAAGAACTCAGCCCTATGCTCACAAAAATCACACAATCGGTGCTCCAACAAGGAAATATGCCAGAATGCCTTAAACTCTCCCCCATTTGCCCCACCTTCAAGAAGCCTGACCTCGACCCTGCAGACCCAGCATCCTACCGACTAATCATATAAAATCATTGAGAAGACTGCCCAGCAACAACTTCATCACTATATCTACAGAAACAACCTACTTGACCCACAGTAATACGGTTTACGCCCCTGCATGGAATAGAAACATTGATGGTCTCCTTTATCAATACCCTAATAAAGGAATCCAAAACTCCACCCAAGGATTCCTCCTAATTTTCGTAGACATCTTAGCTGCATTTGACACTGTCAACTACAGCATCCTCCTTCAATGGCAAAACACAGTTCACCAGTGGTTCCATTCCTATCTAACTAACAGATAACAACAAATAAAGCTGGGAACAAATATATGTACTCCATACCTTCAGACACAAGGCATTCCCCTAGGATCCACCTTATTGGCATTACTCTTTAACATCTACCTGCAACCCTTCTGCTCGATCATCAAATCTCACAACATAAACTTCCACATATACACTGATGATATTATGCTCTATGGACCATTTAACATGAAACAACCTCATACACAAAACTCCAAGAAGGCTTTGCTGATGTATCTCGCTCGCTAACAGACAACAATCTCACAATCAACTATAAGAAGACTCAAGCTCTATTTATTACAAAAGACTCCTCATTCACCACCTCCCCCTCCCACCCCCCCAGTTCCCTAGTCTTAAACAACACTCAAATCAACATTCAGACCAAAGTGAAATACCTGGGCATCACCCTCGATCAGTATCTCTCCTTCAAATCATGAATTAATAAAACAATTAGAGCAATCTACCACAAGCCAAAATCCTGCAACGCCTTCACCCACTTAGAACCATCTGACTTCTGCTCAGCTGCCTGGTTCACTTCTTTGCATTCTGGGCAACCCAGATATTCAATGTTGGTGGCCAGATATAGTCCTGGCATTGAATATCCAGGTCTAAAGTTCAGAAGCAGCAACTTGCTGCCACTGCTAAATATCGGGCCCTAAGTGCACAACTTTGCGCTTGTTGACATTAAATTTCATCTGCGATTTGCTCACTCTTTCTCCCAATTTATCAAGATCCTCTTGCAATTTTTCACAATTCTCTTGTGTTTTAACAACTTTGAACTTTCTCTACTCCTGCCTATTCTCCTATCTCTTGTGCGACCCTCCCTCTGTCCCATCTCCCATTATCGATGTGCAGTATTTACTTACCTGTATATTACTGGAGTTCCTTTTCTTTTTCTAAATGTTATTTGTTATTTTATTTTATGCTACTGTAAACCGTCCTGATGTCCCACAGAAGGGTGGTATATCAAATTTTAATAAACATAAACATAATAATTTTGCGTCCTCCACAGATTTGATCACTTCACTCACTGTTCCCATTTCCAGGTAATTTATGAATATGTTAAAAAGCAGCGGACCCAGCATAGATCCCTGAGGTACTCTAGTGTTTAATACTCTAGCAACCCAGCCAGATAGAACAAAAGGAAGCGCCATTCAGCATGCCCGTGCCTGGCGGGCCCCCGCCTGAGGGCCCTATGGCGTGGACCGCACAAGGACTGCATTAAGGAACATCAAGGAGAAAAAAGGCTTAGAACTGACCCTCACAGCACGGAAACCTATAGAAGTAATGAAGAACTAAAGGATCACGTAAAGAAGTTACCTAAAAAACAGACCTGCCAAGGATACTTACCCACAACCCTGAAGCAGACTTCAATAAGACCCATCCTAAAGAAACCTTCAATGGATCAAGCCACCCAACAGCTCATATCGACCAATTGCCAGCGTATCATTCCTGGCCAATCCATTCCATTGGTTTAATGTAAATGTTTGTTGGTTAATTGTAAACACCCTTGATCTCTGGAAGGGGCGGTATAAAAAAATTATATATAAATAAATAAAGATAATTGAAAAGACTGTACCTGTGCTCCTCTTGACATGGTGTAGATCCCTCTTCACAGCACTATTCAACACATTAATCAGAAGTCTTGATAAGCCACATCAAGGATTCATTATGATATTTCTAGACATCAGTGCTGCATTTGACTCCCTATCACATAACACTCTACTTAGAAGACTCAGAGACATAGGCCTCTACAAAAACACAATAGACTGATTCACGTCCTACCTCACAGACAGAAAGCTACAAGTAAAAGTCGGGTCTCTGAAATCCAACCAATTCACCCTAAAGCAAGGCATTCTCCAGGGCTCAGCCTTATCAGCTCTGCTATTTAACATTTACATTCAGCCTATTTGCAATTTACTGAGAAAATTAAACATGAATTTCCATCTTTATGCAGGCGACATTATGTTCTACATGCCCGAACATAAGAACATAAGATATGCCATACTGGGTCAGACCAAGGTCCATCAAGCCCAGTATTCTGTTTCCAACAGTGGCTAATCTAGGTCATACGTACTGTCCCCCGCAGCCCCCTCTGGTGGCGGTGTAGTGTTTCCACCGGAGGCTGGGGAGCGCATAAGATTTGGGGTATCAGGGTTGGCCAGTTGCGAGGGTCGTAAGGTAGCGGTCCTTCGTGCCAACCTCGTTGCCAACTTCCCAATAAAGTGACTTCACAGCCAAGTGTAGGGAAAAAGGAAAAAGGCTTTTATTTCTCCTTTGCGCTATATGGTTCAAAATATACGGTTCAGAAAGTAACAGGGCTGTAACAATCCTTACATCAGGTTCCACATATATAAAACGGTCAAAGTAACAACTGTTAATCTCCACAGTAACTCAAAACATAAGGTATCCTGTATTCTCTTCATACATTCTTTAACTCCAAACAGATTATAGTTTTCCTACTGTACAATAAACGCATTCCATGGGTTCTTCCGCCTCCTCACCCCCAGATTCCACTGGCAGCCATTCCATGTCCGAGAGCTCTGAATCGGAAGCTCCAATGGGGCTGAGTTCTGGCTTTTTGAAAGCGTGCCAAACCGTGTTCCAATGCTTGTTTGTCAGCTTGGGGCGTCGGTTCTTGGCTATAGGATAGAACCCTGGCTGTTCATCTGCTATGGTTTTAAAAGCTCTCTTGTCCCAACCTTTAGCATTAACAGTTTTCTTCCTGGGGAAATCATCTGTTATTTTCTGCTTAAAAGTGTCATTATTATACTGATAAAATCCTCTCTTCTGCTTTTCTCCTTTGCTGGGTTTAGGCACACAATCACAGGCAATAACTGTTTTACCTTTGAGCTTTCTGTAGTCTCTTCCAGGAAAGGCTTGAGGCCTAGCCTGATTATCTTCTAATTCTTGCTGGCTCAAGTAATCCCCCCGGGTCTCTCTTTCTCTAGCGTGTGGATAAACTTCTTTGGGGCAGGGCTGCAGCTGATGCCCTCGGCCTTTGCTTCCATTCCTGTGGCAGTTAGCTAGTGGCCGCGCCCTCTCAGCTTTTCCCTGTTCACCAGGCCTCTGAGTTTTCCACCCTTCTCTCTGGTTACTTTTATAGAAATCTTTAAGAGTACCTTTCTCTTCTTGAGTATCCTTTTCAGCTGGATATCTTTCTCTCAGATCGTGGCTTAGCCCCTCTCCCTGGATAGGGCTTTCTCTCCAGCTGGATGGGAGAGCACCTTCTTCCTTGACTGCTCTCTGCAGTGCTGCTCCTTGGAGTTGTCCCTGGCCTGCTCTCCGGCCTACTCCTCGGCCTACTACTTGGTCTGCTCTCCAAGTTGCTTCTTGGCCTTCTCCTTGGCCTGCTCTTCGGCCTGCTCTTTGATCTCCCCTTTGAACTGCTCTGTCCCTGCTTAAATCGGGACTGACTGATTCTAAGTCCTGCCCATAGAGGCGTGGTTCCTCTGCATCCAAGCTGGCTCTCCTGCTCCCTCTATGTGGGCCTTCAGGATATTGCAACTGAAACTTGTTTTTTTCTAAATTTAAAACTTTTTTTCTTTCTGCCAAAGGGTCCGCTGCATCACAGTACCTAGCAGTTTCCCCAAGGGACACAGGTTCCACAATGCTTGTATTGGTTCAAGCATTGATATCCTGGGTCCCTTCTTAATAATGGTTTATGGACCTTTCCTCCAGGAACTTGTCCAAACCTTTTTTAAACCCAGCTACACTAACAGCCTTTACTACATCCTCCGGTAACAAATTCCAGAGTTTGATTACACGTTGAGTGAAAAAATATTTTCTTTTATTAGTCTTAAATAGTTTACCCTGTAGCTTCATTGCATGTCCCCTAGTCCTTCTATATTCTGATAAGGTAAACAATCAATCTACGTTTACCCGTTCCACTCCGTTCATTAATTTATAGACTTCTATCATATCTCCCCTCAACCGTCTCTTTTCCAGGTTAAAGAGCCCCAACCTTTTTAGCCTTTCTTCATAGGAGTATCCTTCCATCCCCTTTACCATTTTGGTGGCTCTTCTCTGAACCTTTTCTAAAATTGCTATATGCTTTTTAAGATATGGCGACCAGAATTGCACACAATATTCAAGGTGCGGTCTCACCATGGAACGATATAGAGGCATTATAATATCTTTTGGGTTTTTTTCCATTTCTTTCCTTATCATACCTAGCATTCTATTTGCTCTCTTGGCCGCTGCTGCACACCCTAATCCCAGACTTCTATTTGCACTCTTGGCCCTTCCACACCCTAATCCCAGACTTCTCCATCATCTCAGTTTGCTTTTAGGCCATTACAGACCTGGCAGAGCTTTGCCTAATAGTGAATAAAAACAAGACCGAAGCATTACTAGTCATAGAAGACCCTTCTTCAATCCACCTGAGAATCTTATTTTCAAACATTTAGAAGTTACGATAAAAAGTGAAGTCAAATACCTTGGCATAACCCTCGACAACAACCTCAAAATGCTCGCCCATATCAAGAAGTCTATAAAAACTGCATACCTGAAACTTAAATCACTCCAACACTTGCGACCCATATTACAATACAACGACCACAGAACAGTCTTTCAGTCCATGATAACCCCCCAACTTGACTACAGCAATATACTTTACCAGGGACTTACAAAACAAGCATTATACCCCATTTCAATTAGTGCAAAACACTGCTGGAAGATTCTTAACAAGAACATCAAGATGACAGCATATCACACTGACTCTCAAGAGCCTTCATTGGTTACTAGTCACACACAGGACAAAATACAAAGTCGCAACTACCATCTACAAAATCCTCCACTACTCTTCAGCCCCCTACCTCGAAGATCTAATCACAAGAACACCCTCACAAGGCCCAGAAGATCAGTGAACTAGAACCTTCTAGTCATTCCCCCCCTCAAGCAAGAAGCTGTCAGCAAACAAACAACAGAGCCTTCACCCTTTTTGCCCCAACAATCTTGCACATACTACCAGAGCCCATCAGATCTGCACAGTCTATTCAAAATCGGAAGAAACTTTTAAAAACACATCTATTCATTGAACACTTTGGACTAATTGATATCACATAACTACGTAAACCATGCCTTCATTCACACACTGCTGAAATACATCTCATACAAATTTCTTATTGTTGTTCTATGTAAACCGCCTTGGCATAAAGTTGGTATAAAAAACCTGTTAAATAATAAATAAATATGCAGGATGCACATCCCTGCTGCGGTGTCATCTAGAAGTAAGGAGATCCTAGATTCTCTATAAGAACTATTCCAGCAACTGGTAACAGAACCCACACATAAAGGATCCATACTGGACTTGGTGCTTACCAATGGGGAAAGTATTTCTGATGGTATTAGTGGGAGATCATCTCGCATCCAGAGATCAACAAATTGTGTGATTCAGTATTAGGACTAGGGCTAATAAAGTCCATTCAAAAGTGAAGGTCTTAGACTTTAGGAAAACTAACTTTGCCAAGATGGGATAATATCTTAGGGAATCATTAGTGGGATAGGAACAGCTGGAGGATGTAGAAAAGCAATGGGCAAAACTAAAAGAGGCTATTTTAAGGGCAGCAAACCCTTTTTTTAGAAAGGTAAATAAATGTAAAAGGAAAAGGAAGCCAATGTGGTTCTCAAAAGAAATAGTTGAAAAGATGAAGAAAATGAGGGTGGCCTTCACAAAATACAAGAGATCACAGAGAGAGGAAGACAAGCATCAATATTTGGAAAAACTTAGAGAAGCTAGGAAAATAGGAAAGTAAAGATACAAAAATAAGAAGAACTCACCAATGCAATAAAATGGGGAGAGACGACATTTTTCAGATATGTTAGAGGAGGAATGGCAAAAGTGGTATTGTCAGATTCAAGGCTGAAGAGGAGGAATATGTAGAGATTGATGAGGATAAAGCGAAATTGCTTAACAAATATTTGTGTTCTGTGTTCACAGATGAAGGGCCAGGAATAGGACCTCAAAAAACATCCACAAATAGGAACAGAAGTGAAGGGGATCCAGAACAATTTTCAGAAAACTGTGTTCATGAGGAACTACCTAGACTAAAAATAGACAAAGAGATGAGACTGGATGGGATATATCCGAGACTATTGAAGGAACTTGGGAACGTTCTAGTGGCTCCACTCCTGACTTTTTCAATGCTTTAATGGGAGTTGTCCCAGAGGACTGGAGAAAGGCACATGTGGTCCCTTTACACAAAAACAGAACTAAGGATGAGTTTGAGAAGTACAGGCTGCTTAGTCTGACCTCTGTGGTGAGTAAATTAATGGAAATGCTGCTAGAACGGAGAATAGTGAGGTTTCTGGAGTTCAATGGACTGCAGAATCCGAAGCAGAATGGGTTTACTAGTGGCAGATCTTGATTCCTTTGACTGGGTGACTAAAGAGCTAGACTGAGGGACAGACTTAAAGATCTTAATTTGTATACATTAGAGGAAAGACGGAATACTAAATGCATAAGAAGAGAGCCTCTTTCGATTGAAAGGAAGATTTGCAACAAGGGGACATAGGATGAGGGTAAAAGGGGATAAATTCAGGAGTAATATGCAGAAATATTTCTTTATGGAAAGAGTGATAGATGTGTGGAATAGCGGAGGTAGTAGAGACGAGGATGGTATCTAAATTCAAAAAAACATGGGAGAAACACAGAAGATCTCTAAAAGGAAAAAAAAGGAATATAGTAGTTGATATGGAAGGCCATATGGTCTTTTTCTGCTTTTGTATTTCTATGACAGTAGCACAGATTTGGCCTTGATTACACTTTGAGTTGCAGGAAAGACTTCTGAATCCCCATTTATCCAAGCTCATCTTTAGAGGGATGCTCTTGTTTGGAATGGACTTAGAGAAACAGATGCAGGACTTTGAAGAGTCTGAATTTCATATATCATATATCTTGTCTGCTGTCCGTCCTCTGTGTCCTCGATATTCTACATATCCCAGTTCTCGAGTCCAGTGGTGGTCCTTTTGAAGAATTTGCAGGCTCTGTGATTCTTCCTCTTCAGTGTCCAGCCCTTTCTGTTTGGCACAATGATGGGATAGGGGGCTCACACCAGATTGCAGCCAGTGAACAACCGAATCAGCCTCTTTGATCTCTGGGTTCTGGACATTATTAAGCATGATTGCACCCTAGAGAGAAGAGGGCCCATTTTGGACACTTTCTTGGTTTTGCCATGTGGTTTTGAAATATAGAAGGTCGCTGGATAAACCTTCCTACATAGGCTGGTACATTTCCAGGCTGGGGTACCCATGCCTTCTGAATAATAAGCAAAAGCATGCCAAAGAAGAATGGTTCCTTCAGGCTGATTCTCAGTGGAAGGGGCATCAATGCCTCCCTGCAAGTGTCATGCTCCTGAATGGAGACACTGAGGCTGTCATCTAGGCAGTTTGGTGTAAGTAAGTTATCAGGTCACTGGTCCTGATGGAGGCTTACCTTCACATTTCCTTTCTGGAGGATCAACAGCATTTCGTACAGAGTTTGGTGCGCACTCCAGTGCTTGGCTCTTTCCTTTGCCATGACCCCTTGTACTTTCTACAAGATCAACAACTCTGTGACATGAAGGAATATGTGTGCACCTTTGACAGTTGCAACAGTTAGGGTGACGGCGAGAGTGGTCCTAGAGAGACTGGACTGAGTGGGCATTCATAACAGGAGTCACGATCTTTTCACTTGTGAGCACATCTTGGAGCCTCTTGGTCAATCCTGCACAGACAGAGTCTTCTTGTCTGCCAAGAGAATGATCACACTGTTAGCTGAACTATTCGCTGTCAGCAGCAGTGAGTTCTTGAGGATTCAAACTTTCTTCAACTCCTAAAATCAATGGCGGCAAAGTTAGAGCTAGTTCCCTAGGCCCGGGCTTATATGAGGCTGTTCCAAAGATCTTTACTATCCTGTTAGCCAACTCACTGTCAGAGTTTAGACCTTCTTTCCTAGCCTCAATAGTGACCAGCTTGCTGTGGTGAAGTCAGTCAGCCAATCTCAGGAAAGGCATATCCTTGAATGATCTTATCGACGGATGCTTGCTTGTCTGGTTGCGGAGCTCATTAGGAAGGGGAAGCGGCAGCGGCATAGGGATGATGAAATAAATGAAGGTTGATGAGGCTCATAAATCATCTCTAGGCTTGAGCCATTTGATTAGCTCCCCTGCAATTTCACTATTATTTTCAGAAAATGCCATGGCTGTGGAGTATATCAACAGGCACAAGGTTACCAAAGCACCAGAGCTGTCAAGACGATTGCCCGATTGTTTTTGTGGGATGAGCTAAATCAGCTGGCCATTTTTTTTCAGCTTAGCACATTGCAGAGATCAATAACATTGAAGTAGATTATCTCAGCCCTACTCCCTCAAACCCTGGAAAATGGGAACTAGCTCTGCCTATGCTCCAGACATAATTTTTTGGACAGGGTCTTCTCTGTATGGATTGAATAGTGACCCGAACTAATACCAAGATGCAAAAAATTTACAGTTGACGCCAGGAAGTCTGTTCCTAAGGGGTCAACATCCTTTTTCAACCTAGGCCTGGGACACCGCTGCTGTGCTCATGTTTCCTCAGTAACCGCCCATGGGAGTATATTCTTCATTGTATAGAGCAGGTATGTCCAACAGGAAGATCGCGGAGGGGTCAGAGGTAGATTGCCCACCCCACTTGGCTCCATCTCTCCAGCAGCTCGCCCCTTCGCTAGGAGAGAGCTTGTGCCGGCAGGTTGTCTGCCGAGGGCTTGCTGCCACTGCTGATCCTTTGCCTGTCTTTTTTCCCTGCCTGCGGGAATCTTGCCTGCGGGTGTATTGGGGGCGCTTGTTGTTTTCGTGCCAATAGTTTGTGGGTACTCCAGGGGGCCGCCGCCCGTTCCCCCCCCCGACGAGACGCCACAGGCCCGGCGTCATACCTGGTCTCCTGCCTCTCAGAATCACCCATTCCTGCCCCCGCCCCAACACCTCTTAGAAGTGTGTTATATACCGGGCGATATCCATTCGCCCGGGCTTTACCTGAATACACTTACTGTATTAGTTGTGTCGTGTGCTGGTCGTTTGTCGCTTTATAGTTCGCTTTCATTAAACGTTTTTGGGCAGACACAACAAAGTGTCAAGAATTTGGTGATTTTGGCAGGCTTTTCCAATTTTGTTCTAACTTGCCTATGTCTTGCCTTCGAATTGGTTCAAACCACTGTGACTTTTGCTTGCCTCTGCAATTTTATTTTGCCTAGCCTTTGCGTTGATTCTACACTGCAATTTTATTTTGCCTTGCCTTTGCGTTGATTCTACACTATGTGCAGAATTTATTAAATCACGTGTGGTGGTATTTGAACTTGTTTGGCAGTATTTGATTTTATCTGGTTTGCTGGACAGGTGTTTAATTTTTTTTGATGATTGTTTGGTGGTATTTGATTATTGGTGCCAGTATGATGAATTCTTATTTTTACTTTTAGAATTGCACGTGTGGTTTTGGCATCTCCAGTCCTTGTATTGCACATCATCCAGAGGTCTTCAGTTCCTGTTGATCTTTAATACTTTGGGACAGTGACAGTTTTGGACCAGATTCAGCCAGTGTTTATACTAACTTAGCAGATTTGGCCTTCTTACATCCAGCCACCCCAGTATAACAAAGATGAGTGTTCCAAAGAAGAGCAAAACCTACCACTTTCATGATGAATGGAAATGGACTACTTCTTCATCATGGTGAAAGACAAGTGTTGTTGTCTAATTTGTAACACCCCAGTATCCTTGCCCAAAAAGGGTAATCTGGAACATAATTATAAGGCTCTGCATAGCAATAAGTTTGATGCTGATTTTCCACCCAAAAATGAAACTCGTAAACTGAAGCTCAAAGAACTTAAATCGAAATTGGCTACTCAGCAACAGTTGATGGTGAAGCCAAGGTCACATTCGGTCAATGCAACCTTAGCATCCTTCAAGGTCAGCAACCTGATCGCAAAGAAATGCAAACCTTTCACTGAAGGGGAATTTGTAAAAAATTGTTTTTTTTAAGCAGCTGACAATATTTTTGAAGGATTTAAAAATAAGAAAGAGATCATGTTGTTGTTAAGTGCCGTCGAGTCGGAGTCGACTCATGGCGACCCTCTGGATAGCTATCCTAAATTGTGTTCGGTCTTCAGTCAGGCGGCTCATTGTTGACAGACTGGTACCCGTAGCTGCTGTTATTGTATCGATCCATCTCATTGCTGGCCTTCCTCTTTTGCGTTGACCTTCTATCTTGCCAAGCATAATGTCTTTCTCTAATGATCTCTCTCTTCGCATGATGTGTCCAAAATATGAAAGTCGAAGTCTTGTCATCTGAGCTTCTAAAGAAAGCTTAGGTTTGATCTCCTCTAGTACCGACTGGTTTGTTCTTCGGGCAGTCCATGGTATACACAGTATTCGCCGCCAGCACCATAATTCAAAGGCATCAATTTTCTTCCTGTCTATCTTTTTCACTGTCCAGCTTTCACATCCATATGATGTTATTGAAAATACCATGGCTTGAACAAGTCATGGCTTGAAAGAGATCATAGCTGCTATTCAAGATGTACAATTGTCAAGAAACACTGTCGTGCGGCGAATAGAAAAGATGTGTGGAGACACAACTGAACAATTGTTGGAGGATGTTTCAAATTGTGTTGCTTTCTCACTTCAACTGGATGAATCTACAGACTAGCCCAGTTACTAGTCTTTATCCAGATGGTTTTTGAAGACTTCAGTGTTAAAGAAAAACTACTTGGAATGATTTCTTTAAAAGGGAGAACTACCGTTCAGGAAATATTCAGTTCTTTCCATTCTTTTGTGATAAAGTGTAATCTTCCATCGCATAGACTTGTTTCCATCACTATTGATGGAGCAAGAGCAATGACAGGTGAGGTTAACGGTTTCATAGCCCTCTGTAGACAGCATGACGACTTCCCAGATTTCCTTTCTTACCACTGCATCATTCACCAGCAAGTTTTGGCAAACAAGAGACTCAATACAAAGACTGTCATGGACATCACTTTCAAAATTGTAAATTCAGTTCGTGGAAGATCACTTCAAAGACGGCTTTTCAATCGTACTCTTATGAAGGGGCAGTGGAAATCATTTTGCACACAGATGTAAGGTGGCTAAGTAGGCACAAATTTCTGCAAAGATTTCATGATTTGCTGAATGAAGTAAGACGTTTTTTGAAGGAGTGGGGAGATGACCAAGCAGAGTTGGAAGATGAGGAGTGGTTATGTGATCTGGCATTTCTCGCTGACTTTACAGGCGAACTAAGTGATATGAACCTTGAACTACAAGGTAAAAACAAATGCATTGGCGAGATGATGAGTACAGTTTCATCCTACAAGAGCAAATTTGAGCTAATGATGACTGACCTTGCAAACAACACTTTTGATCATTTTCCTAATATGCAGGACCATCTGGGACAATATCCAAATTTTGTTTTTCAGAACGAGAAGTATGTGACAGAAATCTGTTCTGTTAATCAGGAATTCAAAAATAGATTCTGTGACTTCCAAAAAATTGGAACAGTTGTGGAGTACTTGTCATACCCATTCAAAGTAGATGTCGACATTAAAGAAACTGCAGCTGCTATCAGTAAAAATTACTCATTGAACAAGCCATCTCTTGAAAACAAAATATTAACCCTTTAAAAATGACATTTTTCTCAAGATCCGTGCTGAGCAAGAATCGTTTTGGAAGCTAGTGCCTAGAGACAAATTTCCCAACTTGAGAAGATGCAGTGAAGCTGTACACTCCTGTTTCGGTTCAACTTATTTGTGTGAATCTGCGTTTTCCCATCTGAAAATGACCAAGAGTACACAACGTTCCAACATGACAGATGAACATCTCCAGGATTCCCTGAGACTGGCCCTCACGCAATATTCACCCAACTTCAAAAAGCTGGTGGATGAAATGCAGGCTCAGACGTCTCACTAATGAGCAAGAGCGAAATATTAAAGATTGTGCAAGATCAGCCTGGATCAATACTCGACCTACAGTAAATTTAACACAAATTACTCAAGAAAAGTTAAAGAAAGTTATTAAGAGAGTTAAAGAAAGTTATTACTCAATAAAACTTTAAGAAAAAATGTACTTTCCATTTCCCCTCGCAGTTCTTACTGGATCTTTGTCTCTCTGTTTTGTTTTTGCTTAATTTGCTTAACAACTGATCACATCCAAGTAAATGACAGAAGGTTCATTAAAAATATGGGGGGGGGGAATCCTCCAACTTTATTGGGTTAAAATTTAATTTGAAACTAATTCGAAACTTAATTTTCATGGTGGTAGATCACCTGCACTTTTGGCTGGAAAAAGTAGATCACGACCTGTTCAAAGTTGGACATGCCTGGTATAGAGCACTTGCAAGTTCTACCTATGTTGATGGCATCATACTGGCCACAGAGGTCTTGCTCTGCAGACCAGATCTAGCTCCTGGAAGGCCTTACCCCTGTGTCTTTCATGACATTGGGGCCTGTTGCATCAGGTTCTGTTCCCCTTGAATGATCAACCTCCCTGCTTGTCTTTGGCATGGCCCCTTGGGAAATGGCATCTAGACTGTAAGGGCTATTTGTAGGCCTTAGTTCTTTACCTCTAAAAGTGCTACATGGTCCTACCCACCATGTCTATGTGCACATCTGATGTTTGTTTCAAGACTGGGGCTCGATCATCATAATTGCTCTCTTTCTTCACCTTTCTCCAGGATGGTTTTGAGAAGGTGTTGTCAATCAGTTTCTTGGGGGCTAGGTGGCAGTTTTGCTATATAAAAGAAGCCCTATCTGATATATCAGACGAATCATTGGACGCCCTTCAAATGATATGTGCTTTTGTTTTTGAAAAGGACCCCGCTGATACATTCAAGTGTAAACAATATGTAGCATCAAGTCAAACAAGCATTTTGATAATAGAGCATTCCACTTCTCAACGAATGCCACATTTGACTCAAACAAATGAGGTGCTCTATATACCCGGAGCCCATGGGGGGGGGGGGGGGTGATACGATGTTTCCTGTTTGTGTGAAAAGAGGGGTTGCCAACAGCACTTTTTGTGCTCTGCAACAGAGTATGCAAGTATTAAGGAGTATGATTGTATGTGTGATTTATGGTATGAGTGTATAGATTTGTTTATGTTGGAGAGCAGTGTTTTTAATAAAATGTTAATGATATGCTTATAAATATAAATATATTCAGTTATAAATTATAATATAATCTTTTGTAGAGATGGTTAAACATTTAATAAAAGATCTGTTAATGCAATGAGTTATCTTCAAGGAGTCCTTCATTGTTTTCATGAAGAGTAGGTAGATAGTTATTGGTCTCTAGAGGATTTAGTTACATTGTTGTTTATTATTACTTTGTATTCATTTGTAACCTTGTGGTGATTCTTATTGTTTTCACATTTTGGAGTTGCAGACCCTCTCGATGAGCAACCCATATTTGCCCTTTCTCTAAGGAGAAAATGTCTATTTGACCAGTTTCCTCCTTTTTGTCTAGGATCCTTTCATAACAATTAGGCCATTTGAATCCCTTCCGTTTCAGTGGGGCTGTATCAAGGGAAAGACAGAGAGTTTTGTTTGCTTGATGCTAGCAGAGTGCTTCTCAGATACCTAAATATCTCTAGCTGTTTCCATAAGTGGGAAAAGCTGTTTGTACTTTTTGCAGATCCACGCTAAGGTGAAGCGGCTTATTTGAGCCAATTGATGAAGAAGGTGGTAGCCTCTGCATACTTTTGCAAAACCTCCCGTTTCTGGAGAGATTGTGTTGTCTAGGGTAGAGCTCAGTTCCACAATGCCCATTGACATCTGTAAGGCTGTGATATGGTTGTATCTTCCACAAACAGCACAAGGGTGGATGCGGTCTTCGATGTTGAAAAATAAAATTGCAAAAGCAGCTTTGTTGTTTTCCCACCCATTGGAGTAGTAGCTTGGGTACATCCCATTTGTCTGGACTGATATAGCAGGATGATTTGGAAGATGAGGTTTTACTTGCCCAATAATTTCTTCTTGGAGTCCTGCTAGACTAGTCCAGGACCCACCCAGGTATTTGGCTCTTTCTGCAATTTGTCTTATGTGGCATCTTGAAAGATGCTGGCTGCTTTTAGGCCTTAGGACGTAAGCCTTGTGTAACTTATACTGTTTCTGAGATAGGCCTTGCATGGATAGTGACCATCTTGAAAAACCTTCGTCTGCTTCTAGGCCTTTGGCCTTGAATAACTTATAACTTTCCATGACTCTTTTGAAAGGAGGTTAATCTAACAACAGTTCTGTATGTCCTTGTATGAGTTACAGGCTTCTAAGTCCTTCTTGGATGAGATTTTCTCCATGGGCTTCCATGAGTACCTTGAAGGGAGTTCTGTCTAACAACAGCTTCATAGGCCTTGAATGACTTCTGGCCTTCTATATTCTTCTTGAAAGAGATTCTGTCCATTGACTGTTCCGTACATACCTTTTGTACATATTTCTCCGTGTATCTTACTCCGGTTCCTTAATGAAGCTGAGTGTCTTCAGCGGTTTTGACCATATGCTTGGGTACAAATACTGAATTATTCCCTAGCTATATCAGCATTAGTAGCAGATATGATGTCACTCAGAGTTTCTAGTTCTTTCTCTGTCTGCACAACACACTTGTCTGGACTGCTGTAGCAGGACTCAAGGAAAGGAGATTATTGGGTAAGTAAAATCTCACCATTTCAGACTTTCAAAGCACAAATAGCGCTTCTAAAAGAACCCACATGGCGTCTAACAAAACACAGACAGCCGATGCTGAACATATGAAACCAGCTGAAAATTGACTCATATTTTTAAGATATGTGGTCTTTAGATAGGACATAAAATGTGGCAGTATGGTGACTGATGGGTAGGAAACACCTCTCAATGCTTTAGTAAATTTACTCCAGCCAACTCCAAATGCTGGAGACAACACTAGAACGACTCTGCATGCTAGAAAAGGCAAAATGAGACACTGCACTGGGCAAACTAGGTGGCTGCCTAGAGCAGCAGCATCTTGGGGGTGGGGAGGGGCAGCTACAGTCATAGCAAAACAATGGGCCCTAAAGCCACACAGAGTCAGAGTCATTAGTAAGTGCTTTTGCCTGCAAGAAGAATGGGCAATATGCAAAGTCTATCTATCCTTATAAGTGTTTTCTGAAATCTCCTATATTATTTATATATTTACAAAACAAAATTTAATATTTTAAAATGTGATGGCCAAATATGCATTTTTATAGGATTGTTCTTGGAGGGCTGCTGTTAAGATGATTATAGTTGAGTTTAATAATGAAAATCTTGGGGAGAGGATGGGGGACACACTAGTGATTTAAAAGTTTATTGCCACCGGGTACAGGACTGATGTTTTGCCTATGGAGCCTAATAGCCTTCCACCAAACCTGCAGGTATGCACAGTTTTCCTGAAATATGCAGGGCTACTTGAGCTACAGGTTTTTCTGAAATTTCTACTAATGGCTTGTCACATTAATAGTATGAGACAACTTATGAAATTATCTAACTATCACAGAACCATGGTGTTATTGTGTGATCCCAGAAAATTAATTTCCTGGTCATTCGTAGCATTCCATAGTCACTAATGTATAATTAATATCTTCTATTTGTATCCTGCAGATAATGAGGCCATACGGGAACTAAAGGAGGAGGAGAATCGAGAAGAACCTCCTGTAGAAATGGAACTAATTTCAAGAAAATCAGAAATAGTCTCTGAGAATATTTCACACAGGATTGAGAGGAAAAACACAAGGAATCATCAGCAGGAATCCAAGAAGGAGCAGAGAGACCCTGCAGGAGACTCCCTGGATGGAATCACTGAAGTGAATCTGCTTCCTTGTATTGAGTATAGCAATGGCTTCTGTCATAACAAGCTACTAATAAAAGAACAAAGAACACAGGCTGGAAAAATATCTATCAAAAGTAATAAATATGTGAAACACCACAACTCCAAGCAATTCTTAAGAAAGACCCATAAATTTAACATAAGAGAGAGACAATTTTCACATGTGGAATGTGAGAAATGTTTCACTAGTTTAGTAGAACCAACAATTCTCCAAAGGAGCCACACTAGGGAGAAATGTTTTCCAGGTTCTGAGTATGATAAAAGCTCCATTTATCTGTCACAGCTGAAAACCCATCAAATGATCCACAGTAAAAGGATACCTTTTACATGTACCGAGTGCAACCAGAGTTTCACTCAGTCATCACATCTTAAAAAACATCAAATGATCCACAGTGGGCAGAAACCTTTTACATGTACTGAGTGCAAGAAGAGTTTCACTCGGTCCTCATATCTTAAAACTCATCAAATGATCCACAGTGGACAGAAACCTTATAGATGTGTGGAGTGCAATAAGAGTTTTATTTCGCCATCACATCTTAAAAACCATCAAATGATCCACAGTGGACAGAAACCTTTTACATGTACTGAGTGCAAGAAGAGTTTCACTCGGTCCTCATATCTTAAAACTCATCAAATGATCCACAGTGGACAGAAACCTTATAGATGTGTGGAGTGCAATAAGAGTTTTATTTCGCCATCACATCTTAAAAACCATCAAATGATCCACAGTGGACAGAAACCTTTTACATGCACTGAGTGCAATAAGAGTTTCATTCAGTCATCAAGTCTTAAAACTCATCAAATGATCCACAGTGAACAGAAACCTTTTAAATGTATGGAGTGCAATAAGAGTTTCATTTCGCCATCACATTTTAAAAACCATCAAATGATCCACAGTGGACAGAAACCTTTTACATGCACTGAGTGCAATAAGAGTTTCATTCAGTCATCAAGTCTTAAAACTCATCAAATGATCCACAGTGGACAGAAACCTTTTACATGTATGGAGTGCAATAAGAGTTTCATTTCGCCATCACATCTTAAAAACCATCAAATGATCCACAGTGGACAGAAACCTTTTACATGCGCTGAGTGCAATAAGAGTTTCATTCAGTTATCAGGTCTTAAAACTCATCAAATGATCCACAGTGGACAGAAACCTTTTACATGTACTGAGTGCAATCAGAGTTTCACTCAGTCATCACATCTTAAAAGCCATCAAATGATCCACAGTGGGCAGAAACCTTTTACATGTACTGAGTGCAAGAAGAGTTTCACTTGGTCATCGAATCTTAAAACTCATCAAATGATCCACAGTGGACAGAAACCTTTTACATGTACGGAGTGCAATAAGAGTTTCACTTCACCATCACATCTTAAAACCCATCAAATGATCCACAGTGGACAGAAACCTTTTACCTGTACGGAGTGCAATAAGAGTTTCAATCAGTCATCACATCTTAAAAAACATCAAATGATTCACAGTGGACAGAAACCTTTTACCTGTATTGAGTGCAATAAAAGTTTCATTCAGTCATCAGGTCTTAAAAAACATCAAATGATCCACGGTGGAATGAAACCTTTTATAGTACGGAGTGCAGGAAATGTTTCAGTTGGTCATCAGATTTTAAAAACCAACAAATGATCCATAGTGGACAGAAACCTTTTACATGTATGGAGTGCAATAAGAATTTCATGCAGTTATCAGGTCTTAGAAACATCAATTGGTCTATAGTGGAAACAAACTTCCAAGTACACCTTGTTAAATTACCCATGTACATAACATCTTACGAACTCCAGGAGGAGGCTCTCTTTGGCACGATACAAGTACTATGTTGAGCATTAGTAGTAAATTTGAAAGACTGATATCATACTCTACATACCTTGGCTTTGAAATGAGGTTCATCATTGTCATAGTATGTGCAAAACTCACCCATTTGAATAAATTGCCCATGAAAGAAACACATGCCTTGAACTGTAAAAAATATATCCTAGTTTAATAAGAGTACATTACTTTCACCATGACAATGTGGTAAACCATACTCTGAAGATGGTGAGTACATCATTCCTACCATTAAGATCCAGTGAGGAATATTTCAGGGAGATTCCCTGTCACCACTTCTATTTTGTATGACACTTAATCCAATGAGTACTCTCATCAAGACTTTGTAATAGGGATTTAACCTGATCCCTAAAGAAGGTAATACCACAGAGGTAGCATCCCATTTACTATTTGTAGATGATCTGAAGCTCAAGCACAAGTGAGGTGAAAGCAACAAAAACCTTTATTAATTGTACCTGACACGGTCGGGTTTTTGGCTCTGGCCTTCATCGGGGGCTAGACCTCAGGGGTAAATCTTATGAAATAAAAAGTTAATAACAAAGCTAACATAAAAGAACTACATAAAAAGTATGGCACATGTCACATAAATAAACAAATTAAAAGGTAACTCCAAAATATATGTGCCAAATATACATATACTTTGACACTGTTCCTCACAGGCGACTTATAAACAAACTGAGCACCTTAGGGATGGACCTTAAAGTTACTGCTTGGGTTAGAAATTGTTTGGGTGGGATGCGACAAAGAGTACAGGTAAATGGAGCTCACTCTGAGGAGAAGGATGTTACCAGTGGTGAGCCCCAGGGATCTGTCCTTGGCCTGATTCTTTTTAACATCTTTGTTAGTGATATAGCGGAAGGGCTGTCGGGTAAGGTTTACCTCTTTGCGGATGATATCAAAATCTGCAAAAGAGTAGAGACCCAGGAAGGTGTAGATAACATGAGGAGGGATCTAGCTAAGCATGAAGAATGGTCTAGAATTTGGCAGCTGGGATTTAATGTTAAAAAATGGAAGGTCGTGCATTTGGGCTGCAGCAATCCAAGGGAGCAATATAGTATAGGGGGAGAAGTACTTTTGTCCACTAAAGAAGAGCGGGACCTAGGCGTGGTTGTGTCTGATGATCTTAAAGTAGCCAAACAGGTAGAAAAGGCGACGGCAAAAGCTAGAAGGATGCTTGGGTGCATATGGAGAGGAATGGCTAGCAGATAAAAGGAGGTGATAATACCTCTGTATAAGTCTTTGGTGCAACCTCATTTGGAGTATAGTGTGCAATTCTGGAGACCACACCTTCAAAAGGATGTGAACAGGATGGAGTCGGTGCAGAGGGTGGCTACTAAAATGATTAGTGGTCTTCATTATAAAGCATATGAGGACAGACTTAAGGATCTTAATATGTACACCTTAGAGGAAAGGCGGGATAGAGATGATATGATTGAGATGTTTAAATATCTCTGTGGCATAAATGTTCAGGGAGAGAGCCTCTTTCAATTGAAAGCAAGTTCTGCTACGAGGGGACATGGGATGAGGGTGAAGGGAGATAGATTCAGGAGTGATATGCGGAAATATTTCTTTACGGAAAGAGTAGTGGATCTGTGGAATAGTCTCCCAGTGGAAGTGGTAGAGATGAGGACAGTAACTGAATTCAAAAAAGCATGGGACAAACACAGAGGATCTCTAAAGGAAAAAAGGGGACTGTTGTAGTTGTTGATATGGAAGGACAGACTAGATAGGCTATGTGGTTTTTTTTCTATCCTCATATTTCTATGTTTCTATGTGTTGGAGTGGAGTAGTAGCCTAGTGGTTAGAGCATTGGCTTGGTAACCAAGATACCAGGGTTTAATTCTCACTAGCACTCTGTGAGGCCTTGGGCAAGTCACTTAACCATGCATTGCCTCAGAAGAAAGACCTGGCACTCTACTTCCAGTTACACTGCCAAGAAAACCCAGGAGTTGCTGGGTCACCAGGAGTCAGCATTGACTTGAAGGCACAAAGAAACATGATGTGTTAAAAACTATGACGTAAGAGGACAAAAATGAATGTAAAAGACAAGTACATATGAATATATATATTCATGTCTATATACTGTGAGAGAGTGACCAACTGTGCAAGGAGATTCCTAAAACCTAACCTGAGAGGATCACACACAAAGATGAAATAAAAATGTCATGTAGACAAAGCAAAATACGGGTAATAAACTCATAAACCAATCTCAACATGTGTAAGAACTGGAGAAGGGGGAGAAAGCAGAGGATACTTAATATAATGGACCAATTCATAAAAACAGTAACATGAGCAAAGGTAAAAGCTATAATAAAATGCACCCATAAAAAATAATGCATAAAACAGGGTTAATAAAAGTAAAGTTAATTATATACAATGTATTAAACCTTAATTGAGAAACATAAACATGGCTACAAGCAAAAGATAAAAGAGTAATCAATAAGTAAAAAGTTGTTGTTGTTGTTAAGTGCCGTCGAGTCGGAGTCGACTGATGGCGACCCTCTGGATAGCTATCCTAAATTGTGTTCGGTCTTCAGTCAGGCGGCTCATTGATGACAGACTGGTACCCGTAGCTGCTGTTATTGTAGCGATCCATCTCATTGCTGGCCTTCCTCTTTTGCGTTGACCTTCTATCTTGCCAAGCATGATGTCTTTCTCTAATGATCTCTCTCTTCGCATGATGTGTCCGAAGTATGAAAGTCGAAGTCTTGTCATCTGAGCTTCTAAAGAAAGCTTAGGTTTGATCTCCTCTAGTACCGACTGGTTTGTTCTTCGGGCAGTCCATGGTATACACAGTATTCGCCGCCAGCACCATAATTCAAAGGCATCAATTTTCTTCCTGTCTGTCTTTTTCACTGTCCAGCTTTCACATCCATATGATGTTATTGAAAATACCATGGCTTGAACAAGTCGAATCTTTGTATGGAGAGACACATCTCTGCTCTTGAGAATCTTATCTAGGTCTTTCATAGCCATTCTGCCAAGAGCAATGCGTCGTCTGATTTCTTGACTGCTTGTTGCTTCTTTATTGATAGTTGATCCAAGTAGGTTAAAGTTGTTCACAATTTCAATTTCTTCTCCTTCAACGATGAACCTGTTGATTATGCCAGTTGTCATGATCTTTGTCTTCTTTACATTAAGGTGCAGGCCCATTTTGAGACTATGTTCTTTGATTGTGAGAAGCAAATGTTTCAGATCATCTTCGCTTTCAGCCAGTAATGTGGTATCATCAGCATAGCGAAGGTTGTTGATGAGTCTTCCACCAATCTTCACACCTCTGTTGTCTTCATACAGTCCTGCTTCTCTGATGATTTGTTCTACATATAAATTAAACAGGTAGGGGGAAAGTATGCAGCCTTGTCTTACACCTTTGCTTATTTTAAACCATTCTGTTTCTCCTTGTTCCGTTCGAACTGTTGCTTCTTGATCAATGTACAGATTACGCAAGAGAACGATCAGGTGTTCTGGTATACCCATGCTTCTTAATGTGGCCCAGAGTTTCTCATGGTTTACACAGTCAAAAGCCTTGCTATAGTCGATAAAGCACAAATAGATATCCTTTTGGTATTCTTTAGTCTTTTCAAGGATCCATCTCACATCCGCAATGATGTCTCTCGTTCCTCGCCCTTTCCTGAACCCTGCTTGCACTTCAGGTAGTTCTTGTTCTAGGTATGGCTGTAGTCTCTTTTGAATAATCTTCAGTAGAATCTTGCTGGCATGTGGGATCAGAGCGATTGTGCGATAATTTCCACAGTCAGTTGGATCACCTTTCTTTAGTATTGGTATAAACACAGATCTTTTCCAGTCAGTTGGCCATTATGTTGTCTTCCATATTTCTTGGCAGAGCCTTGTAAGTACGGTAACAGCTGCATCAGATTGCTGCAATACTTCTATGGGAATGCTATCAATGCCTGGTGCTTTGTTCTTTGATAAGGCTTTCAATGCTGCTTCAACTTCTTCTTTCATCACCAATGGTTCCTGATCATAAGGTATAGGTTGAAACGGCTGTTGGTCCACTTGATCTTTATCATATAAAAACTCTGTATATTCCTTCCACCTTTTCTTGATCTTCTCAGCATCATTCAACATAGAACCTTGAGCATCTTGTAACATTCCAATTCGAGGCTGGAACTTTTTCTTTAACTCTCGCAGCTTTAGGAAAGCCGATCTTGTTCTTCCTCTAATAGTTTCTGCTTCTATTTCCTTGCAAGTGTCATTGTAGTACTTTTCCTTGTCCTGTCTTGCTGCACGTTGGAAATCTCTGTTGAGTTCTGCAATTGTCTTTCTTTCTCCTTTGGCTTTAGCTTCTCTGCGTTTCTGGGCAATTTTCAGAGTTTCTTCTTCCGTCATCCATTTTGGCCGTTTTTGCTTTTTAACCTTTTTTATAGACTTCTCGCTTTCTTCCAGCACAACCTTCTTGATGTCATTCCATAACTCTTCCGGAGCTCTGTCATTTGTATCTAAAGCAGCAAATCGATTTTGCAGGCAGTCTTTAAATTCCAGTGGTATATTCTCAAGGTCATATTTTGGTGCATTCATGAGTGGTTTGCTCTTTTTCAACTTTAGCTTGAGTTTGCATACTAGTAGTTGATGATCTGTACCACAGTCAGCTCCAGGTTTTGTCTTTGTTGATGTTACAGAGCTTTTCCATCGTTGACTTCCACAGATGTAGTCAATTTGATTTTTATACAATCCATTGGGTGAAGTCCATGTGTACAGTCGTCGCTTGTGTTGCTGGAAGAAGGTGTTTGAGATGAATAGATCATTGGTCTTGCAGAATTCTATCAATCTTTCTCCAGCTTCATTTCTGTTGCCAAGTCCATATTTTCCAACTACTTTGCCTTCTTCTTTGTTGCCAACTTTTGCGTTCCAGTCACCCATGACTATCAGGATATCCTGTTTGCATGTTCTGTCAATTTCAGCTTGTACTTGTTCATAGAACTCTTCAATTTCATTCTCTTCTGCAGCTGTTGTTGGGGCATATACTTGAATTATAGTTGTGTTGATAGACAATCCTCGTAGACGAATAGAGATTAAGCGTTCGCTGACTGCATTGTATTTCATTACAGTTCTTGCAAGTTTCTTCTTTATTATAAATGCAACACCATTTCTTCTTTGTCTTTCATTTCCAGCATAGTAGACCATGTGATCATCTGATGCAAAGTGCCCGATGCCAGTCCATTTCAGTTCGCTGACACCCAACAGATCAAGTTGTACACGTTCCATTTCATTCTTGACCACCTCCAACTTCCCTTGGTTCATGCTTCGTACGTTCCATGTTCCAATGTGTAAGACATCTTTACAGCTTCTGACTCTCATTTCATGCGCAGCTACATCAGCAGTCAGACTTCCCGAGGGCTTTGATCCAACCACATCATAAATGCTGGCTTTACTCTGAAAAGTCTTCAGCTCTTCCCCAGTAGCTAGTTGAGTGCCTTCCGACCTGGGAGTCTCATCTTCCAGCACCATAGCACAATTTGTTTTGTTGTAACTATCCATTGGGTTTTCATGGCAAGATACAGAAGTAGATTGCCGGGCCTTCCTTCCGCGCAGTTTAAGTTTGGTGTTGTTGCCGTTGTCACAGAAATGTGATCCTCCGCCGTCAACACTATCCCATTCTGCTGCTGCCCAGATGGGTGGTTTGTCTTCGTCTGGCACCTCAGCTGAGACCTGTCCATCTTGGGAGACCCTGCCAGTAGTTAAACTACCGATAGTTTAGCTCTCAGCATCACTGATGCACGCAAGCCCTCACAGCACGACAAGCTGCAAACCAAGTGAGAGAAGTAAAAAGTAGTTATGATTAAAAGAAGGGGGGAGAGGAGAGGAAAGAAGGGAGGATGGGGAGAAAAAGGAAAGAGAGGGATAAGAAAGGGGGGATGTAGGGAGAAAGTACAGGATACATCAGTAAACATAAGTCACGAGAGGCTCGAGTGACATTAAACTACACATTAGGCACCAGAAGGAAAGCATAATAATGGACACAAAGAAATATAAAGAGGAAATAAATAGAGTCATCCTAAATTCTGATGACGAGAACGGTGGAAGTGGGGAGGAAAGCAGGGAGAAGAATATACAGACAAAGGTGCTGCCAGGGCAAGAGGTTTCTTGTAGTTGAGCAATAATTGTTCATTGAAGAAATAATCAGACTGCAAATTAAAAAGTAAGATAACAAATATAAAACAAAACTAAAAGCACTATAAAGGGAATTCTCTAAGAAAAGGAGGTAGAATGAAACTAAAATTACTCAAAAGATAAAAAACTCAAAAAGTTAAAAAGAGTGGACCTATAAAGGGAGTACTAATGCAAAGTGTGTGTGGTCCGCGGTAAGGTATGGACTTTCTTTCCTTTGCTTTACTACCCCTTCACTATCTATTTGCATTACTGCAAGTTTATTCCTATGACTGTAACCATTCCCGCACATAATGTGAGCACCCTCTTGTATTCTGCACAATCTTATATTCATCCTTAGAGCATCAGGTTTATTTACTTTTGATCATTTCCCTCATAGCACGACTGTATTGAATCAGCGATTTAGTGCAGTTCGGTTTCCCCTTCAGCCCCCATCAGCATTAGTCTCTGTAGTGTTTCCTAGGAGAAGATGTGTCCGCTGTATGGAGGGAGGGGTGGCCTAGTGGCTGGGGCAAGTTACCTTGGGTTTCTAGTCCCACAGGTGCTCCTTATGGCTCCTTATGCAATACGCAGCCACTTAATCCTCTGTTGTCTCAGGTACAAAAAACATAGATTGTGATCCCTTCGGGGATGAGGAAAAATATTTATACACTGCTTTGACTGGTAGAAAAAGCAGTATATAAGCCTAGTTAAATAAACAAATATCCTTTCAAGTACAGAATGAGGATCATTCTGAACCACAAATAAATCACCTGAACATGCACGATAGATGTGTTTCTCACAAAAACATCTAGAACCACATTCTGAACCTTCATGGCCCTGCACGTAGTGGGCGCTTAAACGGGTAATGAACGTGGGCGGGAAGGGGTGGAGCAGGAGCAAGGCCAGTCACGGAGGGATGTAAAGCATATTCTGGAGACACCTGTTGTATGTTCGCAGATGTCCAGGTTATTCCTGCTGAAACATGGAATAAAGGTAGGCGTTAGAAATATTTCTGCTCAATGCAGCCAATAGTGGTGAATGGACGTGTAGCCTATGCTGTGCACTGGGTTGTCTGCTGTCTGACAAACCACAGCAGGCAGTGTTAAGGAACAGAAAGCGGAGGCATTTGCTGTGTGAGCTAAAGGGCACAACTAGGACTCCCAAACAATGCCCAACATCCTGAAAATGATACTGGTGATGGAGACCTAGGACCCCATGTGATAATGCCAGCCCAGCCATCGGTGCTACGTGCAACACGCAGCCTGCTGGGGTGTTGCCCTCCACACAGTGGATCTTTACAATTTGCTGTATACAAAGTGTACAGTCCCCTGATGCAGATATGGTCATATGTAGATACTATCAGAACACTATATTGGGGATATCCTACGCCGGCGGCTGTATGGCACATATCTTCTGCATAGGTCACTATTGCAGATGTCTATATATTTTGGCCTATGAATTGCAATGGGTCTGGCCCTTGTGACTGAGATATTGGGAGGGCTATTTGGGACTAATACAGCTCTGTATCTGCTTGAGGTCCACTTTTGTAGGTATCGTGTATGTCCGTATGTGATTGAAATGTAGTGTGCAGGTATGATGCTAGTTTGGAAGCACTGATATCTAGGTTATTCCGTGAGGGCATATCTGCCTCTGTGGTACTGCAAGTGAGAGCGCCTGTGTGTGTGTGTGGTTAGAGGGCTGCACGGGCGGATCTAGATTGCTCATCCACATATCCGGGGGGCACAGGTATGACTGGCAGGTACCTGGACCGTAGAGTTGACTGCAGCATCACTAGGTGCAAGTGAGAACAGGTAGGAATGTGCAGGACAGTTTCACATTCACATACCTGTGTATACACTCCCTGTCACTAATAAGGGGACCTCAGCAGGAAGGCCTGGTACAGAGCAGAACACAGTGGGTCATGCCCAGGTGCACCAGCATTGGTTTCCACAAATGTGCATACTTGTAGGAAGTGATGCTAATGCCTCTGGGCATGTCTGTGTGGTGCTGACTGCTGTCATTCCAATGGCCCCTAATTAGTGATAGGGAAATGTTTGGATGGTTCGCTATGAGGGGCCTGATTGCTGGATTCATATCCTTACTTAGCATTCTACATTCATGTTCCTGTAATGTACACCACATGCATACCCCGGGGGATCGTCTGCTGCCAGTATGTAGTTCTGCACTGCATCCTGTGCTAGTAGGTTCACTACCTGTTTTCCTGCTACTTTGCAGTGCACTGCGATTGTAGTGTTCTGGGCATGCCACAGATTGGTTTCCATTGTCTAACTTGCATCCACCTGCCACTGTCGGCAACTTTCATTGTCTTTCAGCCTCAAAACAGCACAGTCTGTGACCATAGCAGCTTCAAAGCTGCACATTTTAAAGGGGGGGGGGGGGCATAGCCGGGTATATTGTGGAGATGGGCAGGGTTACAGACGTACATCATTCCAGAATATGGTGAGCGCAGGGATGTCCAAAGTCATTGGCAGCATATACCCATCTTTGTACAACATAGTGCTGTGTGTGGGTGTGACTAGCACGTTTATGTAGGCGATTCTGTGCATGCAACAGCATCTTTCTCCAGGACCAAGCAGGAAGTCAGTCCTCACTTATGGGTGACGTCGGCGCCGACGGAGCCCTCGCGGAGCAATTTTCCCCAGCTTTCAAAGAAAGCCTTTGGGAATTGCAGCGCGCATGCGCGGTCCTCTTCCCGCCCACGGGTGCCATCTTAGCCAGTCTTCTTTTTTCCGCAGAGCCCTACAGACGTACCCGTCGTGTCCCCGCGAAAAAGTTGATATTTCTTCATAATTTATTCTTTTTTCCTTCGGTTCGACGCCGGTCTTTTTCCCGCCTGGACTCGCGACGCCGGTCACGAGTCCTCTTCTTCTTTTCGGTTTTTCTGACTTAGTCAGCTTTCGTTTTCGGTTTTTCCCTGGCAGCCCGGTCCTTTGACCTCGCCGGGGCCCTTTTCCCCCCGATGGCTGCCAGTGGTTTCAAGCGGTGTGGTCAGTGTGACCGAAATATGTCACTAACTGACACACACGACTTTTGCCTCCGCTGCCTGGGCCCGGATCATGAAGAAATGATCTGTGGGCCCTGCGGCAAAATGTCCTCCAAAGCGTTGAGAAGTCGGCGGCATCAGCGGGATAGGATCTTCGCTGACCCCAGCCGTACCCGGACCTCGTCGGAGGCCTCCGCGTCCAAAGGTTCCAGCTCGGACCGTCGCCGGAGTTCCTCCGACAGGGGTTCTCCCTCCGGGGACCATCGGCGTAAGGTGAAACCCGCGAGGGCGGCGTCGGTGGACGCTCCTGGCTCCGCGAGGGCCAGGTCGCATAGCCCCGATAGCCGTCCCGGGTCCTTGGAGAAGGAGCACCTCACGAAGCGACCTCGCCTGGAGTCGGAGGTGCCTGCTCGGGTAAGTCCTGTGGTCCTCCTGGACTCGCCTCCGCGACAGCCGACGTCGGGCCCGACGCCGTCGGGGCCCGAGTCGGGGGCTGCTGGGTCACCTGAGCTTGGACTCAGGTTGACGGCCTTGGAGAGCAGACTGTCTGCCTTCATGGACCAGCAGCGGGCACTGCTCGCTGGCGCCGCTGCCCCGACCGCCGGGACGTCGACGTCTAAGTTGACCCCGGAGACCGAGCCGATCCTCGAGTCGATGCGAACTCGAGTCGATCCTCGGTCGAGGTCACCCTCGGCCTCCCGTTCGGGACCGAGGTCGCCGACGCCGACTCCCTCGGCGTCGGGGCGGCAGGCGCCGCGCCCTGCCCGGGCCGACCCCACCGAGTCCTCGTCGGAGTCGGTCTGGGAGTCTGAAGAGGAAGAGTCGCCTGATTCTTTCCGGACTCGGTGTGTCCCCTCGGACTCACCGGAGTCCGAACCTCGGAAGCAGTCCCCCCCGGAGGATGCCCGGTTCTCGGACTTCGTCAGGGATATGGCCAAGGCTTTGGCCTTCCCTGCGGACCCCGAGGAGGAGCCTCGAGCCGAAGAGCTCGACGCCCTCCAGTATGACTCTCCCGCCAGGGAACACTTTACTGTACCGGTTCCTCCCATGCTGGAACGACTACTCTTCCGCATGTGGGAGAGTCCGGCCACCTCGCCGGTCCTGAGCAAGCGGGTCGATTCTATCTATCGAGTCCGCAAGAGCCCTGGCTTCCAAAAAGCACAGCTACCACACCCCCTTCGATGGTAGTGGAATCGGCCATGCATCGTCTTAAGAGCCAGAAGATGCACTCCTCGGTGCCTCCTGGCAGGGAGGCCCGTAACCTGGATGGCCTTGGTAAGAAGTGTTTCCAGGGCTCTATGCTTGCGTGTCGTGTCCAGACCTACCAGCTATACATGGGCATGTATCTCCGAGACCTGGCTAAAGAGCTAGCCGGATTCTCCGCTGGTTTGTCCGAGGAACCCTTGCGGAGGTTCCTGGCCTTGTCCACTGGCATTCGGGAATGCTCAAAATTCATATCCCGAGCAGCCTATGATGGCTTTGAAGCATCGGCTCGAGTGGCCGCAGCCGGCATCGGTGCCCGCCGACAGGCTTGGCTTCAGTCGTCTGACCTTGAGCCCTGGGTGCAGGACAAGTTGGTCGATGTCCCCTGCCGAGGCGAAAACCTCTTTGGCAAGCCCATGGCTGATAAGGCTGCACAAATTGAGACGGAGACTCTCACCAGGACTAGGCTTTCTAGGAAGACCTCCGCCCCTTCCCAGAAAAAGAAGGGCTCGGGAAAGAAGTCCTTTTACCCGAGGAAGGCGGCTGCCTACAAACAATACCCCCATTATCAGGCCCCTGCAGCTCCCCAACAGGGCCAGCAGGCCAAGGGACGGGGTAACGGGTCCCGTAGGCAGCAAGCCCCCAAGCCTGCGCCACCAGCCCCTGCTCAGCAGGGTGGGGGCTTTTGACTCCTTAAGCATAGCCTCTCCCCCCCCGCTGGTTCCTCCCAGCACCGGAGGCCGGCTGGTTCACTTCGCCCACAGGTGGTCCGGCATCGCCTCAGATGCCTGGGTGCTTCAGGTCGTGAGAGAAGGATATCTTCTCCACTTCCACCAGATCCCTCCCTCCTACTTTCCGGGAGAACCTCCACGACCCCCTCTGCACAGGGAACTACTCCTTCAGGAGTTAGCGGGTCTTCTGCAGGAGCAGGCGGTGGAACCGGTGCCCCACCACCTGAGAGGTCAAGGCTTTTATTCCAGGTACTTTCTAGTACCAAAGCGGACAGGAGGCCTCAGACCCATCCTGGACTTGCGCAACCTCAACAAGTTCCTTGTGCGGGAGAAGTTCAAGATGCTTACCCTTGGAATCCTTCTGCCCTACCTCCAGCAGGGAGATTGGCTATGCTCCTTGGATCTAAAGGATGCCTACACGCACATCCTCATCCACCCAAGCCACCGCCAATATCTAAGGTTTGTGGTGGCAGGAAATCATTACCAGTACAGAGTACTGCCCTTTGGCCTGTCCTCCGCACCGCGGGTCTTCACAAAATGTCTCGCGGTGGTGGCGGCCCATCTCCGGCTTCACGGCCTCTATGTCTTTCCGTACCTCGACGACTGGCTCATCAAAGCAGCGTCCGCCCCGGAGGTCACCAACGCCACACGCCGCACGGTGACTCTTCTGCAGCACTTGGGCTTTGTTATAAACTTCGCAAAGTCCACTTTGCTCCCCTCACAGGATCTCGAGTTCATCGGCGCAAGGCTGCGCACTCCTCAGGCACGAGCGTTCCTACCGCTCGACAGGGCTCAACGGCTCATGGACCTAGCCGACCGTTTTCGCAGCCAGCCCCTGGTCTCCGCCAGGCGCTTCCTGAGACTACTCGGCCATATGGCTTCCACCGTCCATGTGACCCCCAATGCCCGCCTGCATATGCGGCCTGCTCAATGGTGTCTCCGCAAGCAGTGGCAACAGGCCACAGGCGGCCTAGCGGACCTAGTGCGCGTCTCCGAGCCGCTGGCCTCGTCTCTTCAGTGGTGGCTTCATCGGCCGAACCTAGTGCTCGGCATGCCTTTTCAGCCACATCAGCCGGCCCGGGTGCTGACGACAGATGCATCCCGCCTGGGCTGGGGAGCACATTGCCAAGGGGCATGTACTCAGGGTCTCTGGAACGCGTGGGAGTCTGCTCAGCAGATCAACTTCCTGGAGCTCAGAGCGATCCGCTTGGCTCTCAAGGCCTTCTCCCACCTGACCTCTCGCCAGTCCGTTCTTGTCCAGACGGACAATCAAGTTGCCATGTTCTACGTGAACAAGCAGGGGGGCACGGGCTCCTTCCTTCTCTGTCAGGAAGCAAGGAAGCTCTGCTCTTGGGCCGTAAGTCACGGCATTCTTCTCAAGGCAGTTTATCTCCCAGGCCAAGAAAATTGCCTGGCGGACAAACTCAGCAGGATCCTCCAGCCGCACGAGTGGCGCCTGGATCCCTTGGTGGTTCAGAAGCTCTTTCTAAAGTGGGGCCTCCCCACGATGGATCTCTTTGCCAGTCCTCACAACCGGCAACTTCCTCGCTTCTGCTCTCGTCAGCCACACCCCCTTCGAGTTGCGGCGGACGCTTTCCTGCTCTCATGGTCGGGGAGCCTTCTGTATGCTTTCCCTCCCGTCCCGCTAGTCTCCCGGACTCTTTTCAAGGTTCTCCGAGACAAAGCCTTCATGATCCTGGTGGCCCCTCGCTGGCCCAGACAGCCGTGGTTTCCACTCCTGCTGCAATTAGCGGTGGAGGATCCATTCCCTCTGGGGTTACAACCGGATCTCCTCACTCAGGATCAGGGGTCTCTGCTACACCCCAACCTCAGGTCTCTCAACCTAATGGCCTGGCTGCTGAGAGGGTAGTCCTTGCTCCCCTTCTCCTGCCGACAGAGGTGGAGGAGGTCGTCCTAGCTTCGCGACGACCTTCTACCCGAAAATGCTACGCCCTTAAATGGCGTCGTTTCTCCGTTTGGTGTACCCAACAGTCTCAGGATCCCTTCTCCTGCCCGGTGTCGGTGATCTTGCAGTACTTGCTCTACCTCTCTAATCTGGGACTTAAGTCCAACTCCGTCAAAGTTCACCTCAGTGCTCTTTCAGCACATCATGTGCCGGTGGACGGCAGACCTCTTTCCAGCGACCCTCTCGTAGCGAGGTTTCTCCGAGGTCTCCTCCTACTTAAACCACCTCTGCGCCCGCCAGCGCCTGACTGGGACCTGAATGTGGTTTTACAGCGGATCACCTGTCCGCCTTTTGAACCTATGGCTACCTGTTCTCTCCGTTTTCTTTCTTGGAAAACATTGTTCTTGATAGCCCTCACTTCCGCTCGACGCGTCAGTGAATTGCAGGCCCTCGTGTCTGATCCCCCTTACACTCGGTTCTACAAAAATAGGGTAGTCCTACGGACTCACCCAAAATTTCTTCCAAAAGTGGTCTCCCCTTTTCATATCAATCAGGAGGTGGTACTTCCAACCTTCTTTCCCAGACCACACTCCAGCCGAGCTGAAACGGTCCTCCATACCCTGGACTGTAGAAGGGCATTGAACTTCTACCTTGATCGTACGCGGGAGCACCGTAAAGCTGCTCAGCTTTTTGTGTCTTTTGACCCCAATAAATTGGGGCTCCCGGTCTCCAAGCGTACTCTGTCCATCTGGGTTGCGGACTGTATCTCTTGGGCTTATGGGGCAGCCGGACTCTCCTTGGACGGTCGAGTCACGGCTCATTGCGTTCGGGCAAAGGCCACGTCAGTGGCTTACCTCCGCTCTGTTCCGCTGGCAGACATCTGCCGGGCCGCTACTTGGTCTTCGAGCCAGACTTTTGCGGTCCATTACTGTCTCGAGAGGGAGTCCCGCAGGGACAGTGCTTTCGGACAGGCAGTCCTCCGTAATCTCTTTGAGGTCTGAGCAACTCCTACCCTCCATCCCGGATGTGGGCTACCGGTGGGTAATAATTCAGCGAAGATTCTTTCCTTCTGTGCTGCTGAGCTAGAGGGAGCTCATTTTTGTGCTTAGGGTCTCCGGTAGCCTTAAGCTTGGGAGTCCCATAAGTGAGGACTGACTTCCTACTTGGTCCTGGAGAAAGCGTAGTTACTCACCTGTAACAGGTGTTCTCCAGGAGCAGCAGGAATCAGTCCTCACAACCCTCCCTCCTCCCCTTGGAGTTGCAATCGTCTGCTTTAGTTTTTTTGCAAATTTTTATGCTGTCTTTTTTAGCTATGTCATCTGACTGGCTAAGATGGCACCCTTGGGCGGGAAGAGGACCGTGCATGCGCGCTGCAATTCCCAAAGGCTTTCTTTGAAAGCTGGGGAAAATTGCTCCGCGAGGGCTCCGTCGGCGCCGACGTCACCCATAAGTGAGGACTGATTCCTGCTGCTCCTGGAGAACACCTGTTACAGGTGAGTAACTACGCTATCCCCGCGTGTTCCATTTTTACACGTTTCCATTTGGATGTGCCCGCTGCCTGGAAATGCACATTTTCGGAATTGGCCTCCACGTATCATAAAATCCCCATTGCTAAGCATCACAATCTGCCATTTAGCCTTTAAAATTATTGCTTACTATTTATATTGCCTTTTCATATAACTTATGTTTGCCAATATATCCTGCGCTTCCCCCTCTGCTTTCCCTTCCCCCTCCTTTCTTTTCCCTTCCCCTCTTCCCCTTCTTTTAATCATAACTACTTTTTACTTATTTATTATTTATTAATTTATTTAGCTGTTTTTATATACCGCTTTATCAAGTTGTCAAAATGGTTTACATATTAACAATTGAACACAAGTTACATGGAGCGAGTTAGAGAACAGAAGTAACAGCATAGAACAGGATGAGTAAATGCTGAGGAGACATATTATACGGAGATGAATAACAGGGGGAGGGGGGCAGTAAACCAGTAGAACTATATACAACCTATGGATTGAACAAGTAACTAAGGCATTGGCGGTGGCAGGATGGGGGGGGGGGGGGGGGAAGGTGAGCGATAATGTTTGAATTGTTTGGGAAGGTTGTCTGTGCATGGGATTCTCTTTTTCTGTGCTGGGTGATTTTTTTCCACCAAAGTGCTCAATGAACAGATGTGTTTTTAACTTTCTACAGCATTCCTTGTTGTCGTGCATGGCCCAGATGGAGTCTGGTAGTGTGATAGGATTTGCTGTTAGATGGTGGGATGGTTAGGGTGAACTGTGCACTGGCTCTCTGTGGTCTGTCTTATGTTTTCTGGATAAGTGATTATAGGTATTCAGAGGAAAGCTTGTGGTATGCTTTAAATATTGATTACTCTTTTATCTTTTGCTTATAGTCATGTTTATGTTTCTCAATTAATGTTTAATATATTGTATATAATTAACTTTACTTTTATTAACCCTGTATTATCAGTGTTTTATTCATTATTTTTTATGGGTTCATTTTATTGTTTATTTATTTACAAATGCTTCAACCCCGTTCTGACCAAAGTCAATCAATCGGGTGTACAAACAGAGTAAACTACAATACAATACAATGCCTCAAACCCTCCCCACCACCAGCCCATCAACTGTCCCTGGTGAACAGAACCATTTTTAACAACACAGGTACACTAAAAAAATTTTTTTTAAAACTGCCTCTAATGTTTCGATTGATTTTTACGTTTTTTGGTGCGCTGAATCCAAATCTGGTAACCAATTTGCTCCATCACGTACAGATTTTTTGCTACATTGGGTTAGCAATTTGAGGTGAACGTTTCAGATTGAGTGCGATCGAGATAAAAGTTTCTTGGATGAATTCTTTATACTAATTGTTTAGTAGTTATTCAAATAAGAATAAAGAAAATTGTAACAAGGCAGCACATAAGAATAGAGTAATGTCAACAAAACACACTGTGATGGTAGCAAAATTGTCTGCACTTAAAACAGCCACATACATGTGCACAAACATTGAGCATATAAGAGCGAGGTTAGACACATAGCAAAGCAAAGAAATGTGCAAAAAATGTTGTACAGGTATGTATGTAAGAATAGAAAACGCAAACCGCACCATTGCAATACATGAAGACAAACACCCGATGGTGTGAAAATAAAATTCTAATAAATGAGATCCGACAATGTGGTAATAACTAGCAAATTTTTATTTCAAAGTTTAGTAAAAACACGATATTTGTCAACACAGTTTAGATTTTAAAGTCATTCTTGGGTCAATCAATCTCCTGGTGGGCCCGTTTCTTCTTCCCCCAAATGCTTCTCTTGGTGCGCTGCTTGGCGTATTTTTCATCTGGGGTTTCCCGCAGCAGCAACCAGCAGAAATCAGCCATCATAGTGGTGTTCCATCTTCCTTGGTACCTTCTCTCTGCGTCCTTGATGTCCTGGTGAAACCTTTCACCTTGTTCTTCACTGTACGCCCCCAAGTTTTCGGGAAAGTAGTTCACATGGGAGTGCAAGAAATGGACTTTCAGGCTCATGTTACAGCCTTGTTCTTTGAAGGTATTGAGCATCCTGGCAACAATATCCTTATAGTTCTCATCCCGCCTGTTCCCCAAGAATTTGAGAACAACATCCTTGAAGGAATCCCAGGCTTCTTTTTCCTTCTCAGACATCGTTTCAGCGAATGCTCCATCTGAAATGAGTTTCCTTATATCAGGGCCAACAAACACTCCTTCCTTTAGCTTTGCTTCAGAAAGTCGGGGGAACTTTGAGCAAAGGTACCGAAAGCACTCACCATCTTTTGGAAGGGACTTGATGAATTGCTTAATGAGACCCAACTTAATGTGGAGAGGTGGTAATAGAATTTTATCACGAGGTACCAAGCTCTCATGAAGAACATTTTTCTCACCGGGTCTCAAATACTCCCGAATTGGCCAGTCTTTTTTCCCCCAGTGTAGGTCGTGGGCCCGGCTATCCCACAAGCAAAGGAAGCAGGGATATTTGGTGAAACCGGATTGCTGCCCTAATAGCATGGATAGAATTTTAAAGTCTCCACAAATCATCCACTTATGCTCATCATAATGAATCTTCTGAAGAATCAGGGCCAAATTCTCGTATTTTTCTTGGAGAATAACAGAGTGAGCAATAGGAACTGAAGCGAATGTGTTGCCATTATGAAGAAGAACACCTTTTATGCTGTCTTTTGACGAATCAATGAACAGCCGCCATTCAGCAGGATCATACTTGAGTTTAAACTTTTCCATCACTCCGTATATATCGTTGCAAAATACCAAATCTTCCTCTTTGCTGAAATACTTCAAAAATTGTGTCTCGCGGTTGCGGTACCAATAAAAAGTTGTTCCTGGTGACAATAGATTTTTCTGTTTAAGCCGAGAACCTAGCAGTTGGGCAGCATCTTTTGGGAGTCCTAAATCCCGGACTAAATCATTCAATTCAGCTTGAGAGAAAAGTTCAGGTTTCGGATCTGGTTCAGTTTCAAACTCGGAAGTACTGGACTCATCGGGAAAAGCCATCTGATGAGTCTCATCATGATCAGAACCGTCCACACAAATATGATCCAAAGATTTTGGTGGTTCAGGCACAGGTACTTCGTTGCTATGAGGCATAGGCCTAATTGCTGAGGGAAGGTTGGGGTAACTTATTACGTTCTTATTTTTTAAGTTGTATCCCTTCACAATGCAAGAGCAAAAATAGCAGTCACTGCTGTGGTCTCTTTGTTCACGCCACACATCATAGGTATTCCGAAATGAAATGCTTGTTTTTTACCTTTCATCCATAAGCGTAGATCTTCCTCACATGTCTTGCACACTTTGTGAGGAGCCCACGGTTTGTCTTGATCGCCTAACTTCAAACCGAAATAGGCGAAATATACTTTTTTAATAAATGCAGAAATGTTCCTCTGCCGCTTTTTCACGGTATATTCCCCACAAATAAAACAAAAACTGTCCGGAGAGTTGACGCAACCTCTGGCTCTGTGAGCCATCACAAATACACAGCACTGCAAACTACAACTGTAGTGAACCACTTCGGAATAAAGCTGGATTACGACTGAGCAAACAAAAGGTAATAATGAACTTGCAAGAAACTGAAATTTGACAGGAACGTTCATGTCGCAACCACCATGTTTGAGCGAGCGAACGAGGCGAGGCGAACAGGAAAGAACATGCACCAGCGCGAGTACTGGATTTAGCCCCCCGCCTCCCAATTGTCCTGTTAATGTATAAAATGAATACAAAACACTCTAAAATATCATGAGGGAGTGTTTCTAGTTAGTTAACCATTACAACCTCTATTTTGGGCCAAGAAAATAAACTGCAGTCGGCTAAAAAGAAATTATGTGAACATTCCTTATATGGGTAAGAAATCTAATTTTGCAAGAAAACGTGACGTGATGGAACATTTTGGCTATTTTTCCTGGATTCAGCACCCCAAAATCTATAGGAATCAGTTGCAAAACTGGAGGCAGTTTTTTGGTAGTGTACCTGTGCAATTTATGAAAACCCATAAAGCTACCAAAGGAGGAAGTGCATTCCACAACTCAGCCCCTGCCACCCTGAAAACCTGGGACCTCCCATGCACAGACCGCACTTCCTCCAGACTGGGGATTTTCAGAAGCCGACCCTGTGAGGACTGCAATGCCCTCGCAGGCTCATACCAACTCCAGAGACCCTGCAGGTACCCTGGGTGGCCATCATGCAGTGCCCAATGGACAATGGACAATACTTCCTGTTAAATGTAACGACCAGACATGTGTAAACTGTCGGATGTTTTCTGTTCAATGTAAACCGCGCTGATGTCTAATAGTGCGGTATATAAGAATTGTTAATAAATAAATAAATAAATGACCATAAGTTTGAACAAATATTGTTCCCTAATGGGAAGCCAGTGTAACTGCCTCAAAAGAGGATTGGCACTATCACTGCATCTTGCCCCCAGCAGAACCCATATGGCCACATTTTACATGATTTGCAGTCTGTGAAGGGACCTTTTATTTTTTATTTAAAAGGTGTTTATACCACTTTATCATAGATTCAAAGCAGTTTACATTACAACATGAACCAAGAAATGTACATTGAACAGGGTCATTCAACCATAATTGATGCACTAATTTCAACTTTAACCAGGCCATCTTTACGGCCTGTGCAACCTGTTTATTACCTACATCCACCCCTTTCAACAACACCCCCCCCAACAATTGCAACTCCTCTTGCCATGGAATGATGTTACCTACTTGCGGTGGGCAACGCAAGTCAGCAAGTTCCACCGCCCCAAACCGCAAACAAATTGTTTTACTCCATTAAGCCCCAAGCTGCTACCTGCCATCCAAATGCTCACCAGGGCCAAACATGCATTAAGGTTCACCAGAGCACCCTCTTGGTCACCCTCCAATGGGGCCAAAATTTGAATATCATTGGCATATGGATAAAAAAGCAGTTATAAGGAGCACATCATCGCTCCTAACGACTACAAATAAATATTGAACAACAACAGTGAATGGGGGTGAGCCCTGTGGGAAGGGCTCTTCCATTCCCATGAGTACAAAACAGATGTTCCAGCAGGACCATGCACCCAGAAACAATAATTACGCATAAAAGAATTGAGCCACTTGAGGACTAAACCTCCAATGCCCATTCGACCACAATGCTCTAGCAGCAGCAACTGTTCCACCAAGTAAAATGCTGCTGAAAGGTCCAGCAAAATCAGTAACACTGACACCCTCAATCATAGACTTGACTGAGAAGTGCCATCATAAGGGTCTCTACTCCGCAACTTGGGTAAAACCACACTGGCCAAAATCAAGCAAGGAATTATCCCCCATCCTACATTACCACCTCCTTCTCATTCAGTTTAGCTATGATAGGCAAGTTGAAGTACAGTCAATAATTTCTGCAATCATACAGATCCCCCCCTGACCTTTTTGGGTATGGGGGGGGGGGGTGACCACTGCCTCTTTTAAATGTGGGCAGGGATCCTTGCAACAAGGATGCATTAATCAAATCTTGAAGCCCTGACAACATAGGCAAAGGTGCATTCTTAAAATGTCAAATAGGGGCTGGGTCAAGCCCTGAAGTGGGTCTCACGCAATCCCTGCAGCAACAGCTCCAGGTGTTCACAAGCAATAAGATGAAAGGCGTCCAAATCCAGATCACTTCACCTGCCTACAGCACCTTCCCCAGTGAGGGTACAAAGACCAATACTACCTCCAACTACATACTTTACTTAAGTCGTATCTTGCCACATGGTCTAAATCTACCACAATATCATCCCCTGAGGGACGAGGAGCCTCCAATAACCTGGATACCACCCTGAAGACCATTTGAGGTTGATTATCTGCACGTCCAATTTGCAGAGTAGAAAACTCATTCATGGCTATAATGGCCCACTGATATCAATTGGTGGGTCGTCACCATACGCTTCTATCCTCTCACAGATGGGACCACCACCAGTGGCATTCTAGATGCTGTGACTCCCGTTTCATCTTCTGCAGTTCCAGAGTGTACGATGGCTGAAGACACTTAACCCTCCACCTCACTCCCCACAGAGGTGCTACCTCATCCAAAGCACCCACAATCAAATGGTGCCAGTCTCCCAATTGAGTGTCCACCAGACTCTCCAACCAACATTTCCGACACTCACAAGCCTACTTTCCCCAACACCCTAAATCAGCCTCCTTCTACACCTCCCTCCAATTTCCAAAAGCATCCCCACGCCCTCCACACTCTCCCTTTCCAACAACAGTGGAAACGCGCAAGATAATGGTCCGACCAAGGGACAGGGATTAGCTGAAGCTCTCTAATCTGATCCTGATCATTCATAGAGGAAGTGGCAAACACTAAATCTAGCTTTTACCCTCCCTGAGGAGTCAGACCTATTACCAACTGCTGCAAACCACCCGAAGTGAGCGAGGACAGCAGAAAAGCTGCCTTCTCGTCCCTACTAACATCCACATATGCATTAAAATCCCCAATCCCCAACAAATCCCGCCTCCCTATGACCTTAACCAAAATTCCCTCCACCAGCGATTCTCGCACCTCCCAGGCTACTCCCAATGGACAGTTTAGCAGCAAAATCTCATCTTCACCCTCCTTCTCCATCGGTAGAAAGATCCTTTCCACTCACTGGAGGAAAGACATACATTCATGCTGCACCCACAGTTGCTCACGCAACCAAGCAATTATCCCATCCCCCCTGACCCTGACAGTTCCTTTGTACCCCTACATAACTAGATTGTTCCAAAAAACCTTCCATAAAACCCCTACTTTCCGCCCCCAGGTCTTTATCATGAACAAACAATCCAGATACTCAGCAGCAAGCAAATCCTGCACAAGCTGCAACTTTGGAGCTAACAAATACATATTCACCAAAGCACAGGACCACTAAGCTCGAGGCCATGCAACCATTATCCATTGCCACCACCATCACATTCCTCAGCATCTCCCACTCTCCTATGGAGACTCTACCACCACCCCTCGCATACATTCCCCTCCCCTACATACATGGAACCAGTCGTCCCCATCCCACCCACCCCCACTCCATAACCTCTGTCATACTCCATTGCTCATGTTACTGTTTAGATCAATTATTCCATTATATTAAGTATCCTTGGCTTCCTCCTCCATTTCCCCTTTCCCTCCCCCTCCATCTTCCTCCCTTCTCCAGTTATAACAGATGTTTTGAGATTGGTTCATGAGTTTATTACCCGTATTTTGCTTTGTCCTGTAGGGCTGGTACCCCTGCAATTCTGCGTCTGCAGATCTCCAGCCTGCTCAGCAGCTAAAGCCTGAATCAAAGCTGACCAAACAAGAGGGTTTCCTGCTACAAAGGACTTTTGCTGTGTTTTCAGTCCCAGACTTGACCTTCAAGCAACTGCTTGACAAGCGTTTCTATGTGTGCATACAGAAGCCCATTGTTTCTGGGCAATTCACTGCCCACATGCAAGAACATCTGATTCTCCGGTTCTTATCTGTAGATGGTTCTACTGGCCTTGGACACTTGTACCTATGCTGAGAAACTACATACCGTTTCCTCCGTATGACATCTTACTATGGATCCTTTGTCTGCAAGAAAGATGCCTGTAGACTACCTTCTGATTCGCTGTGTGCAAAATTGTTCTCCTAAGGACTGAAATAAGACTTTCACAGATACCTTCGGTTCTGTGTTCTTCCGTGGCTCGCCTCCGAAAGGGCTGTAGCCTGCATTATCTAGCCTAGCTGTCTTCTTAGACCTGTGCTGCTCCAGAGTCTTATCAGATCTCAGCCTCCAGAGTGCCAGCTGGAGCTAAGGTACTATCTTATCTCTCTTCCTTCGGGTCGGCAATGGTTACCTAGAAACTTATTCCATAACTTTTCTCAGTGCAGAGCGAGTTAGTGACTTCTGGTTACTAATCAATGATTTATTACTTTGTCTAACTGTAATTCTGTGTCGCAGCAATCTGCTACCTCTATATCTTTAGCTATATGTCTGTATATTTTACTACCTTGCTGTCCATAATAAACATAATATATATATTTACAGATGAGACTCTTTCCGTGGCTAATTACCAGCAAAACTCATAGAACTTCGGGCTGGGTATTAGTAGCTAATTACCCCTAGACATAACTGAGAGCCTAACTTTTTATTTTTGTGCTACTAATAATCCCTAGAGTCCACATGACACTTTTATTTTATCTTTGTGTGTGATCCTCTCAGGTTAGGTTTTAGGCATCTCTTTGTACATTTGGTCACTCTCTTTTATATAGATGAATATATGTATGAAAATATCGATATTTACTTAATTTTTGTCCTCTTACATTGTAGAGTTTTTAACACATTATTACAGTCAAATCTCGCTTAACGAGCACCTCACATAATGAGTGATTTGCATAACGAGCAAAACAAAATGTAAAAAATGATCCCTTAACGAGCAATGTTTCGCATAGTGAATGACGAGGAGACAACGTGACGTCACATGCAGGATCCTGCCTGCATCTGGGCTATCAGTCTGTGTTTAGCGCTTGTTTAGCTAGCATCTTACTGTTGCTTGTGAAAGTTGTATTCAGACACATTATTGTGTATTTTTTTTAGTGCAAAGTTTAAGCATGCCTACACGTTTGTCCCCAAAGAAAATGCTGCAAGAAGACAGGGGTAAGAGAAGAAAAATCACCGTAGAAGTGAAACGCCAAATCATTGATGGAGTGGAGGAGTGGCCTAGTGGTTGGGGCAAGGTACTTCAGGCTGGAAGGTCAGGGGTTCAAATCCCACTAGAGGACAGCAACCTTGGGCCGGAAGGACTGGGGTTTCTAGTCCCACAGGTGCTCCTTGTGGTCGTGGGCAAGCCACTTAACCCTCCATAGCCCATGTTCCCTGTAAAATAGTTATCTCCAAGTTATAAGGCCCTGTTCAATGTAATTTCAGTTTGTTCAATGTAAACCACACTGATGCAGAATAGCGCGGTATATAAGAGAATGTAAATAAATAAATCAAATAAATAAATTGAGAAGCGAGAATGAGGTGTGAGCATGGCTGACCTAGCATGCACATACAATCGGTCTACATCAACGATATGCACTATTCTCAAAAACAAGGATAAGATTAAGGAGATCGATGTTTCAAAGGGCGTCACCAGAATTTCTACACAACGGCCACGTATTCTCAACGTTGTTGAAAGATTGCTCCTCATATGGATCAACGAGAAGCAAATGCAAGGTGACACTATTAACGAAAACATAATTTGTGAGAAGGCGAAACTAATTTTTGCCGATCTTATTAAGAAGACGCCAGGATCATCAACGGACGAAGAAGAAGCATTCAAGGCAAGCTGTGGGTGGTTCGAATGGTTTAAGAGAAGAACCGGCATCCACAGCGTTGTGAGGCATGGAGAAGCAGCAAGCTCAGACATAAAGGCAGATGAGAACTTGTGAACGGGCGCGCTGTGTGAGAATGTCCACAGTCTTGGCAAAGGCAAATATTCATATGACTTGCAAGGGATTGTGGGAAATGTAGTCCATTCATACCAGACTCATCCATTCACAATAAATTAGTTGTGCTTAAGTGTAAAGCCAATAAGATATTTATTTATGGGGTTATTTCTCCCAACACAGATATACTTGGTAGCGCATAAAACAGGATACTTGCTTTCAGTGTTATACTTAGAAAAACAAAATCAGGAAAACAACAGTTGAACTTGTCAGGCAATCAAATCAAAGAATAAAGACCTGGTTGGTAACAAACTGGTCTTTTCTGTAGGCTCTAGCTAATATTTTCTTATCAGTGCTTCAATCAACAAACAAAACCCACAAAGTAGGGAAAAACTGTTCTTTTCAGGTTAACTTCTTATATCTTCACACACAGACTCAGAAGTGTTCCCTCAGACCTCACAGCCAATTAGGTAAGGCTCAATTGCTAGCAGTTACCCAGCTCAAACCCCTTAGCTGGCTTACTTTCTACTGCGTGGCTCAAATCCTACTCAGGAGCTTTTCTGAGTAAATTAAAGAACAAGTTTGTATTTCTTTGTGATGGTTGTTGTACTTTGTAACAGAACATTACCACAGGAGTTTAGACAGAGAGCAATCCATGTATATACAGCCTTCATCTACAACCTCTCCCCCTTCTTCAACAATCATGGGTTCAATATCATGGATTGGCACAGAGGAATTTCTCAATGGAGCACTCTCAGGAGAATACTTGTTTCCCTGCTGTCTTTCAGGGGTATAGCTAGGGCATAGATCAGTGTTCATACCTGAGCTTCCATTGCTATTAGAGATCCTCTCTAAATAGCCTGGCCAGTATGTAGTCCAGTTTTTATGTCTAGCCTTCCAATCCAGATCCCTGGACACTATCTCTCTTCACATACCTTCTGGCACGGGTCTTAGGGTCCCTTCCAAATGCAGCCGTCTCCCTCACAGGTACCGTCTGGAGATTCCTGGCTTTGCAGCTCCACTCCTCTGGCTTTCTCCAGTACAATGGTGTATGCTTGCCTCTGGAATGCCTCCCAGTATACGTACTGCTATGGACTCCTTTAGACCTCCCAAATGCTTTTCTCTTCTTTCTTCCAAAGTGTGTCTTGCTCTCTCTGTCCGTCCGCTTTGGCTTCTGCTTCTGATGATCCTCCAGATGATGAAGATGTCCAAGATACTGAAGATGATCAAGCTGATTCTCTGTAGAATAAACTCTACCTTTATTCTGCTTAGATGAATGCTCCACCCTAGCACAGCGCAGCTGTGCTGAATCAGGCCCTGCCCTTGGAGATGAGTGCTTGAGGATTGAACACACGTTTCCCCACTTCAGCTCCTCTAATGGCTGTTGGAAACCTGGTGCATTCTGGGACTGGTAGTCTTTTATGGAAAAATTCTGTTTTCTTATTTCTACCAGAACTGACAGGTTGCTTGTTCAGAGTCACTTCACCTTTACTATAGCTCCTTCCTGAGCTATGATAAGCTTCCTTATCACAAACTTCATCGGCGTTTTCAAGAAACTTGTGAATTCCGAGGGTTACCTGCTGCAGCAGGTTTTTAATTGTGATGAGACGGGTCTCTTCTGGAAAAAGATGCCAAAGCGAACTTAAATCACAGCAGAGGAGAAAGCATTGCCGGGCCACAAGCCAATGAAAGACCGTCTCACACTGTTGTTTTGTGCAAATGCAAGTGGCGATTTGAAAATTAAACCGCTGCTTGTTTACCATTCGGACAAACCACGAGCCTTCAAGAAGTATAAAGTCCCGAAGAGCAGGCTAAATGTCATGTGGAGGTCCAACAACAAGGCTTGGGTGACACGTGACCTTTTTACAGATTGGATCAATGAAGTGTTTGGTCCATCTGTAAAAAAATATCTGCTTGAGATGAATTTGCCACTCTGTACATTGCTTGTTATGGACAACGGACCTGCACATCCTCCAGGCCTAGAAGATGACCTCCTTGAAGAATTTAAATTCATCACGATCCAGTTCCTGCCTCTCAACATCACTCCTTTACTGCAGCCCATGGACCAGCAGGTCATATGGAGTGGAGGAGTGGCCTAGTGGTTGGGGCAAGGTACTTCAGGCCGGAAGGTCAGGGGTTCAAATCCCACTAGAGGACAGCAACCTTGGGCCGGAAGGACTGGGGTTTCTAGTCCCACAGGTGCTCCCTGTGGTCTTGGGCAAGCCACTTAACCCTCCATAGCCCATTGCGATGCTCCTGCCTGCGCCCTAGAGCTTACAGGCAGGAGTGGCCTTACATTGTCCCTTGAAGAATTAGCTGGCACGGTTCCCAATGAATCTTGGGAACTCTAGTGCTCTTGTATATTCCTTAGGGAAGAATAGCAGTCATGACCAGATGTGGTTAGGCAAGCAAGAAAATTTATTTGTCTTGGGGATAGTTTCCAGCGCATCAAAAGCTCAAAGCAACAAACGCAAAAAGTGGAACCTTTAGGATAAACAGAGGAAAACAGGAACTCAGGAAGCAGTGAAACCAAATTGGCTTTAACTCAGCTCTTCATAAACTTCAGCAGCTTAACTCAGCATTGCCTCATGTGGTTGTTAGAAAATATTGCAGCTTTATATCAATAGCTGTTCTCTTCACAGCATGACTTGGAAACAGGTGAACACAATCAGGAACTCTTACGATTAAACAAGAAAAGCCAATGTTTTATATTCTCTTCATATAAAACTTATGTGCTTCTTTAAACTGTTATTCAATACAGCAGAAAGAGCAATCCATGGCACAAGGCTCAGGATTCAAGGTAGGCAAAGAACTTTCTACCTGCATGTATTCTTCTGAACTAACAGAATTACTGTCCGTATCAGGTTCCTTATTTTGCCCTGACTTCAGCTCCAGGAACTTCTGAAATTCCTTCAGTAGCAATTCAGCCTGTGTTTGCTTTTCATCTGGTGGATAGTTATTGGCAAGGGTTACGCCCTTCCCCCACTCACTATCTACGTCGGTAGCAGAGTTAGGTTTGCACCGTTCAGCGCTATATGAAGGTTTCTTCAGCCAAGCATACTGTGATAAGGAAGCTTATCATAGTTCAGGAAGGAGCTATAGTAGAGGTGAAGTGACTCTGAACAAGCAACCTGTCAAGTCTGGTAGAAATAAGAAAACAGAATATTTCCATAAAAGACTACCAGTCCCAGAATGCACCAGGTTTCCAACAGCCATTAGAGGAGCTGAAGTGGGGAAACGTGTGTTCAATCAGGAGTGCTATGAGGTAATCCCCAAGCACTCATCTCCAAGGGCAGGGCCTGATTCAGCACAGCTGCGCTGTGCTAGGGTGGAGCACTCATCTAAGCAGAATAAAGGTAGAGTTTATTCTACAGAGAATCAGCTTGATCATCTTCAGTATCTTGGGGATCTTCGTCATCTGGAGGATCATCAGAAGCAGAAGCCAAGACGGAGGGACAGAGAGAGCAAGAAACCCTTTGGAAGAAAGAAGAGAAAAGCATTTGGGAGGTCTAAAGGAGTCCATAGCAGTACGTATACTGGTAGGCATTCCAGAGACAAGCATACACCATTGGACTGGGGAAAGCCAGAGGAATGGTGTTGCATGGCCAGGAATCTCCAGACGGTACCTGTGAGGGAGACGGCTGCACTTGGAAGGGACCCTAGGACCCGTGCCAGAAGGTATGTGAAGAGAGATCCAGTGTCCAGGGATCTGGATTGGAAGGCTGGACATAAGAACTGGACTACATACTGGCCAGGCTATTTAGAGAGGATCTCTAACAGCAATGGAAGCTCAGGTATGAACACTGATCTATGCCCTAGCTATACCCTTGAAAGACGGCAGGGAAACAAGTATTCTCCTGAGAGTGCTCCATTGAGAAATTCCTCGGTGCCAATCCATGATATTGAACCCATGATTGTTGAAGAAGGGGGAGAGGTTGTAGATGAAGGCTGTTAATACATGGATTGCTCTCTGTCTAAACTCCTGTGGTAATTTGCTGTTACAAAGTACAACAACCATCACAAAGAAATACAAACTTGTTCTTTAATCTACTCAGAAAAGCTCCTGAGTAGGATTTGAGCCACGCAGTAGAAAGTAAGCCAGCTAAGGGGTTTGAGCTGGGTAACTGCTAGCAATTGAGCCTTACCTAATTGCCTGGGAGCGCTAAGGGAACACTTCTGAGTCTGTGTGTGAAGATATAAGAAGTTAACCTGAAAAGAACAGTTTTTCCCTACTTTGTGGGTTTTGTTTGTTGATTGAAGCACTGCTAAGAAAATATTAGCTAGAGCCTACAGAAAAGACCAGTTTGTTACCAACCAGGTCTTTATTCTTTGATTTGATTGCCTGACAAGTTCAACTGTTGTTTTCCTGATTTTGTTTTTCTAAGCATAACACTGAAAGCAAGTATCCTGTTTTATGTGCTACCAAGTATATCTGTGTTGGGAGAAATAACCCCATAAATAAATATCTTATTGGCTTTACACTCAAGCACAACTAATTTATTGTGAACGGATGAGTCTGGTATGAATGGACTACATTTCCCACAATCCCTTGCAAGTCATATGAATATTTGCCTTTGCCAAGACTGTGGACATTCTCACCCAGGCCCCCGTTGACAAATGGTGTAGTTTTTCGGATTGCTTTTGCGCAAAGGATTTACATGCTAAGGATTACAACTCAAGTCTGAAGAAAAAAGAAAGTTCACGTTTAAAAGCTGGAAAAAAGGATTTTCCCTCAACTGCACTTTGGAGGAGAGGTGGCTGTTCCAGGTAGCTGTCCCAGGAGGAAAAGACCCTGTGCAGAGCTGGATTCATCACTGGCATAAGGTAACAAGTACCTGGGCATGTCTAGTGGTGGATGGGAGTAAGGCACAGGGGTAATTGAAAAAAAAGTAGAAAAAAACACCTGTTTGGAAGGTGGTGCACTGTGGGGTTTTTTTGTGTTTTCTTGCAGGGATCAAGATGGATCCAAAGGAACTAGCTGAATGGATGGCAGCCCAGTTTAGCAGGCAACAGGAGCTAGCACAGCAGGCTCAGGACACTGCTATGAAAGCCTTAATGGACCAGCAGAGGCCAGTGCTTGATCTGGTGCAAGCCTTAGTTAAACTGCAGAACCAAAGTGGACCAGATGCAAGACCAGCAGTAAATACTGGTATACCACATGTGGACAGTGTGGGACTCAATCAAGGAATTGGGGCATTTAGTTTTGGGAAGCTAACTCCAGATGATAATGTTGATGATTTTCTAGAGTCTTTTGAGAGAGTGGCACAAGCTTTAGCATGGCCAGAGACCCAGTGGGCAGTAAGACGGGCAACCTCATTAACTGGAGAGGCGCTTGCAGCTTATAGAGCAATGCCAGCAGCCCAGGCTTTGAGTTATAAGGATGTAAAGGCTGCTATTAGAGATCGCCTAGGGTTGTCTATTTAAGAGTATAGGCGAATGTTTAGAGCTACTGCATTGAGAGTGGGTGAAACACCCAGGGCTCTGAGTCAGAGAATCAGAGGATTAGCTGTAAAATGGTTGGAGCCTGAGCAAAAGACGGTGGAAAGGTTATTAGACATTATTATGCTTGAACAATTTATGTCTGCTGTGCCTAAAGATTTGCACACTTTCCTTATACAGCAAAATTGCCAAAATCTTGGAGAGGCAACCATGCTAGCAGAGAGATTCTTGGAAGCCACGCAGGCTTGCCATAGGATGGGTGGCCCTCTGAAGATGGGTGCTGAGGCAAGCTGTGCTGTATCAGAAAAGAAAATGCTTAAAAGTGTTTCTGAAAATAAATGTACTGTGCCAAAGCAGATGACACAGTGGAGTAGAAAGAAATGTTTCAAATGTGGAAAAGGGGGACATTTAGAAAAGGGATGCCAGACACACACTAACTTAATGGGTGTTGATTTAAAACAGCCCAAAGAATGTTTTATTTTGATGGTTGATGTGCAAGGAATTACCACAAATGCTTTGTTAGACTCTGGGGCAGACCAGAGTATGCTGTCAAAAAGGCTTTGGAAGAGGATAGAGGCCCAAGAAGGATTTGTGCCTAGAACCCCTGAAAGCCAAGTTCACATCAGATGCATTCATGGTGCTGCAAAATCATATCCCACCTATAGGCTAAAGGTTAAGTGCCTGGGGGAACAAGAGGAAGTCCTGTTAGCAGTGGTGCCTAGGCTACCATTTGATTTGGTTCTAGGAAAGGACTGGCCAAGATTTAAGCAGGGTCTAGTGGAAGGGCTAGGAAAGAAGGAGGGAGAAGGAATAATGGAAATAGCTCCCGGGCCTTTCTTTGGAAGTCCTCAGTCCCTAGCTAAAAAGATGGTTAAGCTTCCAGAAGGCCAAACTATAGGTAATAAGAGGGGCCTTGTATCCACCCGCTCGCAGGCTAAGGTAGAGAGCCAGAAGGAGGAGGGGGAGCAGGCAGAGTTATTAGGAGACTTACCCTCTCATGATGATTTAATAACTCCACCATCATCTGGGAAAGTAAGAAAGTTGAAAGCACAAAAGCGGCGTGAGAGACTTTGCAGAGCACAGGGTAGGGCTCAGATGTTAGCTGGTCAAAGTTTACCCTGGGTGCCAGCTGAATTAGTGGCAAAGTTTCCTAACTTTCCACAAGAACAGCGAGCTGATCAAGCTCTCACCTGAGCTTTTAAGTATGCCCATGAGGTCAGGGAGGAGTTGCCCAGATTCAGACTAGATAATGAAATATTATATAGAGAGAGTCAGGACCCCAGAAATGGGACCATACGTAAACAATTTGTGGTACCCACAACTTTCAAAGGACTAGTACTTAGATTAGCACATGATCATCCAGTTGGAGGTCATAAAGGGATGCAAGGAACGCTGGATCAAATACTTATGCGCTTTTACTGGCCAGGTATTTTCAAAGAAACTGCCCAGTTTTGTGCTGCATGTCCAGCGTGTCAGCGAGTTACAGCGACTCACCCACCGGTGGTGCCTTTGATTCCCATGCCAATTATCACAGACCCAATTGGTCGCATTGCCATGGATATTGTAGGCCCATTAGTCAAAACGCCCCGAGGTTTCCAATACATCCTAGTTATGGTAGATCAGGCAACAAGGTTTCCCTGGGCCATACCATTGAGGAATGTTTCTGCAAAAACAATAGCTTTAGAACTAGTAAAATTGTTTTGTGAAGTGGGATTCCCAAGAGAGGTGTTGACTGACCGAGGGTCCAATTTTGTATCCAAATATTTGGCCCAGGTCTGGGATGCCTTTGGCATTCATCACGTGAAAACCTCAGCCTACCATCCACAATCAAACGGTTTGGTGGAGAGATTCAACCAAACTCTCAAACAAATGTTGAGAAAGGGGTTAGCAGGAGAGGTAAAAGAATGGGATATGTTATTGCCCTTTGCCTTATATTTTTATTTATTTATTTTAGTATACATTTGTATACCGCTACTTCCAGCGATCAGCAGCGGTTTGATTACAGATTGGAAATTGTCAAATCATGACAGGAAATTTTTGAGGTATAAACACATTGATTAGACAGGAAAGCACAGCACACAGAGAACTATTTTACAGGGAACATGGGCTATGGAGGGTTAAGTGGCTTGCCCAAGACCACAAGGAGCACCTGTGGGACTAGAAACCCCAGTCCTTCCGGCCTAAGGTTGCTGTCCTCTAGTGGGATTTGAACCCCCGACCTTCCGGCCCGAAGTACCTTGCCCCAACCACTAGGCCACTCCTCCACTCCAAAATACCTGCAGGGAAAGAATTCAGGTATCCCTAGGTGTAACTCCATATGAATTGATGTATTGCAGGGCTCCACGGGGTTTGTTAGATATTTTGAGGGAACAATGGATTGATCCTGAACCAGGAAGTCAGGAGGTGCCACAGTTTCTACGTGACTTGAGAGCACGTTTGAAAAGGACCTCGCAGGTTGCTGAGAGGAACCTGCAGGACAGTCAAGTGCGCTAGAAAGGGTGGTATGATAGGAAGGCCAAAAGCCGCCAATTAAGCATTGGTGAAAAGGTTTTGGTTCAAGTAGCAGGTACAGCCCCAAAATTTGAAGTACAGTGGAAAGGGCCATGGAAGGTTGTTAAACAAGTGAGCCCAGTGTCTTATATGGTAGAAAATGCAAGAGGGCGTAGGCAGACCTACCATATTAATGTACTTAAGTCTTGGAAGGAGAGGCTTGTAAATAATAATGACCCTGAAGCCAGTCAGGAAGTAGGTGAGCTTCAAAAAGATAACACTCTCGTAGGTATTACGGACTGTAGGAAAGAAGTTTCACCAGTTACACCAGTCCGTAATAACTTAAGCAGGGGGGTATTTGATAAGGAAGCTTATCATAGCTCAGGAAGAAGCTATAGTAGAGGTGAAGTGACTCTGAACAAGCAACCTGTCAAGTCTGGTAGAAATAAGAAAACAGAATATTTCCATAAAAGACTACCAGTCCCAGAATGCACCAGGTTTCCAACAGTCATTAGAGGAGCTGAAGTGGGGAAACGTGTATTCAATCAGGAGGGCTATGAGGTAATCCCCAAGCACTCATCTCCAAGAGCAGGGCCTGATTCAGCACAGCTGCGCTGTGCTAGGGTGGAGCACTCATCTAAGCAGAATAAAGGTAGAGTTTATTCTACAGAGAATCGGCTTGATCATCTTCAGTATCTTGGGGATCTTCGTCATCTGGAGGATCATCAGAAGCAGAAGCCAAGACGGAGGGACAGAGAGAGCAAGAAACCCTTTGGAAGAAAGAAGAGAAAAGCATTTGGGAGGTCTAAAGGAGTCCATAGCAGTACGTATACTGGGAGGCATTCCAGAGACAAGCATACACCATTGGACTGGGGAAAGCCAGAGGAATGGTGTTGCAGGGCCAGGAATCTCCAGACGTTACCTGTGAGGGAGACGGCTGCACTTGGAAGGGACCCTAGGACCTGTGCCAGAAGGTATGTGAAGAGAGATCCAGTGTCCAGGGATCTGGATTGGAAGGCTGGACATAAGAACTGGACTACATACTGGCCAGGCTATTTAGAGAGGATCTCTAACAGCAATGGAAGCTCAGGTATGAACACTGATCTATGCCCTAGCTATACCCTTGAAAGACAGCAGGGAAACAAGTATTCTCCTGAGAGTGCTCCATTGAGAAATTCCTCTGTGCCAATCCATGATATTGAACCCATGATTGTTGAAGAAGGGGGAGAGGTTGTAGATGAAGGCTGTTAATACATGGATTGCTCTCTGTCTAAACTCCTGTGGTAATTTGCTGTTACAAAGTACAACAACCATCACAAAGAAATACAAACTTGTTCTTTAATCTACTCAGAAAAGCTCCTGAGTAGGATTTGAGCCACGCAGTAGAAAGTAAGCCAGCTAAGGGGTTTGAGCTGGGTAACTGCTAGCAATTGAGCCTTACCTAATTGCCTGGGAGCTCTAAGGGAACACTTCTGAGTCTGTGTGTGAAGATATAAGAAGTTAACCTGAAAAGAACAGTTTTTCCCTACTTTGTGGATTTTGTTTGTTGATTGAAGCACTGCTAAGAAAATATTAGCTAGAGCCTACAGAAAAGACCAGTTTGTTACCAACCAGGTCTTTATTCTTTGATTTGATTGCCTGACAAGTTCAACTGTTGTTTTCCTGATTTTGTTTTTCTAAGTATAACACTGAAAGCAAGTATCCTGTTTTATGTGCTACCAAGTATATCTGTGTTGGGAGAAATAACCCCATAAATAAATATCTTATTGGCTTTACACTCAAGCACAACTAATTTATTGTGAACGGATGAGTCTGGTATGAATGGACTACATTTCCCACAATCGCTTGCAAGTCATATGAATATTTGCCTTTGCCAAGACTGTGGACATTCTCACCCAGGCCCCCGTTGACAATACAAATTAGGAAATTGTGCTTTACCTTGTTTAGGGGCATTTATAAAAGAACTTCTCTTAGGAAAACTTTCTCCTGGCTGTAGTTCTCTGTCTTTATAGCACTGCTTGTTGGCATTAGAAGTACCTTTTCTCCACATGCTGCTTTCTCGAGGCTGGCTAGTTCTAGGCTTTACCCGGCAGTAAGAGTTTCTTGCAGGGTACGTTGGACTCCCAGGCTGGCGCTTCCGGGGTTCTGTCTTCTCACAAGGTCCTAGTGCTCTTCTCCTTGCTTCTAGGGTTCCAGTACTCTGCACTCCTCTCACAACGTTCTTTTGGACTTGGATATCCTTCCCCATGCTATCCTCTGGGATATTCTCCGTGGTCCTCTCTGCAACAACAACCTGTTCACCCTTCTCCTTCTTCACCCCTCTTTCAGCTTTCTCTGAGGTTTTAAAAAAGGGCTTCAATTCCCGGCACTCCCTGCCGTTCTCTTGGGTGTGCCCAATCAGAGCTGAAGCCTAACTCCTCCCCTGGACTGGGGTGTGTCTTCGGCTCAGCAGAGAATTGTGTTTTTTTCAGGTCAGTTTTGGAAATCCTGTGTGAGTTAGCTCTGCTCTCAGGATTTTCCTCAACGTCCATTTCTTCTGAAAGGCCATCTTCACCACAGATCCCCCCCCTTAAGATATCACGGGCTGGCTTCTGACCAGGGGCACAGCACGTGATACGGCTCAGGGATTCTGCAGTGTTTTGTGTCTTTTCCGCAACTTCTATACTGGGGACTATGGTGGCTAAATGGGACAAAGCTACCCTATCATGCCAGGGCTTCAAAACGTTGATGTGGTAGACTTGTTGACGTCCTTTTCTACTTTCAACAAGATAAGAAACTGGTACCACAGGCCGCACTACCCTACAAGGCTCTTTCCATTGGCTTTCGAATTTAGGGTCTGGCCCCGCTACCATCACTACAACTTTGTCACCCACAGCCAACTGGCGCAGCTGTGTGCCACGGTCATAATAGGACTTCTGCTTTGTTTGACTGCCCCTTAAATTAACCTCCACGACCTGTGAGGTGCGGTGTAAGCGGCCTTTTAAGTCCTTTAGGAACTCGGGTACTCCTACCTCTTTTATGTCGGGTTCTACCCACTGCTCTTTCAGGATATCTAATACCCCACGGGGTGATCGGCTGTACATCAACTCATATGGCGCTGTCCCTAGGGATGATTGTTTCCTCTCCCTACAGGCATAGAGGACAAATGGGAGCATTGTGTCCCAATTAGCCATATCTCCTTCCAGATTGCGGCGCAACATTCTTTTAATAGTCTGGTTTTGTCTCTCTACAAGACCATTCGTTTGGGGATGATAGGCTGAGGTCTTAATATGGCGGATGCCAAACACCTCCCAAACCTGTGCTAAATATTTAGACATGAAGTTGCTTCCTCGATCCGTGAGGACTTCGTGAGGGAAACCAACTTCACAAAATAGCTTTATGAGTTCACCCGCCATGGCCCTCGCTGATATGCTGCGTAGTGGCATGGCCCAAGGAAATCTTGTTGCTTGGTCAATAACCACTAAAATATACTGAAACCCCCGGGGAGTTTTAATTAAAGGACCAACAATGTCCATAGCCATTCTATGGATCGGTTTGGTAATAACCAGGGAAGATATCATAGGGACCTTCCTAGGATGGGTTGCAGAAACTCGCTGGCATGCCGGACAGGCTTCGCAGAACTTGGCGGTTTCCTTAAAAACACCTGGCCAATAGAACCTTGCCAAGATTTGATCTAGGGTACCTTGGATGCCCTTGTGCCCCCCGACAGGATGGTCGTGGGCCAGCCGCAAAACTAAATTTTTAAAAGTTGCGGGCACCACCACCTGTTTGCGGGTATCGCCTATATAGGGATCCTTGCTTTCTCTATAAAGTATCCCAGTGTCAAGGAGAAATCTTGGTAGGGTATCTCTATCACTCTGGGCCCATTTAAACGCCTGACTCAGAGCAGGGTCAGCTAGTTGCTTGTTGGGGAATGTAGGGAACTTCCCAACTAATTCTTCTGGTACCCATGGTAATCCTTGGCCAGCATGTACTTCTGCCCTGTGCTGAGAGCGATCGTGTCTCTCTCTATGTTTCTATCCTTTACTTCTTTTAACTTTGTCTCCTGGGGTGGCTATCAGGTCCTCATGTGAGGGAAGACTTTCTAAAGATTCATCTGGAGTTTCTTCTTCATTTTCTAAGGCCTTAACCTGGGCTCTTGTGGACACCATGGCTTCCTTAGAGCCTAGGCCCTGCTTCATACCCTTATGAAAGTGTGGCCAGTCTCTCCCCAAAACTATACTGTGTGGCAGTCTTGGCACTACTGCTATAGGGATTTCTTTGTTGGCCCCCAACCCTTTCACCTGGAGGTTATATACTGAATATTGTGATGTGCCTCCGTGAATACAGCGAATTTTCAGGGTGCGTACAGGCTGAATTGCTACCCCTGTGGCCTTAATCTGCTGCCATAGTGCTTTAGACAACATTGTTTGCTCTGCGCCTGAGTCTAGAAGCGCTGTGGTAGCAATTCCCTGTACCTCAACATCTATCAGAAAACCCTCTCTGTCCTTCTGAGCATTCACCGCTACTAAAGCTGTTTTCAGAAAACAATTTTTCTGTATATGGCCTTCTTGACCGCATTTAAAACATTTTCTATGGGTCTTAGGACTTTTCATTGATGGCAAGCACATTTTTCCAGATTCTTCACTTAACCGCCACCTCCTTTCTGATTCTCCTGCTGTCCCCTTGGAAGCACTGCTGCCTTCATGGGCTGTTAACTTGGCTTCCATGAATCGTTCAGTGAGATTAATAGCCTCTTGCGGGGTTTTACAGCTCTGTAGAATCAGGAAGGTGCATATCTCTGAGGATAAAGCAGTCATATATTGTTCTAATATTAGGCTATCTATAATAGATTCCTTAGAGCTTCCCCCTGGATTAAGCCATTTATTCACTAGCATACGTATCCGGTGACATAAGGCTTTTGGGGTCTCATTTGGCCTTAACCTCACAGCTCACAGAAGATTATGATAGACCAGCGGTGTGAGGCCTAGTCTCTCCCGAACCGCTTTCTTGAGTTCCTCATAGTTTCCTGCAAGTGCGGGTGGCATGGCTCTATAGGTGGCCTTGGCTTCCCCTGTAAGGGATGCCGCAAATCGCATGGCCCAGTGCTCATTTGGCCAAGCACTCAGATGAGCTACTCTTTCAAAACTTTCTATAAAGTCATCAATATCATCAGTGTCTCTGAGTTGCCCAAAATTAAACATAGTCCCGGTATGCAAATTAACTGCAGCTGGCGCAGAAAAACCTGGCGGAACCGTTGGTGGCTCCGGTTGCTTCTTTTGCTCCGTGACACATGTTTGCAACATGTCCAGCAAAGGCTTTTGTTGGGCTTGGAGGCTCGCGGCGCTCCTCTCCTGTGCCTCTAAGGTTAGGTCCCGTTGCCTTTCCAGCTGTGCTGCCATCCATTTAAAGATCTCTTGTGGCTCAAGAGACATTTTAGATTCCTGAAAGCACAACAGAGAGAAAGAAACCCAAGTGCGATACCGAAAAAATGTGACCCACAAAAAAAACCAACTTTTTTTTTTTTTCAATTAGGCCTTGCTATCACCCTCGCCCTGGTATCCTAGCCTCTCCCGGCTGGATACCCTTTACCTTGTTCAGGTGAAGCTTCACGCTTACCAGCAACGCTGCTGCCAGTAGCCCTCTGGTAATAGGATTCTTCCTTTCTGGATGCTGTACCGCTGGGCTCCTCCTGGGCAGTTGCTGCCTGTAGTCCTTCTGCGTTGGCACACTTTTGCGCATGTGCAGTATCCGTAAGACGACGCCACTTGCGACGCTCCTGCCTGCACCCTAAAGCTTACAGGCAGGAGTGGCCTTATATTGTCCCTTGAAGAATTAGCTGGCACGGTTCCCAATGAATCTTGGGAACTGTAGTGCTCTTGTATATTCCTTAGGGAAGAATTGTAGTCGTGACCAGATGTGGTTAGGCAAGCAAGAAAATTTATTTGTCTTGGGGATAGTTTCCAGCGCATCAAAAGCTCAAAGCAACAAACGCAAAAAGTGGAACCTTTAGGATAAACAGAGGAAAACAGGAACTCAGGAAGCAGTGAAATCAAATTGGCTTTAACTCAGCTCTTCATAAACTTCAGCAGTTTAACTCAGCATTGCCTCATGTGGTTGTTAGAAAATATTGCAGCTTTATATCAATAGCTGTTCTCTTCACAGCGTGACTTGGAAACAGGTGAACACAATCAGGAACTCTTACGATTAAATAACAAGAAAAGCCAGCGTTTTATATTCTCTTCATATAAAACGTATGTGCTTCTTTAAACTGTTATTCAATACAGCAGAAAGAGCAATCCATGGCACAAGGCTCAGAATTTAAGGTAGGCAAAGAACTTTCTACCTGCATGTATTCTTCTGAACTAACAGAATTACTGTCCGTATCAGGTTCTTTATTTTGCCCTGACTTCAGCTCCAGGAATTTCTGAAATTCCTTCAGTAGCAATTCAGCCTGTGTTTGCTTTTCATCTGGTGGATAGTTATTGGCAAAGGTTACGCCCTTCCCCTACTCATTATCTACGTCAGCAGCAAAGTTAGGTTTGCACAGTTCAGCACTATATGAAGGTTTCTTCAGCCAAGCATACAAATTAGGAAATTGTGCTTTACAAAATCTGCTGTAGAATCTATATGGATTGAAATTCCATATAAAAGGGGGAAGGCAATGGCAGTGGGGGTGTACTATCGAGCACCTGGCCAGAATGACCAAATGGATGATGAAATGCTCCAAGAAATCAAGGAAGCTAACAAAAGTTACAGCGCAGTAATAATAATGGGTGATTTCAATTACCCTGGTATCGACTGGGTCAGTGTCACGTCAGGACATGCTAGGGAGATAAAGTTCCTAGATGAAATAAATGACTGCTTCTTGGAGCAGCTGATTCATGAACCGAACAGAGGGGAAGCCATATTAGACCTAGTCCTTAGTGGAACACCAGATCTAGTGCAAGAGATAAGGGTGTTGGGGCCACTTGGCAATAGTGATCATAGCATGATCGCCTTTGATTTAATTAGTGGAGAAGGGATAGTAAGGAAATCCACAGTACTACCTTTTAACTTTTGAAAGGGAGACTATGATAAAATGAGGAAAACAGTTAAGAAAAAACTAAAAGGAGCAGTTGCAAAGGTTAAAGACGTACATCAAGCTTGGGTGTTGTTGAAAAATACTATCTTGGAAGCCCAGACCAGCTGTATTCCACGCTTTAAGAAAAGTGGAAGGAAGTCCAAAAAACTGCCAGCATGGTTTAAAGGTGAGGTCAGAGAGGCTATTGTTGCCAAAAAAGCATCTTTCAGGAAATGGAAAAAAGAGCCAAACGACGAAACCTGGAAACAGCACAAGCACTGGCAAGTCAAATGCAAGGCCATTGATAAGGCAGGCAAAGAGAGAATTTGAGAAGAAGCTTGCTGCGGAAGCAAAAACGCGAAATAAAGACCTTTTCAAGTACATTCGTAGCAAAAAACCTGTGAGAGAGTCAGTTGGTCCATTAGATGATAAAGGGGTTAAAGGAGCACTAAGAGGCGACAAGGCAATAGCGGAGAGACTGAATGAATTCTTTGCTTCGGTCTTTACTGAGGAAGATGTAGGGATGTTACCCATGACTGAAGTGGTATTTAAAGGTGCGGAAGAATTGAAGGAAATATCGATACATCGGGAAGATGTCTTACAACTATTAGATAAACTGAAGAGTAGCAAATCACCTGGGCCGGATGGTATATATCCAAGGGTGTTGAAAGAACTGAACTGGAGTGGAGGAGTAGCCTAGTGGTTGGGGCAAGGTACTTCAGGCCGGAAGGTCAGGGGTTCAAATCCCACTAGAGGACAGCCACCTTGGGCTGGAAGGACTGGGGTTTCTAGTCCCACAGATGCTCCTTGTGGTCTTGGGCAAGCCACTTAACCCTCCATTTCCCATGTTCCCTGTAAGTATTAGTGTATGTGTCTCATATCCCCACATGTTACTATCCGCCAATTGTGTTGTGACCGCTTTGATTGAAGGATAAGGCGGTATACAAAAACTGTCTAAATAAATAAATAAATAAAATAAATATGAGATTGCAGACCTGCTATCAGTAATCTGTGAACTATCATTAAAATCATCTCTAATATCTGAAGACTGGAGGATCGCCAATGTAACACCAATTTTTAAAAAGAGTTCCAGGGGTGATCCGGGAAACTACAGACCGGTGAACCTGACGTCAGTACCGGGAAAAATGGTAGAAACCATCATAAAGAATAAAATTACTCAGCATGTAGATCAGGGGTCTCAAACTCAAATTGCTTTGAGGGCCGAATGAGGACATGTAAAGTAACCCGGGGGCCGCATAAGACACGGGGCCTCATTTGCATAAATATTTGCATAATGTTGCATAATGAGTGCATGGATAAAGAAAGACTAGAAAATGTCTATATTACTATAATCCAGTGCCAACCACCAGGCACATTAGGAACTACTACTAACACTGCCCATTTAGAACCCATAGCAAACCCCCCGTATCATAACAGCACTACCAGGACTCACAAAGCACCAGACCCTACCTATCAAAAGGCAACACTGCAAATATTAAATCAATACATTTCAGAGAACAATACATGACCTACTGGGAAAAGAGAACAAGTAGCAATGTCAAATAGGAATTACACAGAATACCTCAGCACTGTAGAAATAAAACTATAAATTAATTTCTTGTACTAAAGCACAGACATTAATGATGCACATTTCCCAGAGCTGACATATTCCAGTTAATAAACTCAAAATAAAGAGATATTTTTCTACCTTTTGTGCATTTTTTTTCAGTTGCAATTGTTCCAGCCACTTTCTTATGGTTTCTTCTTCGTGTCTTCTGCTAACTCTCCATCGTCTGCTGTCCATTTGTCCTTTCTTCTCTCTTCTAGTTTTTTTTTCATGCAGTCCAGGTACATTTTAAAAAATCGAAACTTGCTGCTGCTGCTGCCTCCGCCACCGCAGTATCAAGCATCCCTGAGCCCCCCCCCTCAATTAAAGTCAACATAATAAGAACATAGCGCTTGACAAACTTTAATTATTTTAATCCATTTATTATAACATGTGTAACATGGATGTAATTATGTAAGTTTTACGTTTCAGTCAGTTTTTTTCTGGCTACTTAGCTGGCAGCGTTTTGCATCAACAAGGACTTCGATATTAGGCTTTAATTTATTAGAAAAAAGCAATCTCAGTGTTGCTTGCAAATGTTCATCAGTGAGCCGTGACCTTAGCACAGACTTGTTAATCTTCATGGATGAGAAAAATTGTTCACATACATATGTACTTCCAAACATTGCAAGAATCCTTGCTGTAGTAGAGAGTAACCTCGGAAACCTGTCTCGTGGAAGAAACGTGTAGAATTCGGGAATCCCTAATTCTACATATTTTTGCTTCAAGATAGTATCACACTGAAGTTCCACCAACTCCATTTGCAATTCCTCTGCAACATTATCAACTTCTACAGCAAACGGCGTTGAAAAAAGTTGAAATTGTGGCTCCAGTATCTTAAAGTCTTCAAAGCGCACATCAAACTGTTGAAGTAAGTTAGACAACAAATCTCTATATTCTTTCAGGCATTTGGGTTCAACTTTTTGTAAAGAATTCAGGGTTGGGAAATGGACCAAATTGCCCTCACCCACCTGCTTCATCCATAAACGTAGTTTAACTTTGAACGATTTCACATTGTCATACATCTGTGTGATAATCTGTTTTTTACCTTGAAGCTTCAAGTTCAATCCATTCAAGTGATCCATAATATCAGTTAGAAAAGCAAGGTTGCATTGAAAAATAGAATCAGTTAGCAAAGGAACTGCCCTATTTTTCATCATCATGAATGAAGCGATTTCATCTCTAAGTGCAAAGAAACGCTTCAAAACATTTCCACGACTTAGCCATCTAACTTCAGTGTGATAAAGAAGTTCACCATACTCAGAGTCCATATCTGCAAGAAATGAGATGAACTGCCTGTGATTCAGCCCCCGAGAACGTATAAAATTGATTGTTTTAACTACTACATCCATCACTTCTTTCATTTGTAGACTTTTACTACAAAGAGCTTCTTGATGCAAAATGCAGTGTATACTAGTGAAATTGATTCCTACTGTTTCAAGACTGTTTAATTTGTTTTTCAACAATCCAACTACACCTACATTTTGAGAGCACATTGACGGTGCACCGTCTGTGGCCAAAGATACAAATTTTTCCCATGGTAAGCAATATTTCTCAATGCATTTTTCCAGGGATTGAAACAAATCATGTCCAGTTGTAGTACCCTTCAATGGTATTAATTCTAGGAATTCTTCTGTCAGATTTAAACTGCAGTCTACACCTCTGATGAACACAGCACATTGTGCGGTATCAGACACATCTGTACTTTCGTCGAGAGCAATTGAAAATGCTTCAAAGTCCTTAGCCACTTCAATTAATTGTTTCTCCACATTATCTGCTAATTCTGTAATCCTGGTGGCAACTGTATTGGGTGACAAGCTTAAGCTTTCAAACAGTTTCTTTTTGTCAGGACATAAAATGTCACTTGCCTTTAAAAGACATTCTTTTATGAACAAACCTTCTGTAAAGGGCCGTGAAGACTTTGCAATAAGTTCACTTATAACAAAACTTGCTCTTACTGAATCTTCGTTGGACTGATTAATAGTGGTAAATAAACGTCTTTGTTTCCATAATGCTGATTTAAGTTTTGTAACTTTGTCCTCTCTAACTTTGCCCACGTACGCGTCATACTTCTCATGGTGTTTTGTTTCGTAGTGCCTACGCACGTTATACTCCTTCGGAACAGCTAATGTTTGTTGACAAATGAGACATTGAATTGTATGGTTGATCTCAGTGAAAAAATATAACTCCTCCCATTTTTCTTGAAAAATTCTGTTTTCGTTCGCGATTTTTCTCTTTTTACTGCTATATCCATTGTCCTTGCATCCAAACTTTTCTGATTGTAATCTCTTCATTATAAATTAGGATTGCAATCACAATTGAATCTCTGCCCTTCCGATGAAACAGTGGTCTGGAAAAAAGAGGCGTGTGTTAAAATAATATTAGAAGCAATGTGCCCCCCAGCCCCCACCACATTACCAGTTCTAAACCCCCCAGCCCCCAGCACACTGGTAATGTGCTGTGGGCTGGGGGGGGGGCAGAACTGGTAATGGTTCTATCCCCCCCCAGCCCACAGCACATTACCAGTTCTGACCCCCCCAGCACATTACCAGTTCTAAACCCCCCAGCCCACAGCACATTACCAGTTCTGACCCCCCCCCGCACATTACCAGTGGGCTGGGGGGTTTAGAACTGGTAATGTGCTGGGTGGGGGGTCAGAACTGGTAATGTGCTGTGGGCTGGGGGGTTTAGAACTGGTAATGTGCTGTGGGCTGGGGGGGGGGCAGAACTGGTAATGGTTCTGACCCCCCCCAGCCCACAGCACATTACCAGCTCTGACCCCCCCCAGCACATTACCAGTTCTAAACCCCCCAGCCCACAGCACATTACCAGTTCTGACCCCCCCCAGCACATTACCAGTGGGCTGGGGGGTTTAGAACTGGTAATGTGCTGTGGGCTGGGGGGGGCAGAACTGGTAATGGTTCTGACCCCCCCCAGACCACTGCACATTACCAGTTCTGACCCCCCCCAGCACATTACCAGTTCTAAACCCCCCAGCCCACAGCACATTACCAGTTCTGCCCCCCCCCAGCCCACAGCACATTACCAGTGGGCTGGGGGGTTTAGAACTGGTAATGTGCTGGGGGGGTCAGAACTGGTAATGTGCTGTGGGCTGGGGGGGCAGAACTGGTATTGGTCCTGACCCCCCCCCCAGCCCACAGCACATTACCAGTTCTGACCCCCCCAGCACATTACCAGTTCTGACCCCCCCCCAGCACATTACCAGTTCTAAACCCCCCAGCCCATAGCACATTACCAGTTCTGACACCCCCCCCATCATCATCAGCCGCGGCAAAAATCGCATGTCCCGCAGGGCCCCTGCCCGGCAGAGCCAGCCCTCCCTCCCTCCCTCCCTGCCTGTTTGCTTCCCTTCCTCCCTCCCTCCCTCCCTGCCTGCCTCAGTCCCTCTACTCTTCGGCTTAGAACCGCGAAGGGAGAGTTCCTCCCTCGCGACTCTGTTAAGCCGGCTGAGGCTTATGGGAAATTTCCCCTCTGCCCCCTCGAGCTTAACAGAGTCGCGAGGGAGAAGCTCTCCCTTCGCGGCTCTGAAAGCCGAAGAGGAGAGGGACTGAGGGAGGCAGGGCTGGCTTAATTCTGGGTGCTGGGCAGACTGCTCCTTACCTGCCGCGGAGAGCTGTGCACCCTGGCGATCCTCCAAACAGGCAATCCTCCAAAGCGCGTGGTACCTCGTGGCTGCTCAGACTGCTTCTGGTCCCGGCCCCCCCCCCCCTCCTCCTTCTTCTCCTCCTCCTGCCTGTTGCTGATTGGTGGAGGGCAGGCTCGTGACTCGGTCATGTGAGCAGACCAACACCACGCAGCCCCGGGAATCATGCTGAGAGAGAAAAAGAATACAAATAGCAAAACAATACTCGGGAATCATGCTGAGAGAGAAAAAGAATACAAATAGCAAAACAATACTCGTGGCGTCGCGGGCCGCACAAAATGCTCATGCGGCCCGCAGGCCGCGTGTTTGAGACCCCTGATGTAGATAGTCACAACCTAATGGGAGACAGCCAACATGGCTTTAGACAAGGAAGATCTTGTCTTACTAATCTGTTATGTTTTTTTGAAGGAGTGAATAAACAGGTGGACAAAGGTGAGTCAGTTGATATTGTGTATCTGGACTTTCAGAAAGCCTTTGACAAAGTCCCTCATCAGAGACTTTTGGCAAAACTAAAGAGTCATGGGATAGGAGGCAGTGTACTATTGTGGATCAGGAACTGGTTAAAAGATAGAAAGCAGAGGGTAGGGCTAAATGGCCAATTTTCCCAATGGAGAAAGGTGAATAGTGGTGTACCCCAGGGATCTGTGCTGGGTCCGCTGCTTTTTGACATATTCATAAATGACCTGGTAAGTGGAATAACGAGTGAGGTTATCAAATTTGCAGATGACACAAAACTATTTAAAGTTGTTAAAACCCAAGAGGATTGTGAAAAATTGCAAGAGGATCTTGATAAATTGGAAGACTGGGCATCAAAATGGCAGATGAAATTTAATGTGGACAAGTGCAAGGTTATGCACCTAGGGAAGAACAACCCAAACTATGAGACCGCACCTTGAATATTGTGTGCAATTCTGGTCGCCGTATCTTAAAAAGGATATAGCGATTTTAGAAAAGGTTCAGAGAAGAGCCACCAAAATGGTAGAGGGGATGGAAGGATACTCCTATGAGGAGAGGCTAAAAAGGTTAGGGCTCTTTAACCTGGAAAGGAGACGGCTGAGGGGAGATATGATAGAAGTCTATAAATTAATGAACGGAGTGGAACGGGTAAACGTAGATCGATTGTTTACGTTATCAGAATATAGAAAGACTAGGGGACATGCAATGAAGCTACAGGGTAAACTATTTAAGACTAATAAAAGAAAATATTTTTTCACTCAACGTGTAATCAAACTCTGGAATTTGTTACCGGAGGATGTAGTAAAGGCTGTTAGTGTAGCTGGGTTTAAAAAGGGTTTGGACAAGTTCCTGGAGGAAAGGTCCATAAACCATTATTAAGAAGTGACCGAAGATATCAAAGCTTGACCCAGTACAAGCATTGTGGAACTTGTGTCTCTTGGGGAAACTGCTAGGTACATATGACCTAGATTGGCCAGTGTTGGAAACAAAATACTGGGCTTGATGGACCTTGGTCTGACCCAGTATGGCATATCTTATGTTCTTATGTACCTTGTTTAGAGGCATTTATAAAAGAACTTCTCTTAGGAAAACTTTCTCCTGGCTGTAGTTCTCTGTCTTTATAGCACTGCTTGTTGGCATTAGAAGTACCTTTTCTCCAGGTGCTGCTTTCTCGAGGCTGGCTAGGTCTAGGCTTTACCCGGCAGTAAGAGTTTCTTGCAGGGTACGTTGGACTCCCAGGCTGGCTCTTCCGGGGTTCTGTCTTCTCACAAGGTCCTAGTGCTCTTCTCCTTGCTTCTAGGGTTCCAGCACTCTGCACTCCTCTCACAACGTTCTTTTGGACTTGGATATCCTTCCCCATGCTATCCTCTGGGATATTCTCCGTGGTCCTCTCTGCAACAACAGCCCTCTACCTTCCCCCTCCCATACCTTTGTCAGTTTTGATGAAAAGAGAGAGTTTTATCTGTTTGGGCCTGTCAGTGTTTTTGTGCGGCTGCCCCTATTTAACGGTTGATGCCATCTTCCCTGTCCCCATCTCCAGTCGCTGTGGGTGTGCGGTGTGTCTACTCTGTTACTGTACTGCACAGCTATGTCAGGCCTTGGCAAATGGGCTATGCACTGTGCCATGTGTGCATTACTCAATCAACACCTAAATCCCAAAATCAGTGATAAATAAATCCACATAATACAAAATCACCAAATTACCCCCCCCCAAAAAAATTTTTTTTGAAACACAGTTTTTTGTCGGATGTCACCGAAAGTAGAGTAAAAATTGTAGTCAAGACTCTCAAACGGCTCAATCCATTTTAATAGCCATAATAATATAAAATTTCAAAGGACTTAACTCAATCAGGTCCACTATTGTAAATCCACGCACTTTTCTTGACATGCACACGTTTTGGGAATGCCAAAAGACTGTGTTTCAAAAAAAAAATTTGGGGGGGGGGGGGTTAATTTGGTGATTTTGTATTATGTGTGCATTGCTAGCATGATACTGGCACAAGCCATGTGTCACAGTGTGCGGAGCACATACATACACGGGTGCATCCCTATGGCAGTGTGGGATGCATACAGCAGTGCAAATGTCCATGTGCCAAGGCCTGTGGTGAGTACTGTGCCATGTATGTCACACATGTATTGCAGACATACACACAGGGACATTCTCACATGTGTCCAACTCTGTGCAGCTGCATGACAGGAAAAGAAGCACATAACCATGGATACATTTTTTATACATAATTATATATTTTTCTCATACAATATGGTATAAAAATAAATACTTTGTGGTATGTACATATTGTTTCAACGTAACCAAAAATAAAAATAGCCAGCTGCCACATGTATTTTTATACAAAACAGACATTCACAGTGCTAAAACAACATAAATCATATCCGTACAACAGAAGCTGATTCATACACCTGTTTCTGTGAACAAGTGGCACAGAGTGCCACCATTGGTGGTAGTGGGTCTACAGATCCCCACCCCCCTGTGGGCTGTGGTGGCACCAGCCCTAGGGCACAGGATTGTACAGGGCAGGGGTGCCACAGACCATAATGGTGGTCTACCCCTCCTGGGGGCCACCATAGCCTGATGGCTGATGAGCTGCGAGGCCTGTCACCACCTTCCATAGCATCCGCAGCTCATCAGCCATCCGGACCATGGCATCCACCACCTGCTCCATTGTCCGGGTCTGCTCCCACTGGCCCAGAGAGATGGCATACAGTGCCGCAGACAGGGTACGTGGGCGTTTGCCCCCACATAGGCACCATGTGCACGGTGTCTGTGTGGAGGCGTCTGCACGCGCCTTGTTGGTGGCACTGTATGCCTTTACTGCAGTCCTGCAGGCCACATCCCCAGGGCCATGGAGTAGGTGGCAGGGACCCGCAGTGCCCTGTGAAGTCGTGTGCTGCAGGTGACTGGCCACAACTTGGGCAGTGGGGCAGGATGCACCCATGGTGGTATGTGCATGTGGCGACCCCACACGCATGCCCTCAGGTGGTGCCACATCATGTACCACCAGGGGTGCATCCTGTCTCACATCCTCCCCACCTACCCTATCCCCTGTGCTCTCTACCCCTCCCCTTCTCCCTGCCCCATCCATGCCCCCTCCCCTCCACCTCTCTCTCCCCTTCGCCCACCAACCACCCTCACCCTCCCCTCCCACCACGCACCTGCCCATTCCCTCACCCACTCCCCTACCTGCCCCTCCCCCACACCCAACGCATCCTCCCCTCCTCCTCTGTCTCTACCGCCTCCTCCTTCAACATCTCCATCACCTCCTCCTCCACCAATTCCATCACCTCCTCCGACACCTCCAACCCCTCTGACACCTCCTCCTTCCACTCCTTTGACTCCTCCTCCAACCCATCCAACTCCTTTCACTCCTTCAACACCTCATCCTTCTCCATCTCCTCCTCATCCTCCTCCTCCTGCTCCTCTGGCTCCGCCACCACACAGGTGGCGCCACCCACGTTGGGTCCCTGTGGGGGCTCCATCACCAGGCCCACGTCACTCTGTGCCTCCTGTTAGTCATCTTCTGCATCTGTGAAGGGAAACGGAGACTGGCACATCAGTCATGTGTTCACCAATCAATGGGCACATAGTGTGTGTCTCTCCAACCTGCTGGTGCATTGCGACATGCTGTTGTGTGCCACAGCCGCTGCATCACTCACCATCCACTGGGCCCATCATTTCCTGCTGCAGTCACAGCAGGAAGTCAGGCCTGTGGTGCCTCAGCTCCCGGCCCTTCTTCCTCAGATCCTCTACTTGTGGATACAGCAACAGATGGCAGCTGTTAGGTGACACACATGCCTGACCCTCATACAACACCAGACATACATGCTTGTGTGTGGCAGGAGAATGCTCCTGCTGTACACTAACCATCCAATGTTATCTGTCTGTGCAGTCATCTGCCTGTGTGTGTGTGCAGCTGGGCATATATGTGTCACCTCCAGGAATTATGTGTGTTTACACTCAGGCATTTCCAGGTTACCTGCTGATGATCATGTACATCCTCTAGGCAGGGATGCATGGTGCTTGTACCTGTGTGGAGTATTGGCCCCATCCTACATATCTGTGCTGTATCTGCATATCTGCTACATATCTCTACATGACACCAACATGTGGCTATCATATGATGTCCAGGCATCTGCACATGCCACAGTACTCATTGATGATGTTGCTGCACATGTGCCTGGCTGGTGCTGACAGGTGTCTCCTAGCAATAACATGTATGGGCAGCCAAATGGCTGATGCTATGTGATGTAGCAACATGCGCTGTTGTGACACACAGACATGATGTCACAGGACATGAGTACCCAATGCAGGGCTACACAGCATGGGCAGACATGCAGGATGGGGATCCCAGTGTCACCATGGATGATATGTTGTGTCACACCAACCATTGGGCTAGGGGACCCATGGGACACACATGTCAGCTACACATGGTGTTGGATAGCTCATCCCAGAACATGTTAAGTACTGTGTGACATTGGGAACACTATCTGGTGCATAGCATGCTGTGTAACCATTGACCTGCACAATGGACACATCAGATATTGTGTCACGGATGGGTGACACCACACTTGGGACATGTCAGCAATGCATTGGGTCACCACCCTGGATATGACATGCCTGTGGGGATATGTCATGTGGGTCCATGTGAAACAGGCTGCGGTTGCTCTGCTCCCCTTACTGTGTTGGTTTCTCTCTTCATATGACTGTGTGACAGTGGACATGCAGGACATCTACATGGCCTCCCTGGCCTCATGGGGGCATACATCTCCAATACATCTGTACATATGTGCACTCTGCCACACTCCCAGAACAGGTGAATATTCCAGCAGTGACATATGTCATGTGTATGCATGGATGGGGGCCATTAGAGGGACATATGCATCATCCCTGTCATGACCTGTGTGTGTGAGGACTGGACTGGCTCTACAATGGGTGTTGTATGTGTACATCATTCAACAGGGCAACAGGGTCATGTGTGAGATGATGTGCAATGATGTGTGGATACGGGTTGCTGGGGAACAGAACATCTACATCTCGACACACGGAATGTGTTTCGCCTACCAACATCATGGCTTGCACAGACACCTGGGCCGAACATATGTGTGTAGTGGGCCTGCACACAGCAGCAGGTGCACCTATGATAGCCCCAGAGATAACCACAGACCTCTGTCAATAGGCCTGAGGCCACCTGGGAGTAGGGCAGACCTGCACACAGCAGCAGGCGCACCTACGATAGTCCCAGAGATAACCACAGACCTCTGTCAATAGGCCTGAGGCCATCTGGCAGTAGGGCAGACCTGCACACAGCAGCAGGCACACTTACAATAGTACCACAAATAACTACAGACCTCTGTCAATAGGCCTAGGCCACCTGGGAGTAGGGCAGACCTGCACACAGCAGCAGGCGCACCTACGATAGCCCCACAGATAACCACAGACCTCTGTCATTAGGCCTGAGGCCATCTGGTAGTAGGGCAGACCTGCACACAGCAGCAAGCGCACCTATGATAGCCCCACAGATAACCACAGACCTCTGTCATTAGGCCTGAGGCCACCTGGTAGTAGGGCAGACCTGCACACAGCAGCAGGCGCACCTACGGTAGTCCCAGAGATAACCACAGACCTTTGTCAGTAGGCCTGAGACCACTTGGGAGTAGGGAAGACCTGCTTACAGCAGCAGGTGCACCTACAATAGTCCCACAGATAACCACAGACCTCTGTCAATAGGCCTAGGCCACCTGGGAGTGGGGCAGACCTGCACACAGCAGCAGGCACACCTACAATAGCCCCTAGATAACCACAGACCTCTGTCAATGGGCCTTAGGCCACCTAGGAGTTGGCAGACCTGCACACAACAGCAGGTGCACCTACAGTGGTCACAGGGATGACCACAGACCTCTCATTTTCCCATGGTATGACTTGTTTATTAAGTTTGTTGATTGCTGGCTACTACAGTAGGTTGCACTCCTTGGTTTGTCTTACCTGCTCCCATGCACGTACCTCACGTGGGTAGTCGACACCAACATTGTAGTGCCTCGTCAGGTGGTCCCAGGCCCTCCGGACCCTGAAAAGATTCTGCCATTTGGAGGAGGCAGGGAAGAGGCGCCTCTGCATACAGCAGACCAACCTGCGCAACAGCTCCAGCTCCACGGACATGAAAGCTGGCTTTCTTGATTGCTCGGCCATCTTGTCTGTTGTGTTTTGTGCAGGACATCATGACACAGTATTGTCGCGGAAATTCAATAAGGTGCGTTATGGTGCACATGCTTCAACACATCTTCTCACACTTGATGGTGTGTTGCATTGCCACCAATGTGCAGCGTGCGACATACCATGCATAATGCGCTTTTATGACGTGTGGCGTTACGTGCGTTGGCACATTTGACACACATGACGGGGACAACATGCGTGTCAAACATGCATGCATTTCTGTACATGCATTTCTGTCTATGCTCTGTGCACAATGTGCAATGTATAGACCATACGTCAGGCGTATGGCGCTTGTGGGTGGCGCATTATGGTTCTGATGGTGCGACATGCACGTTAGGGCCCACATGGCCCGTACACCGTATGCGCACTGACTTCTGTGTTACGCGTTGCCCATGCGTTACTTGCAGGGCACGTTGTGTGGCACCACACACACACATTACAAAAGTTGTGACTATGTACGTTCGTCTTCTGAGGGTGGGACATGCCACACTCTCATGTGGTCTGCATCAGGTTGTCGTTTCATGGGAATTGAACACAAGATGTGTTGATTGCATTGTGTTACCCCTAACCACTGGGCTACACACTCCATTGCTTATCTAGCTGCTCTATGGTGTTGTGGGCTGCATCAATGGTTACAGCAGCTAGCTAATACACAATGGATCATGGTTTCAGGTACACTCACTGACTCACTTTACACTGCTTTGCTTTTTCTGTTGGCCCTGAGTGTCTGGGACATCTGTTGCTATCACTACATGTGTGTTTGGTGGACACCATGGCCAATTGGCGCATGTGGTACCTCTGTGATTCACCACATTGCATCCTCACTCTTTGGCCCTTGGACAGGCTATGGACAGCCTATGGTCATTTTCTCACCATCCTAGTGCTCCATGCTGTACCCTACAGCCATCTACCAGCATCCTAGATGATGTTGCCGCTTCTGGCCACACACCCCATCCTCTCGTCCATAGTTTGTGTCTTTGGGGAAGTTGTATCCTACTTATTGATTCATTCCACCTTGGCCCATGATGCATTGCACAGTCACACCTACTGTCTACATCTCCTTTATGCCCAGCAGAGGATCAGACCAATCACTTGATGCCAGGGGTTTACAGACACTCATGGGCTACACGACATGTACCTTATCTGTGGCCTATGGTATGTTTTGCAGAGCTCATCATGACTGTGAATGGGGTCAGATGACATCTGGCACACACACATAGTAGGTGATGCTAACATCTACATCTCAGATCTGGTGTGTGCGCTCCACAGTGCAACTTTTGGCCTGCATGTGTGGTCTGTATTGCATGCAATGGGACCTTGTCCTGTCCTTGGATGGTTTGGCCACCATTTTCACAAAGGTGTTTTTCCACCCACAGCAGGTAGGATAGTTTGGACAGCTGCATCCCAACAACAGTCTCCAAATATGGGATGCCCTTTTGTAGGGTTATGCTCTATAGGAGGTGGCAACTCTACATGAGGTGGTGACGATAGAGTTAATATACACACAACAGCAGATGGCACGTGCAACAGTGCATATGTGGTGTGGGGGTATGCTGAACATTGCTTTGAGTGTGACTGCTACTGTTTAGACAGTCACCTTTTGGAGATAGGTGATAATGAATGTCTGCATGCTTCACCATGCCTGATACATCTGTTGCATGCACGCCACAGGCCTGCCGTTGCACACTGGTTATTGGTGTGCTCTCCAGGCTATCTGTGTTGGACGCATTCACCAACCTGTGGGAACAGGTGTGCTATGTGACATGTCCTACCAACAACTGTAGCTTTATGCAGTGTAGTGAACAATGTCGGTACATACCTCTTGATGGATCACAACGCATTTGTGGTGATAGTGTGTCAGACGGCTGCCTAGGGTGAGAACTTACACAATCTTGACGATGCATATATTCATATGATTCTTGCAAGGTATTGTGGGTAATGTAGTTCTTTCACTCCCAAACACAGCTGAAGACAATAATTGAGTTGTGAAACCAGTGGTAAGGCCAATAAAATACTTCTTTTATTGATGGGGTTTAATTCACCCAGCACAAATATGCTTGGTAGCAATATAAATGAGGTTACTTGCTTGCAGTGTTTAAATGGATAACATAAAGTCACAAAGCAAATCAGAAAACAACCTTCAGCTTATCAGGCAATTAGCTAATGTTTTCTTAGCAAATAATTACCAAATAAAAAGGCACAAAGAAATGAATAAACTTTGCTTGTTAGGTTAACTTCTGCTTATTTTCCACGCAGATCCCAGCAGTGATTCTCCCTTGCTCACACACACAATCAGGTGCAGCTTTAATTACTATCAATTGACCAGCTGAAACCCTTTAGCTGGCTGGCTGCTACTGTGTGAACCCAAAATCCTGCTTTAAGAGCTGTTTGCAGTGGAAATAAAGAACAAAGTTAGGTTTCTTTGTGATGGCTGATGTGTTTGCTCACAGAAAGCTAGCAATAGCATTTAGATAGAGAACAGTCCATGTAATTAATAGTTTCATCTGCTGTATCTCCCCCTTCATCAATCAGTATAGGGTCACTATCATACATTGGCACAGACGAGTCTTTCATTAAGGCACTATCATGAGAATGCTTATTCCCTTGCTGCCATTCTCTATTATAGATAGGGTCTGGATCAGTGTTCATACCTGAGCCTCTCCTCCTATCATAATTCCTCTCTGTATGGCCTGGCCAGTATGTAATCCAGTTCTGATGTCCAGCCTTCCAATCTTGATCCCTGGACACTGGATCTTTCCTCACATACCTTCTGGCATAGGTCTGAAAGTCCTTTCCACGTGCAGTCTTCTCTCTTCCAGGTAGCCACTGGTGATTCCTATCTCTGCCAATCCATTCCTCTGGCTGACTCCAGTCCAATGGACTCTGCTGGCACTTGGAATACCTCCCAGTATAGGTACTGCCTTGGACTCTCCCAGACCTTCCAATGGGCTTTCTTCTCTTCCTTCCAGAGAGTTTCCTTCTCTCTCTATCCGCTTGGCTTGGCTTCTGTTTCTCCAGGTGATGCTGGTGCTTGAGCTTGTAGCTGTTGCTGTCTCCTTTCCTGAAGCTCTTTCTGAAGCTATTATCTGTAGAATAAGCTCTATTCTTATTCTGTCCTAATGTGTGCTCCTCCCTAACACAGCACAGCTGTGTTGAATCAGGCTCTGCCCTTTTAGATGAGTGCTTAGGGATTACCTCATAGCTCTCTTGATTGCACACACGTTTTCTCACTTCAGCCCCTCTCATGGCTGCTGGAAACCCGGTGCATTCTGGGACTGGTAGTCTTTTATGTGAAAACTCTGTTTTCTCACTTCTACCAGAACTGACAGGTTGCTTGTTCAGAGTCACATCATCTTTTCTATAGCTCCTACCTGAGCTATGATAAGCTTCCTTATCACAAGTGTCATGACAACATTCTTTTGTGTTGGCACCCTTGTTATGGTGATGGATCTGAAATGGCCAGGCACATATATTGCATGTACATTCCCTCTCCCACATAGGCATCCTGTCGGAATGTTGCAGTTTCATGGGGTTCCCAGTATTCTCTTCCCTTCATTTGCATAAATTATACTGTGTGCCACTGCTGTGGGAGTGAGGTGCATGGTGGGGTGACTGCTGAGCCTCATTCATGCTACACGTACCTGGGACAACACATACAGTCAACCTGTTCAACTTTCCATATGCTGTGTGGCCCTGCACTACATATGGAGGGGAGCACGATGCCAGCAATTGTGCCCTTGGTCATGCATCCTGGTTGATCACTGCTACAGGACTGTGTTGCAGTGGTGTGCAAGACACAAGGCAGCAGTTGCACTGCAGGTGTTGTAACAGGTTGTGTGGTGTGTTCTGTTGTGCTGTTCAGTTGTGTTTACAGCTGCTCACTGTGATGATGTTGAGGTGTGTTCTGCTGCTTGGTCATGTTGGTGTCTGTCCACTTCTTGGCCAGACGTTCAGTGTTTACACGTGCTGCTTTTCTGCCTGTATTGTGGTATAAAAGTTCACCATGACACATATATCATTGGCAGAACATGATCCCACGACCTTCTGATTCTGTCTGCATCAACGTCTGGGTGGACTGACTGTATTGGGTGTGCCAAAATTATGACACACTGTTGCAGACATCCATGCTGCTTGTATGCTTTCCATTGGATGCGCTTTGCCAGATCTTGCACTGCATATGGCATTGTGGACATTGGCAGACTTGTTGTGGGCTGCATGCTGCTGATGGTCACTTCCACCTTACACAACACATGTTGCCGAGGTGGCCATGTGCCATCAGTGTGGTTTTGCATGACCACGGATCACAAAACACTGTGGTAGGCTGGTAGCTCGGCATGACTTCCATGTGCGACAAAGCCATAATTGGTGAACCACAGCTCCCTTCGCACCAACAATGGCTTCCCTCTCTGTTTTGGGCATGTTTTGGGGGGCTCCAGTGAGGTGTGAACCTTTGCCATGATTCTCCATTTGCATGGCTTTGGTATATGCAATGTCGGGTAAAATGTAAGGACATGCTCTGCAGAATCCACAGCTGGGTCCTGAACCTCTGACCCTCTGCTCCAAGACACACTGGCTGTGTGTATTGCACCACACTGTGTCACCAGTAACCTCCCTAGAGCCAGGGGCATGTAGGGTAGGTCAGCCTGGGCTATCCAAACTTAGGAAGCAGGGTAGTGCAGTTGGCCCTGCACTGCCTTCTGGGAGTTGTAGTCCCTCTTACTCTCTAAGCCAGGGATAATTGTAGTCGAGTGGGTTAGGCAAAAATGACAAGGTTTTATTTCCCCTTCCGGGTAGATTAATTGCAAATGAAATTCAGGACAAAAATGACCATACTTCTGGCATAAAGAAAACAATTCAGGAATATAAACAGCTTCTTTGGCTTTCAGCTTTCAACATACAGCGTTCAGAACAAACTTAAAATGCAGCAGTCCCTTTTCAAACAAAGGCAAACACTCTTGCTTTTTCCCACTGCTGTTCCAACAGCCTTGTTAACAGCTAGTTCAGCAAAGTGATATGACGTGATCAGCTAGGGAAAGCGTGCAATCCATCTGCTCATCTGATATTTGTTCGGTAACAAACTCTGTCTGCATTTCCTCACCGTCACTTTCAGATAGGTAAGTTTGTGGATAATTATACGGTGTTTCAAAATGCAGTCTCTCTCTATTTCCCTGAGACCTCTCCTCACCGGGTGCTACAGAGCAAGGTGGAGCATTACCATATATATTTATTTAGACAGCTTTGTATACCGCCTTATCCTTCAATCAAAGCGGTCACAACACAATTGGGGGATACATTTAACACGCAGGGATATGAGACACATACACTAATACTTACAGGGAACATGGGCAATGGAGGGTTAAGTGGCTTGCCCAAGACCACAAGGAGCATCTGTGGGACTAGAAACCCCAGTCCTTCCGGCCCAAGGTTGCTGTCCTCTAGTGGGATTTGAACCCCTGACCTTCCGGCCTGAAGTACCTTGCCCCAACCACTAGGCTACTCCTCCCCTATATGGTGTGCCTATATATTGTGACATAGCAAGGCCTTCTAGTCCGGTAGAAACTCCCAAACACCAGGTAGAAAGTGCAGGGCTGCAATGTAAACAAAGGCACATGGCTACTAGTTGTCAGGGAAACCAGGCCCGAGAGAAGGAAACACGCCCCTGCTATCAGCTTAGCAGAGAGTCATGGGGAAACTCTGAACACCTGCTAGGGGGTGGAGCCAGGCCCTACCCAGGAAAGTTGACTCATAAGGAGGCCCCAGCAGGCAGAGAGAGAGGAGAGAGGAAGGAGAATGTAAGCCAGAGTGAACAGGAGGAGAGACAAGCAGTGTCCCCTTTGAGGAAGGAAGGCCAGCTTCCAGTCAGAAGGTGGACGAAGTCTCCAGCTGAGGGAAGGTCAGAGGCTCCGGTTGAAAGAGATAGGAGGAGCAGACCAGACCAGCTGAAGTATACTCGGGATTATAAGCAGCCAGGAAGGCAGTTGGAAACTGCCTCACACGGGTTCTGTGGGGAACCCATCGGTTTCTATAAACTACAGAGAAAAGCTTCCACAACCAGGTCCCCAGGTAAGCCTAAGGGCTGGAATTGCCAGAAGTATTGGGGGTTTATTGACCCAGAAGGTTGGGGCTACGGTGGAGAGAACCAGGGAGAAAATGAATGTTTAGAGCTACGTCAAACCCAAGAGCTCTGCATAAAACCCAGGGTTGGAGAAAAGGGCGTGGCCCCAGAAAGAGCAGGGCAAACAATTCCTGCTTCAGTGGGGGAACGTAGAGAAACAGAGCCGGCCTGGTGGAACATTCATAGAAAAGAAATGAACTGTATGATTACCTGGGCTGAACAGATAATATCTTTGTGCTAGAAACATATTGTGGAGAAAATACAAGCTAGCTGTGGAAAAGACAGGGCTGTATGAAACAGTGTGGTGAAGTTAACCTGCTGGAAAAGAAAGGATTTATGCTGCAGTGTGGTGAAGTTTAACCTGCTGGAAAGAAACGTTTGTTTTATGCTGAATGAAGCTATTCTTATTTTGTCCTTTTCTGCCAAAGTGCAAGATAATTTTGTGTTACCTTTATCCGTGTGAAGTTCAACCCCGGGAGGGGAAATAAATCCCTTTTGCTTGAAAACATTTCTGAGTCACACTACTCTTCATTTGAACTGGTGATAAACTACATTTCCCTACGAGCATTGCTCCAGGAAGTGGTGGGACATTAGTTTGAAGAAGGAACTTAAACTCCTTAACCCCTACGTACCTGCGGGTACGGACAAAGGGAGCAGGATCACAATGGTGTAGTAGTTTGGATTTTACTCGGATTTCAAGGACACCTGGAGGGACAAGAGTCCAGCAGCAAGGAGCAGCTGATACCCAGGAGGAGCCGGTGCTCGACTGACTATCGGTCAGACAAAGGGAGATACTTTTCTCAGTGCCCGACTCTGCACTGAGCTCAGGTACTTGTAGCTGGGCATAAGTGTAGAGGGATAGCTGGAGAAAGGTAGTGCATAGCAGTAGTGCACGACAGTAGTGCACAAGATTGAAAAAAAAAAGGGGGGAATTTTTTTTTCTTTTGGACTGCACTTGGGTCTTGTGCTTGTGTGTTTTCTAGGTACCGGAGCAGCGAAAATGGATCCACAGGAGATGCTAAGGTGGATGTCTGTACAGTGGGACAAACAGCTGGAGATGACCCGCAGAGTCCAGGACCAAGCCATGGCTGCCATTATGGAACAACAGAAGCCGATGAAGGAGATAATGGAACTGTTGGTAAAACAGCAACAAGAGCCAGCAAGAGACTTGCCCGAGTATACCCGTGCGGTAGGACTGCTTGGTGGGGATGTCTTTAGGCTGGGACAATTGGCTCCCACAGATAATGTGGATGACTATGTGGACGCCTTTGAGCGTCTGGCAGAGGCCATAAAGCTGCCTAGGGAGCAGTGGGCCCTAAGGTTTGCCATGTCCCTATCCGGTGAAGCCTTGTCAGCTTATAAATCAATGCCTGCTGTATTAACAACTGACTATGAGGCAGTTAAGAATGTGGTGAGGGATAGGCTTTGGCTGACACCTTCATTCTATAGGCGCCAATTTAGGAAGGCCAAGTTGAGGCCCGGAGAAACTCCAAAGGCCCTTTACTATAGAATGAAAGGTTTGGCCTGGAAATGGGTAAAACTGGAACAGAGAACGGTTGAGTCCATAATAGATGAGCTAATTTTAGAACAATATTTAGAGGCTGTGCCAGCGGAAATTAAAACCTTCCTCATGCTACAAGATTGCAAAACTGCAGAGGAAGCGGCTGGTATGACGGAGCGGTATTTTGAGGCTGAATCAAGCGCTCCAGGTGCAGCAAAGGCTGGTGATAAGAGTAAAAATGTACCATGTAAATTGTCTGATGAAAATGTATATTTTTCCAACGTGAGGGGAAAATGTTTTTTTTTTTTTTTTTCAGTATTTTATTTTGAACCATCAAGCAAAACATCTAATACACAACAGAAGCAATCGCTCCCTGGGGTGGACTCTGATCCCCAAGGTGCAAGATACATAGATGGTTACATAGTTTTTAAGATGGTACCCCTACTTCCCCCCCCCCACCCAACCTCCCCCCCCAATAAACCCTTCACCCCCCCTTTTTCCCCCCAAAGCATTACCCACTCGGACCAGCATATATATCATTACCGAATCTCAGTAGGACTCCACATACAAACAGGGCTATCAACAGCCTAACTGCAGAGTTACATTACGTATCCGAGGACTCAGTTTTTGAATATAGGGCTCCCACAGTAACCAGAAAGCAGACCATCGCTTTACATGACCTCGCGCAGCCCTACACTCCAGGAGCATAAGTTGATGAAAGGAGTTCCGCCACTCCCAAAAAGAGGGAGGGTGGCTGTCCCTCCACCCACGTAGGACTGGGCCCTTACCCACCAGACATGCCTTCCGCACCAGCCAGCGACTCCATTTCCCCCTTGGAGAGGTGAGACCCTGGAGATCCAGAACGATCAAGGCCGCGTCCCAGTGCACAGGTTGTCCAAGGAGGTCGGCCATAAATAGGGCAATTCTGTGCCAGTAGGGGCGTATGCGCCGGCAGCCCCATCACATATGGTACAAGGTCGCCAGGGGCTCCGCACAGCGTGGACAGCTACCATCTGCAGTCAAATGGCAGCGAAGGGCTCGCCGCGGAGAGAAGTGAACCCTAGTTAAGCACTTAATCTGAATTTCACGCCAGCGAGCCCCATCCACCAGGCTCGCCACTCTCCGGAGGGCCACCAGAATAGTGCCATGGGGAATCTCGCGACCCAGTTCCGCCCCCAGGCCCGTTCCACCCCGCTGTAGTCTGGCTGTGGTCGAAACTGCTCCAAGCGAAGATGAAAGGTCCGAATAGACGGCCGTTCGACTTCGTCAAACCCAAAGAATGCTATTATCTGGGCCGAGCGGTCGCCGCTGAGTTCCGACCCTGAAAGAGAAGCCACGTAGTGGGCCACTTGTATATAGGCAAAAAGGTGTAGGGGCCCCAAGTCATATTCGCGAGATAGCATGGGAAAGGGCTTAGGTTTGCCCGCTAGGTCCACCACATGGCCCAGAGTATGCACCCCTCTCTTCTCCCATAGACGAAACGCTGCGGTTTCAGTACCTGGGGTAAAATTAGCATTGCCCCGAATAGGTAGCCAGCTCGACACCTGCCACCGACGGCCCCAATAGGCATTCAATTTCCGCCAAGTTTTATAAACCGGGGCCAATAACACACTATCCGCCAAATGCGTAGGCTACCTACTGACCTCCATATGCAAAAGGGCCCTGAGGGAGTGGGGCGCCACGTAGGCCTCCTCAAATGCCCTGGGGGTATATAGATCGTTATCCCCGAGCCAGTCCCCCAAATGGCGGGCTTGACAGGCCAATACATACGCGCCAAGATCTGGGAGCCCCCATCCCCCCCCCCGCGGATCCTCCCCATTAGTCTGCGATAAGAGATACGAGCCCTCTTCCCCTTCCATAGAAAACCCCGAAACTCCGCCTCAAAGCGCCTAATATCCCGACGAAGGATCCAAACAGGGAGGGTTTGCAGCCAATATAGGATCCGCGGCAGGATGACCAATTTAATCGCCGCGATTCTCCCCATAAGGGATAGAGGAAGGGGTGACCACGCCTGCAACTGAGTCTTCACCTTGTTCAGCATCCGTCGCAAGTTAGTCCTATAGAGGTGCCCCGGATGACAGGACAGTACAATCCCCAGGTATAGGAACTGGTGCTCAGCCCAGCGAAGGGGAAACTCGCCCACCCAGCCGCTCCGAAGTCGTCCAGAGACATCAAGAGCTTCAGATTTATCCCTATTGATACTAAATCCTGCAAACTGCCCGAAGGCACGAAACTCCTGCAAAAGAAGAGGTAGGGAGTCTCCGGGAGAGAGCAAGTGCACCAACAAATCATCGGCAAAGGCCGAGATCTTAAATACCTGAGGTCCAATACCGACTCCCTGAATTGTCCGCATACCCGCCACACGACGTAAAAGAGGGTCTAAAGAAAGAACAAAGAGGAGGGGAGAGAGGGGGCAGCCCTGACGGGTCCCCCTCTGCAGCGGAAAAGGCTCTGATATGACTCCATTACAGAGTATCGCAGCGGTGGGATTGGCATACAAGCTGTCGACCATGTTACAGAACGACGGCCCCAAGCCATAATGAGGGAGGATGAATCTCAAGTATTGCCAATCCACCCTGTCAAAAGCTTTCTCTGCGTCAAAACTAATCAAGAGAGAAGACAGGTGTCTATGCTGAACCCATTCTAAGGACGCGATGATCTTGCGTAAGTTACGGACCGCATATCGCCCCTTAACAAAACCGACCTGGGACTCATGGACCAGCTGCCCCAAGAACTCCGCCAAGCGGTCTGCCAGGATCTTAGCCATTAATTTAAGGTCGAAGTTAAGCAAGGAAATCGGGCGATACGAGGCCGCGGAGAGAGGGTCTTTGGCCGGTTTGGGGATAAGAACAATATGAGCATGGTTAGCCCCCCACCGAAAAGAGCCCTGCTGCGCTCTCCGATTATGTACGGCAGCCAGCGTTGGGGAGATCTGTTCATTGAGGATTTTATAGAATTCGGCGCCTAGACCATCGGATCCTGGGGACTTGTAGCAACTGGCTTTGGAAATAGCTCCTTGCAGCTCAGCCACCGTAATCGGCCGATCTAACTGTGTACATTGCTCTACTGAGAGGCGGGGCAGGTTCAGTCCCCTCACATAATCCGCCATCTGCGTGGGAGAAGTCACCTCCGCAGCGTAAAGATTCTGAAAGAAGGAGCGAAAAACACGCACTATCGCCGGGCTGTCCCTGTGTAGGGTCCCAAGATCATCCCGCAAGGCGGGCACTAATTTAGAGCCCCGGGGTCCACGAAGGCATAGAGCCAATAACTTCCCAGGTTTGTCCCCATAGCGGTACAATTGATAGCGATAATACAGTACTGACTTCTTTGCCCTCTGGTGTAGAAGTTCGTTTAATTCCATTTGAGAGTCCCACAGCTGCTTTTTTAATCCCGCAGTGGGAGTGTGAGCCCAGCGGCGTCGCATTGTCGTCACCAATCTCTCTAAGACCATAATACGTTCGGCCCTTAATCGTCTTTTTCTGGCAAGAAACCCAATTATATCTCCCCTCAGTACAACCTTTGCTGTTTCCCAAAACAACTCAGGGTCATCCTGATGACCCCTATGGTCGGTTTCGAATTCCTGCCACCGCCGCTGAATAAATGAACGAAATTGGGCGTCTCTATATAATTCCAATGGAAAACGCCATTGAAAGGCCCGTGAAGTACTCCCACTCCAGAAGACTTCCATCCACACAAATGCGTGGTCAGAGATCTCTACCGGCCCTATCTGGGCGTCCCCCACCTTGGCAAACGGCCCAGCGGACAACAACAAATAGTCTATACGCGCACTCGTGCCATGGGCTCGGGATTGGTGTGTGTAGTCCCGTTCGACCGGATGCAGCAATCGCCATGGATCCACTAGCCCCAGCCTGGAACAGAAACGTCGCATTGTCCGAACCGTCGCCATTCTTTCTCTTCCCCGGCTTTAGAGGTATCGAGGTCAACGTCCATGACCCCGTTGAAATCCCCCCCCAGAATAACGGGGATCTCCGGCAACGTCTCAAGTGTGGAGGCAATACGCGCATATAGGGACAAATCGAGGACATTGGGACAATACACGCTGCCAAGAACTACAGGCCTCCCCTCAAGGACTCCCTGCACCAGTACATATCTGCCCGTCGGATCGACGAGGTCTTTCACCACCTCCATCCTTACACGTTTGTGTATCAAAAGCGCTACCCCTCCCTTCTTACCAAGAGCTGGGGCCCCCCAGACCTGTCCCACCCACTCCCGGCAGAGTTTACGGTGTTCGTCGGCAGTCTGGTGGGTTTCCTGAAGCATAGCGATGTCTGCTCCCTGCCTAGCCAGGGCCTGTAAAATTTTTGTCCGTTTGATCGGGCTGCCCAGGCCACAGACATTCCAGGAGATTATCTTAAGTGGCATGGATTATTAAAGTGGGCTCAGAAATGTCTAATATGTACCATACAGAATATAGGGAAGACACCCCCCCAGCCTGAGGTCCTCCCCCATAGCCCTTCAAATATAGTTCTCGACCCGTCCCTACCTCAACTGGTCCCCAAAAATACAGCATGCCTTCTCCCCCCCTCCCCCCCCCTTAACTACTCCTTCTCCCCCCCTATCCCTCCCCCTCCCTCCCTCCGCCCCCCTTCGATTCCTTACTTCTACTACCATCCTCTTCTCCCCTTGAGTGAATTCCTAGATGCGTGTGGTACCCCCCTACTCCTCCAGCGCCCCGACTCCGCTACAGGCCACCCCCCCCCGGGCCCTTCTAAAGGCGCAACCACCCCCCGTACCTCTCCCCGCCCCCCTCCAGCACCCAGAAAAAACAAAACAACCTAGATCTCTACTTAAAGGCATTCAAGACAAACCTGGCAACCCCCCGCCCCCACTCCAATTACCATCACCATCACTTTACAGTCCAAAATAGGATACTCTAAGCTTGTTCATCAAGGCAATAGTCTTCTCCGCCAATCTTCAGGATTCGGCCGCCACTGCGGCCCTCCGCCGTATCTCCTCCACGTAGGGCGTTGCTGCTGTCGCAGAGTCAAAAGTCCGACGGATCCCGTCATGGGTGAAGACCATTCGGGCAGGATATTGCACCATGAATTTAATATTATTGTCTATCAGGGTCTGGCACAATGGTCCGTAGTCTCGTCGCCGTTGTCCCAGGGCTGCTGAGTAATCCTGAACAATACGTATCCGGGCATTGTCCTTCTGAATGGTCCCTTTCTTTCGTGCTGTACGCAGGACCGCTTCTTTCTGTGGGAATCTCAGGAACCGTGCTATGGTCACCCGAGGTCTGGTGTCGTGGGTCCTCCGGGGTCCAACCCGGTGTGCCCGCTCAATTTGCACTGAGGCGGCTTCAGGTTCAGTCGCCAGGAGTTGTTTCACCAGATCTTCGAGGTAGGATTGCAGGTCCCGGTCTTCGACGGTATCTGGGATCCCAAGAAATCTCAGATTATTACGGCGGGACCTGTTTTCTAGGTCATCCAGTTTGGCTTCCTGCTCATGTAGCAATTTTTTCACCCGAGCCATCTCCCGCTGCAGCTCCAGCACGTGCTCCTCCGACTTCTCTATCCGGTGCTCCGCCTCTTGTAGTCGACCGCCCAAGGCCTCCACTGAGGTCTGGACAAGGTCCATACGGCCCCGCAGGTCTTCGAACTGAGCAGACAGCGCCCCCGCTACGGCTATGGAAATTTCATCCACCATCCCTGCTGCGGTCTTAGCCTCCCCCTTCAACGGTGAGGATTGCTCCCCCCCCCTGGGGGCAGGGGGTCTTCTCCTTCTCCACCCGGCGGCCTCCCCTTGCTGCCATCGCCGAGGCCGCTGCTGTAGTCCACTCAGGAGGGGGGGGTGTCTCTCCCCTGTCCCCGCTCTACACCGCCGGGCGACGAGGGCCGCAGTTGTCGACCTCCTCAGTTCGCAGCACACTCCCAGTCTTGAGCCTCAGAAGTCGCCTGGGCTGTTCAGGCCTCTGTACACAGGAGGTAGAGTGTAGATTCTGGGCCCCGAGGCGTTAGATGAAGGGCAGGAATCTCGGTCGGCTGAGCGCTGGGGGGAGGGCCTGGGTCACGGGTACTGATGCGCCGGGGGCAAGTACAGATCTTGGGCCCCTAAGTGCCAAGGTGGGGCAGGACGCCAAAGAGGGGACGCCTGTCTTGGGCCCCTAGACGCAGGGGGGGGGGGGGGCAAGGCTTCAGCCACGGGCTCCTATGTACCGGAGGCTGGGCGGAGGGCACTGGATATAGGCTCTTCGATGGCGAAAGCAAGGCGCTGGTCAGGGACTCATTGATGATGGAAGCAGGGCGCCAGTCAGAGACTCCAGGGTGCCGGGGGCAGGGGGGCAAGGCTCAGTCCTGCATGCCCCAATGCAGAAAGACAAGTCGCAGGCTCCCAATGAGCAAAGGGAGGCACGGGTCACTGTCTCCCATGGAGGGGTGAGGAGGGCATCAGCCAGAGCCGCTCGGTCCTTTGCGGGTCCCCTAGGGTGGGATGGGAGGCAGGCCTAACAGGTGGCAGCCCACAGCCGGGCCCGATGAAGGATCTCAGCCTCCCCTGGTCTTTCCCACAGCAGACATCCGTTCAGGGCACAATGCTGGGCGCAGATAGGAGTGCCGCGGCCGCCGCAGGGATCCCCCAGTAAGCCCGCACAAGTTGTCTCGTCGTGCTGACTGGCCCACTCACCCGCCACGTGGCTCTCTACTCCAGCGCGGCGCCTGTAGCGCGAGCCGCGCGGATCCAGGCCGCCTCCTCAGATCGTCAGCTGCAGGTGAGCAGGAGGCTCCGGGTCATCTCTCCGGGCTACGGTCTGGGCGGGGGAGATCGGGAGGTGTGTAGGATCCCCGAAATTAGCCCCGGTCGGTCAGTCGGCGGCGTCGGGGGAGCAGGGGGGCCCAGAGCTCGAGCGGCGTGTGACCGATCGGGCTCACCGCATCACCGGAACTCGGAAAATGTTTTAAATGCGGGAGCATAGGGCATTTCCAAAGGGACTGTGACGCAGGGCATTAATGGCTGGTATTGGAAAGAAAGGCCAATCAGGGTTTTTGCTCCCAGTACAGGTGGAGGGTATAGAGGCCCAGGCACTGCTTGACTCTGGTGCTGAACAGAGCATGGTCTCCCAACGGCTCTGGGAGGCCATACAAACCCAGTCAGCACCAGGTCAAGCCGTGGGAAGGGTTAAGAACATAAGAACATAAGATATGCCATACTGGGTCAGACCAAAGTCCATCAAGCCCAGTATTCTGTTTCCAACAGTGGCCAATCTAGGTCATATGTACCTAGCAGTTTCCCCAAGGGACACAGGTTCCACAATGCTTGTATTGGTTCAAGCATTGATATCCTGGGTCCCTTCTTAATAATGGCTTATGGACCTTTCCTCCAGGAACTTGTCCAAACCTTTTTTAAACCCAGCTACACTAACAGCCTTTACTACATCCTCGGGTAACAAATTCCAGAGTTTGATTACACGTTGAGTGAAAAAATATTTTCTTTTATTAGTCTTAAATAGTTTACCCTGTAGCATCATTGCATGTCCCCTAGTCTTTCTATATTCTGATAAGGTAAACAATCGATCTACGTTTACCCGTTCCACTCCGCTCATTAATTTGTAGACTTCTATCATATCTCCCCTCAGCCGTCTCTTTTCCAGGTTAAAGAGCCCTAACCTTTTTAGCCTTTCTTCATAGGAGTATCCTTCCATCCCCTTTACCATTTTGGTGGCTCTTCTCTGAACCTTTTCTAATAACTCTATATCCTTTTTAAGATACGGCGACCAGAATAAGATAAGATGTATACATGGGGCATCTTCCCACTACCCCTTATATGAAATAGGAATAAGCGGGTTGGGAACAGAGGGGAAGATATTGATGGCAGTAGTCCCCCGCCTTCCACAGAGCGTCGTCCTGGGCAGGGATTGGCCTCCCTTTAGACAAGGGCTCGAGGAAGGTCTTACCACTGATCAGAAGGTAATATCCACCCCCTGTGAAGCCCCCTCGGGGGAAGTGGAAAGGGAGTTCCAGGATTTACCTAGATTAGAGGCCATCGAGACCAAAGTCCCCAGCCCTCTATTAGGAAAACCGGGAAAAAGTAGCCGACAACACCCAGCCAAGGAAAGGAATGTAGCTGGGGAAAAACCAAAGTTCCTACTTCAGTACTGCAAGGTTTTGGCTCAGGCCAGGGGTCCCCAGCGAGCTTCGGAGGCTGCCGCAGGATATGACTTGTTTAGTGCGGAAGACAGGGTGATACCCAGAGGAGGGAAGGCCCTAATAAGCACAGGGGTTAAGGTCCAAATCCCGCCCGGATGCTATGGGAGGATAGCACCCAGGTCGGGCCTAGCAGCCAAGTATTTTATAGACATAGGGGCTGGGGTAATTGATCCCGATTTTCGTGGAGAGGTAAAGGTGTTAATGTTTAACTTCAGTCAGGAAGAGTTCCAGGTAAAGTCAGGTGACAGGGTCGCTCAAATGATTTGCGAGCGCGTAGGTTTCCCGGAGGTAGTAGAAGTGGCCTCATTAGCCCCCACAGGGAGAGGAGAAAGAGGATTCGGGTCTACCGGAGTGGGAGATTTAAAAGGGCTGACGGCTGTCATCAAAGAGCAAAAGGAGGACGATTTTGGTCCGCAGCCCGCCGATTGGAGGGAAACTCCAGGGCCACGTATAGGGGCCGAGTTGTCGGCGCAACAGCAACAGGAACTTAGAAGGGTGCTAGATAGATTCTCCGACGTCCTGACGACATTGCCAGGGGAAACCAGACTCGTTGCCCATGAAATTATTACGGAGCCGGGAAAAATAATCAGGCAACGCCCCTATAGGCTACCAGAGGCACGAAAAAAGGAAATGATAGAACAGGTAAGGGACATGCTCCAAATGGGCATTATCGAAGAATCTAGAAGCCCCTGGTCAAGCCCTATTGTATTAGTGCCCAAACCAGATGGAAGTCTTCGCTTCTGTATCGATTTTAGGCAAATAAATAACATCTCTGATTTCAATGCTTATCCCATGCCTCGAATTGAGGATCTATTAGACAAACTAGGACAGGCTAAGTATTTCACCACATTGGACCTAACGAAAGGTTATTGGCAAATACCGCTCACCCAGGCCTCCAAACCTAAGACAGCCTTTACTACCCCGATAGGGTTATTTCAATTTCGGCGTATGCCTTTTGGGCTTCACGGGGCAGCGGCCACCTGTCAAAGATTGGTGGATCACATCTTGCGGCCCCACCATGAATACGCCTGGGCATATATGGACGACATCGTCATACATAGTACCACATGGGCTCAGCACTTGCCCAGGGTGGAGGCAGTTTTGAGTGCACTAAGGAAAGCAGGTCTCACTGTCAATCCTGGGAAGTGTCTCTTCGCTGGTACAAAAGTGAAATACTTGGGCCACATGGTGGGAGGAGGGGTGGTAGACCCCTTAGCTAGCAAGGTGGAAAGCGTGAAGAACTTTCCACGCCCTCTGAACAAAAGACAAATGCGGGGATTCCTGGGCCTGGTGGGATACTACCGCCGATTTATTCCCAGATTTGCGGAGGAAAGTGCCCCGCTAACAGACATGCTTAGGAAGAATGCCCCAAATAACCTTAAGTGGACACCGAAGGCTGAGGAGGTGTTCATAACGCTGAAAGATAGGTTATGTACGGCCCCGGTCCTTAGGAGGGTTAACTTTGACATGCCATTCCTGGTACAAACTGACGCTTCCGAAACGGGATTAGGAGCCGTAATGTCCCAGATATTTGAAGGTATTGAACATCCGGTGACATACTTAAGTAGGAAGCTGTCCAGAGCAGAACAAAAATATTCTACTGTAGAGCGCGAGTGTCTCGCGATTAAGTGGGCGATAGAGTCTTTACGATTTTATCTGACGGGCCGTAAATTTTATTTGATTACAGACCATGCGCCCTTAAAATGGTTGCATCAAATGAGAAACACTAATGCTAGGCTAACCCGATGGCATTTAGCGTTGCAGGCATATGATTTTGTGGTGCAGCACCGGGCAGGTAGATTGCACAGTAATGCCGATGCTCTTTCCAGGATTACGAGCTGTCCGTCACAGGTTCTGGCAGCCCGTAATATTTTAAGTGGGGGGATCTGTGACATAGCAAGGCCTTCTAGCCCGGTAGAAACTCCCAAACACCAGGTAGAAAGTGCAGGGCTGCAATGTAAACAAAGGCACATGGCTACTAGTTGTCAGGGAAACCAGGCCCGAGAGAAGGAAACACGCCCCTGCTATCAGCTTAGCAGAGAGTCAGGGGGAAACTCTGAACACCTGCTAGGGGGTGGAGCCAGGCCCTACCCAGGAAAGCTGACTCACAAGGAGGCCCCAGCAGGCAGAGAGAGAGGAGAGAGGAAGGAGAATGGAAGCCAGAGTGAACAGGAGGAGAGACAAGCAGTGTCCCCTTTGAGGAAGGAAGGCCAGCTTTCAGTCAGAAGGTGGACGAAGTCTCCAGCTGAGGGAAGGTCAGAGGCTCCGGTTGAAAGAGATAGGAGGAGCAGACCAGACCAGCTGAAGTATACTCGGGATTATAAGCAGCCAGGAAGGCAGTTGGAAACTGCCTCACACGGGTTCAGTGGGGAACCCATCGGTTTCTATAAACTACAGAGAAAAGCTTCCACAACCAGGTCCCCAGGTAAGCCTAAGGGCTGGAATTGCCAGAAGTATTGGGGGTTTATTGACCCAGAAGGTTGGGGCTACGGTGGAGAGAACCAGGGAGAAAATGAATGTTTAGAGCTACGTCAAACCCAAGAGCTCTGCATAAAACCCAGGGTTGGAGAAAAGGGCGTGGCCCCAGAAAGAGCAGGGCAAACAATTCCTGCTTCAGTGGGGGAACGTAGAGAAACAGAGCCGGCCTGGTGGAACATTCATAGAAAAGAAATGAACTGTATGATTACCTGGGCTGAACAGATAATATCTTTGTGCTAGAAACATATTGTGGAGAAAATACAAGCTAGCTGTGGAAAAGACAGGGCTGTATGAAACAGTGTGGTGAAGTTAACCTGCTGGAAAAGAAAGGATTTATGCTGCAGTGTGGTGAAGTTTAACCTGCTGGAAAGAAACGTTTGTTTTATGCTGAATGAAGCTATTCTTATTTTGTCCTTTTCTGCCAAAGTGCAAGATAATTTTGTGTTACCTTTATCCGTGTGAAGTTCAACCCCGGGAGGGGAAATAAATCCCTTTTGCTTGAAAACATTTCTGAGTCACACTACTCTTCATTTGAACTGGTGATAAACTACATTTCCCTACGAGCATTGCTCCAGGAAGTGGTGGGACATTAGTTTGAAGAAGGAACTTAAACTCCTTAACCCCTACGTACCTGCGGGTACGGACAAAGGGAGCAGGATCACAATATATGGTATCCCTATATATATGGGATTTAGCATAGGGAGAGTCCAGCAAATCTTGGCAATCACAAGGAAAACTTTCAAACCTAGTTTCCTTTCTACACGGTTTATACAGCCTACCTTTTGGCTTCTTCACGGAAGGATTTCTTAGCACAGCTGGGTCAGCAAGGATTTCACACACCGGCTGTGTTTTCCTGCCTTTTAACCTTTCCTTTTTCTCGGTCATTCAAATGTCCTCCGGCCAGCACGTCTCTCTCTCAGGAGATTCTGTGTGCTCCCAAACCAGCCTTTCAGGTAGTCTTTCCCACTGGCTGCCTTCACGATAAGACCTCAGTCTAGGATTGCTCCCACCTGGCTTTTGGGCACGGGCTCTTTGAGACTTTGTTACTCTGGCTTCCTGTGCTGAGTCTCTCATCCTCGTCTCTCCCTCTCTGGACCTGAAGCTCTCTGTTCTGGAACTCTCTTCTGGTCTCCTTCTCCAACTCCAGCTGGTTCTGCTTCTGGTTCCCTCTCTCCAACTTCAGCTCTTTTCTGGTGAGTACTTTTTATATTCCTGTTTCTTAGGGCTTAACTGCGCCCCTCCCCCAACCAGGTGCTTCTCCTTAATCCCTGAGCTCGGGGCTACGTTGCAGTTTGGGCGTGTTTTTTCCCCTCGTGACTCACTCTGTTTATATTGTCCCTGGCAACCCTGGGCCATGTGCTCTCCCTGGCTGTCAGTTTCTGAAGCAATCTCTTCTGCTTCACCCAGTTCCATAGCCTTGGAAGGATCCTCTACATGACAACTGTTACCACAGAAGCACAGTAGTCACTGTGGCTACCTTTGCCTTTCAACAGACAGACCTTGTCTGCTGCACTGCACACCACGCACTGGAACAGGGCATGGCCTTGGTCCGCTGCAGGCAGGTGCCACTGGCCCCTCCACCACCACCAACCTCCCCCCCCCCCCATCATGCTGACATGCCAATATGCTATTAGTGCGCAGTCCCAAACCATCCAATGTGCAGGTAGATGGGTGCCTAGGGTGCGGGGTCTGGGGTGGGGGGCATACATGGACATCCACACATTCCCCCATCACCTCCTGCCAATATTATGTCCCTTCCACATGGGGGGGGGGGGCAACGGCTGGGGGGGTGTCAGGTTGGTGATCTGGCAACTATTGGCTAGGGTGGACCTGGTAAGTGTAGGTAGATTGTGTTATGCCAGCAGACTGTGGACAGGCTGGGGCATGCAATTTGGGTACAGTGTACCCTGGTTGGATTACTGGGTGTACACATGTTTCAGACAACACATGGTCACACCCTGCACTGCCTTACCAGGGGCTGTAGTAAAGGGTGTTCATTTAGCTAGGTTTACAGACAGTTTGGAACGTATCCTGGGGAACGTCCGTAGACCCTTGTTAGAGTGGCACTATGCTGTTGCTGCAAATGGGGCACTACTATCACTCTTTTTGGGCTATCTGTCTGTGCTGTACATTGCTGACACAGAAATGGTCTCTCTTTTCTGCAAATGTGCATTTACTGACAGGTTTTCACTAGCAGTAAAGTCCTGGCATTAATGTTCCAGCGTTAAGGTGGCAAGGGCTTTTCCCGGCCCACTCCCCGCCCATTGACCCCTTCTCTCCTCCTTCTCTCCACCCTCTGGGACATTTACCGCTGCCGGTAACATTACCGCACGTTAACGTTACATCAGGTAACATTACCACGTGTTAACATTACCAATGCTACGTTACCGCCGCTTATTAAACATACCCAATAGTTATAGATATATTATTAGAAATACAAGGTAACAAGTTATAGCAGCGCAGTGATTGCTGTTATACAATTAATAAATCCTGATTAACCCTGGGAGTACTGATGGGGTCAAAAGTGACCGCATTGCAAGTTTCACAACGTGTATCTCGGAAACTAGTTGTTCAAGAAAGCAATCTTTTTATGACTTTTTACATGTCAATATTCTCTTTATATTGCGCCATGAGAGGAATAATTTTCATCCGCTAGGTGACGCTAGTGATGAATTGCAGCACAGAGTACCAGTGGTGGGCTCATTTTTGACCCCAGTTGCTTACGTCCAGTTTGGATCGTGATACAATTTGCAGTTTTGTGAATTTTTTGATCTGACAAAGGTATTTATCATTAATTACACAGGTACACTACCAAAGAACTGCCTCCAGTTTTGCAACTGATTCCTATAGATTTTGGGGTGCTGAATCCAGGAAAAATAGCCAAAATGTTCCATCACGTCACGTTTTCTTGCAAAATTAGATTTCTTACCCATATAAGGAATGTTCACATAATTTCTTTTTAGCCGACTGCAGTTTATTTTCTTGGCCCAAAATAGAGGTTGTAATGGTTAACTAACTAGAAACACTCCCTCATGATATTTTAGAGTGTTTTGTATTCATTTTATACATTAACAGGACAATTGGGAGGCGGGGGGCTAAATCCAGTACTCGCGCTGGCGCATGTTCTTTCCTGTTCGCCTCGCCTCGTTCGCTCGCTCAAACACGGTGGTTGCGACATGAACGTTCCTGTCAAATTTCAGTTTCTTGCAAGTTCATTATTACCTTTTGTTTGCTCAGTCGTAATCCAGCTTTATTCCGAAGTGGTTTACTACAGTTGTAGTTTGCAGTGCTGTGTATTTGTGATGGCTCACTCTCCGGACAGTGCTGTGTATTTGTGATGGCGTCAACTCTCCGGACAGTTTTTGTTTTATTTGTGGGGAATATACCGTGAAAAAGCAGCAGAGGAACATTTCTGCATTTATTAAAAAAGTATATTTCGCCTATTTCGGTTTGAAGTTAGGCGATCAAGACAAACCGTGGGCTCCTCACAAAGTGTGCAAGACATGTGAGGAAGATCTACGCTTATGGATGAAAGGTAAAAAACAAGCATTTCGTTTCGGAATACCTATGATGTGGCGTGTGAACAAAGATACCACAGCAGTGACTGCTATTTTTGCTCTTGCATTGTGAAGGGGTACAACTTAAAAAATAAGAACGTAATAAGTTACCCCAACCTTCCCTCAGCAATTAGGCCTATGCCTCATAGCAACGAAGTACCTGTGCCTGAACCACCAAAATCTTTGGATCATATTTGTGTGGACGGTTCTGATCATGATGAGACTCATCAGATGGCTTTTCCCGATGAGTCCAGTACTTCCGAGTTTGAAACTGAACCAGATCCGAAACCTGAACTTTTCTCTCAAGCTGAATTGAATGATTTAGTCCGGGATTTAGGACTCCCAAAAGATGCTGCCCAACTGCTAGGTTCTCGGCTTAAACAGAAAAATCTATTATCACCAGAAACAACTTTTTATTGGTACCGCAACCGCGAGACACAATTTTTGAAGTATTTCAGCAAAGAGGAAGATTTGGTATTTTGCAACGATATATACGGAGTGATGAAAAAGTTTAAACTCAAGTATGATCCTGCTGAATGGCGGCTGTTCATTGATTCGTCAAAAGACAGCATAAAAGGTGTTCTTCTTCATAATGGCAACACATTCGCTTCAGTTCCTATTGCTCACTCTGTTATTCTCCAAGAAAAATACGAGAATTTGGCCCATGTTCTTCATGAGAGCTTGGTACCTCGTGATAAAATTCTATTACCACCTCTCCACATTAAGTTGGGTCTCATTAAGCAATTCATCAAGTCCCTTCCAAAAGATGGTGAGTGCTTTCGGTACCTTTGCTCAAAGTTCCCCCGACTTTCTGAAGCAAAGCTAAATGAAGGAGTGTTTGTTGGCCCTGATATAAGGAAACTCATTTCAGATGGAGCATTCGCTGAAACGATGTCTGAGAAGGAAAAGAAGCCTGGGATTCCTTCAAGGATGTTGTTCTCAAATTCTTGGGGAACAGGCGGGATGAGAACTATAAGGATATTGGTGCCAGGATGCTCAATGCCTTCAAAGAACAAGGCTGTAACATGAGCCTGAAAGTCCATTTCTTGCACTCCCATGTGAACTACTTTCCCGAAAACTTGGGGGCGTACAGTGAAGAACAAGGTGAAAGGTTTCACCAGGACATCAAGGACGCAGAGAGAAGGTACCAAGGAAGATGGAACACCACTATGATGGCTGATTTCTGCTGGTTGCTGCTGCGGGAAACCCCAGATGAAAAATACGCCAAGCAGCGCACCAAGAGAAGCATTCGGGGGAAGAAGAAACGGGCCCACCAGGAGATTGATTGACCCAAGAATGACTTTAAAATCTAAACTGTGTTGACAAATATCGTGTTTTTACTAAATTTTGAAATAAAAATTTGCTAGTTATTACCACAGTGTCGGATCTCATTTATTAGAATTTTATTTTCACACCATCGGGTGTTTGTCTTCATGTATTGCAATGGTGCGGTTTGCGTTTTCTATTCTTACATACATACCTGTACAACATTTTTTGCACATTTCTTTGCTTTGCTTTGTGTCTAACCTCGCTCTTATATGCTCAATGTTTGTGCACATGTATGTGGCTGTTTTAAGTGCAGACAATTTTGCTACCATCACAGTGTGTTTTGTTGACATTACTCTATTCTTATGTGCTGCCTTGTTACAATTTTCTTTATTCTTATTTGAATAACTACTAAACAATTAGTATAAAGAATTCATCCAAGAAACTTTTATCTCGATCGCACTCAATCTGAAACGTTCACCTCAAACTGCTAACCCAATGTAGCAAAAAATCTGTACGTGATGGAGCAAATTGGTTACCAGATTTGGATTCAGCGCACCAAAAAACGTAAAAATCAATCGAAACATTAGAGGCAGTTTAAAAAAAATTTTTTTTAGTGTACCTGTGTTATGTATCATTTATTTTTTGTACTCTTATTTTATGAAAATTACACATTTTCTGTAATTGATATCATACGTTCTCTCATTATTTCCAATGAAATCTAAAGGCTTTCAGCTCATTCATCACGATTATTGTACACCTATAGTAAAACTGCTTTGCATTTTATTCAACTTTATCTTTGTTTATTTATTTTAGGTTATTGTTTATGATGTCAAAACGAAAGTATTGAGCTGCCCAAGTAAGAGAAATATTGCAACGAGATGCTGACAGTGACGGCTCTGAGTCGTCTGATGATGCAGCATATTCAGAAAGCGAAGAAGCATATCAGCCAAGTTCGGGCGATAAATCTGATGATGACAGTCATGATTCAGATGGCAACAGCAGTTGGTCGCCAAGTGAATGTGAGATTGATGTTGAGCTGTTAACATCGCCTGCAGCAAAGAGTCAAGTTACAGGTCGAGTTAAAGGTCGAGGCTGTGCTGGATGGGGAAGAAGGCAGGAGTCCTCGGTGTCAGTATCATCTGTGAGGAATCTTAGTTGTGATCGTAGAGGAGCTAAGAGGTCATCAACTACAAGCACAAATGTTGCCATTGAAGCCTATGTATCTAAAGATGCCACATCATGGAACAGGAAACCTATAAAGCAAGCTGCTGGAAGATACGCCAGAGCTAATGTCATGCCCGTACAACAAGGTCCTACAAGGTATGCTGTACGAAATGTTGATGGCCCTCTCGCAGCATTCCACTTGTTCATGAGGAAGAACTTATTGAATGAAATCATGATGTGGACGAGCAAACAAGGAAGACACATTTATGGTGACACCTGGAAAGATTTGACAGACAGAGAATTTCAACATTTTCTTGGACTTCTTATCCTCTCAGGCGTGTACAAGTCACAAAATGAATCTATAGTTTAGTTGTGGAACCTTGAAGATGGTCGTTCTATTTTTGGCAAAAATATGGCCCGTAACCATTTTCAGCAAATTTCTTGTGCTCTCAGATTTGATGATGCAACCAACAGACGTGAACAACGGGGCGTGGATAAGCTTGCTCCAATCAGACACGTTTTTGATACCTGGGAAGCAACTCTAAGTGACGCCTTTGTTCCTGGTGAAAATGTTACCGTGGATGAGCAACTGCTTACATTTCGTGGCCATGTTCCGTTCAGACAATATATTCCCAGCAAACCTGGGAAATATGGCATAAAGCTATGGATGTTGTGTGACAGTGCAATGTCATATGTTCTGCGTCTTCAAGTATATACAGGAAGGGAACTCAGACAAAACAGGGAACAGAATCAGGGTGAAAGGGTTGTGCTGCAACTCACTGAAGGATTGACACGATCTGGCAGAAATGTTACTGTTGACAATTTCTTCTGCAGTTTATCCCTGTCACGGAAATTGCTAGAAAAACAAATGACACTTTTGGGGACAAGTCGAAAGAACAGAAAAGAATTACCTCCAGAATTTGTAACAGCAAAGGTCCGAGAGGTATTCACTTCACTGTTTGCCTTTTGCGATGACGCCACTCTGGTTTCCTATTGCCTGAAAAAAGGAAAAGTGGTTGTTCTTCTGAGCAGTTTGCATGATCAAGAAGAAGTAGATAACACACATCCAGACAAAAAAACCATGCATGATCTTGGACTATAATTCTAGTAAAGGTGGAGTAGATACGGCAGATCAAATGTTGCGCACGTATACCACAAAACGAATGACAAGACGATGGCCATTGACAATCTTCTACAACATGTTGGACATCAGTGCTTTGAACGCCTTCATTGTTTGGATGTCACTAAATCCAGAATGGCAGTCCAAGTCAAAGCACAGGCGTCATTTATTCCTCTTGGAATTAGGAAAGCAGCTGCTTCAGAGTAATTGCAGCGAGACTTCTTCCAGCATTGAAGAAGCCACTGATGCTGTTTACAATGTCGGGATCCCAAATAAAAGGGCAAGGTGTCACTGCTGTTCCAGAGAAAAAGACAAGAAAAGCAACATAGTTTGCACCTCCTGCAAGCGCAATGTTTGCAAAGAACATTCAGAAATTGTCTCTGTCTCATGCAAATGACTGTAATACTTTACTGTGTTCATCAAGTGCATACAGAAACTGCTTTCATGGCAACTCTTTTTCATGTAATTTTATGATAAAGCATTAAGTTTCAAAACATTTAACCTTTACATAATAAATAATTAATTCAGAATAATATTTTGTCTGTTTAGTTTAAATTTTTCATGTTTAACAATTAAAATTTGTCGTGGGGTCATTTATGACCCCAACGGTATTCAGTTTGTGCAAAAAATCTCAGTAATTCCAGGGTTAATAACCAGAGGTCACCAGTTCGCTTTGCACTTAGAAATATTATGAAAACTAATTTCTGACTAATAACCACCCTTCAGGGGGGAAAGAAAATAAGACTAGCACCTTAGTTTTGCCAAGTTGACAATCACAGCTAAAATTTGAGACAGGCTCTGGAGCAGCACGGGGGTCCAAAGAGGTAACTGGGCTAAATAACGCAGGCTACAGTCATTTCGGAGATGAGCCATGTGAGAACACAGAACTGGGGATATCTGTGAGTCTTATCGCTGTCCTTAGGAGAACAGCCTTGCACACATGCAGTGCCTGTCTTTGCAGACAAGCAAGGTAGGCAGAAGGCACAAAAGGCGTGACATTTCTGTTGCATACTGTAATTATTCTTTTTTCAAAGTCTTCGTCATTGGTCTGGTGATTGATTGGCATGAGACCCTTCAAGGTGTTCTCAGTGAATCAGAAGGTAATGAACAGATGTTTATCCTACAGACACAGGAGCCATAATCAGAAAAGATAACGGTATACGGTTTTGGACATCCCAAGACCAGTAGCATCGTTACTGATGAAGAAGGCTGGAGAAGCAAATGTTCTTGCATGTGGACAACTAACTGGCCTGGAAAAATAATTGTCCAGGAAAAATAATTGGACAGAAACAATAGTTTTCTGTATGCACAGGTATAATCACTTGGCAAGCAGCTGCTTGAAGATCAGATCTGAGACATGAAGCACAGCAAAAGTTCCTTGTAGCAGGAAACCATATTGTTTGGTCAGCTTTGGTTCAGGCTTTGGCATTTGAGCAGGCCGCAGATCTGAGCAGGCCGCAGGAGTACCAGCCCTACAGTCAGAATGAGAGTGTCCCAGGTGATCATAACCTCTTCCTTCTCTGCAATTGTTTTTAGGCTTATGATCCCAGTGCTTTTCATGCACAGTGATGTTGCTGTAAACCATCTCATCTATAAGCTGGTGCCCTGGCCTGCAACTATCAACCTCTCATCCTTTGGTTTCAGTTCACCTCTCCTTAAGCATTCCTGTGTACACTCAGTACATGTAAATGGCTTCTTTCTGGGCAATTTCTCCAAATGGGTGAGCTTTGCGCATACCATGACAGTTATGAACCTCACTTCTAAACCAGTGGAAGTGGAGTATGATCTCAGTTTCTCAAATTTACTGCTAATGCTCGGCATAGTACTTGCATCGTGCCAAAGAGAGTCTCCCTCTGCCATCAGATAGGAAACATAGAAATATGACGACAGAAAAAGACCACGTGGCCTATCTAGTCTTCCCTTCCATATCAACAACTACAACAGTCCCCTTTTTACCTTTAGAGATCCTCTGTGTTTGTCCCATGCTTTTTTGAATTCAGTTACTGTCATCTCTACCACCTCCACTTGGAAACTATTCCACGGATCCACTACTCTTATAGGAGGCAGTGTACTACAGTGGATCAGGAACTGGTTAAAAGATAGAAAGCAGAGGGTAGGAATAAATGGCCAATTTTCTCAATGGAGAAAGGTGAGTAGTGGCATACCCCAGGGGTCTGTGCTGGGTCCGCTGCTTTTTAACATATTCATAAATGACCTGGAAATGGGAATAATGAACGAGCTAAATAAATTTGAAGATGACACAATATTTTTCAAAGATGTTAAAACACAAGAAGATTGTGAAAATGTGCAAGAGAACCTTGAAAAACTGGAAGACTGGATGTCCAAATGGCAGATAAAACTTAACTGTGGACAAGTGCAAAATTATGCACTTAGGAAAGAACAACCCAAACTATGGTTGCATGATGCAAGGTTCCATATAAGAAACCACCACCCAGGAAAAAGATTTAGGCATCATCATGCATAACTCGTTAAAACCCTCCATCCAGTGTGCAGTGGCAGTTAAGAAAGAAAATAGAATTCTAGGGATCATAAGGAAAGGAATGGAGAATAAAACAAAGGATATTATAATGCCTCTGTATCATTCCAGAGTGCAATTGCAGCTTGAATATTGTTTGCAATTCTGGTCGCTGTATCTTAAAAAGGATATAGCAGAATTAGAAAACATATAGAGAAGGGGATGGAAGGATATCCGTAGGAAAAAGACAAACGATTAGGGCTTTTCAACCTTGAAAAGAGACTGCTGAGGGGAGATATGATAGATGTCTATAAATTAATGAATGGAATGGAACAGGTAAACATACATTGATTGTTTACATAATCAAAAAGTAGAAAGACTAGGGGACATGCAATGAAGCTACAATATAACCCATTTAAGAATAATAAGAGAAAATATTTTTTTAGTCAATGCCTAATCAAATTCTGAAATTCATTATGGGATAATGCAGTAAAAGCTGTTAGTGTTGGCAATGTAAAGTGCTGCAATGACAGTGGGTGGCAGAGGATGGGAATACGTGACCCCCAGTGGATGCAGAGGTGGCAGGATATTTGCAATGATAGGAGGACAGAGGAATAGTGGTGCCATGCAGATCAGGCACAGGAAAGGCAAGCACGGACAGCAGAGGCAGATAAATGGGCTGAAGGATGGTTGGCAACTGATGTGAGGGTGTTATGGGCTGGCAGCACAGATCTGCAAAGATGTGACTGTTACAGGCATTAAAATGATTCGAGTAGGACAGGCATAAAAGAAGAGAACAAAGAGGAATTAAACCCATGACCGCTGCCTAGGGAGTCATTGTATTAACCAGTAGGCTATACCTCCAAGGTTCTTTGCATAGCACTGGCTGGATACAGAAAGACTGCAGGTCACCGCAAAAAATATCTGCTGTGTGTGCCAGGAAAGGGTAACCCCACCAGTATCCATGATGCAATGCACATGCAGAACAGCAGTCTACAGCTGATCACCAAATGGAGAATGCATCTCTCCAGCACTTCAGCTTGGTAGGAAGAACTGACAGTGTGATTGTCACAAGCACAATGCCGAAAGCCACTTGCCTCTAGTGGTCAAGGGGCGTGGTGGTTGAGGGTTCCTTCTTCTATCAGCTCTTAGCAGCCTATTTCTTCGTGGTGGCTTCTGGGAAGTGTAATACTGCTAAAATATGTTGGTGCTTTAAGTAGAAGGTTTGTAGTTGAGGTAACCGAGGGTAAGGCTTGTAACAGAAAGTTTATTTCCATAACACAAAACACAGCAGGTTCAAGGTGTCATTTACAGGATTATAACTGTAGGATTTGCTTAAGGTACAGCAAATAATGGCAAACAAACCAAAAGAACTCAGAAATGGCTTTTTAAAGTTATTTTACTTGCAGAAGCATTGCCTTTAGAAACTAGGCTGCCACTTTCCTTTTAGTCCTTGTTAATCAGAGCATAAAGAAAAATTCAAGCTTAATTCTTCTACAGCAGTTTGGTTTCTGCCAGCCTCAAAAACCTCTCTAGGCTGCATTTCTACGTGAAACCGAACTCAGAAAACAAACATTCCAAGCTGTTATCAAAACTCTTAGCAGGCTTTTCATATAGGAGAGGAGCAAGCAAAAACTCTTATAGCAGCTAACTTGGCTTTTCTTGCCGTTGCACAGTTCAAACACAGGTGACAAACAAGCATGAATCAGAGCTTCCTGATCAGGCTTATGTTGCAGTAAATTTCCCTTTTAAAACATACAGGAATTTACCTCCACACTGCTTGTGCCATATGGTTAACTTCCAAGGAGAATTACTTTTTTCAGGGCTAGCTTTTCCTCAAGACCTCCTGTCTAGAGCTTGACAATCCATAAAGCAATCTTCTTCCCCCAACTCTGACATGGGTTCTCCCAACTGCAGGGGTTCTGACTCACTGACCTGGTCAGACTGCTCAGCTGACAACCTCTCTGGTGGTCTGAAAGCTTCTCCACTTCCTGGCCCCCACCTCTGTTGCCAACCTGTTGCAGGGAATTCAGCTCTCTCAGCTCTTGGTAGCTCAGCTCTTCTCCAAGAATCAGCTCCTTCTCTCAGCCTCCGTCTTAGCTGCTCTCCCGGCTGCTCTCCTTCTTGTCTCCCTCTCTCTGCATAATCTAACCCAGGCTTATACCTCCAGGGTTCTAACCCCACCTCTTTCTTTCCCAGGTGTTGGTAATCCCCCTGCCTTCTGGTATTATAATAATCAGTGCACTTGTTAAAGTAAGGGCTTTGGTCCTCGTGCTTGCAATCCCTCTTTCTTACTTTATCAGTCATTGTGTGAAACCTGTTCCAGCTGGGGGTTTTCTGTCTTTGAAACCTGGCTGTGGCTTTCTCTCCCTGCACTCCTAGAAGGGGACCCTTAACTAGGGTGAATTTGTTATGCTTCTCAACTCCCCCACTCTCAGGATAGCTGACCTTGCCACATACCCCCCTGCTTAAGATATTACTGGCTGTTGGAGGTAATTGGGTTTCCTCCAAACAGTTGGTAATCCGGGATAAAGCATCTGCATTTTGGTGTAGTCTTCCTGCCCGATGCTACACTCTGAAGTCAAAAGCGTGCAGGGCCATGTACCACCTAGTTAGCCTTGCATTGTGGTTTTGCTTCTGCTGAAGCCACTTCAAGGGTGCATGGTCTGTGATGAGTAAGAACTTCCGGCCTGTAAGATAGAATCGGAGCGCATCTACTGCCCACTTAATAGCAAGACACTCTTTCTCTATGGTGGAATAGTTGTGCTCTGCCTGGGATAACGTTTTGCTAAGGAACATTACTGGTGTTCCTCCCCTTTATACTTCTGAGATAGGACTGCACCTAGACCTGCTTCTGAGGCATCCGTTTGCACCATGAAAGGTTGTGTGAAGTCCACACCACACGATACTGGAGCCGTGCAAAGCCTCTCTTTTAACAGGTTGAAGGCCCTCTCAGCTTCCGGGGTCCAATTAAGACAGTTCGGATAGTTTTTCTTCAACATATCAGTGAATATGGAACTCTCCTCTGCAAAGCGGGGCAGGAACCTCCTATAGTAACCTACCAGGCCCAGAAAACTTCTCAAGTGTTTCTTTGTTATTGGCCTGGGGAAATTCCTGATACTTTCAACCTTGACGATTAAGGGCTTGACCTTTCCGCGTCCAATCATATACCCCAGGTACTTTACCTCCCGCCTGGCAAAGGCGCATTTGCTCGGATTCAGTGTGAGGCCCGCCTGCCTCATAGATTGGAGGACGGCTTCAATCCTTGGAAGGTGCTCTTCCCAGATGCGACTGTAGATAACGATGTCATCCATATATGCAGCAGCATATTCTTGGTGCGGACGCAGGACTTGATCTACCAGTCTCTGGCAAGTTGCTGCGTCACCGTGGAGTCCAAAGGGCATCCTCTTAAATTGGAATAGCCCAATCGGGGTGCTGAAGGCGGTCTTTGGCTGAGACTCCCTGGTCAGGGGAATCTGCAAATACCCTTTTGTCATGTCCAAGGTGGTCAAAAACTGGGCTTGTCCCAAGTAATCCAGTAGCTCTTCTATCCTGGGCATTGGGTATGCGTCAAACACCAAGATGGCATTTACTTGTCTGAAATCAATGCAAAACCGTAAAGTGCCATCCGGCTTTGGAACAAGCACTATTGGACTGCACCACGGGCTTCTTGACTCCTCGATGACTCCCATCTCTACCATTTCGCGTACCTGTGCAATTACTTCCTCTTTCTTAGCCTCCGGTAACCAGTATGGTCGTTGTCGAATCACCTTCCCTGGTGTGGTTATAACCTCATGGGCAACCAGTCGGGTTTCACCAGGGACCGGCGTCAGGACATCTGGAAACCGCTGTAACAGATTGGCCAACTCCTGCCTTTGGACCAAGGACAATTCTTCACCCACCTGGGGCTCCTGATGTTTCCTCCACTCTGTTACTTGTGGACCCAAATCCTCCTTCTCAGCTTCCTCTCTTCTCTCTTCCGAGGTGGCTGTCAGGGCTTCCAGCCCGGCCCGTCCGGTGGATCCAAATCCGCAAACTCCTCGTTCTGTGGGAGTTAACATGGGGACCTCTTCCAGTGGGGGAAACTCCACCCTTTCACACAGCAGCTGGGCAATCCGGTCTCCAACCTTAACAAGAAAGTCTTCCTTACCAAAGTTAAACAACAATACCTTCACAGTACCTCTGTAGTCAGGGTCAATCACACCTGCACCGACATCCAGGAAGTGTTTTACTGCCAGGCCCGAGCGAGGGGCTATTCGTCCATAGCAGCCAATAGGGATCTCCAATTGTAGGCCAGTATCAGTAAGGGCCTTTCCATGACTGGGCACCACCTCATTCACAGCACTACACAAATCATATCCCACGGCTTGTGGGGACGCCCTCCTGGGACTCATGGCCTTTTCGGAAACTTTACAATATTTAATGTGAACTTCTGTTTAACCTGGAGATCTCCTCCCAGGGACTTTTCAGTTGGTTTTCTGGGATTCCCAAACAAAGGGCCAGGGACCACTGTTACCATCCCTCCTGCCTTTTGCTCAAGGCCTTTCTCTAGCCCTTTCCTAAACTGGGGCCAATCCCTTCCTAACACTAGGTCGTGGGGAAGCTTTGGTACCACAGCCACGGGAATACTTTTTTGCACCCCTAATCCTTTTATCTCCAATGTATACACGGGGTAACAAGAGGCAGCTCGTGGATGCAACAGATCTGGACATGACCTTTTGGTCTCCTCTGGACATACTTTGCTTGGGCCTCAATGGCCTGCCAAAGCTTCTGGGATACCATACTTTGGTCAGCCCCAGAGTCAAGCAAAGCATTGGTAGGGATCCCCTGTATAATCACACTTAGGAGAAAACCTTCTCCAAGAGGCTTCACACTTGTACCAACCAACCCAGTACGAGCCTTGCATCCTCTTTGTAAGTGTCCCATCTCCCCACAATGAAAACACTTCTTTTTAGGCCATTTTTCCTGCTGAGCAGGCACATAAGTTTTCACAAAGCTTGTTTTATCTCCCTGTTTCATTTCTGATGAACCAAAACTGGCTTCAGCCTTCACTTTTGGAGCGCCCCCTTTTGGCTGATGCGCTAACTCAGCTTCCATGTAGTGCTCAGTTAACAGAGTTGCCTCCTTTGTGCTCTGGCAGTTTTGTTGAATCAGAAATGATTGTATTTCCCTTGGCCCTGCTGCCTGCTCCAATACTATAACATCTAATACCATATTCATATTTTTTCCATCCGGGGTCAGCCACTTTAATGCCAGGCTCCAAATCCTTTGGCTTAATGCCTTTGGAGTTTCTCCAGCCTTAAGGGCTGTGGCTCTGAACATCCTGTGAATATACACTTTTTGTCAACCTCAAACGGTCTCTAATAGCCGTTTTTACAGTATCATAGTCCAAGGCTTGGGCAGCTGGAATAGCCCTATATGCAGCCAGTGCTTCCCCTGTTAAAGAGGTTGCTAAACGCACTGCCCATTGGCTAGCTGGCCATCCCACAGCTTGTGCTACTCTTTCAAGACAGGTTGCTGTTGCTCCCTGATAGCTGCAACTGCTATCTCCTGAGCTTGCTGTGGCAACTCTTGCTGGCGCTGGAACTGCGTTGTGTCACACTTCACCACCCTCTGGTATATATAGGCGGTTGCCTAGGAGGGGTTGGCAGGCGAGACAGGAGAAGAATACATATTTTTAACCTTATAAGTGCTGCAGCCTGGTATCCGTTGTAGTTGTGGACCAAGTAAGTACAGCGAAGGCTTGAATGGGGTAACAATAACTTTTATTGTTGCACAGGAGTTTTTACTGAACTACTTCCCCAAACACAGACATAAGATGTGGCTACTAGATTGTGTCAGATAAAAGTCCAAGGATCTCCTGATACTTCTCAGGTACTAGATTAAAGCAAAACATACAGCTTTTCAAACTTCTTCCAGCTTCAAATACCACTGCAGCTTTCCATACATAAGCCTTACTTTCAGGTACAAGCTTCAATAAAGGAAAACTTCCCTGCGTTGCATTTTTACTCTTCCAGCTTTCAATTACAACAGCTGTTTCCCCACATAGGCATTGCTTTCAGGTACATGCTCTAAATAAAGGAAAACTTCACAGCGTTGTACTCCTCTTCACAGCTGCTTAATTAGGCTTGAGTTTTCACACAGGCAGAACGCTGCCTTTCTCCGTGCAAAACTCAGGTTAGAACAGTTAGGCTTTCTCAGCACTTCTACAGGATACATTTATACAGCTTTCACTCCCTTTGACAAAACCCACAGTCCATATCTGAATCACTGCTATCACTTAGAGGTGCTTCAGTTTGCATTTCCTCCAGCTCAGGATCTGATACGTCCTTATGACCAGGTTTAATGGAGTCTACAGATTGCCACTGCTTAATCAGTGCTCTAAGCTGCTTCCTTTTGTTATCCTTAAAACTCCTAGGCACTTGCAAGGATTCCAAATCACCAGCACCTTTTAAAACATCATAAAAAGGGCTCACCTTCCTTCTGGTCTGCCTAGTATATGCTTTCTGGTTGAGAGGCAAATATTTCTCTTGATACTGCTTTACCAGCTCCCTTAAAACAGCGTGCTATTCAGGGTCTGACTCTAGCCCTTGGCTGTGATGCCTGCAATTAGTAATTTGCTTAGTGGCACCTGGGCTATACTCTGAGCTAGAACTCCTGCCACGTTCTCTGTAGTGGGAAAACCTTTGCAGACTTTTGAATGGGACTTTCTCTCTGCCCAACCTCTCCTTTGTAATTATGGCTTCAAGAGAAGGTTCCAGAGAACTACTCCTGTCCCTTCTAGGCAAGGTATCTAACCTTTTCCCCTGAGGTTTGAAATAGTTTCTGACCTGTTTCTGTTTGCTGTGTGGCTCAAGGTAGTTCCTTCCTGGAAGCTTTTTCAGACGCCTCTCCTGAGACCTGGCTGTCTCTCTGCAGTCTGGCCAGCAACTCCCCCAGCACCTTGTGCTAACCGGGTACCGGTTGCTCTTGGCTTTGCTTCTCCTGGTCTCCAGATCTCTCCCTGGATCTGACTCTCCTGGACCTTCCTGGAACTGCTCTCCCTCCAAGGCTGAATCCAACTCCAATGCTGAGTCTCTTCCGGATTCTCCTCCTCCCTTGGATGCCACTCCTCCCTTGGCTGCTTGTTCTCTCTTGGCTGCCTTTTCTCCCTTGAAGGCTCCTTCCCCCTGACTAACAGTTGCTTCCTGGTTATGTGAACAGGGCTGCCCTATCAGGTGTGACTCCGCCCCTTTTCCTCCCATGTCAGCTCCCTGGGTTTGTCTGGAGCTCGGGTGTGGCTCTCTTTCTGCTTTCTTGTGCAGAGAAGCTTTCAGGGCTGGATCCTTAACCCTTTCCTGACCTGTTTTACTGACAGCTTCTGAGGACAAAAAGTGTTTTAAACCCCTATTTTTAGGTTCTGCAGCCTCTGCCTTGTCACAGTTGCCATCCATTGAATCAACTCCTTGGACTCCATCTTCAGGGATACCTGCAAGAAAAACACAAGACACCAAGGGTGGCACCACTCAACAGCCTCCTTGTCCCCTTTGCCTCAAAAGCATTCACTATTTTTTTTCCTTTTTTTTTTATCCGAGCCAACCCCCACCTGGGTACGCTTTACCTGACTCAGGTGTTGACTCTTGCTTCCAAAGGGTTGTCTTTATGATGCTTCATGGCTGGCCTGCTCTGCCCTCCAGCTGACTCCACCGGTGAATCCACCTGAAGCTCCAGCAGTCGTCCGTGCTGTGTACCTTATTACTGTATATCCTTCATATATCCTAAAGGCAAAATCCAAAAAACTACACCACCATCACAAGCACAACACCCGAAGCCACTTGCCTCTAGTGGTCAAGGGGCGTGGTGGTTGAGGGTTCTTTCTTCTATCAGCTCTTAGCAGCCTATTTCTTCGTGGTGGTTTCTGGGAAGTGTAGTACTGCTAAAATATGTTGGTGCTTTAAGTAGAAGGTTTGTAGTTGAGGTAACCGAGGGTAAGGCTTGTAACAGAAAGTTTATTTCCATAACACAAAACACAGCAGGTTCAAGGTATCATTTACAGGATTATAACTGTAGGATTTGCTTAAGGTACAGCAAATAACGGCAAACAAACCAAAAGAACTCAGAAATGGCTTTTTAAAATAATTTTACTTGCAGAAGCATTGCCTTTAGAAACTAGGCTGCCACTTTCCTTTTAATCCTTGTTAATCAAGCATAAAGAAAAATTCAAGCTTAATTCTTCTACAGCAGTTAGGTTTCTGCCAGCCTCAAAAACCTCTCTAGGCTGCATTTCTACGTGAAACCGAACTCAGAAAACAAACATTCCAAGCTGTTATCAAAACTCTTAGCAGGTTTTTCATATAGGAGAGGAGCAAGCAAAAACTCTTATAGCAGCTAACTTGGCTTTTCTTGCCGTTGCACAGTTCAAACACAGGTGACAAACAAGCATGAATCAGAGCTTCCTGATCAGGCTTACGTTGCAGTAAATTTCCCTTTTAAAACATACAGGAATTTACCTCCACACTGCTTGTGCCATATGGTTAACTTCCAAGGAGAATTACTTCTTTCAGGGCTAGCTTTTCCTCAAGACCTCCTTTCTAGAGTTTGGCATAGAGAGCAATCCATAAAGCAATCTTCTTCCCACAACTCTGACATGGGTTCTCCCAACTACATGGGTTCTGACTCACCGACCTGGTCAGACTGCTCAGCTGACAACCTCTCTGGTGGTCTGAAAGCTTCTCCACTTCCTGGCCCCCACCTCTGTTGCCAACCTGTTGCAGGAAATTCAGCTCTCTCAGCTCTTGGTAGCGCAGCTCTTCTCCAAGAATCAGCTCCTTCTCTCAGCCTCTGTCTTAGCTGCTCTCCCGGCTGCTCTCCTTCTCATCTCCCTCTCTCTGCATAATCTAACCCAGGCTTATACCTCCAGGGTTCTAACCCCACCTCTTTCTTTCCCAGGTGTTGGTAATCCCCTTGCCTTCTGGTATTATAATAATCAGTGCACTTGTTAAAGTAAGGGCTTTGGTCCTCGTGCTTGCAATCCCTCTTTATTACTTTAGCAGTCATTGTGTGAAACCTGTTCCAGCTGGGGGTTTTCTGTCTTTGAAACCTGGCTGTGGCTTTCTCTCCCTGCACTCCTAGAAGGGGACCCTTAACTAGGGTGAATTCGTTATGCTTCTCACCTCCCCCACTCTCAGGATAGCTGACCTTGCCACAGTAGACCTTAGTCTAACACGGTTTGGCATATTTTGTATATTATGTTTCTATATGCCATCTAGGCAGCTGCCTGGTTCCCCCTGTGAACCAGCAGCCCCCACTGCATGACCCATGTGCCACCTCCTGCATGGGTCATGCAGTGGGGGCTGCTGATGCTCGGGGGGGGGGGGAGGCAGGCAGCTGCCTAGATGGCACATAGGAACATAAGACTACAAAATATGCCAAACTGTGTTAGACTAAGGTCCACTGTGGCAAGGTCAGCTATCCTGAGAGTGGGGGAGGTGTGTTAGACTAAGGTCCATCATGCCCAGTATCCTGTGTCCAATTGTGCACAATCTAGGTCACAAGTACCTAGCAGTTTCCCCAAAAGACACACATGATCCCCAATAACTGTAATGGGGCAAACAGTGAATAGCTCGGATCCTGTTTAGCAATGGTTTATGAACCATTACCCAGGAACCTGTCCAAACATTTTTAAACCCAGCTACACTGACAGCTTTTACCGCATCCTCTGGTAATGGATTGCAGGGTTTGATTACGCATTGACTGAAAAAATATTTTCTCCTAAAAGACCCAAAGAGGATATACTGTAGCTGCATTGCAGGTCCCCTAGTCTGTCCACAGTCTGACGGCATAAAAAGTGACATACGTTTACCTATTCCACTCCATTCAATAATCTATAGACCTCTATCATATCTCCCCTCAGCCGTCTCTTCCCCAGGTTGATGAGCCCCAACCTCTTTAGCCTCTCCACAAAGGGGTATACAGGCCATCAGCAGAACCATCTGTGATATTCATCATGATACCACAGTGACAGTGGCAGCACACAATCCTGCTAAAGCGCTGAGGAAAGGCAATGTGCCACATAGGGTGGTCCAAGGGTCCTGGCACCCCAGGCAGAGATCTAGGCTGCCTTCCCCTCCTCCCCCCACTGAGGCAGAACCCAGCTTTGGGGGGAAGAGGCTGATAGTGGCAGATGCTGTAGCCCTCCAGGCAGCTGGAAAATGCAGGTGCCTGGGGAAATACTACAGCAGTGGCTGCCATCCTCCCCCACGAGACGTATCGGTGGCAGGCGGTGATGTTTAACATACTGGTACTGCGACCACCACCACTGACAGTGCATGGAGATGTCTGCATGGTGGGGTGTTGGTGGTGGCATGGGAAGTGGCACTATCCTTCAGCAGACAGAAGCCTTATCCTGGTCGTGTGCACCATATGCATTGCAGCATGTGCCAAAGGTCAGCGGAAGAGAAGCATGTCAGCAACAGGAGCTGCTATTTCCATAAGGCAGCACTGTGGTGCAACATACATAGTTGGTGTGTCTGTGTGCAGAAAGTCACAGGTTTGGGCCCCTCCTGGGGTTTTTGTGTTGCATATTCCTGTGGACAAGGTTAGCTGATAATGTAAGTACAGCTCCAGCATGTGCAGCCCTCAAGGAGATTGCCAGCACGAGTGGAAACACCCACTAGCAGCACTGACAGGTTCCACTATCCACAGCTGGTTGGAGACTAATAGCACATGGTAGTATTGCATGTGCAAACACGTGCACACGTTATCAATTTGTGGTAAGGGCAAGGCATGGTAATATAGCACATGCAAACAAAGCACATGTCATCAATCCTTGAGCTGACATTGAGAAAGGTGTGTCAAGCAGGAATGCCAACTATCTCCACTTTTGCTCAGTACACCAATGAGAATGTATGCATGTGTGTATGGCTCCCCTTTGTCATTGGCTTTCTGCACTGCATTTTGGCTGACATTGAATTTTTTCCAGCCTGTTTGAAAAATGTGAATAAGGCAAGCAGAGGATTGTGGGTATCACCTGAAACAGCACAGATTGGCCTGGATGTGTCTGCCACAATGGTAGGGTCACTGGCTGAGATGCCATTGTGCCCGTCTGCCAGGTGCATTGCCTGGGTGGTCACTGTATGTTATGCTGAGATGGCACTCTCACTATGACCAAAAAGTGACCATGGCAAGGCTATGTAGCCACGTAGCTCTACTATAAGGTCTGGCTTCAATGATGTGGATGCATTCTTTATTGGGGGATGCTAATGCTGAATATCTCGTGTGCTCCTGGTCACACTATGCATATTTTGCCCAAAATATCTCATGAACTAAGTATTGGCTTGCGCTGTCATATAGGGTTCAACATTCCAAGGTCTCAGACAATTGATAGCACTACTCAGCCGGACATGACTAGTGTCCCAATAACGTGCTTGTTGACATCAGTGACCTTATATAAAATTCATCATTACATTTTTAACTTCATAAATTTTTTTTCAACAAAACATCGGAACTTCACAGGGAGTACTTAGCTCACTATGACGCTATATTTTTTACAAAAAATCCTCTTCGGCTGTTCCTATGCTGGATCCTGATCCCTGGATCAGTTGTCTGAGACTTTGGAATGTTGAACCCTATATGACAGCGCAAGCCAATACTTACTTCATGAGATATTTTGGGCGAATTGTACAAGTTTGTATTACTGTGGAGTAGTCGCTCAGTGAAGAGACCAGGAGTTTTGTATTGACACACTATGCACATTGCATGCATGATGATCAACAGACCTACTCTAGATGGTTTGTGCTTGGCTAACACAGCCCAGTGAAGGGCAGTGGTGCAGTCTTCCTGCCCTGCTGTAGTTAATTCTTAGTCCTCAATAGTTAGGGCAGCAGTGGTTCATGGCCTTCCTCAATGGGGTCCTGGAAAGACGGTAGCCATATACCCCTCCCCCTCACACTGCAGAGGCTGTCCATAACAGCAGCATATTAACACTACCCACCAGCCTACACTCTTATCAGAGAGTGATGTCCAACATGGGCCAAGCTGCTGCTATCACCATCACCTATAGCATGCAAGCAACTGAGGGAGGGAGGAAAGAAAAAAAAAAGCATATCACACTGCAAACAATAGCTGCCACACACTAGCAGTAGAGACCATATCTAACCAGTGCAGGTTCAGTGGACCAGGTGCTGGGCACCCCTCCTCAACCTCAGGGTGACAGCTGAAACCACTCTGCAGCATGGCTTGCTGTTGTTATGTGCATGTTGCACACACAGCCAGTGCATCTTAATGAGCTGATATACTGGATCAGTGCCTTCTCCATTAATTTTTCAGCAGCAGACCGCTGTTTTGCATGTGCAGTGCCTAACGGGTAGTGGAGGGCCTAACCTATAACTGCATAGACAGCAAACAAGTTTGATCAGAAATCTGCAGGCTGTGTAGAACATTGTAGCCTACCGCTTGATGTAATATCACCATGGGCAAAGGTCCAAGTTTTGATTCCCATTTGTTCATTTTGTGCCTGGGTGCACTTTCCCACCTCGCATAATACTGGCTCTGCTGTGACCTGCAGACAATCATTCTTCTACATTTCTATGCATTATGGCGACATGTTGGGTAGTCCAACATTGCATTCCCACATTACAACCACACATCAACAGAATCATTAAGAATGCATTATACAAGCTTGCCACCATTCGGAGACTCAAGCCACTCCTCAACCAGGACCATTTCCGATCAGTTTGTCCAGCAATTATAACCCCTATCCTAGACTATTGCAACACCATTTATCAAGGTCTACCAAAGGAAGCTACATGATCGTTATACCTGGTACAAAATACAGGCGCTAGAGTCATCACTGGTGCGAATAGGCAAGAACATATAACCCCCTACTACATCAACTCCATTGGCTTCCTATCAATGCACGTGCTAGATACAAATCTGCCCTGATTGTATTCAAGATAAGAAATCACATGACAGTGGAAGCTCTAGAGGAGATGTTCTGCACCAGATACAATAATAGACCCAGGAGACAGAGTACAATTGACACTATCCCTACACCCTCTGAATACAAGAGAGTAAATGAATCAACCATAAAGACAGCATTCTCGCTTGCCGCACCAGCCATATGGGACTCTCTCCCTGGAAAACTAAGGTCCACCACTGACATGAAGGACTTTAGAAAACAACTAAAAACGTTCCTCTTCGCTGACCATTTCCATGAAACCACTGAACTCTTGACCAGTTGAACCTCACCCATTTACTGTATGTACATAATTTCTTTGTAAATAAGTTACGCATCAGAGCATCTCCTGCATTCCACCCTCTCCCCCCCTCAAGTTTCATAACAAGTTCTTTGTAAATCCTGTGAGTTATAATGTACACCGCTTTGATTCAATGATAAAGCGGTATATAAGAACTGTTAAATAAACAAACAAATAAATAAATACATAATAAATTCCCCATCATGGACATCTGTGAGCATGGCTTTAGTGGCTCTGCCACAGCGCATTGCAGTGGGTCAGTGATGTATACGCAGCAGATGTCTGGGTCAACTGGTATAGATGCGTTTCTGTTTTGCCATCATTGTGACCTCCCAGCTTTACGTAAAGAGGATATATCTCGTACATTCAGGCATCTAACACTCGTTGCACAGCCATCCCCTGCACTGTTCTGCCATCATTACTTGCCCCACATGGGGCAAATGGGTTCAACTTGTCCCTTTCTAACCTGCCACCCTGTTGGGTGTATTGTCTTGCAGTTGCACAGGCTGAGACACCAGTCCCACTCGCACAAATGGTGTTTCATATACCCCATGTCACTGCTACTTTTGGTTCACACACACCAAATGCTTTTGGCATGTATGATCTCATATATTCACTCACCACACACACTGCCAACTCTCTGCTTGGAAGATCCATGGCACAACCCTGCATCTACCGTCTGACCGCCAGGGAGATTAATGGTGGGATAGATTACTGGCAGTAAGCTGCCCCACCATGGCCATCAGGGGTCACTTGCAGCAGTTAGCAATATTATGCACACCTCTCCTGTGACTGCTCCACATGAGCACTCATGGACAATCTTCCCTTTGCTGCCCACATCAGGAACATGCTGCCTCCACCCAGACACTGTCCTGGCCCATGGCATGCCACACACTGACAGTACATCTGGATACATGTCCACATCTCACAGACACTATAATATAACTTACGGCATGGTGTATGCTTTCAGGAGCATCTAGGACTGCACACCTGTCACAGCGCCCCCCCCCCCCCCGCTGCTGCATCTCCTCCACTGACTCTGCTGCCACAACCACCCACCCATGACACTGCCAACACCCACTACCAGCATCACTAGGTAGCCGCCTCTCGCCTAGTCAACAGTACAGGCCTGCTGTATGGTCAAACATGCTCATCACACATACTTCCACATAGCCAGGCATCTGGTGAATCAACTCCATCAGCTACCAATTGTGCTTGCATCCATACCTTCTCCAGAGGCTTCCCTGCCCCCCTTTCAATGTTTTAGAGGCTTTCTTGCATTAGGCTGCTTGCAAAACACCTTAACACAGCATGTCCATTTACTGCCCGCTAAGTGTCCTCTACCTCCCCTTAATGTCCTGTTTCTGCCCGCTACGTGTCCGCTAGCACCCCTTAACGCAGCATGTCTTTTTACCGTCCGCTAAGTGTCCACTAGCACCCCTTAACGCTGGAACGCCTCTGACACGCCCAGCACACTTAGCACATGGTGACCCTTTATCACTGCTGTTACCGCACGGAAAAGACTGCTCCTTTACCGTTGTTTACTAAACATACCTCCTGAACTTGGTCACTCATTCCAAACACAGACCCTCACCAAGTACAGAATAAGTGACCATAACCTGAAAATAAACATATGTAGATAAAAATTAAACTGCAACCCCAAGAATCCAGATTCTGCAAACAGTGCAATACCAGAGAAATAGAAAGAGATACATTTTCATGTACTGTATAAAATATAAAGTCCGATAATTACATTGAAAATAAAATTCTCTTCAAACTTTGTTGTCTGACCATTTTGCTCTCTGATCATGTAGGGCCCAATCTGAAGTTTCTGCTTTCCTCTATCTCCAGTGATGCAGGGCCATGTATGGAGTCTCACTGCAGCACCATGTGCATAAATTTAGTAAACTTTATTTTTAAATATATATGCCATCCATCTAAAATCCTAGGTGGCTTCTAAACATATACATGCAATTTAGTATAACAGATGTTACAATAAAACAAACATAATAATAAAACATTAAATTTGATTAATGAAAAGCCATTTACACAGTCCTCCCCCTCCCCCCCCAATCAAACCATTATAAATATCTGCACATCAGATTTATTTTTCTATGACCAGATTATTGATGAGGAGGGAAGATATAAAATGAGAAACTAATCCTGGTAGCCATGAATTCAAACGCTGGACTGGATTGGATTGTGCTAGAACTGGATAAGTCCAGAACTCAGCAGCGGTGAAGCTATCATGCTACCAAACAAAATTAAACTGAGATGTTCCCTTAAAATTTGAAATTTCTTTGAATCTGAAATGACAAAATATTTTAAGTTTCAGTCTGGCAGCATAAAGAACACAAAACTGCAAATCTCAAAAACAATACATATTCCAGTACCCCTCCCCCCCCCAAACCAACATCCTACATTTGAATCACAAAGAATCCAGAGTTCAGGACCCATAGAGCAATCTACTATTCCGTAACAGCACTAAATTCAAAAATTCACACAACATGAAGGATACCCAGAAAAGGGCAGCGCCATAAATATTGTAGTGAGCCCTAGAACATCCATATTCCTATTCAGAAAACTGAACAAGCCAGATTATTATAGCTCCCTACATAGAAACTCCATGCTAACAGAACATGTAGCCTCAGTCACACATATGCAGAACAAAGATAGATCTTCATCAAGTAGGGAATATATTAGTATAAATTAAAAACAGTAGTAAAAAAAATGCTTTTGCCCATTACTGTTAGGTTTGCAGGATTTCTTTCCAAAAATTATGCTTTACTGCAAAGTAAGGTGAGAGGAAGAACTCTCACACACAGGCATCTGCATTGTCAGCAGAAACTAACATAATGGCTCAGCACAAGTAACATGAGTGCGACTAATGCCACCCCAGTGGGTGGCCTTATTTGCACCATCAGCTGTTTGGCAACGCTGAAATTCCGTAACTGCAGGGAGATGTAACTGCCTCCCTGCAGTTAGCCTACAGCCTTGCGTAATCAAACTCTGGAATTATTTACCAGAGGATGCAGTAAAAGCTGCTAGTATAGCTGGGTTTATAAAAGGTTTGGAAGAAAGGTCCTTAAACGACTATTAAAGAGGACCTGGGAAATCCACTGCTTGGCCCTGGGACAAGCATTGTGAAACTTGTGTGCCTTTTTGGGAACCTGTCTGGTACTTGTGACCTAGGTTGGCCACTGCTGGAAAAAGGATACCCGGCTTGATGGACTTTAGTCTGACCCAGTATGGCATTTCTTATGTTCATATGTTACCAGTGCAGAGCCTAGGAAACATGCTGCTAAATATGTCAAACAAGAGGGGCTCAGCAGCATCCATGCAACATCTCCCACTTCCAAAAAAACAAGAATGACTTGGTACCCCAACACAGCACTTTCCACCCTCTGAAAAACAAGAGGGAGTTTGTGACCCCAAAACAACACCTCCTACTCCAACATAAACACCAAGAAGAGCTTAGCAGCCCCACCATAACTCCTGAAACTGTGCTTTGGACCAGCATGAGGTTAATGTAAATATATATTCCGTAAAAAAACAAAGGAAATGCAAGATGCTCACACACCAAGGAACTAAAAGAAAAAGTGAGAACCATAGCACAGTTTATAAGACCAAATTAAAACTCATTTTATTCTGTTATGAACTGCGTTATGGTTCTCATTTTTTCTGCATCCACAGAAACCTCTCCCTCAACAACGGGGGCAGAGCAGAAGTAGGGCATTCACCCACAGAGCTAAATATATTTTAAAAAAAATCTGATTCTGGTCATCTCACTGACAAACATTCTCCAGTACCAGGCATACAGGGAATTAATATAAAACCCTATAAAAGTCACCTAAGATCTACAAGGCCAAATCTACCATACCATACCAGCATAAACTTCCAAAACTCATACAAGGGACCTACCCAGAAGTGAGCAGCTCTATAAATACTGCAGCAAGCCCTAGAACATCCATATACCTATTTGAAAAGCTGAACAAGTCAAATTACTACTGTACAGATCCCTATGTACAAACTCCATGTTAACAGAACACTTGGCCTCGGTCACCCACTCAGAACACAGACCCTAAAGTAAAAATAAAAATATGTAGACAAATACTAAACTGAAACCCCAAGAAGCCAAACTCCACATGCAGTGTAACATCAGATGAATAAGAGATGCAGTTCCCCATACTGTGTAAAATATAAAAATAGCATAAAGTCCAATCACTAAAATGAAAATAAAATTATTTTTTCTACCTTTGTTGTCTGACCATTTTATTCTCTGATCATACTGGTCCCGATCTGAGGCTTCTGCTTTCCTGTCTTCCCTTAGCTCTCTTTCTATAGTTCATCTGCCATTTCTTATCTCTTCTTTTGTTTTCTTCACTTCCTTCCATCAGCCTATTTCCAGTCCCAGTAACCCTCCCCAGAATCAGCCCCCTTTCCAGTCCTCCCCTCCCAGTACCTTCCAATGTCAGCTACCTTGCATTTCCAGGACTGCCTCTGGTGTCCATTCCCTTCCAGTCCCCCTCCTTCCCCACTGTCCAGCTCCTTCTTGTCCAAATACCATCACAGGTATCAACTCACTTTCACTCCCAGTGACAACCCCACCCCCGTCAGCTCTCTTCCAATCACCCTATCTTCTGCCCATCCCCCCTCCAGTGCCATCCCCACGTGTCGGCTCCCTTCCAGCCCCAATGCCCCTTCCCTTCCCGTCACCTACCAGTCCCATCCCCAAGTGTCAGCTCCCTTCCAGCCCCCACCTACCCTCGTGTCAGCTCCTTTTCTGCCCCCATACCCCATATCAGCATCCTTCCTTCCCCCACCTCTCCCCCTCATGTCAGCTCCTTTCCTGCCCCTCCTTCCCCTGGCAGACCCTCTCAGCATCTGCTTCCTTCCAGTCCCATTCTCCCATCCCCTCCACATCAGCCCATTTGTAGCCCTAGCCTCCAGCTTTCTTGCAGTACCAGCAGTTCTTTCCTCCCTCCCCCATCAGCTCATTTCCAGTCCTATCCCCCTTATCATCCCTCTCCCATCCTAGTCCCTCCATCAGTCCATTTCCAGTCCTAGCCCCCCCCCAATCAGCCCATTACTAGTCTTAGCTCATTTACAGTGCTAGCCTCCCATCAGCCCATTGCCAGTCCTAACCACCCCTGATAAGCCCATTATCAGTCCTAGCCCCTCTAATCAGTCCATTTCCAGTCTTAACCCCCAATCAGCCCATTTCTAGTTATAACTCACCCGATCAGACCATTTCCAGTCCTAGCCTCCCTTAGTTGCCCATTTCCAGTTCTAACCCCTCCCATCAGCCCATTTCCAGTGCTAGCCCTCCCATCAGCCCACTACCAGTTCTAACCCCCCCCCTGATCAGTCCATTACCAGTCCTAGTCCCTACTAATCAGCCCATTTCCAGTCCTAGCCCCTCATCAGCCCACTATCAGTTCTAAACCGTCCTGATCAGCCCATTACCAGTCCTAACCTCCCCCTCCCCCCAATCAGACCATTTTCCAGTCCTAGCCCTCCCAATCAGACTATTTCCAGTGCTAAACCCCTCACCCCCATCAGCCCATTACCAACCCTACCCACCCTGATCAGCCCATTTCCAGTCCAAGTCCCCCCAGGGAAGAGCCATGCACTTGTCTGACCAGTGCCCCAGCTCACCTTTAGTGAGCCGTGAGAAGGAACAGTGTTTCCCTTCTTTCCTGTGGATCTGTTAAAGTTGAGCCCACTGCTGCGCTGAGCATTGGGAGCATTTTCTGTCTCGCATGAGACAGGAAATGCCTTATTTACTCTCAGCGTGCTGGTGGGCTTAAGTTCAACAGAGCCACAGGAAAGAAGGGAAACACTGTTTCCAGCTCTTTCCCAAAGAAGTGATATATGTCTGCTTTGTGAGATTTTCAATGCTTACTGTGAACTATTTTTCTTTCTGATGTGTATTATTTTATGCCTTTTCAGATCAGATGACCAACTGAAACATTTATTACATTCAGTACATGTAAAAGGTTTCTTTCCACTGTGTATCATTTGATGACTTTGCAGATGTGATGAGCGATAGAAATGTTTATTACACTCAGTACATGTAAACGGTTTCTTTCCACTATGTATTATTTGATGGTCTTTCAGATATGCTGACTGACTGAAACTTTTATTACACTCGGTGCATGTAAAAGATTTCTTTCCGCTGTGTATCATTTGATGCTTCTGCAGATTTGATGATCGATAGAAACTTTTATTACACTCATTGCATGTAAAAGGTTTCTTTCCGCTATGTATGATTTGATGACTTTGCAGATTTGATGAACGATTGAAACTTTTATTACACTCAGTACATGTAAAGGGTTTCTTTCCACTGTGTATTATTTGATGGTTTTTCAGATATGCTGACTGATTGAAACTTTTATTACACTCGGTACATGTAAAAGGTTTCTTTCCACTATGTATCATTTGATGCCTGTGCAGATTTGATGATCGATAGAAACTTTTATTACACTCATTGCATGTAAAAGATTTCTTTCCGCTGTGTATCATTTGATGACTTTTCAGAGTGGATGACTGATTGAAACTTTTATTACACTCAGTGCATGCAAAGGGTTTCTTTCCACTGTGTATCATTTGATGCCTTTTCAGATGTGATGACCGATTGAAACTTTTATTACACTCAGTGCATGTAAAAGGTTTCTTTCCACTGTGTATCATTTGATGCCTTTTCAGATGTGATGAGTGATTGAAACTTTTATTACACTCAGTGCATGTAAAAGGTTTCTTTCCGCTGTGTATCATTTGATGCCTATGCAGATTTGATGATCGATAGAAACTTTTATTACACTCATTGCATGTAAAAGGTTTCTTTCTGCTGTGTATCATTTGATGACTTTTCAGATGTGATGACCAATTGAAAGTTTTATTCCACTCAGTGCATATAAAAGGTTTCTTGCTGCTGTGTATCATTTGATGACTTTTCAGCGTCGATGACCGATTGAAATTTTTATTACACGCAGTACATGTAAAAGGCTTCTTTCCACTGTATATCATTTGATGTCTTCTCCTCTGTGATAAGCAATTGACAATTTTATTACACTTAGAACATGCAAACTGTTTCTTTTTGCTTTGGCTCATTTGGTGGGTTTGTAGTTTTGAAATGCTCTTGAAGGTTTTACCACACTCAGAACATGAATATTTTTTGTTTCTGCTGTGGATCTTTTGATGCCGTTGTAGAGTCAATAACTGATAGAAACTTTTATTACACATAGTACATTTAAAGGTTTTCTTTCTGCTGTGGAATATGTGGTGGGTTTTCAGTTTTGACAGACTACTGAAGTTTTGACCACACTCAGTATATATGAAGGGTTTTTTTCCGCGGTGAATCATTTGATGGATTTTCAAATATGACATACTCTTGAAGGTTTTACAGCACTCAGCACACGTAAAAGGTTTCTTTCTGCTGTGGATCCTTTGGTGGGTTTTCAGTTGTGACAGACAAATGAAGCTGCTATCACATTCAGGACAAGTGGAACGTTCCTCTCCAGTATGTCTTCTTTGATGAATTTTCATTTCTGAAAGACTTGTAAATATTTTTTCAAATGCTGAAGATGACAAATTTCTCTCTCCTATGTTTACTTTCTGGTTCTGTTTAATGAACTGCTTGATATTGCAAGATTTCACATATTCTCTACTTTTTTCATTACTTTGGGGTATAATTAGTGATCGCTTATGACAGAACCTTTTGTTAAATTCAATATATGGAAATGATTTTACTTCAGCATGAATTTTCTCATGTAATTTCAGATTTACCTTTTGTTTGAAACATTTTTCACAGTGAAAGCATGAAAACCGTCTCGCCCTAGTGTGGGGTTTTCTCTCTCCTTGGTGGGGTTTGGAAGTCATTTGGACATTGCTGGTATTCTGAAAGGTTCTCTGTTCTCTCGGGTGTCTCTGGGGCTCAGGGATGTCTTTGAGCTCCCTGTCACTTCTCTCACACTCAGTGAATCCATCTGGTGAGTCTCCTGCAGGGTCTCTCTGCTCCTTCTCTGATTCCAGCTGCTGATTCCTTGTGTTGATCCTCTCGGTCTGCCAGGAAATATTTTCAGGGACATTTCTTGAATTTCTTGAGATTTGTTCTTTTTCTACAAGATGCTCTTTTTGATTTTCTTTTCTCTTCTCTTCCTGGATGGTCTCAGTAACTGCTGGATAGAAACAAAAGATATTTACCATGTATTAGTGAATGGAGTGGAGGAGTAGCATAGTGGTTAGAGCAACTGCCTAAAACCCCAAAAATCAAGGGTTCAGTTCACACTGGCACTCCTTGTGACTTTGGGCAGGTCACTTTACCCTCCATCGCCTTGGCATAAAAGGCTGGCAATCTACTTCCAGTGATACATTGGCAAGAAAACCCAGAGGTAGCTGGGTCACTATGAGTCAACACTGACTTGATGGCACTAAAAAAAAAAAATTAGTGAATATGGAAATCTAATAATGATGAGAACAGAATTTTCTGGGCTCACACAATGACCACATAGCATCTGATATTTAGAAATTCCATATAGTTGCTCAGGGGTTCTCATACTTTTCATGTAAAGAGTCAGATAGGACATTTCAAATCACTGCGAGGACAACACAGCCATATGGATTCACCAGAGGCAGGTCTTGTCAGACAAATCTGATTGTTTTCTTTGACTAGGTGACCAGGGAGTTGGACCGAGGGAGAGTCCTAGATGTGGTGTATTTAGATTTCAGTAAAGCCTTTGACACTTTTCCTCACAGGTGACTTATAAACAAACTGAGCACCCTAGGGATGGACCCTAAAGTTACTGCTTGGGTTAGAAATTGGTTGGGTGGGAGGTGACAAAGGGTACAGGTAAATGGAGCTCACTCTGAGGAGAAGGATGTTACCAGTGTTGTGCTCCAGGGATCTGTCCTTGGTCCAATTCTTTTTAACATCTTTGTTAGTGATATAGCTGAAAGGCTGTCGGGTAAAGTTTGCCTCTTTGCAGATGATACCAAAATCTGCAATAGAGTAGACACTCAGGAAGCTGTAGATAACATGAGGAGGGATCTAGCTAAACTTGAAGAATGGTCTAGAATTTGGCAGCTGGGATTTAATGTTAAAAAATGTAAGGTCATGCATTTGGGCTGCAGCAATCCAAGGGAGCAATATAGTATAGAGGGTGAAGTACTTTTGTCCACTAAAGAAGAGCGGGACCTAGGCGTGGTTGTGCCTGATGATCTTAAAGTAGCTAAACAAGTAGAAAAGGCGATGGCAAAAGCTAAAAGGACGCTTGGGTGCATACGGAGAGGAATGGCTAGCAGAAAAAAGAATGTGATAATGCCTCTGTATAAGTCTTTGGTGCGACCTCATTTGGAGTATAGTGTGCAATTCTGGAGACCGCACCTTCAAAAGGATGTGAACAGGATGGAGTTGGTGCAGAGGGTGGCTACTAAAAAGGTTAGTGGTCTTCATTATAAAGCATATGAGGACAGACTTAAGGATCTTAATATGTACACCTTAGAGGAAAGACGGGATAGAGGTGATATGATTGAGATGTTTAAATACCTCCATGGCATAAATGTTCAGGGGGAGAGCCTCTTTCAATTGATAGCAAGTTCTGCTATGAGGGGACATGGGATGAGGGTGAAGGGGGATAGATTCAGGAGAGATATGTGGAAATATTTCTTTAGAGTGGTGGATCTGTGGAATAGTCTCCCATTGGAGGTGGTAGAGATGAGGACAGTAACTGAACTCAAAAAAGCATTGGACAAACACAGAGGATCTCTAAAGGAAAAAAGGGGACTGTTGTAGTTGTTGATATGGAAGGACAGACTACATAGGCCATGTGGTCTTTTTCTGTTGCCATGTTTCTGTGTTTCTATATTTTGGAATGCACCTTCCTCAGGGATATATCTTAAAACACAAAAAGTAAATATATATAAAAGACATACTGAACATACATAAAAATATCAAATATGAATCTTCTGTACTTACTTCATGCAATGTTGAAGTCAGTATTATATTGCGTTTTCTTATGGTTATTGCTTAACATTTGGGTTGGAAACAGGATACTGGGCTTGAAGGACCTTGTTCTGACCCAGTATGGCATATATTATGTTCTTATGTTCTATACATGGTTCTCAGAACTCGATTTGAGAACATTTTCTAACTGATTTCTATTTTGCATATTGATTTGCAGCCTTCTTGCAGGCAAATTGTAATGTATACAACTTTATTCACACAAATTTCACACATATTCATCTTCCCTATGATGTTTGCTTATAACAATTCACAATAATATTCTTTTGTGCTTGTTTTGAAGGGGATTAGGACTGAGGGTTGTTTTGCTAACGTGCGCTATGCAGTTAGTGCAGATTTTGGAGTGTGAAAAATGCACGCTGAAGCTTGCAATAACTGATAGTGAGGGCCCAACACAGTGCAAACAGAATTAATGTTGTGACTCGTACATTGGGGTGATAAAGGAATGGATTAGGGGCGAAGAATGGTCATGGTGAGTGCTGCACAGTGTGAGAATAAAGACTGTGTATAGGTGCGACTCTTATAATTTGCATGGTTTCTCTTAATTTAAGAACATAAGATATGCCATACTGGGTCAGACCAAGGTCCATCAAGCCCAGTATCCTGTTTCCAACAGTGGCCAATCTAGGTCATACGTACCTAGCAGTTTCCCCAAAAGACACAGGTTCCACAATGCTTATATTGGGTCAAGCAGTGATATCCTGGGTCCCTTTTAATAATGGTCCAAACCTTTTATAAACCCCTCTATCTACACTAGCAGCTTTTAGTACATCCTCCGGTAACAAATTCCAGAGTTTGATTATACGTTGAGTGAAAAAATATTTTCTCTTATTAGTCTTAAATAGGTTACCCTGTAACTTCATTGCATGTCCCCTAGTCTTTCTATATTCTGATGACGTAAACCGTCGATCTACGTTTACCCGTTCCACTCCATTCATTAATTTATAGACTTCTATCATATCTCCCCTCAGCCGTCTCTTTTCTAGGTTGAAGAGCACTAACCTTTTTAGCCTCTCTTCATAGGAGTATCCTTCCATCCCCTTTACCATTTTGGTGGCTCTTTTCTGTACCTTTTCTAATAAGGCTATATCCTTTTTAAGATACTGTGACCAGAATTGCACACAATATTCAAGGTGCGGTCGCACCATGGAATGATACAGAGGCATTATAATATCCTTTGTTTTATTTTCCATTACTTTCCTTTTGATACCTAGCATTCTATTTGCTCTCTTGGCCGCTGCTGCACACTGAGCAGAGGGCTTTAACATGTTATCCACAATGACACCTAAATCTTATTTCCTGGATTGTGGTTCCTAATGTGGAACCTTGCATCGTGTAACCATAGTTTGGGTTGTTCTTCCCTAGGTGCATTACTTTGCACTTGTCCACATTAAATTTCATCTGCCATTTGGATGCCCAGTCTTCCAATTTATCAAGATCCTCTTGCAATTTTCCACAATCCTCTTGGGTTTTAACAACTTTAAATAGTTTTGTGTCATCTGCAAATTTGATAACCTCACTCGTTATTCCCTTTTCCAGGCCATTTATGAATAAGTCAAAAAGCAGTGGACCCAGCACAGATCCCTGGAGTACTCCACTATTCACCTTTCTGCATTGGGAAAATTGGCCATTTAGCCCTACTCTCTGTTTTCTGTCTTTTAACTAGTTCCTGATCCACAATAGTACACTGTCTCCTATCCCATGACTTTTTAGTTTTGCCAAAAGTCTCTGATGAGGGACCTTGTCAAAGGCTTTCTGAAAGTCCAGATACACTATATCAACCGACTCACCTTTGTCTACCTGTTTATTCACACCTTCAAAAAACACAACAGATTGGTAAGACAAGGTTTTCCTTGTCTAAAGCCATGTTGGCTGTCTCCCTTTCAGCCATGACTATCTACATGTTCAGTAATGTTGTTCTTTACTATGGCTTCTACCATTTTTCCCGGTACTGATGTCAGGCTCACCAGTCTGTAGTTTTCTGGATCACCCCTTGAATCCTTTTTAAAAATTGGCGTTACCCTGGTCATCCTCCAATCTTCAGGTATTACAGATGGTTTAATGATAGTTCACAGATTACTAATAGCAGGTCTGCAATCTCATATTTCAGTTCTTTCAACACCCTTGGATGTATACCGTCTGGTCCAGGTGATTTGCTACTCTTCAGTTTATCAAATAGTTGTAATACATCTTGGCAGTGTATTGATATTTCTTTCAATTCTTCGCAGTATCATCTTTAAATACCACTTCAGACATGGGTAACATCCCTACATCTTCCTCAATAAAGACAGAAGCAAAGAATTTGTTCAGTCTCTCCCCTTTGGCCTTGTTCCCTCTTAGTGCCCCTTTTACCCCTCTATCATCTAATGGTCCAACTGACTCTCTCACAGATTTTTTGCTACAAATGTACTTGAAAAAGTCTTTATTACAGTTTTTGCTTCCACAGCAAGCTTTTTCTCAAATTCTCACTTTGCCTGCCTTATCAATGCCTTGCATTTAACTTGCCAGTGCTTGTGCTGTTTCCAGTTTTCGTCATTTGGCTCTTTTTTTCCATTTCCAGAAAGATGCTTTTTTAGCAACAACAGCCTCTCTGACCTCACCTTTAAACCATGCTGATAGTTGTTTGGACTTCCTTCCACTTTTCTTAAAGCGTGGAATACAGCTGGTCTGGGCTTCCAAGATAGTATTTTTAAACAGCACCCAAGCTTGATGTAAGTTAGTCTTTAACCTCATTTTATCATAGTCTTCCTTTCGAAAGTTAAAAGGTAGTACTATGGATTTGCTTATCATCTCTCCTCCATTAATTAAATCAAACACGATCATGCTATGATCACTATTGCCAAGTGGCCCCAACACCCTTATCTCTTGCACCAGATCTGGTATTCCACTAAGGACTAGGTCCAAAATAGCTTCTCCTCTGGTCAGTTCATGAACCAGCTACTCCAAGAAGCAGTCATTTTTTTCATCTAGCAATTTTATCTCCCTAGCATGTCCTGCTGTGACACTGACCCAGTCAATACCAGGGTAATTGAAATCACCCATTATTATTACTGTGCTGTAACTTTTGTTAGCTTCCCTTATTTCTTTGACATTTCCTCATCCATTTGTTCATTCTGGCCAGGCGGTTGATAATATACCCCACTGCCATCGTCAATCTCTCTCATCAGCTCTGGCAAAGACGTCAATGGTTCCTATATCGTAAAGATAATATCATTTGCAAAGAGTGCAATTTTATAAGTCTCCTCGGCCATCTCTATCCCACTGATGTCTCCTTGCCTTAACGCTATTTCTGACAGTTTCAATCACCAATGTAAACAGTTAAGTGTGACAATGGGCACCCCTGCCACGTGCCTCTACCTAATTGGAAACTATCAGAATACCCTCCATTTATTCTTATTCGAGCAGTTGGGGTTGCATATAGCACCTTCACCACTCTAGAAATTTACCCTCTATCCCCATGCTTTCCAATACCTTAAACATAAAACTCTTTGATCCTATGAAAGCTTTTTCTGCATCTACTGTCAAACATAGCAGTACTCCCCCGCCCCCTGTATCTTCCAAATCAGATTCATCAATATCCTTATGTTATCCCTCCTTGCTGTCCTGAAACAAAATCCACCTGGTCATTCTTCACCAGCTATGGAACAAATTTCTGTAACCAGGTAGCCAAACATTTTGCCAAAAGCTTGGCATCCAGGATGATGAGGAAGACAGGGCTATTCGAGCCACAGATACTATTATCTTTGCCTGCTTTGGTAGCACTGTTAAACCTGTCATCACCATAGACGAAGGCACCTGGCCTCCTTTCAATACCCATTAAACATTTCCACCAAGAGGGGGGTCAACTGATCTTGGAAACATCTGTAGAACTTTGCAGTCTAGCCATCGAAGCCAGGGACCTTACCCTGCTTTAGAGACCCAATCACCAGCCTCACTTCCCCCTCATTAATGTCCCTCTCCAATATTGCAGCCTCCTCAGTCTCCAGCCTTGCCAGTGTGCACTCCCATAGGAAACCCTCATTCTTGGCTTCCCTCCTCCCTCCATTGGTATTTAAATTTCAGTAAAGCATTTGACACTCTTCCACATAGGCTAGGTTTGGGGTTGCTTACTTTCGGGATTATTACAGGGCTGCGCAGTTGAGGGCTATATGTTCATGACAGCAGATTCACGCTAAACAGTGGGTAATGCTAGAGTAAGATACTCTCAGGAGGGTCTCTCTTCCTTCAGTATCATTATGGTCTGGCTTCTAGGGATTTTTGTGCTTCTTTTCAGATTAGATACTATGTATATTAGGGAAGACTTGGAAGTGGATAGGACCATTTTTGAATGCCTTTGTCTGAGGAGGTTGGGGTCTAAGGGGTTGGTGTCCCAAATTTACTATGACTTGATTGATGGGACTGAGGTGGTTCCAAGGCATTTTGAGAAGTGGAGGCAGAACTTTGGAGCCACCTTGGAAGACTGATACTGGCTGCAAATATTTAAAAATATTGCTTGGTGGTCTGTCTGCATTTTCTAGTTTAGTTGATTTGAGGTTTAAATTCCTGTACTGGTGGCATTTGACCCTGGAGTGGTTGCATTGCATGTTTTCCTTTGTCTATTCTAAATGTTGGAGGAATTGTGGGACAGAGGGGGATTACTACCATATCTGATGGGTTTGCCCTAAGGTGCAGGAATATTGGAAGGCGGGGATCCGGTTTTTGGAGGAAATTCTTAGGTGATCAATCTCACAGAGTCCTCAGTTGTTTTTGCTATCTTTTTGGCCACCTGGGGTACCTAGGAAGGCATGGAGATTTCTTTACGGAAAAAGTGGTAGATGCGTGGCATAGTATCTAAATTCAAAAAAGTATGGGACAAACACAGGATCTCTAAAGGAAAAAAGGGGAGTCTTGTAGTGGTTGATATGGAAGGGCAGACTAGATAGGCCATGTGGTCTTTTTCTCCTATCATGTTTCTATGTTTCTAATATTCCAGAAAGACTGCTCGTATTTTCGCTGACCCATACAAGATCTCCCTTCGTATTCCTGATACTCACTATCTGCCCTTGCCAATGCCTCTCTTTCAGTTTTAATGCTAGCATTCTGCTTGCACGATTTCCCGCCTCAAAATAAATTTGTTTTAAAATATTAATCTCATGCGTGAGCTGAGTAGCTCTTAAGCATCCCAATTCAGCTCTCAAAATCCCCACTTCTTCCAGGGCCCTAGGGTCCTGATCGATCTGGCTTCTAACAGGCGCACTTGGTTGCATAGGATCCTTTCTGTAACCCCCTTCTGCTTCCACCATCTTTGACATAATACTAAGCAGGTGTCCCCTAACTGCCATTTAAATCCATCCCAGACCCACACCCCTTTATTAAAACAGAGGTATTCCCCTATCATTTCCCGCATCTTTCTTGTACACTCCTTGTCCTCTAATATGGAATCATTTAAGTTTCAAAATTTCACTCCTCCTTCCTCCACTCCTAAATCAAAGATCACACTCACTGGGGCATGGTCTGTCCATGTGATTGATCCCACCTCTGCCTCCACCACCCTCGGTATCAAGGCCCTACTCAACCAATCATGTGGCATGGAGAAAAAAGGTATACTGCCTTGCCGCAGGGTGCCGTACTCTCTACACATCCACTAATCCCAACTGGTCTTTCATTTGAACCATTTTCCTGCGTTCCCCCTCCATGGACACCCTCCTGTTGTTATCAATCTGTGAAGTCAGCATTAAATTATAATCCCCTCCCAAGATACAAGGCACTGTCTCAAACTCTTCCAGCTTATCCAAAAGCTTCTCAAAGAACTCCCTCTGCCCTTCATTTGGTCCATATATACACACCACCACTGCCTCCAACCCTTTCATAACAACCCTTGACCCCCAAATATCTACTCTCTTTTTCTCTTACTACCTGTTTTACTTCAATCTGCTTATCATCACTCAGGAGAATCCCCCCTTCCTTTTTTGGGTTCTCCCGATTTGTAGTCAAATAAACCTGAGACTATCTTCTTGACCAAAGCATCCTTTCCTGCCCCACTCTCAAGTGAGTTTTCTGGACACACAAAATATCCGCCCTTAGTTGTCCTCCCTCTTTCTCTAGTGGTTGTACTTGTCCCAGGAGTTCAACCCCTTGGCATTTATGATAGCTACAACAATCCTCTTGTCTCCTGTTCCCTTTCTTTCTTCTCCCCTCCCCTCCCTCCCCACCTTTGCCTTCTCCCCACACCCTCTAGCTCCCTCCTCCCTGCCCCTTCCCCCACCTTCCATCCTCTACCGCTAGAGGCTCCCTAACTAGAGTAGTAACACCCCCCTTCCCGACTCCCCCCACCTGTCCTGTTCCTTCTGGTCCTCCCACCCTCCTCTCCCCCACTCACTCACCATACATTCTATCCCCCTTGCATTCTCTCACTTGCTCCCTTCACTCCCAAATATCCTTCTCTATTAGGGCAGCTCACATTGGCACAGGCGACAGTAGCTGTACTGAAAAGTCCATAGGAATGTCTCTTTTCTTTATATTGGTGCTTCCTTCACCAATCCTTTTCTCCTTTGCCTGGATCCTTCCTTGAACCCCTTGTCCAATCACTGTTTTTGGGTCTATCCATCATCTGCATCACAGGTCCCGCCATGCCATCCACTTCTCCAATGGCTTTCAACATCTCCTCCACTGTGCGGGCCTGCCATGTGCGGCCATCTTTTGCAAAAGCAAGCCTAAATGGATATAGCCATCTATATTTCAACATTTTCTGCCTCAGTTTCTGAGTAATTGCACCCATCTCTTTTAACCTTTGTAAAGTTCCTTTGGCCAGATCGGTGAAGACGGCTGATACTTTAAAAAAATCTGATATGATGCACATCCCCAGAAATACTAAATTCTCCCCACCAGACTCACTCAAGATACTAGACTACACCCTAACCAACAAAAAAGAGGTCAAATATCTTGGAATAACTTTTGACCAACAACTCAGCTTCCAGCCACACATAAAGAAAACAACCAGATCAGCTTACCACAAGCTGAGGACTCTCCACAAACTTAAACCGCTCCTAACAGACAATGACCTCAGAATAGTATGTCAGGACGTACTAACTCCTATAATAGATTACTGCAATGTGATCTATCATGGACTTCCAAGGAAAACAACACTCCCTTTGCAACTCGTGCAAAACACCGCTGTGAGAATCATTATATGAACTGCCAAATACAATCATATAACCTCAACACTTCACCAACTACACTGGCTTCCTGCTACTGTACATGCTAAATACAAAAGCATATTAATAATCTTCAAAATACTAAACAATCTAGCCCCGCCGACTCTTCAATCATTGATCCAGAAATCAAGTCTAACAGAACAAGAAGAAGGACAGACATCAACACCATCGAAACTCCAACTACAGATCATCAAAGCAATGCACTTGCACCAGAGCCTTCTTTCTCTATGCTCCCCAACTTTGGAATCATCTGCCTGACCCAAAACGAGCAATCAAAAACCTACTTGACTTCAGAAAAGCCATCAAGACCCATCTATTCCTCGAATACTATGGTCCCACCAAGTATAACAAATGCCATATTGAGATATGCCATATATATATAATGGACAACTGTTACATGTAGCTATATAGAAACATAGAAAAATGATGACAGAAAAAGACCACATGGCCTATCTAGTCTGTCCTTCCATATCGACAACTACAACAGTCCCCTTTTTTCCTTTAGAGACCCTCTGTGTTTCTCCCATGCTTTTTTGAATTCAGATACTGTCCTCATTTCTATCACGTCCACTAGGAGACTATTCCATGGATCCACCACTCTTTCCGTAAATAAATATTTCTGCATCTCACTCCTGAATCCATCCCCCTTCACCCTCATCCCATGTCCCCTCATAGCAGAACTTGCTTTCAATCAAAAGAGGCTCTCTCCCTGTGCATTTATGCCACAAAGGTATTTAAACATCTCAATCATATCACTTCTATCCCACCTTTCCTCTAAGGTGTACATATTAAGATCCTTAAGTCTGTCCTCATATGCTTTATAATGAAGACCACTAACCATTTTAGTAGTCACCCTCTGTACTGACTTCATCCTGATTATATCCTTTTGAAGGTGCGGTCTCCAGAATTGTACACTATACTCCAAATGAGGTCGCACCAAAGACTTATACAGAGGCACTATCACCTCCTTTTTTCTGCTAGCCATTCCTCTCCGTATGCACCCAAGCATCCTTCTAGCTTTTGCTGTTGCCTTCTCTACCTGTTTAGCTACTTTAAGATCATCAGACACAACCACGCCTAGGTCCCGCTCTTCTTAAGTGGACAAAAGTACTTCACCCCCTATACTATATTGCTCCCTTGGATTGCTGCAGCACAAATGCATGACCTTGCATTTCTTAACATTAAATCTCAGCTGCCAAATTCTAGACCATTCTTCAAGCTTAGCTAGATCCCTCCTCATGTTATCTACACCTTCCTGGATATCTACTCTATTGCAGATTCTGGTATCATTCGCAAAGAGGCAAACCTTACCCGACAGCCCTTCCGCTATATCACTAACAAAGACGTTAAAAAGAATCGGACCAAGGACAGATCCCTGGGGCACACCACTGCTAACTTCCTTCTCCTCAGAGTGAGCTCCATTTACCTGCACTCTTTATCGTCTCCCACTCAACCAATTTCTAAGCCAAGTAGTAACTTTAGTGTCCATCCCTAGGGTGCTCAGTTTGTTTATAAGTCTCCTGTGAGGAACAGTGTCAAAGGCTTTACTGAAATCTAAAAACACCACATCTAGGGCTCTCCTTCAGTCCAACTCACTGGTCACCAGTCAAAGAGGTCAATCAGATTTGTCTGACAAGACCCGCCTCTGCTGAATCCATGCTGCCTCGGATCCTGTAATCTGCTGGACTCAAGAAACCTCACTATTTTCTCTTTCAGCAGTGCTTCCAATAATTTACTCACCACCGAATTAAACTAACCGGCCTGTAGTTTTCAACCACACCCTTACTCCCGCTTTTTTGTAAAGGCACCACATGAGCCTCTCTCCACTCCTTTGGCACCACTCCTGACTCCAATGAGGCATTGAAAAGGTCAGTCAGTGGAGCTGCTAGAACGTCCCCAAGTTCCCTCAGTATTCGAAGGTGTATTCCATCCGGTCCCATTGCTCTGTCTTCTTTAAGTTAAGCTAGTTTCTCACCTCAGGCTGCAACAATGTTACTGTACATAGTTAGCCATTGTTAAATGCATCCACTACCCCATATATTCTTCCATGTTCCTACTCCATCTTCTATGAAAAAGCCTATTGCTATGTTTGTTCCATGTAAACCACCTTGAATTAAAGATAAGATGGTATACAAAACCTGTTAAATAAATAAATAAATAAAATATCCTTGCCAGTCAAAGTGGTTTATTGCCTGCATTTTCATGGCGATCCATTCTTTGATAGTAACGTCATGCAGACAAATTACTATGTCTCTTGGAACATTACTCTTGGATGGTCCCAGCACCTGGTGAGCTCTATCGAGTTGAACAGATGGTGGCACCTATTTGGCCCCACCATGCCACAAAATCTCCTTGCAGTTAGCCTCAGCTACCTTCTCACAGTCAAGGAGATCATATTGCTTCCAGTGATCACCAGATGGTGTGGTTCAGTATTAGGACTAGGGCTGTTAAAATCCATTCAAAAATAAGGGTCTTAGACTTTAGGAAAACTAACTTTGTCAAGATGGGCCAATACCTCAGGGAGTCATTAGTGGAATGGGAACAGCTGGGAGATGTAGGAAAGCAGTGGACAAAACTGAAAAGGGGTATTTTAAGGGCAACCAATCTTTTTGTTAAAATAGTAAATAAAGGTAAAAGGAAAAGGAGACCGCTATGGTTTTTGAAAGAAGTAGCTGAAAAAGTGAAGAAAAAGAGGGAGGCCTTCATAAAATACAAGAGATCACAGAGAGAGGAAGATAGGCATCTATATTTGGAAAAACTTAGAGAAGCTAGCAAAGTAGTCAGGAAAGCAAAGATTCAACAAGAGGAGGAAATAACCAATGCAGTTAAATTGGGGGATAAGACATTTTTCAGTGAGAACACGAAGGTCAAAAGTGGTATTGTCAGACTCAAGAGTGAAGGGGAGGAATATGTAGAAGCTGATGAGGATAAATCGGAATTGCTTAACAAATATTTCTGTTCTGTGTTCACAGATGAAAAACCAGGAGCAGGACTTCAGAAAACACCCACAAACAGGAACAGAAGCAAGGGGCATCTTGAACAATTTTCAGAACACTGTGTTCGTGAGAAACTAACTAAACTTAAAGTAGACAAAGCAATGGGACCGGATGGGATACACCCTAGAATACTGAGGGGACTTGGGGATGTTCTAGAAGCTCCACTGACTGACCTTTTCAATGTCTCATTGGAGTCGGGAGTGGTGCCAAAGGACTGGAGAGACACACATGGGGTCCCTTTACACAAAAGCGGAAGTAAGGATGTGGTTGAAAACTACAGGCTGGTTAGTTTAACTTTGATAGTGAGTAAATTATTGGAAGTGCTGCTGAAAGAGAAAATAGTGAGGATTCTGGAATCCAGCAGATTACAGTATCAGAGCAGTATGGATTAACCAGAGGCAGGTCTTGTCAGACAAAACTGATTGATTTCTTTGACTGGGTGACCAGTGAGTTGGACCGAGGGAGAGCCCTAGATGTGGTGTATTTACATTTCAGTAAAGCCTTTGACACTGTTCCTCACAGGCGACTTACAAACAAACTGAACACCCTAGGGATAGACCCTAAAGTTACTGCTTGAGTTAGAAATTGGTTGAGTGGGAGGCGACAAAGGGTACAGGTAAATGGAGTTCACTCTGAGGAGAAGGAGGTTACCGGTGGTGTAGCCCAGGGATCTGTCCTTGGTCCGAGATTTAACATCTTTGTTAGTGATATAGCTGAAGGGCTGTTGGGTAAAGTTTGTCTCTTTGCAGATGATACCAAAATCTGCAATAGAATAGACACCCAGGAAGGTATAGATAGCATGAGGAGGGATCTACTGTAGCTAAGCTTGAAGAATGGTCTAGAATTTGGCAGCTGAGATTTAATGTTGTAAAATGCAAGGTCATGCATTTGGGCTGCAGCAATCCAAGGGAGCAATATAGTATAGGGGGTGAAGTACTTTTGTCCACTAAAGAAGAGCGAGACCTAGGCATGATTGTGTCTGATGATCTTAAAGTAGCTAAACAGTTAGAAAAGGCTACGGCAAAAGCTAGAAGGATACTTGGGTGCATAAGGAGAGGAATGGCCAGCAGAAGAAAGGAGGTCATAGTGCCTCTGTAGAAGTCTTTGGTGCGACCTCATTTGGAATGTTGTGTGCAGTTCAGGAGACCACACCTTCAAAAGGATATAAACAAGCTGAAGTCCGTAGAGAGGGTGGCTACTAAAATGGTTAGTGGTCTTCATTATAAAGCATATGAGGACAGACTTAAGGATCTTAATATGTACACCTTGAAGGAAAGGCAGGATAGAGGTGATATTTTTGAGACATTTAAATACCTCAATGGCATAAATGCAAAGGAGGAGAGCCTCTTTCAATTGAAAGCAAGCTCTGCTATGAGGGGACATGGGATGAGGGTAAAAGGTGAAAGGTGAAAGGTGATAGTTTCAGGAGTGATATGCGGAAATATTTCTTTACGGAAAGAGTGGTGGATCCACGGAATAGCCTCCCGGTGGAGGTGGTAGAGATGAGGACAGTATCTGAATTCAAAGAAGCATGGGACAAACACAGAGGATCAATAAAGGAAAAAAAGAGCACTGTTGTTGTGGTTGATATGGAAGGACAGACTAGATAGGCCATGTGGTCTTTTTCTGTCGTCATGTTTCTATGTTTAAGGAACTAAGGCTCCTCCGGGATTTCCTTATGCACAAATTATTTCGTCGTGAACGGTTTTCCATGTCCTCAATCTTAAGCATTATTGTTTCTTTTCACTCCTCATTCTTTTGTACCAGGGTCACCAGAGCTGCCTGCTCATTTGCCAGCTTGTCCAAGTGCTCCTCATGTTATCCCACTCTACGGCCCAGTTCCACTAGCTCCTCTTTGACTTCGTCTACCTGGCCCCCCAATTCCAATCTCATGGTGGTGATCTCCTTTTTCAGCTCCTTGAACCATTCTTTTAATTCAGCCCTTGACACCTGCGATACCGTCACCTTACTGCTCTCCACATTGTCATCTCTCTCATCCTCCTCCTCCAGTCCGGGCCCTGCGGTCCAATGGCCACCATCATACCATTCCTGCTGAGCTTGTTCTTTGCCTTTGAATACACAAACATCTTCAGGTCCAGGGTTTTTTGTCTTGTCTTTATGTCACTACATCCACATCTTGCAGGGCTATTCGTTGCTGGGTTTTCAAGTGTTTTCAAGCTGTGGAGGCTGAATGTGCTGTTTTTTATCAGAGATCATCATTGGAGCTCGCCGCTTAAACCGCCATCAAATTGGGTGACATCACTTCCTCCATTTCTATGTTTTCTGGCCTATGTGGAGTGACCCACCCACGCAGAGGCTCAAAGTTTGGCAGAGCCTCTTGTAAAACCCCTATGGGAATTTTCCTGTTCCTGACTTGAACATGCTTAGTCCCTTGGGCTCTGTCAAATTGCATCACCTACCTGTGAGAACCTATATTCTTTGTGAGAACACAGGGTACAGATACGTAAATTAGCATTACTCAGCTGGACAATGTACTATCTCCTATCACTCAGTACAGTATTTATTATTACTCACCTGGGTATGAGTCAGTAACTGCTCTTTTTTTTGACTCCTGCCGATCCCAGACATTCGGCTCTTCCTCTTGTTTAATCCTTGATAAGATATCGGAATTGATCCTTTCATAGCCTGTTTCCAGGAATAAACATGAAAAATGAGTTAGAATTTCCCATATTTTCAAAGGAAAATATACAGCAATAGCTCCCACAGGAAGCAGCACATGATAAGGGAGGATCTACTATGTAAGTTTTTTTTTAATATTGCTTTATGATTTTAATCAAAGCAGTTTACATTGTAACTTAAACTTGGTAAATGTACATTAAACAGGGACATCGATAAGTTATAATGCCCTGTTCAATGTAATTTCAGTTTGTTCAATGTAAACCGCCTTGATATCATGAAAGGCGGTATATAAGAAATGGTAAATAAATAAATAACTTGGATTTTTCTGAGCAATGGAGTGACTTGCCCAAGGCCACAAGGAGTGCTAGTGGGACTTGGACCCTGGTCTGTTGGTTCCCAAGCCAGTGCTCTAACCACTAGGCTACTCCTACACTCCATTTACATTTGTGAATAGGCCTCCATGGGAATTCTCCTGGTCCTGACTTGAACATACTTATTCCCCTGAGCTCCTTTGAATGGCATCACCTACCTGCGAGAACTTATATTCTCCATATGTGAGTACACAGGGTACAGGTAAGTAAATTAGGATTACTCAGTTGGACTCTGTAACATTTCATATTACTCAGTACAGTATTTATTATTCCTCACCTGGGTATGAGTCAGTAACTACTCTTTCTCCTGACTCCTGTAGATCGCGAACATTCAGCTCTTCCTCTAGTTTAGTCCTTGATAATATACCAGGATTGATCCCTTCATAGCCTGTTTTCAGGAATAAACATGAAAAATGAGTTATAATTCCCCTTATATTCACTGAAAAAATACACAGCAGTATCTCTCAGGGAGCAGAACGTGATGGGGAGGATAGGGAGACTATATTATTTATGTATTTAAACTTAATTTTATACCACCTTTCTACCATTCAAAGCGGTTAACCAACAAAGGTAACAGGGCCATGAAAGCACTCTGTTGTACAGTGAAAAAAACAGTAAACCAGCATTATAACATTTAGAACTATTTACAGTGTAGATGTAGGTTGTAGGTAATCAAAGGATCAACATTGTGAAATACTGAATCCAATTCCCAATGGAGTCTATTCCATCCCGCGAATATTCTCCCCCTGCAGTCCCCATCAAAAGTCTCCCCGTCCGAACAAGGCATTTGTACGGGGAGGCTTATACGGGGGTGGGAGGGGGCTTTCTAGAGGGTGGGGCATAGGCAGTCCACAGCCCTGGACGTACAGGACCAATTCTGAGGACAGCCCTGGACATCGGGGGACAGCGGGCTTGGGCAGTGGCAGAAAGGTGAGGTGGTGCAGGGGATTCCCCACAGCCCGACCCTGGCCATAGAATGCCAGATCGTGGGTCAGGCTGCAGGGAAAGAAGATTGTGGTCGGCGGCTGGGGATCGCAGCTCCTGAATGGAGCCTCACTGAGGTAGCCAGGCAGGTGGCTGTACATGCAGGCCGAATCTACCCCTGAGCGTCCTGATTCTGATCGGACGCAGAGGGGCCTGGACACCCACATTAGAATGTGCCTTCATGTGTATATGGGGTTTTTCTAATTGTATATGACTAGGATGGTTGAGACTCTTGGGCTAAGATTCTGTTGCATTCTTCTTCGAAGAGATACGATTTTAGTTTCTTCTGGAATTCAATCTACTACTGCCATCCATCATAAATCAGACGGATCTGGGGGTGATTATATCTCACGTTGAGTATTTTGGTAATGGAACAAGTCATACATTTTTATAATAAATAACTTGAATCGCTTAAGAAAGGGGAACTGTGATTGATATAGACCAGATAGATTTTCAAGAAGCTGCAAATTATGAAGTCTTTTCAGTATTAAGGCTGATTTAGGGGACTCCAGTGACCGTCTTGCAGGATGACTGCTGAGCCCTTCAGCACCTTCTCCACTCAGAATCAGATCCAAGATTTTACACACCATGACTGCAGTGGAGTGCCAATAATCATGTCCTAACCCCTAAACCCAACAGTGTTCCCTGCAAATTTACTACCAGTCTGTGAATTATCACGGGATAGTTGCTATTCATGATGGTCTTCGGAGAGAGTTAGCTGTCTTGAATCGATGGTGGGAGAGGACCTGATTTCTCCTTTAAGAGTGATTCTACTTCTGGTGAATCATTTCTCTATAGTGGAGATCTGCTTGCAACAGCTAAGTGGCTCTTTCTCTGATTTATAAAAATTATAAAACAAAATCAAGCCTAAGGAAATGTTTCCACCGGCATATACTGAGGGGTTTGGTCTCCTTGGTATTGTGTAGAGGAGTTATTCCCCTTTTTAAAGAATAAAAAGGAACAACACACTACGAGAAGATATAACATTACATTGATCTTCATGGTGTGTATTCCAACAAAAATTTAATAGATTGGTGTTGCTCTTATATGGGATTATAATAATCATGTCCTGGCAATGTCCCAGTTTTTATACTAAGCCCTGTTATTTCCTTTTTTAATTGGTCTCGTTTTATTTACTACTACTACTACTGAGCATTTGTATAGTGCTACAAGTCATACGCAGTGCTGCACAAACATGTAAGAGACAGTCTCTGCTAATCAGAGCTTACAATCTAGTCAAGACAGACAACGCAAAAGGTGAAGGCAGGGATAAAACAAGGGGGAAAGGAAAAAAAAAAGGAGATCAGGTGAGTCAAGATCCAAAGGCAGCAGAGAAGAGGTGAGTTTTGAGCCTGGATTTGAAGAGGGTTAGAGAAGGTGCCTGGCGTACAGACACAGGTAGTTTGTTCCAGGCGTAAGGTGCAGCAAGGTGAAAGGAGCAAAGTCTGAAGTTAGCAATATAAGAGAAGGGCACAGATAGAATCAATTTGCTAGAAAAGCGGAGTTCCAGAGGGGGTTTGTAAGGAGAGATAAGAGAAGAAAGGTAGTGAGGAGCCACAGAGTGAATTGGATGCAGAAACGGATAGGGAGCCAATGAAGTGACTTGAGAAGAGGAGTAATATGGGCATGACGAGGCTGGCGGAAGATTAGCTGCGTAGCAGAGTGTTGAAAAGATTGAAGGGGAGAGAGATGATTCAAAGGAAGACTAGCAAGGAGTAGGTTACAGTAGTCAAGACGGGAGGTGATTATATTCTTTTATGTGTCAAATACGTGTGCATATATAGTCCAAAGCCACTTCATTGGCCACCTTTTTTTTAGAAGATATTGGACATTAAGGGGTTGAATTGCAAGGCTGCCGATAATGTTGATCACAATTGTTACACTGTTACACTGTAAATAAGTTACATTCAAAGCATTTCATGCATGCCTACCCCACCTATATTGCATTGTAATATGTTTGTGTTAACCTGTAAACCACTTTGATTGAAGGAGAAGGCGATATAGAAAATCTGTTAAATAAATAAATAATTGTATTTAAGTCTGCAGGGGTTGGGGAGAACGATCCAAACCACTTAGCTAATCTGTTACCCAAAAAATTGAACATTATTTATTTACAAATCTAACTACTTTACAACTAACATACAAATCCATATTATAGAATGCTTAAACATAACATAAAATAATAAAACATAAAACACACTATTAATGTTCTTAAAGCTCTGAAAGGGAGAACTGATGCACAAAAACTCCAGCTGTACATAAAGGAGTCAAAATGCACAGTGTCAGCAGGCAAATGATTACATCACACCAGTCCTTGGGTGGTCTGCTGCAACATAGAGGGTTAAGGGAGGCAGGCAACAATTGCCTCAGTCTGCCACAGCATTCTTCTTTTCTCTATTCACTCATGGTCCATTAACTCTGGCCCTGGCAATTATATAATTGAATGAAAGCCCGACTTGCTCTTAAGACTTTGAGTTGACAGTGTCTCAGGTATCTTGTCATGGAAGGACTCTGCTGGATTTTTAGCCTCTTTAAATGCTGCCACCCTAGTTGCACCAAATGTCTCAGATGAGATGGACAATTCATCAAAATGTGCAATCAATGAAGGTGAAATTAGACCTTACCTGCTAATTGGTGTTCCTTGACTAACTCCAGTCCAGTCCCACACCTCTGGGTAGTCAACCTCTTCCAGCAGCTTGGAGACTGAACATCTCATTGTTTGATGACATCAGCATACTTAGGCAGCTGGCACTTCCTACCAGCCTCAGTAACTTATTGACAAAGCAGACTCACAGGAGCAACAAATAAGTAGCCACATTTTATAAACCAAGTCCCTAAACTCTGCGCCCCCCCCTCCACCCCTGGAAGGGACCCTTCTGCCACCTAGAACAAAGAGGATTACTTGTGCCCCACATAGTTGAATCAAAAAACTGCCAAAAAAACTATACTTACTGTGTAAGGTAAAAGAAACAGAAAGCACTCCTGACAGAACTTGATTGCCTCGATCGCCAGCACCAGTAATCCCCGAGATCATAAAACACCATGGTAACATTCTTTAGGCCCGGGGTCGAACTGCTGACCAGTAGAACCAATCTGGGAGGGTTCCAGGACTGGACTGGAGTTACTCAAAGTAACGCCACTTTGCAGGTAAGTCTATTTCACCTTCTTACCATCCCTCCAGTCCAGTTCCGAACCTCTGGGATATAACAGAGCAGTTCTATCAATGCGGGTGGGAGGGCCACAATTCCAGCTTGAAGGACTGCCACCCTGAACCTGGCATCCCCTGCTACCTGCACATCCAGACAATAATGTTTTGCAAAAGTGTGAAGGGAAGACCAAGAGACCACCCTACAAATCTCTGCCAGCAGTACCAGACTATACTCTGTCCACAAGGCCACCTGAGCCCTTGTCGAATGGGCCTGCAGCTCCACTAGTACCAACTTTCCCTTCAACATGTAGGCCAATGCAATAGCTTCTCTAATGCACATAGAAATGGAGGCCTTAGCCGCCGCCTCCCCTTTGCGTGGCACCACAAACAGTACAAACAAGTGATCCGATTTACGAAACGGAGTTGTCCTCTTTAAATAATGCCTTAATACTCTTCTTACAACCAACAGGCACAACCATGGATCTGCCCCTCCTTCCGGTCCACTCAAGAGCACCAGTAGGGAAACCGGCTGATTCAAATGAAAAGCCAATACAACCTTGGGCAAAAAGGAAGTCACTGGCTGGAGAAGCACCCTCTCCTTTGAAAAAGAGAGGAAAGTTGACCAGCATGAGAGAGCCTGAAGATCTGAAATTCTCCAGGTTGATCACAAATTCTGTCTTAAGAGTCAGATCCTTCAGTGAGGAGACGCTCAGAGGTTCAAAAGGCTCCCTCTTCAGCACTGCCAATACCAAATTGAGATCCCAAGGAGGGACAATGGACCGCCTCGGAGGGCCAAGTTGCTTTACCACCTTCAGGAACCGTATCACATCCGGGTGTGTTCCCAATGACACCCCCTGGATCCTGCCATAACAAGAAATAGCTGCCACTTGCACATGCAAGGAACTCGAGGCCAAGCCTTTCTCAAATCCTGCCTACAGAAAGGCTAACACATCTGGAACCATGGCTAAGAATCCCCGACACTGCCGATTTCCACGCCAAACCTCAAAAATGCACCAGATCTAGATATAGGATAGACATGGACTTTTTCTGAGCCTTCAGCAACACTGCGATCACTGGTCAACTTCAACCGAGCCTTTCAAGAGCCATGTCGTAATTGAGAATGAGATCCTCTTCTTCCAAGCCCATGCTTCCCGTGCCCCCTTCACGATTGACGTAGGCCAGAGGTTCCCAACTCCAGTCCTGGAGGGCCAAACACCATTCAGGTTTTCAGGCTGTCCCTAATAAATATGCATGAGATGCATTTGCATGCACTGCCCCATTGTATTCAAATATATCTCATGCATATTCATTAGGAACAGCCTGAAAACCTGAATGGTGTTTGGTCCTCCAGGACTGGAGTTGGGAACCTCTGATGTAGGCCACCGTGGTTGCATTGTCCGAGAAAACCTGAATATCCCTCCCCTGCAGCCATATCCGAAACCTCTGGAGCGCCAGAATGACTGCCCACATCTCTAGCTTGTTTATAGACCAATTGTTTTCTTGTGGGGTCCACTGCCCCTGAGCAATGTGTCCTTCGCAGTGAGCCCCCCAGCCCATCAGACTTGTGTCCACAGTCAGTGGAATCTAGCATGGTGCTTCGAGAGGCATTCCCGCCGCTAACTACTTGGGGGGAGCCACCACCGGAGAGATCTTCTGGCCTCCATCGGGCAGGGCAACCACTGAGATAGAGGATGATGCTGATATGATTATCTGCATAGCAGCACTCTTTGCAATGGCTGCATTTGTGCTGTTGCCCACAGCACGAGTTTGAGAGTTGCTGCCATGGTCCCTAGCAGTTGCAGATAATGCCAAGCTATGGGATCCCGCATCTTGTGGAATTGACGTACTTGCTGCTGTAGCCCTTGTGCACGTTGTATCAGAAGAAACACTTTTCCACTGTGGGTGTCGAAGTGCACCCCCAGATACTCGAGCTCCTGGGCCAGCACCAAGCAGCTCCTAGGCATGTTGATCACCTATCCAAGTCGCTGCAGGAAGTCTACCACTTGCACTGTCACTTGTTCGCTTTCCCTTCTTGACTTTGCCCATATGAGTCAGTCATCGAGATAAGGATGCACCAGGACCCTTTCCTGTCGGAGCGCCACCACCGCCACCACCATCATCTTGGTGAAAGTATAGGGAGCCATTGCTAAGCTAACTGGCAAGACTTGGAACTGAAAATGCCCCATGGGCACCATGAAGTGGAGAAACTACTGATATTCCGGTCGGATAGAAATACGTAAATACACTTCCTTCTTTCACCGCCACTATGACTGACCGCAATGTCTCCATGTGAAATCGGGGCACCTTTAGATACCGGTTCACGCATTTGAGGTCGAAAGGAGCTCTTCTTTTTGGGCACCATGAAATAAATTGAGTACTGACCCAATCTGCACTGGTCCTTGGGAACCAGCACCAAGGCACCCAGCTGTAGAAGATGCTCCAGGGTGGCTTTCACTGCCACAATTTTCCCATGCATCTTGCAGGGAGACTGCACAAATGACAGGTCCAGTGGTCTTACAAACTCCAAAGCGTAGCCCTCCCTGATGACCTCTAACACCCAGTGGTCGGACGTGTTCTGGACCTAGGCAGGGTAGAACTCCCATAGCCAACCCCCTATGGGCTGCCCAACTACTTGGGCACTCCTCGCATCATTGTGAGTTTTTAGGCCCTGAGGACAGGGAGGCATTATAATAGCCCCTGCCTGCTACCTGAAACCCTCAAAAACTCTGACTCAGAGAGTGGAATTGACCCCTCTGGTAAGGTGCAAAACATGCGGACTGGAACCACCTGAAATCTCTTGGCTGACCCTGTGCAGACACCGAGCCACAGGTCTGTTTCTGTTTATCCTCCAGTCCTCTCCAAACAAGAGTTTCCCTTTAAATGAATGCTTACTAAGCCTGGCCTTGGAAGAGCCATCCGCCGCACAATTCTGCAGCCAGAGATAGCAGCGAGCTGCCACCATTGAGGCCATACTCTTTGATAGCCCCCTAATCAGAAAGTAGAAGGCGTCCACAAGGTATGCAGCTCCCAACTCCAGCTTAGCTGCTGCCGCTGCCGAATCTGGTGTCGGGCCCCCTGATTCTGCAGGAGATATTATCAGTAGCAAATATGCATGTATAAATACATGGTCTATCTAGGGGAAAAAACTGCTACACTCATTTTCCAGGATGCCATAGGACCACCTGGCAAACAAATCATGTGATAAAACAAGAACCAGCCGTGTTTGTATGAAAATTAGACTTTATTTCTGATAGCAAAAATTGAGGAAATATTAGAATAAATTAGCTTTCAGCTCTATGTTACAATTACCAGGAGATCTAATCTCTGTTTTAGGAACCAATGTCACTGATTCGCACTGCACTCAGACGTAGAATAAATTATTTGTCTGTCTAAGCTAGCCCCAACCTCAGGGAAATTAAAGACCAGTAACTTAGCTTGTGCCAAAACATCTGTGGCTGTGGTCCAGGTTTCAGGAACGGAATGAAGTCAAGGTATGGCAGAGGTCTAACGGTAGCTGAAATGAACTGCGTGGTCACACACTGAGCTGCCGATCTGTGGGAGAAATTCACTCCATCTCAAGGCTTCGGCCTTGAACACTATCTGACTTTTTCAGCCACAGAGAAAGACAAGCGAACAGTCTGTATCAGAAGTTAGAGTTCCCTTCTCTTGTTCTTCATTTTTCAGAGTTCTTTCTTTCTTCCTCTCTGCCCTCTGGATTCTGCTCTGGGTTCTGTGTATAGCAGTATAATTCTTTGTTCTGAAGACCTAGTGATTGGCTGAACTCGAACCCTGTATGTCATCTTCAGCAAATCCAGTTACAGCTAATAATAGGTGGTCCTTCTGCAAACAAAGGTACATTGTGCTAAAGTTGCTGAGGTGCCAGTTCATACATTGTTGCAAATGCTAGCACAATTAAGGTCTCAGCCATGTTCTTCTGCACATAGTCAGCTGTAAAAAGTGCTTTTACTGTGAAGTATCATAGCCTGGCAAAACTGCTTGATTTGCAAGTTTTAATGCTGAGATATAACAAGACAGGAATCCATCTTGTTTAATTCAGTCTTTGGTTCAGAGCAGGCCCCATGGTTCAGGTTTTGGTTCAGAGCATGCCCTATCTTGTAACAGGAAGCCATGCTAGTGGTTCAGGTATTAGCTTCTGAACAGGTACCAGCCCTACAACTCCAGCAACCCTTCCAACCAGTGCAGGCATGCTCTGGCCACCCAAGCCCCACACACTGAAGCCTACAACAAGATGGCATTGATATCAAACGCTTGCTTGAACAAGGTGTCCAGCTTCCTATCTTGGATATCCTTGAGCGCTGTACTGCCCTCTACTGGGATCATAGTCTTCTTTGTAATGTCCGAGACCGCCACACCCACTTTTCGAGAATGGAGCAGTTCCTGCTCTTGTTCTGGCAGCGGGTAAGCCGAGTCATGGTCCTCACATCCCTTAGCCCGGACTCCGGAAGAGTCCACTCATCCTGGATCATCTGTTTGACTACTCTATACACAGGGAACACCTTCTGCGTCTTCTGAACTGCCTGAAGTAGCGGGTCCTCTAATGCCTCCTCCTCTGCAGGAAGATCTGCCGGCACATTAACGGTCTTTAGCGACTGCAATGAGCGCTGTCAACTCCTCACGGCGGAACACTCAGATTATCTGGGACTCCTCCTCCTCTGAAAGTTCCCCTTCTTCCAGTTCTTCCCCGTCTGCATCCAACTCAGCTTCCAGGTCCAGGATATCATGCTCCTCGGAAAGAGGAGACTGCTCCCAGCAGTCCCCCTCTATCCTATGTCGTTTGGGTGCCTCTACGCCCAGTTCAGATACGTGCAAGTCCACCAGCCTTTGTCTGCCGTGCTCCTGCATCGCAGCCCGACCCAATGTCCCCCCGTTGCCACATGCAAAATGCCTTATGCAGAAGAAGGATGAATTTTGGTGAAAAACCTTCTGGGGCCCACTCCCCCCCCCATACCCTGAGAAGTCTGGGAGAGGTTTGATCCTTACCGTAGGGCTCTAGAAGAAGTGGTGCAGTAAGCAAATCCCTGACCTTCCCACCTGCTCCATTTTGCCCCTCCTGTGACTGTGAAGCACTCTCCCCCTGCTCCCGAGGAGCCTGTTTACCCCAAAGTATCTGCGGTGCCATCCTGCAGCTTTTGATCCACAACCCAGGCCTCCTTCTTGCATCCGAGGCACAAATGCACGTCTGAGATGGACCCCCTCTGGGCACTGCAAGTCACGCATTGTGGCTTCACTGGCATGGCACCCCCGGTGAAGACAGATCAGTAACAGCTGAGAGGAGTGATGAGCCCTCAAATTTTCTGCCTCTTGGCCCTTTTCTCTGTGAGAACAAAATTGCCTTTCTTTTTTTTCCAAACAAAAATTGAAGCAAAACATCGAGGCCCCTAGTCCCCCAAACAACAAGTGCGTGAGGGGCCCACCCGGTGCCTGGCTACTCTTCCCTACTTCTGTCTCTAACTACTCAGTGCTCTGCTCAAAAATGGCGCTTTTCTCGCACTGCTGAGGAAACTGCTGTCAGCCACGTGGTCAGCAGCTGGCTCGCCGAAAAACGCCTGAGGGGAAAGAACTGCTTTGAGCACTCCCTGCAGCTTCTGCCAACTCACCGGTCTGAATGACCTCCCCCGCCTCATGCTCAGCCTCCGCTCCAGGCTTCCGCATCGAGGCGGGAGTGCTGCCACCGTGCTGTTTGCCAGCCTGTTCCCTTCACAGCTCAGCGCTGTCAGCTGGCACTTGTTTCCCTCGCAGCTTCTCACCCGGTAACAGGTTCAGGAGCTGCTGGAGCTGTATGCTGAGTTTCGCTGCCCACAAACTCTCCTCCTCGTGGGGGGGGGGGGGCAATCTCTCATTTTTTTTAATGGCCCTTTCACTATCAACCACTTGTTTTTTAAGTTAATAACCTGTGCTTATCAAGATATAAAAACTAGCCAGATAAAACTAACTCCTTAGTTGTCCCATCAGTAAGTCCAGCCCTCTGGATCACTCCTCCAGCTGCTTGGAAACTGAGATTATTGGGGCTGGTAGGAGGCACCAGCTGCCTAAGTATGCAGATGTCATCAAAAGATGACATGCTCAGTCTCCAAACTGCTGGAAGAGGTTGACTAACCAGAGGTGTGGGACTGGACTGGAGGGACGATAAGGAACTTATTTTGGACATAGGCAGCCACTTAACATACGAAGGACAGAATTCAGATGTATGTGCTCCAGCCCAAGAAAACATCTAATACTCAGCTGGAGCATACACAAGAACCAGGGTGAAGGAGCATCAATTAGTAAGGTCAAGTCATGATGTCTGCACAGTCTCTGCAGCAAGTTGATTCAGGCTGCCACCTTGCCAGCCACAATATCAGTGCTATGACAGATGGTAAGAATTCTAATTTTATCCCCAAAACTTTAGGCTGCGGGAAGCTGGTAGAGGAATCCATTGAGTCTCATGGGGAGAATTTTACTTTGCTTTTGTTGAGGTGGAAGATTGAAGAGTTAGTCTTCTGGGTATTAAGACGGAGCTGCCACTGATGGTAACACAGATATGCAGAGCCGTAAGCACAGCCCCAGTTTCCTGCCACAGCTCACAGGGGGAGATTCAGTGCCAGTTTCTGAAATTCTGTACCAATTATGTGTCCTGTTTGCATATATTGGAATTATGTATATTTAAGCATGTACACTTATTCTACATGATAAAAATAATGTAGTTTTACAATCTTCCTTTGTGTTTCAGGAATTTATTTTTGTTGTTTTTCAGATGGAGAGGTGAGAGGGAGGATAATGGATGGGAAAAGGAAAGAGGAATGACCTGGTTCAGCACCAGCGTATTCCATGAGAACAGTTGTTTTTTGTGCCTCTTCTCATGATATCACGGGAAACCAGGGAGCTTGGCCTTAAGGCTTCTATATGGAGAGTATTAGGAATCCTCCCAATAGCTGCCAGGATGGAGGATGGTCAAGTCATTGACATATCAAAGGCTCATTCCCAAGATTTGTGCAGGATCAGCAGTATAAAGGTTGAAAAGAGCAGGAGCCAAGACTGATTCTTTGAAGACACCGTTTTAAGGAATCCTGATGTGGTGCTCCACTCTTTAACTAACAGATGGTGATGATGTCTTGTATTACTCTTATCATACGGTTATCCTCGAGACAGTTCTGCATCTTTAGGAGCAGCTCACAATGTCCTAAGTAAGGGAGAGGTTGATAAAAACAGCACCACACTTTTCACTGGTTTCAAATCTGCTTCAATATAGTATTGAAGCCAGGTCATAAACCTTTATGCTGGTCTGCTCCTATTTTTCAGCCCTGCTCCAGAAAATGGAAGAGGATCTACCTCTGATTTAAAGGGGGAGGAGGAGGAAGAAGTGGGTACTTGTAGGATACACAGGATGGTCTTATTTCCCCTCAGTCCTGGATCTCATCCTGCATCTTGAGACAGATCCTGATCATACCTGCAAGTTCCTGGAGTAGGAGATGTACAAAAAAACCCACCTCATATTCCCGTGTCTGCTAGAAATGCAGATACTGCAATCCTTACCTAGGGAGATCAGGGTCTCATAGTTCTGCTTCATCACCTCCCTATACAGCTCCTTTTGCCCTTCATCTAAATACCTCCATTCCTCCTGGGAGAAAAAGACAGCAATGTCCTCAAACGTCACTCGCATCTGAAAAACAAACCAGAAACACACTCAAGGATATGGGGAGGTGCTCAGAATGCATTAGATTTCAGCTGTTTTTATTCTCCTGTCATTTTATCACAGAAGATGTAGATGCCCCGGTATCCTTCCCTGTCAACTCTCAGACTTATCCAAAATTCCCTCAAACCAGTGCAGGATTCCTTCACCCACATTTCTTCCGGCAAGGATGGTGCTTCAATATTGTGTTTTCAATTGCAGGGGTAGGCAGAATCTGTAGGACCCCTAAGGGACTTGCCTGTCCCTTGTGACTGAAAACGTGATATTGAAGCACCATCTCTGCCAGGAATGTGAATGTAGGACTCTCACGCAGCTCAGAAATAATGTTGCATTTGTCCCAATATGTGTGGCCCTAGAGTTCATTTATCTTTGGACTCCTAGGTTTGCAATCTAACTATGAAAAGATCAGATCCCCCATAGGCAGAAAAGGAGGAAAACATTGTGATCATAGCTGGGAGGGAGCAGGCTACCCCCGTGGATCCCATCCTCTGCAGGCAAAGGACAGTCGTGATCAAGGCCTACGGAAAAAAAAGTTTAGATAAGGGGAGTTGAAATAAGGCAGTAAAACATTCAAAAGGGCAATAGCCAGGAACGTACAAAGCTAGAAATGTGCCCTGTGCAATTAATGAATCTGGTGCCTTCCTCCCCCCCCCCCTCCCCCACCAAGTGCAGTAACTCACTCTTTCTGAGCTTTCTGGAAACCCCTTCCATAATGGCACTGTGTGCAGCCACACTGTTCACACAGTCCTTGGTACGGCCCTGGCAATAGTATACAAAAAAAAGGGAAGGAGGATGGGGGGAACGTAGGGCAGAGGTGGGACTGCTAGTGGGACAGAGAAAGGGAGAGTCAAAGAGAGAGGGAAAAAATGCAAAGGGAAGAGTGCAAGAGTTGGAAGTTAAAGAGATGAATGAATGCGGACAAAAGGACACAATCCATATATGCCAACATGTGCATTCCCCCCCCTCCAATAAGCACACACAAGCACCACCCAGTATGTCATATCTTATGTTCTTATCGCGACAAAAAAGAACGTCTGAAGCATCACGTCCTTTAAAGTAGAGCGCTTCAATGGCTCAAAGAGTGCCACCACCAGGCAACTGAGCACTAGACACAGATCACAGGAAGGAATCACAGACCAGAAGGGAGGACACAGACACTGAACCCCTGGAGACATCCTGCAAGACGTCCAGGAGCAAAGTTAGAGCCTAACCAACCACCTGATCTTGGAAACAGGTCAAAGCTTCCATCTGAACATAAGAACATAAGATATGCCATACTGGGTCAGACGAAGGTCCATCAAGCCCAGTATCCTGTTTCCAACAGTGGCCAATCTAGGTCATAAGTACCTAGCAGTATCCCCAAAAGACACAGGTTCCACAATGCTTGTATAGGGTCAAGCATTGATATCTTCGGTCACTTCTTAATAATGGTTTATGGACCTTTCCTCCAGGAACTTGTCCAAACCTTTTTTAAACCCAGCTATACTAACAGCCTTTACTACATCCTACGGTAACAAATTCCAGAGTTTGATTACACGTTGAGTGAAAAAATATTTTCTTTTATCAGTCTTAAATAGTTTACCCTGTAGCTTCATTGCATGCCCCCTAGTCTTTCTATATTCTGATAATGTAAATAATCGATCTACGTTTACCTGTTCCACTCCGTTCATTAATTTATAGACTTCTATCATATCTCCCCTCAGCCGTCTCTTTTCCAGGTTAAAGAGCCCTAACCTTTTTAGCCTTTCTTCATAGGGGTATCCTTCCATCCCCTTTACCATTTTGGTTGCTCTTCTCTGAACCTTTTCTAATAATGTGATATCCTTTTTAAGATATGGTGACCAGAATTGCACACAATATTCAAACTGCGGTCTCACCATGAAACGATATAGAGGCATTATAATATCCTTTGTTTTATTTTCCATTTCTTTCCTTATGATAAGTGGCATCCTATTTGCTCTCTTGGCTGCCGCTGCACACTGGGCCGAGGGATTTAACATGTTACCCACAATGACACCTAAATCTTTTTTCCTGGGTGGTGGTTTGCTAATGTGGAACCTTGCATTGTGGAACCATAATTTGGGTTGTTCTTCTCTAGGTGCATAACTTTGCACTTGTCTACATTAAATTTCATCTGCCATTTTGATGCCCAGTCTTCCAATTTATCAAGATCCTCTTGCAATTTTCCACAATCCTCTTGGGTTTTAACAACTTTAAATAGTTTTGTGTCATCTGCAAATTTGATAACCTCACTCGTTATTCCCTTTTCCAGGTCATTTATGAATATGTCAAAAAGCAGCAGACCCAGCACAGATCCCTGGGGTACACCACTATTCACCTTTCTCCATTGGGAAAATTGGCCATTTAGCCCTACCCTCTGCTTTCTATCTTCTAACCAGTTCCTGATCCACAAATGTATACTGCTTCCTATCCAATGTCTCTTTAGGTTTGCCAAAAGTCTCTGATGAGGGACCTTGTCAAAGGTTTTCTGAAAGTCCAAATACACTATATCAACTGATTCACCTTTGTCTACCTGTTTATTCACACCTTCAAAAAAACATAACAGATTAGTAAGACAAGATCTTCCTTGTCTAAAGCCATGTTGGCTGTCTCCCATTAAGCCATGACATGTTCAGCAATTTTGTTCTTTATGATGGTTTCTACAATTTTTCCCGGTACTGACGTCAGGCTCATCAGTCTGTAATGTCCCGGATCACCCCTGGAACCCTTTTTAAAAATTGGCGTTACGTTCGCCATCTTCCAATCTTCAGGTATTACAGATGATTTTAATGATAGTTCACAGATTACTAATAGCAGGTCTGCAATCTCATATTTCAGTTCTTTCAACATCCTTGGATGTATATCATCCAGTCCAGGTGATTTGCTACTCTTCAGTTTATCTAATAGTTGTAATACATCTTCCCGACGTATCGATATTTCCTTCAATTCTTCTGCACCTTTAAATACCACTTCAGTCATGGGTAACATCCCTACATCTTCCTCAGTAAAGACCGAAGCAAAGAATTCATTCAGTCTCTCCACTATCGCCTTGTCGCCTCTTAGTGCCCCTTTAACCTCTCTATCATCTAATGGACCAACTGACTCTTTCACAGGTTTTTTGTCATGAATGTACTTGAAAAAGTCTATTACGCATTTTTGCTTCCGCAGCAAGCTTCTTCTCAAATTCTCCCTTTGCCTGTCTTATCAATGCCTTGCATTTAACTTGCCAGTGCTTGTGCTGTTTCCAGGTTTCGTCATTTGGCTCTATTTTCCATTTCCTGAAAGATGCTTTTTTGGCAACAACAGCCTCTCTGACCTCACCTTTAAACCACGCTGGCAGTTTTTTGGACTTCCTTCCACTTTTCTTAAAGCATGGAATACAGCTGGTCTGGGCTTCCAATATACTATTTTTCAACAACACCCAAGCTTGATGTAAGTCTTTAACCTTTGCAACTGCTCATTTTAGTTTTTTCTTAACTATATTCCTCATTTTATCATAGTCTCCCTTTTGAAAGTTAAAAGGTAGTACTGTGGATTTCTTTACTATCCCTCCTCCACTAATTAAATCAAACATGATCATGCTATGATCACTATTGCCAAGTGGTCCCAACACCCTTATTTCTTGCACCAGATCTGGCGTTCCACTAAGGACTAGGTCCAGTATGGCTTCCCCTCTGGTCGGTTCATGAACCAGCTGCTCCAAGAAGCAGTCATTTATTTCATCTAGAAACTTTATCTCCCTAGCTTGTCCTGCCGTAACACTGACCCAGTCGATACCAGAGTAATTGAAATCACCCATTATTACTACTCTGCTGTGACTTTTGTTAGCTTCCTTGATTTCTTTGAGCATTTCATCATCCATTTGTTCATTCTGGCCAGGCGGTCGATAGTACACTCCCACTGCCATCACCTTCCCCTTCATACATGGAATTTCAATCCATAGAGAGTCTACAGCAAATTTTGTTCCCTGCAAAACTTCAATCCTTTCTGACTCAATGCCCTCTCTATTATAGAGCGCAACCCCTCCACCAATTTGATCAGTTCTATCATAGTCTCCATTTCGAAAATTAAAAGGTAGTACTGTGGATTTCCTTACCATGCCTCCTCCATTAATTAGATCAAACACGATCATGCTATGATCACTATTACCAAGTGGCCCCAACAACCTTATCTCTTGTACCAGATCTGGTGTTCCACTAAGGCAGAGGTTCCCAACGTCGGTCCTCGGGGAACCCCAGGCCAGTCAGGTTTTCAGAGTACCCACAATTAATATGCATGAGATAGATCTGCATACAATGGAAGAAGTGCATGCAGATCTATCTCATGCATATTCATTGTGGGTACTCTGAAAACCTGACTGGCCTGGGGTTCCCCGAGTACTGAGTTGGGAACCACTGCACTAAGGACTAGGTCCAATATGGCTCCCCCTCTGGTCGGTTCATGAACCAGCTGCTCCAAGAAGCATTCATTTATTTCATCTAGGAACTTTATCTCCCTAGCATGTCCTGCCGTGACACTGACCCAGTTGATACCGGGGTAATTGAAATCACCCATTATTATTACTGTGCTGTAACTTTTGTTAGCTTCCTTGATTTCTTTGAGCATTTCATCATCCATTTGTTCATTATGGCCAGGCGGTCGATAACACCTGCACTGCCATCGCCTTCCCCTTTTTACATGGAATTTCAGTCCATAGAGATTCTACAGCAAATTTTGTTTCCTGCAAAACTTTAATCCTTTCTGACTCAATGCCCTCTCTAACACAGAGCGCAACCCCTCCATCAATTTGATCAGCTCAATCATTACGATATAGTTTGTACCCAGGTATCACAATGTCCCACTGGTTGTCCTCCTTCCACCATGTCTCTGAGATTCCAATCATATCTAACCTCTCATTTAGTGCTATATATTCTAACTCTCCCATCTTCTTTTTTATACTTCTAACATTTGCATACAAGCATTTTAGAGACTGTATTTTATTCATATTAATTTGGCTATTGGTAGGCATGGGTAATTTGGGATGTTTAAACTCTGTCTGCTCCATACTCAAGGGCATTTGTGCTACTTTACTCTTTTTTGGAACCTCTCTGCTTTTGGTAGTATCCTTCAAGGATACATTCTTCCGAACCTTGTGCTCTTGTGCGACTGTCAGCTTTCCCCTATTATCTAGTTTAAAAGCTGCTCTATCTCCTTTTTAAAGGTTAATGCCAGCAGCCTGGTTCCATCCCGGTTAAGGTGAAGCCCATCCCTTCGGAAAAGCCTCTCCTTTCCCCAGAATGCTCCCCAGTTCCCAACAAATCCATCCTTGAACCATCATCTCATCCACGCATTGAGTCTCCGGAGCTCTGCCTGCCTTTTGGGTCCTGCACGTGGAACGGGAAGCATTTCAGAGAACGCTACCCTGGAAGTTCTGGATTTCAACTTCCTACCTAAAAGCCTAAATTTAGCCTCTAGAACCTCCCTACCACATTTTCCTATTTCATTGGTACCAACATGAACCAAAACAGCAGACTCCTCCCCAGCACTATCTAAGACCTTATCTAGGTGGTGTGTGAGGTCCGCTACTTTCGCACCAGGCAGACATGTTACCAGGCAATCCTCATGTCCACCAGCCACTCAGTTATCTACATGCCTAATGATTGAATCACCAACTATAACGGCTGTCATAACTCTTTCCTCATGGGCACATGGCCCTGGAGAAACTTCCTCGGTGCGAGAAGGTTTTACATTACCTGGAGGACAGGTCCTAGTTACAGGATCACTTCCTGCCACACCAGGGTGATGCTCTCCTGTCACGTGACCTCTCTCCTCCATGGCAACAGGGATGCTGCCAGTCTAGAGGTTGGACATCCGGACTATATCCCTGTAGGTCTCATCTATGTACCTCTCTGTCTTTCTTATGTCTTCCAAATCTGCTACTCTAGCCTCTAGAGAAGGGACTCGTTCCCTGAGAGCAAAGAGCTCCTTGCACCTAGTGCAACGTAAGACTTCTCACCAACTGGAAGAAAATCATACATGTGACACTCAATGCAAAAGACAGGAAAGCCCCCATCTTGCTGCTAGAATGCTGTCTGCATCTTAGTTTTAAGCTTGTGTTTAGATCTTTAAGTTCTTTACTTACTAAGGGTTGCTATGGATACTTATACTAATAAAATGTACCTAATACGCTTAATATACCTTGTTCACCTTAAGCTTAATTAATCTCAGGTCCTTAGTGTATGACTTATTTGGATAACGAGCTGCACCTGAGAGCACCTCCTTTGCTTTAAGATGTGTAAGTACCTATAAAGCTAAAATTATCCCAGGTGTGGGTGAGTGTTGGGGAGGGAGGGAGGGAAATAACACTTATTAAAAGAGGGCTGCTACACAGTACCCTGTCCTGTGCTTCTGAGGTAAGCTGTGAGCAACTTCCTCGGTGATTAACAGTCCTTGCTTGGATAGAAGGAGTCTTTCAAAATGGCCTTTTGACCTGCCACCTGGCGTTAACACCTATTGAAAAGGTTTCAGAGGTCTCTTGCCCCCTAGGTAGAAGGCCTCTTTGTAAAGGTCTCTAGAAGACTTTATTTGTTGCTCAAAGAATACTGACCCTGTTTTGCCTTTTATGTTAAGTTATATTTTGATTTGATTTAAATTAAAGCTCTTTGCTGCTGCTAGGCTCTGACTTATTATGAAATTTAAAGTAGAAGCTCTCTGGGTTCTAAATTTAACCAGAAACGCTCTCTTCTGTGTTTTAAATTTAAACTAAAAGTACTTTGCTGATACTAGACCCTGAGTGAGTATTAAATTTAAACTACAAGCTCTCTGCTGGGTATGACATCTAACCAGAAAGCTCTCTTCTGTGTTTTAAATTTAAACTTAAACTGGGAGCTAAGGAAGGCCTTTCTCCAGACCATTCTGTAAACAGGCCAACAGAGATGGCACCCTAACCATCTCAGGAACCAACTGCCAAGCACTGCACCATTGCCCAAAGAGAAGGGAACTGGGTCTTCCAGGACGATTGGTCTATACCGCAATAGGCTCCGAGATGGAAGCAACTGAAAAAGAAAAGACATTTCAGGTCATTGAACCATGCTATCCTTGGCCAATCCGGCGCCACCAGAACAATCCTGCCTGGGTTGTGGTTCATATGCCATATATGCAGACAATATTATGGCATACAATCCAATACAGTTAGATTCCCCAGATTTTACAACAATGTCAGAATGTCTTCAAGAAATGATAAACTGGTTAACTAACAACAACCTCAACATAAACGTCAAAAAAACTGAAGCAATTATCACAAGAGAGACTTCATTCACCCCAACGACCTCAATCATCATTGCTGAAAACCCAATTCTGATAAAAAATGAAGTACGATACCTTGGTGTCATCCTTGACAACCACCTTAACCTCAAAGCCCATATCAGGTTCATTGTCCCGCCTCCAAACTTCCTTTAGAGGCGGGACAATGCTGCACGGAGCCCGTCAAGACAGGAAGGGCTCCGAGATGATTTTAAAAGCACAGCCGCGGTTCCCTAAGAGGCAGGGAGCCGCGGCTGCAGAAGAAGGGAGGGAGCTTACAACACTATTGCCTGTCACCGGGCGGGCAGTGTGCTCCGGAGCCGCGGCAAAGGTGAGAAAGAGCCGCATGCGGCTCCGGAGCTGCGGGTTGCCGACCCCTGCCCTAGAGGATGAGAAATGGCTCACTGCCCAGTTGCCAGACCCTCCAGCTGGCTGGATATCCTTACCCACAGCACCATCCATCACCTTCTGCCCTGGGGCAAACAAGGTCAGACTAACTACATCTCCCAGCTGAGAGAGGGAGAGCAGGCCTCCAGAGACGACTCAGAAGCTGTCATGCAAGAAGAGCAGAGTCTATAATCCAGAGATGAGGCACCTCGCTTGCCACAGGTCAAACAACGTTTCCTGGAAGACGACATAGAGAATTAAAGCAAGTATGACAACAGCACGTGCTAAGGCTGCGACAACCCGAATGTACACAGTAACTGTGCTTTTACTGCAGTATGTCACCCATTCTTCCTTTCCTATGATCTCTGAGGAGGAAATCACACATCTTCTTTCCTCCTCCAAACTCACTACTTACTCCTGTTATTCTATTCCCACCTGTCTTCTACAGTAAGCTCCATCTCCTCCACTATCATCCCTCCATCTCTCACATTCTCAACCTCTTGCCCTCCACTGCAACTATTCCTGCAGCCTTCAAGCATGCTGTGGTCACACCTCTCCTCTTACCTGTCCTTCTATTGACCCATCTCCTTCCTCCCTTGTTTCTAAACTACTTGAATGTGCGTTCACCGCCGTCACTTTGAATTTCTCTCAAGCCCTTCTCTATCCACTACAATCTGGCTTTTGTCCTTTACATTCTACTGAAATGGCTCTTGCCAAAATCTCTCGCAGCCTGCTCCTGGCAGAATCCAAGGGCCTTTACGCGATCCTCATCCTTCTTGACCTCTCTGCTGCTTTTGACACTGATGACCTTGATATCTTGTCCTCACTTGGTTACAAGGGCTCTGTACTATCCTGGTTCTCTTCTTATCTCTCCCATCGCGCTTTAAGCATTTGTGTTGGTGGGTCTTCCTCCACTGCTGTCCCTCTCTCAGTTGATATACCTCAAGGGTCTGTCTTGGGCCCACTCCTTTTCTCTCTCTATATCCAGCCTCGTGGTACACTCATCTCCTCTCATGGTTTTCAGTACCATCTTTACGCTGATGACTCTCAGATATACCTCTCTACATTGGAAATCTCTCTGGCAATGTAGGTCCGAATCTCTACCTACCTATCCTTGTACTCAACTGTTTTTGTTGTCCATCCTGACTAAGCTTTGATGAGCAGGGACTGTCTTTTATATGTGTCTGTTCAGCATTGTGTACAGCTTGTAGCGCTATTCAAATGATCAGTAGTACTAGTAGTAGTAGTAGCATTATCTGCATTCTTTAGTGCAACATGCCTTACTGGTGTTAGGGAAGGAACACGTGTTAGAGCCACATGTGCAGAACACACATTAGGAATGTGAGATTGCCAAGTGCACAATAGGTAAAAACTCTACTAATGTGTGCAGAAAATAGTGGGAAACCTCCACACCTTACCTACAGTCACCAGCGGTCCACACCAAATTGCGTCCCAGGAAGACAGAATTGTGAGGACCCAACAACGACCATGACAAGGTCAAGCCTTGGTACTCGCCCTCTGAAAGCCCAAGCCGAAAAGCTGTGCCGTGCTCAGCTCTATTCCCCATGAACTGTTTCTCTGTGTTTAAGGTGGCTGGCAGACAGATCCCTCTGAGAGCCTTGTGCAATCTTTGGGAGAGAGCAGGAGGGGAATAGAGGAGGAGGAAAGAGGCGTTGAAGTTGTATGAGGCAGTTGTATGCTTCAAGATTCTTCCAATTTCTGGATGCTCAACAGGCTCTTTTCCAAGGTAAGAGTGTGGATATGAACCAATTTTCCCTCCTCCTATGGCTACTGAAAAGACTGCAGTCCTAGTGGAGCCTCCCACATCATGCTCTAGTGAGAAATAAACCCACAGACTCTCATTCATGAGCGTTTTAAAGCAATCTGTTCCTCTCAAAATCTTCCAAATTTTCTTTCAGAAAGAAGAAAATCGTTTGCTGGAGACAAAGAAATACAGAGGAGACCTCTGGTGGCTGAGGTGAATAGAGGCATAGAAGTGATGTCATTGAAACCTGGGCATTGGTTCTTTGTCTCCACCAAGCTGCTGGTAGTGGAAAACAACCCACTTGTCTGGACTGGTCTAGCAAGATGATATGGAATCTCCCTTATGGAAAGATGACATTGATTTGAATTTGTGTCTGCACTAAGCACTTATATGAGAAAGTAGGAGCTTTCTTACATTTTCAGTACGATAAGCAGGATGTTTCTTTCTTTGTTATTATTAAGCTTGTGCATTTCGGGCTCATTTGGGCATTCATTCGTGTGCAATAATATTAAATATGTGTGTAAATTGCTCATGTGTGTGTATATCGATTCTGCACCTGTTAATTCATAGTTATATGCATGCATCAACAATTTGCATATGCACAGGTACACACTTATGACAAAATTAAAATAAATTCAATTTGTTTTCAGTGATGAAAATCTTGGCCTGGACATGCCTTGTTATTATTCAATTTGGTTACAAGTTTTAAGGAACTTCTCCAAATAATGTCACTATTCAAAGACAATGTCTAACTACGTTTTACAAAGTCAGCAGTAATGGTAATGTAGATATTAGATGAATACAGATGTAAATCTATTTATAAATTAATGAGACATTTTTACACTAGCTCCCAAATTTCAAATCTGTGCTCATTCTGGTTTACTCTGGAAAAGCACCAGGATGATGGTGTAAGTTTAGGGTTGTTCCTTACAGCTCAGCCTGACACTCTGAAAGTGTGACAGATTTGTTCAGTGAACCCTATAATATCACAGAGTTAAGATACAGAAAGCAGCAGCGAGGGCATTTTCAATAAAATAATAGGAAGATATTTCTCTTCTCTCAGTACTGAGCTGCAGTCCATATAATTCTGCTGCACCTTTTCTGCTCAGGTGGCTGTTTGGAAACAGAAAGGTCTAAATTTTCATTTTCAGTTATAGAAAGATAACTATTTTCATTAATGTGATCTGAAATTCAAATATGATCTGCCTGTCAATTTTGTTATGCATTATTTTTTAATGTAAGCTCTTGTTTCTGGAGGTTTACTCAAACACAATGCACAAAGAGGAGAGGGCAAAAGCAAAAATTCAGATTGTCATAAAGCTGGAAAAGCAACTACTATGTGACTGGAGGAGAACCAGAAAGAAGAACTTGAGGGGTTGCAGGGAATAAAGAGCAGAGCTTTCTTTTCTGGATTCAACAGTGTGTGGGGCTCATTTCTTTTTCTGCTTGTCCCATGCACCATGTGTGTCTCAGATGCTGGGACTCATTAGCTGGCACTATCTCCCCTGCTGCCCACTTCCTGCCAGTCTCCTACCTGCTGAGCAGAAAGCCCTGCAGCCATTCTCCTGCCCTTCTGCAGAGCATCAGCTTCAGCCCTGGCTCCCTTTTTTTTTTTGGGGGGGGGGGGGGAGAGTGGAGGCAGTTTTGAGCTTTGCTAGATCACTCCAGGTACTCAGCTTCTCTCTGGTCTTGCCTAGGGTTGCCAACTGGCTCCAGATGCACCTGACAGACTTGTTCCAGTCCTGTGTTTACCCCACTGCATGCAGGGATTTGTAGTCTTGCTTTTCTTATGGAGTGCAATGGAGAAATCAGAACTACGTGTCGCTGCATGCAATGGAGTAAACCCAGGACTGGATCAAGCCTGTCGGGTGCATCTGGAGCCAGTTAGCAACCCTAGTCTTGCCTGAACTCAGCACAATACAGTACAGAGTATAGTACAACAAGACCTCGCCCCTTCCAGGAGGATGTGATGTCAGAGGAGGGGAGTCCTGCTGCTGTGGTGATGGATGATGGGAATTGTGGGAAATGAAGTCTTATATTGTCATTTAATCTCCCTCATAGACCTAGCTAACTTGGGCAGAGAAAATCAAAGACTTGCTGCAAAGGAATGAGCAGAAAAAGCTCTGGAGAATGAGCAAAAGAGGAGAAACAGCAGCTACAGCAGCAAAATCTGTTTTATCCTGCCAGTATGCAATATGGCCTGACCAGGGCCAGAATAGACCAGCTCCCGAACTTGGGAATTGTTCTCTCTGCAAATTGGAATTTTATTTTAGTGTTGACGAGGGCCCCTTTAAATTTTCTATATTTTTCCTTAACCTCTGCATGTATTCAAATTGTATTTTGAATAGTGGGTTACTATGCATACATTTATAATAAGAAATGTATTGTTTTTATGTATGATTTAAAGGGACCATATCAGTTATAAAGGCATTGACAGAGCTTAGAGGCAGTTTACAGCATGCCCTGGGTGCTACCCGTGTGGCATCGGGGCATGCTGTGGGTGTTCAGGTGGCACCAGTCAATAACTGGGCAGCGGCGATATTTATCCGCTGCCCGGTTAGTGACACACAGATACAGATTGGCACAGCAAAAACTGGGAGCTCAATATTGCTGTTGCCCAGTTAGCTTCTGTGGGCTCGTGGGCTGTGCAGCCAACTCCGATATTGAATGCCGGTGGCCGGATATGGCCCCGGCATTCAATGTCAAGGATAATTCTTCAGCCTTTGTGGCTAGCTGCTGTAATCGTGCTAGCAAATGGCGCAGAACATTGGGCCCAAAATGTTTTAAAAGTATAAAAATAAAGAACAATTAAAATCTTCTTGTACCATTTTTCCTTGTGAAGCAGAATCAATAAAGGTAATGTATATTCTTATGTTTTGATGTGTTTTTGGTCTCTAGAAGGTTTATGTCATTGGACATTGTGCAGTGGCCTAGTGGCTCAGAGCTGTGCTGAGGGACTGATGTAATAAAGTGTGAGAGGCTAATACACAGCTCACTACAGCTTCTGTGAAGAGTTTGCTGTGCTGAGATGGCGTCCTACCCACATAAGAGTTTAGCACACAAGAAAACTGCGTAAATAGATGTATAAGATATTAGCTTGTTCATTTAAATTCAGTGATGATGAAGGTATTAGTTATTACTTCCAAATGCAAAGAAGTGCGCACAGAACCCAAGGGTTTATAATATGGTTTTCTAATGCTGGGAGTTTATCTCGTGATCTGAGGAGGAATGAAAAGCTAGCTCGTTTTTATGTGGTTAGTGTCGGGGAAGGATTTATAACAGTTTCTTTGCTTGCACTATCTACAACTTTTATTTTTTCTTGTTTTAGTGCTTCTTGTAGCTGAGGGCTAGAAGAAGAGCTGGAGAAAATTAAGAGAAAGCAGAGACAAATGAGACCTGGAGAGTGAGATAAGAGAGAGGAGGGCTGGGCAGCCTGAGCTGAGACGTCATCAGGAGATGCCACAGGCAGTGCATATTTCAGCCAAGGACAACGCTGCTGGGCCTACTGGGGATGGATGTAGTGCTGTTGGGAGTAGGCATGTAAATTTTCTGACTCATTTGTATGCCTAAAAGTTAAGCGTTCACACAAATGGTTGTGTACACTTACACCTAAAACTTAAAGTGTGCACAATTGATTTGTGCATTGTAGGCATCCAATTACAATGAATATAAAAAACCCCTTCAGTTTGTTTTTGATTAAAACACAGGACATTTTGGCCCTGTACATGTCTTGCTGGGAGGCACAGAATAAAGAATGAGACTGTGGCCATTTTATTTTATTTAACAGTATTTCTAAACCGCCTTATCATAATAATCAAGGTGGTATCACAGCAAACAATCTGGTAGTGTGAGTGTGTTATACATGCAGTGAGGGTGGAAATTTAGTTGGGTGTGTGTTGTATTGTGTGCTAGATTGGTTTGAGCTATGTACAATGTGGGCTATATACAGTGTTGCTAAAAACATTTTATATACATATAGTGCCATGACCTTGGCAGCTCACCAGGAACCTGGAAGTTCAGATAGCAGCACTGTGAAGGTCGAGGTGCACTGTAGTAGCAGTGAAGAAATTGGGCTGGAGGCAACAAATGCATATGTCCAGGAGATCAGACAATGGAAGATCAGAGGTGAAATTACAAGACTCAAAAGTGCTGAGAACAGATTCATGTAAAGTGACATTGAAAAAGTGAAAATGCTAAACAAATATTTCTGTTCTGTTTTTACTAAAGCAAATCCTGGAGAAGGACCACCTGTGATTGACAAATATACAAATGGAAATGGAGTAGATACTACACCATTCACAGAAGATGTTGTGTTTGAACAGCTTGCAGAACTGAAAATGGACAAAGTCATGGTACCAGATGGGATACATCCCAGGATACTGAAAGAGCTCAGAGAGGTTCTTGCAGGGCCTTTAAAGGATGTTTTTAATAGATCCTTGGAGACAGGAGAAAATCTGCAGGGCTGAAAAAGGGTCAATGTGGTACCTTTCCACAAAAGTGGCAATAGGGAATAAGTAGCAAACTACAGGCCAGTAAGCCTTACCTCAGTGGTGAGAAAAGTAATGGAGGCACTCCTGATAGAGAGAATAGTGGACTTTCTTGAAACCAATAGGTTGCGTGTTCCGAGACAACATGGTTTTACCAAAGGGCGATCATGCCAAACAAATCTGATTGAGTCCTTTGACTGGGTGACCAGAGAACTAGATCAAGGGCATGCGATAGATGGGATCTTCCTAGATTTCAGCAAAGCATTTGATACTGTTCCTCATAGGAGGATTATAAATAAACTGATAGGCCTGGTGATGGGTCCCAAGGTGGTGAACTGGATCAGAAATTGGTTGACTGACAGAAAACAGAAGGCGATGGTAAACAGAACTCACTTGGATAAAAGGAAGATGATTAGTGGCTTGCCCAAGGGATTGGTCCTGGGGCTGGTACTGTTCAATGTATTTGTAAGTGATCTTGCTGAAGGACTGAATGGAAAAATCTGTCTTTTTGCAGATGACATGGAAATTTGCAACAAAGTGGACTCCCCTGAGGGAGTAGATAACATGAGGAAAGAGCTGCAAAAGCTGGAAGAATGGTCTAATGCTTGACAATTAAGACTTAAATTTGAGCCATCACGAACCTAGCCCTATTCAGAAAAGCATTGAAACATCACCTGTTCCTAAAATGCTACCCAGAAACTAACTCAGGAAAGCACACAACGAGCACTCTGTCTCCCTGCCCAAACCGCCCCAACACTCAGACCCAGAAAGAGAATGGCTAGTCAGCTCATCTCCTCCTGACCCATACCCCCCTGACCCACGAACATTGTTAATATGTTAAGGATTTGTAGTAGTATAAGAAATAATTTGTAGATAGTTTCCCTGGTTACACCCATGTTACTACCCCGTTCACTGTAAACTCAATGTGGCTTGATGCATTGTAGTATGTCCTGTTCAATGTGCACCGCACTGATCTTAATAGCGCGGTATAGAAGAAATGTAAAATAAATAAATAAAATAAATAATGTGAAGAAGTGCAGTGCCATCTACTTGGGATGGAGAAATCTAAGGGAACTGTATGAAATAGGAGGCAATAGATTGCTGTGCATGGACCAGGAGAAGGACCTTGGCGTGATAGTTTCTGAGGATCTCAAAGTGGTGAAACAGTGTGACAAGGCGGTGGCCAAAGCCAGAAAGATGCTGGGTTGCATACAGAAAGGAATTACCAGCAGAAAGGAGGAGGTACTAATGCCACTGTACAAATTGCTGGTGAGGCCTCACTTGGAATATGGTGTTCAGTTTTGGATACTATATCTTGCAAAGGATAAAAAAAGACTGGAAACAGTTCAGAGGAAGGTGACCAAAATGATTTGGAGCCTGCGCCAGAAGATGTATGAAAAGAGACTCCAAGACCTAAATATGTATACTCTAGAGGATAGGAGGGACAGGGGAGATATGCTACAGACCTTTAAATACTTAAAGAGTATGAACAAACAAACCTTTTTCAAAGATGGGGAAGCCGTAATACTAGAGGCCATAACATGAAGCTGCAAGGGGGTAAAGTGAAAGGCAATGTCAGGAAATACTTTTTCACTGAAAGGGTAGTGGATGCTTGGAATGCCCTCTCGATGGAAGTGGTGGGGGCAAATACAGTGACAGAATTCAAAATGGCATGGGACAGACACAGTGGATCCCTTTATAGAAACTGGATAAAATAAAAATAAACTTAACTGTCTCTGATATCTCAACAAGTAGAGGTGACCTGTATGGAGTGGTGGGTACACCCCTAAACAAAGGCATGGGGAGGGATGACCGTCACAGAGCGGTGGGCACACCTACTCTTGCCACCTTGTTGGGCAGACTAGATGACCATGCTGGCCTATCTGTCGTCATATATTATGTTACTCTGTATGAGCAGACTGGAGAGCTGAGTCGACAGGGCCACGGCACATTGAGCAGCTGTGACCTAGGATAGTATAGGTGGGGCAGAGATTGAGGAGACAGTCAAGGCCTTGAACAAGTTCGTTGCTCTAAGAATAGAAATGGGGACAATGATGATCGCAAAGGGCGTCAGGCCACCATGGGAGACTTTAGAGGAACAAGAGCCTTGGGTAAACCCCGTTGTGTGGTTTTGGGCATAGAGGGGCAGCAGTGATATCAGGAGATCTCATGTGGGGCAATGGAAGACAGAGGGAATTGTGCACAAAGCAAAAGGTCCCTGGGGAAATTGGAAAGACAGTGCGGCATGAAAAGGATTCATTTTGGTAATAACCATGAGGTGAAAATAATGGGAATGGGTGATGTAAATATTAATATGGAGCAGCTGCAAGAAAGAATTTTTGCTACAGTCAGAATGAAAGTGAGTTTGAAAGAAAGTGACAAAGATTAGCAGGAAGTTAGATGTTTAATGCATATCTCTTTAGTGATGGTCACTGCAAAAATGCTAATAGGGGAATAAAAAAAATCTGTGAAGTAACAGCACTTCCCTATGCCTAATTCCCTTCCTCTACCTCCATTTCTTGAAGCCCTGATTATTCTATTACTTGAGAAAAAGCTTTTTCAAATCCAGGCTAAAATCCCACCTATTCAAAGCTGTTTTTGGATTCTGTTTAATACTCTTAAGTGTTTTTAATCATTTCCCTTAAGGAAAAGCCTCATCCCCTGTTTGTTCTGTTGGCTTCTCTTGAATAGACTGTAAGCTCTGTGGAGCAGGGACTGCCTCTTACATGTATGTGTTCAGCACTGGGTATGCCTCATAGCACGATGCAAATGATGAGCAGTAGCAGTAACACAAGAAGAGACGGATATAAGGGGATCACTTCTGTAAAGAGACAGGCTCCTAATATAAAAATCAAAATTGGGCGACTGTGAAGGAAAAAGACAGCAGTAGTGTCAGTAGTAATCGGTGCCTTTGGTGCAATCCCCAAAGACCCAAACCATCACCTAAGCACATTAGGCATCAATAAAATTTCCAGCCATCAGCTGCAAATAGTAGCACAGCCCATTTGTTGCCATGACAATACCTCCAAGTATTTTAGGCCGTTAGGAAAGATCTGATACTCAGAGACTAAAATCCAGTCACTAATGTCTAGTAGACTGTGCATAGTAATAGTAAAAATAAAAATAAAATAATGCACAGATAAAAGCCTACAATTCAAAATATGCTATGAATATATTTAGAGTATTTATTTATTTAACAGGTTTTTGTATGCTGCTTTATTATTTCAATCAAAGCAGTTTACATTGCCACTTAAACTTGGTAATGTGTATTAAACAGGGACATTGATAACTTGGATTTTTCTGAGGCAATGGAGGGTTAAGTGACTTGCCCAAGGCCACAAAGAATGCTGTGGGAAGTGAACCCTGGTCTCTGGGGTCCCAAGCCAGTGTTTTTAACCATTAGGCTACTCCTCCACTCCAAGTAGGACAAACCAAGTAGAAATCTCTCACTTGGTTTGCAGCTTGTCGTGCTGTGAGGGCTTGCGTGCATCAGTGATGCTGAGAGCTAAACTATTGGTAGTTTAACTACTGGCAGGGTCTCACAAGATGGACAGGTCTCAGCTGAGGTGCCAAACCAAGACAAACCACCCATCTGGGCAGCAGCAGAATGGGACAGTGTTGACGGCGGAGGATCACATTTTTGTGACAACAGCAACAACACCAAACTTAAACTGCGTGGAAGAAAGGCCCAGCAATCTACTTCTGTATCTTGCCATGAAAACCCAATGGATAGTTACAACAAAACAAATTGTGCTATGGTGCTGGAAGATGAGACCCCCAGGTTGGAAGGCACTCAACTAGCTACTGGGGAAGAGCTGAAGACTTTTCAGAGTAAAGCCAGCATTTATGATGTGGTTGGATCAAAGCCCTCGGGAAGTCTGACTGCTGATGTAGCTGCGCATGAAATGAGAGTCAGAAGCTGTAAAGATGTCTTACACATTGGAACATGGAACGTACAAAGCATGAACCAAGGGAAGTTGGAGGTGGTCAAGAATAAAATGGAACGTGTACAACTTGATCTGTTGGGTGTCAGCGAACTGAAATGGACTGGCATGGGGCACTTTACATCAGATGATCACATGGTCTACTATGCTGGAAATGAAAGACAAAGAAGAAATGGTGTTGCATTTATAATAAAGAAGAAACTTGCAAGAACTGTAATGAAATACAATGCAGTCAGCGAACGCTTAATCTCTATTCGTCTACGAGGATTGCCTATCAACACAACTATAATTCAAGTATATGCCCCAACAACAGCTGCAGAAGAGAATGAAATTGAAGAGTTCTATGAACAAGTACAAGCTGAAATTGACAGAACATGCAAACAGGATATCCTGATAGTCATGGGTGACTGGAACACAAACGTTGGCAACAAAGAAGAAGGCAAAGTAGTTGGAAAATATGGACTTGGCAACAGAAATGAAGCTGGAGAAAGACTGATAGAATTCTGCAAGACCAATGATCTATTCGTCTCAAACACCTTCTTCCAGCAACACAAGCAGCGACTGTACACATGGACTTCACCCAATGGATTGTATAAAAATCAAATTGACTACATCTGTGGAAGTTAACGATGGAAAAGCTCTGTAACATCAACAAAGACCTGGAGCTGACTGTGGTACAGATCATCAACTACTAGTATGCAAACTCCAGCTAAAGTTGAAAAAGAGCAAACCACTCATGAATGCAGCAAAATTTGACCTTGAGAATATACCACTGGAATTTAAAGACTGCCTGCAAAATCGATTTGCTGCTTTAGATACAAATGACAGAGCTCTGGAAGAGTTATGGAATGACATCAAGAAGGTTGTGTTGGAAGAAAGCGATAAGTCTCTACAAAAGGTGAAAAAGCAAAAGCGGCCAAAATGGATGACGGAAGAAACTCTGAAAATTGCCCAGAAATGCAGAGAAGCTAAAGCCAGAGGAGAAAGAAAGACAATCGCAGAACTCAACAGAGATTTCCAACATGCAGCAAGACAGGACAAGGAAAAGTACTACAATGACACTTGCAAGGAAATAGAAGCAGAAACTATTAGAGGAAGAACAAGATCAGCTTTCCTAAAGCTACGAGAGTTAAAGAAAAAGTTCCAGCCTCAAATTGGAATGTTACAAGATGCTCAAGGTTCTATGTTGAATGATGCTGAGAAGATCAAGAAAAGGTGGAAGGAATATACAGAGTTTTTATATGATACAGATCAAGTGAACCAACAGCCGTTTCAACCTGTACCTTATGATCGGGGAACCATTGGTGATGAAAGAAGAAGTTGAAGCAGCATTGAAAGCCTTATCAAAGAACAAAGCACCAGGCACTGATAGCATTCCCATAGAAGTATTGCAGAAATCTGATGCAGCTGTTACCGTACTCACAAGGCTCTGCCAAGAAATATGGAAGACAACATCATGGCCAACTGACTGGAAAAGATCTGTGTTTATACCAATACTAAAGAAAGGTGATCCAACTGACTGTGGAAATTATCGCACAATCGCTCTGATCCCACATGCCAGCAAGATTCTACTGAAGATCATTCAAAAGAGACTACAACCATACCTGGAACAAGAACTACCTAAAGTGCAAGCAAGGTTCAGGAAAGGGCGAGGAACGAGAGACATCACTGCGGATGTGAGATGGATCCTTGAAAAGACTAAAGAATATCAAAAAGATATCTATTTGTGCTTTATCGACTATAGCAAGGCTTTTGACTGTGTAAACCATGAGAAACTCTGGGCCACATTAAGAAGCATGGGTATACCAGAACACCTGATCGTTCTCTTGCGCAATCTGTACATTGATCAAGAAGCAACAGTTCGAACGGAACAAGGAGAAACAGAATGGTTTAAAATAAGCAAAGGTGTAAGACAAGGCTGCATACTTTCCCCCTACCTGTTTAATTTATATGCAGAACAAATCATCAGAGAAGCAGGATTGTATGAGGACAACAGAGGTGTGAAGATTGGTGGAAGACTCATCAGCAACCTTCGCTCTGCTGATGATACCACATTACTGGCTGAAAGTGAAGATGATCTGAAACATTTGCTTCTCACAATCAAAGAACATAGTCTCAAAATGGGCCTGCACCTTAATGTAAAGAAGACAAAGATCATGACAACTGGCATAATCAACAGGTTCATCGTTGAAGGAGAAGAAATTGAAATTGTGAACAACTTTAACCTACTTGGATCAACTATCAATAAAGAAGCAACAAGCAGTCAAGAAATCAGACGACGCATTGCTCTTGGCAGAATGGCTATGAAAGACCTAGATAAGATTCTCAAGAGCAGAGATGTCTCTCTCCATACAAAGATTCGACTTGTTCAAGCCATGGTATTTTCAATAACATCATATGGATGTGAAAGCTGGACAGTGAAAAAGACAGATAGGAAGAAAATTGATGCCTTTGAATTATGGTGCTGGCGGCGAATACTGTGTATACCATGGACTGCCCGAAGAACAAACCAGTCAGTACTAGAGGAGATCAAACCTAAGCTTTCTTTAGAAGCTCAGATGACAAGACTTCAACTTTCATACTTTGGACACATCATGCGAAGAGAGAGATCATTAAAGAAAGACATTATGCTTGGCAAGATAGAAGGTCAACGCAAAAGAGGAAGGCCAGCAATGAGATGGATCGATACAATAACAGCAGCTACGGGTACCAGTCTGTCAACAATGAGCTGCCTGACTGAAGACAGAACACAATTTAGGATAGCTATCCAGAGGGTCGCCATGAGTCGACTCCGACTCGACGGCACTTAACAACAACAACAATAATCGGGCAATGCCCAGGTTCTGGTACTGGTCCATATTTGTTCTGGGTCAGTTCACATTTCTTGCCTGGTGGCAAGATACAACAGCTTTTGCTGCTGTGTCTCTTCTTTATCCCCAGGATTATAGAGAGTTTTTCATGCTCATTCTTTGACTTTCTCTCTTAGTTCTGCGAAAGGTGGATCTCTGTCTCCCTCTCTTTCTTCCCTCCCTTCTATTTCCACGTTCTTTCCTCCCTCCCCTTCTTCCTTATTGCCACAGCAAAATTGAGCTTTTATTTAAAATATTACAGGATTGCATTTTTCATCATTCCCAGTCTCCCTTTATCCAAAGGGCATGATAAAACTACATTTCACAGCATCTATGTGTACAGCTGCAGGACCACCAATTTATTTATTTATTTTATTTATTTATTTAGACAATTTTGTATACTACCTTATCCTTCAATCAAAGTGGTCAACAAGACATTGGGAGTCATACATTCAACAGGAGGAGATACGATTCACATACGTAAAAAGCTTTGTGACATCATCTCATCCTGGAACGGGCGGAACTTGCTGTATTATACTGTACAGTGCTGATATCCTGCAACACTAGTGAGAGCGAACTCTGATCCTACAAAGCCCTACGCTACAGCCCAGATGACCCTGTAGAGAGTCAGGGCTGGAGCTGGTACTGTGTGAAGGGCAGGAGAATGGCTGCAGGGCTTTCGCTCAGCAAGTAGGAGACTGGCAGGAGATGGGTAGCTGGGGACGCAGTGCCAGCCAGTCAGGGGCAGCTCTATAATGAGGTGGAGTGAAGCAGCCACCTCAGGTGGCAAAGTTTTGGGGGTGGCAAAAAATGCTCGCAAAACAGCTGTCTCAAAGACTTAAAAAAAAAGGGTGAACAAGCTGCTGCCACTGCTTCTCTGCAGTGGCAGAATCAATCCCTCCACCCCACGCCACTTCTGCTGCTGTCCCAGATCCAAGGACACTGGGGCAGCGACAGGGAGCTCTAGCCATTGGCCAAAATGAAAAGCACAGTTTACAAGCCTTTGTTGGCTTGTAAGTCCCTGCTGGTTCTGCCCCCTCTGACGCGAAAATCATCATCAGAGGGGATGGGACGCATCAGGGCCTTCATGCTTGGGGGCAGGAGGACAAATGCTGACAACAGCGGAGGGGGAGGAGGACAAATGCTGGACAACAGGGGGGGCAGGAAGACAAATGTTGGACAAGGGTGGGGAGAAGGAAGACAAATGCTGGACAATGGGGGGGGGGGAGGGAAAGCAGTAAGACAAATGTTGGATGGGGAGAAGACAAATGTTGGACGGGGGGACAGAAAGAAAAATGCTAGACAACAGGGAGGGGAGCAAAAAAGGCAAATGCTGGATATAGGGAGGAAGACAAATGCTGGACAGAGGGGAGAAGCAGGAAGACAAATGCTGGACAACAGATGGGGGGGGGGGAAGCAAAATGACCAATGCTGAACTAGGGCCAGTGCTACCCAGTAAGCTGGGTAAGCGCAACAGGGAAGTGCCGACATCAGGAGAGTGCCGTCGCTATCTGCCTGTCCCCCACTCCCCATTCAGGATGGCCTGCAGAGTGCTGGTGGCTTATTGGAGAGCCTGACTGCAGGACACGCTGCTCCCATGGGCAGAAAGCTGTGAGAGGCCACAATCACTACTCACAGCCTTCTGCCCACAGGAGCAGTGTGTCCCGCGGACAGGCTCTCCACTAAGCTGCCGGCACTCCACAGGTCATCCTGAGTGGGGGCGAGCGGACAGTGACGGCAGCCTTCAGATGTCGGCTCCTGCAGGCAGGCTCTGTTTCTCAGGGCCACAGTCAGGGCTTGCACTGCTCATGCCTGCAGGACATACTGCTCCTGCAGGCAGAAGGGTGTGGGGGGGGGGGGCCAATGATTGTGGCCCAGAGATCAGAATCTGCCAGTGGGAGCAGCATGTCCTGTGGGCAGGGGCTGTGCAAGGCCAATTGTAATCTGCCTCTCTGGGCTAGGATCACTTCATGCACAGCCCCTGTCCATCATTCTACTCCACAGGCTGACTCTACCTTGTACATACAAGAGGTGGACAAGAAGGGACATTGGGAAGTGCATGTGGTTGGGCACAGTGAGTCAGAAGGGAGCTGCTGGTGCGGGGGGGGGGGGAATAGGGAGGCAGCGAGGATAAGATTGAGATGGCGGGCTAGGAAGATAAAGGGAGATACTGGACATGGAAAGGGACAAAGGGAGAAGCAAGGAGGGGAGATGCTGGACATGGGGCAATAAGGGGAGAAGGAGATGCAGGTCATGGGGTAAGAGAGGGAAGAAGATGGACATGGGGTAAATAGGTTGAGAAAGATGGAAAGATGCTGGGCATGGAAGTAATAGGGAGGGGATGGGATGGTATGGAGATGGGGTAGATGCTGGTTGCAGGGGAGATAGGAAGGCAGAGGGCAGACATGGAAGAAAAGAGAGAGTGGAGGTACTGGATAGAGGGAAAGAGAGAGAGAGACACTGGACGATGGGGGGAGAGATGTCAGACATGGAGGAGGAGAGAGAGTGAGCAAAAGACTGGGGAACCATGGACCAGGGAAGAAGAGCTGGGGAATGGAAGGACTGGGGTGGAGGTTGAAAAGCGGTAGGTAGATGGGGTAAAAAGAGGGAGACTGAGAACTGGATAGTACGGAGTAGTGAAATCTGGGCAGTCAGAGAGAGAAATAAATGGAAGAAAACTGAAAGGAAAATAAATCAATATCAAAGATGAAAGGAAGTGAAGAAAACAAAAGGAGAAATAAAAAATGGCAGATTGACTAGAGACTGTAGAAAGAAAGCTAAGAGAAGACAGAGGAAAGCAGAAGCCTCAGATCAGGACCTGCATGATCAGAGAATAAAATGGTCAGACAACAAAAAGTAGAAAAATAATTTTGTTTTCATGCAGTCTGGCTTCTTGGGATTTCAGTTTAATTTTTGTCTACATATTTTTATTTTTACTTTAAGCTGTGGTCACTTATTCTGTACTTGGTGAGGGTTTGTGTTCTGAATATGTGACCAAGGTCAGGTGTTCTGTTAACATGGAGCTTGTATGTAGTGATGTGTACTGTAGTAATCAGAATTGTTCAGATTTTCAAAATAGGTGTTTGGATGTTCCAGGGCCCACTGCAGTATTTACAGTGATGCTTTTTTTGGTGGGCTCCTTTTGTGAATTTTGGAAGTAGGTGCTGATATAGTATGTTATGGTAGATTTGCTCTATAGATCCTCAGTGACTTTGTTGTAGGGTCTTGTATTACACAATATGCCTGGTACTGGAGAATATTTGTTGTTGTTGTTGAGATGATCAGAATCAGAATTTTTTTTTAAGATATTGAGTTCTGTGGGTGAATGTCCTAGTTCTGTTTTGTCCCTGCTGTTGAGGGGGGGGGGGGGGGGGGTTATTTGGATGCAAAATATATGTTGAAAAAGAAAAAGCAAGAACCATAACGCAGTTTATAACAACAAAATAAAAACAAGTTATAATTTAGTTTTATAAACTGTGCTGCGGTTCTCACTCTTTCTTTTAGTTCCTTGGTGTGCAAACATCTTACATTTCCTCCATTTAATCTATTCTGCATTTTGGTTTGGTTCCATCCCTGACTGGAGTATTGAAAAAGCCCCCCGCCCTCCCTCACTACAGGGAGGGGGCATCATCTCATCCCTTGCCTCAGGCAGCAGATTGCTTGAGCCGTCCCTGGGAAGGAAAGCCATGCCCAAGTGCACATGTGCTTGGAAAGGAGCTTCTGCAGGTTTAAGTTACTGCCAATGTCTGTTGTTGCTGCTGAGAGGAAACCCCAAGTGTTGGTCTGAAGCTGATTTTTCTCAGATTAGGTCTCAGGGCACACTGGGTGGGAAACACTGTGTTCAGCGAATGTGGCTGGATGCAAGACCAGGAGTCACATGGTCAGCCTGCTTTTGTTTCAGCCTGCTATGAACTATGCATATGAGTAGTAGAGATTGTTGGACCCTCCCTGCCTGAAATCCCTTTTTTAGATACCGCGACAATGCCTCCCCCCTCCTCCACCTCAGTGGCAGGAAGGGGAGAGGAAATCAGAGATGGAATGATCCCTTCCTATGAGCTGCTGGTGAAATGCCCCCAGTCCTGGAATAAAAGCTGCCCTACCTGTGCAGACTCTGCCTCAGTCATTCTCTCTCCTGCTTTTCTGGGGAGGATTTGCTCTCTCTTCTCTCTCTCTCTGTCTCTTTCTCGGGTTGAGGCCTCAGCCTCTGCTTCTCTCTCAATGGCGGAGGCTTGCAAAGAGGAAGGAAATGTTCCAGTGGAGGAGAGAGCAAAGGGAGGAGGGATTTAGATAAGAAACTAAATAACTAGAAGTGAAACCCCTGTGCCATCTTCGGAATGGCAAAAAGCTGCCGAGATTCCACTTACAGTACAGCTGCCAACCAGCTCCATGCCAGGAGGAGCAGAGATCCAGGTCTCGTTTTCTAAATCCAAACTCAAAGGAGAGTGAGGAAGCAACTGCAGCAGGCGAGTTATGGTGATGTATAGAAAGGATTTAAAACTTTGAAAACAATTTTTTAGAACTAAAATGTCATTACACACCTCTTAGACCAACTGGAGGAAATTGCCTATTGGTTCCAGGAGCATAAACTCGTGCTGAAAGCAAAAAAAATCTGCAGTTTGGCTCAGTAAAGATGATTCAGCGGTTTGTGATTCTTCTCTTGGCATAGTTGGATCCCTTATTCCTGTTAATTTATTTATTTCATTTATTTATTTATTTATTTAGCTGTGTTAAAGATAAGATTATCACACTGGGATAGGGAATTGATCTTTAACCCACGTATTGCTTCTCTCGTGCAGAAATCTTTCTACGTCCTGCCATTGCTTAGATCTATTAGACATTATCTAGATGGAAAATCGCTTAGAGCCCTGATTCATACCCTAATTTTAAATCATTTAGACGGTTGTAACTCCCTGCTTTTAGGGCTTATGATCTATTCAATGAAATGTCTACATTTAATCCAGAATGCAGCGGTCAATTTGATATATAGGGTAAAGCGAAACGACCTTGTTACTCCGCTACTGATCAAGGAACATTGGCTGCCGATTCCCCAGTGCATAATATTCAAAACCCTGATGCTTTCACATTGAGCGAGGTTACATACCTGTAACAGGGGTTCTCCGTGGACAGCAGGATAAGTCAGCCACACCTGGTGACGTCCTCCGGGCACCGCCGAGATCGGAAGTGCTCTCCAGAGCTCAGAAAGGTGAACCTTTCTGAGCATGCTCGAGTAGCCCACCTCACAGGTCCGCCCCTAGCCTGGTCAGTGTGTTCCTAGCTAGACTTTCTGGCTAGGGAGAGAGATCGTTCAGACAGACCTCCTCAAGGGGAGGCAGGTGGGATTGTATGGCTGACTTATTCTGCTGTCCACGGAGAACCCCCATTACAGGTAAGTAACCTCGCTTTCTCCATGGACAAGCAGGATTGCGTAAGCCACACCTGATGCCTCTCTAGCTGCGCGGACGCGTGCTGAGGTGGAGGAGGGAGGCGTGAACAGAAGGCTACAGAGACAGGAGTCAGGGAATGCATTTAATGTGAAGAGCCAAAGGGGTGTGCAACAATGCAGTAACAGTGCCGAAACAGTGGCAAACAAGCAAACCAGTGAAGAACGTGGTGCAACATAAACAGGCAAGAACAAGGTGCTTGAACAATCACCGTGATAAGCGCTATAGCAGTTATGACCCGGGGTACCGTGTACTGCTCCGGGTTATGTCCTTTCCGTAGTTTGGGCCTCGAGAGTGGCCGTGGGCCCTTCCAACGTTGTGGCTAGGATGGCATTGCCAGTACGCAGTCCTCCTATGACCTGAGGTCGAGGCAGTAGTGTTTCTGGAACGTGTGCGGAGAGGACCATGTGGCCGCTTTGCAGATGTCGAACAGGGGGACCGAGCGAAAGTCTCCTGGGGATGTTTCAGTCAGCAGAGGAAAATGCAAGATGGAATCCTTCTCAACACTAGATTAGCTTTGAAATATAACATTCCTAAAGAGTAGATAAGGAGGGATCTTGCTAAGCTTTAAGAATGGTAAAAAATTTGGCAGCTGAGATTTAACATCTAGTGATGTAGAGTCGTAAGCAGTATGGAGGGAGCTGGGCAGGAAAATTAGGTCTAGGGTATTACTTTTTATGTGCATGTGACTATTGATGATTTGGTGGTGATCCATATCTTCAATGGAGTTGAAGAAGGATGTTATGTGAGTATTAGTCAAAGATGGTAAGTTGAAGTCACCTAATAAGATCAGGGGTTTTGAGTCAGTGGAGGAGCCAAGTAGTTCAGTTAGCATGTCCAAGTTGTCAGGTTTAGGGTCAGGCGGTCTGTAGGCTAGGCATATGCGATATTGATTTATTTTTATAGTGAGGGTATCTTTTTATTTTTATTTATTTAAAAGGATTTAATATAATGCTTTATCTTTAAATCAAACCGGTTAGCACATCAAACAATCAAGAGTGGTAGGGTGAATACATGCAGTGGATACATCGACTTGTGTGGTGTGGGTGAGCAGTGTGATTAACTGGTGAGCTATATACATTGTGAACTACGAACAGGGGCTATATAAATTGTGAGCTATGAGCAGGGGCTATATACAGGTAGCAAAGAGCTATATACATTGTAAACTATGAACAGGGGCTGTATACAAGTAGCATGGGGGATGCAGGGGTCATTTATAGGTTGGAGAAGTCTGGTAGCTGATTCATGTGAAGTCCTTATAGTGTTCATGGCTTGTGTAAATGGGCTCGTCGGGTGATTGGTGTGATTGGTGCTTGGTGGTCTTCGTTGAATTGTTCAATGAATAGGGCAGTTTTGAGCAGCTTTCTGAATTCTTTTATATCAGTTGTTGATCTTAGAATATCTGGGAGGGCATTCCAAATAGCGGGTGCAGCAAGAGGGAAGGCTCACATGGATGTGGTTTGTTGGTTCTTGTGGAAGAGTAGGTGTTGGTATTTTGTTTTTGGTTCTGTTTCTGTCTGGTCTTTTGCTTGCTTTGGTTCCGATGAGTTCCTGTAGTATTCCTGCTGACATATTGTTTTTAATTTTGAAGATGGTGAGTGCTGATTTATATTTTGCCCGTGAGGAGATTGGTAGCCTGTGCAGATCATGTAGTATTGGAGTTATGTGGTCTTGTATTGAAGCGCTAGCAATAATGCAGACTAGCGGTGTTCTGGACTATTTGTAGGGGACGGGTGGTTTGTTTAGGTAGACCTTGGAATAGGATGTTACAGTAATCCAGCACAGGTGTAATGATGGCCTGGCATATTGTGCGGAAATGTTCCTTATTGAGGAGGGGTTTTAGTCTCCAGAGCATTGCGAGTTTGAAGAAGGCTGATTTGGATATCTTGTTGATATGTGGTTGGAGGGTGAGCTGCTTGTCTAGAATCACTCCAAGATATTGGACTTTGTCTTTTATTGTAATCATTGTGTTGGATATGTTGATAGAAGTAGGAGGAATGAATGTGGAGTCTCTCATAATGATGATTGCTTGAGATTTTTTTATGTTGATGTTTAAGTTGTTGTTAGTAAGCCAGGTTGTTGTTTCATGAATGCAGGTTGATATAGTGGTGTAGTTTGGGGAGTCCAGTTGAATAGGGGTATATGCCATGATATCATCAGCATATATGGCATATTGTATCTTGTATTTGTTGAATATTTTACATACAGGCTGAATATAGATGTTGAAGAGAAGAGCTGATAGTGATGAGCCTTGGGGAACTCCTTGAGTGGTACTGAAGGGCACTGAAGTGAGGTTCCCAGATTTTACTTTCTGTTGTCTATCTTCGAGGTATGATTGGAGCCATTTGATGGTGGTATCTTGTAGACCAATCTCCATTAGTCGCTTCAAAAGGATGTGATGGGAAATTGTGTCAAAAGCGGCTGATATGTTGATAAATATTAGTAAGAAGCCTTGCTTTCTCTTGTCTATTCCTTTGATTAAGTTGTCGAGTAGATGTATGAGAAGTGTCTCAACACCATGTTTTGGACGAAATCCGTGGTGGGGATCAAGTGGGGCAAATTCGTCAATATGATCTTGGAGCTGTCTCTGTACAATTTTTTGGGTTATTTTTGCCAGGAATGGGAGGCTGGTTATTGGGCGGTAAGTTGAAGGATCGGTGCTATTAGATGAAGTGGTTTTAGGGATGGGGCAGATAATAGATTGCTTGAGTACTTTGGGCATGTAGCACTGAGTGAGAGAGGTGCTTACTATCTTTTGGATGAATGTGTTGAGTTCTTCTTTGGTGGATTTAATCCAAGTCACTGGGCAGGGGTCCGATGGAGAGGTGGTGGTGTTTGGGGCAGTGATGGTTTGTTCTATTTGTTTCATTGATGGGATGCAGAAGTTCTTCCATTGATTGGTAGCTGTAGAGCCATCTTCAGTTGCTGTGTCCATAAGAGAGATGTTCTTTTGGGATGTGGTAGTACTATTCTTGGCTATTAGATAATCAGCAAAGGTTTGTGAGTGCATCTTGCTTTCGTCTTTCATGGTCGGGTCATTTGTTAGGGTCCGAACGATGTTGAAGAGTTCTTTAAGTTTATTACAGGCTTTTAGTACGAGGTTTGTGTGGTATTGTTGTTTATGTTTGTTTATTAGGTTATTGTAGTCTTTTTGCTTCTCCTTGTATTGTTTCAGAGTAGTTTCTGCTTTGTTCTGTCTCCAGTGACGTTCAAGTTGACGTTCTATGTTATCTATGTTGTCTGAAGATATTAAAGATGCTTTCAGGGATACTTTTGAAATGATGAGGACTCCTCCTCCTCTTTTAGATGACCTATATGTTTAAAAGATTTCATATCCTGGAGTCTTTAATTGGTTGATTAGAATTCTGTCTGTGTCAGTTAGCCAGGTCTCAGTTATAAAGACAATATCAGGAGCTTGGTCAGATCGAAGGTCCTGGAAGATTGGTAGTTTATTTCTCATTGATCTAGCATTGACAAGATAGTATGTAATATGATTAGATTGGTATAGTGATAGTTTTGGAAGAGGTGGAGGGTTTGTTATTGTCTGTATGTTGATTAGTCTGGTGTGATTTGCTTTTTGGCTGTGCTCAGGATTGTAGAATGAGGGTAGAGGTTCGGGCTATAAATGATAGGGATAGTATAGGGGCATGAGGGGTTTAGACTCTGGATTAATGCAGAAAAGGTGATTATGAGGTAGCAGAGGCAGAGTATTCTTGATATTATTATGTTTGGGGTTGTCATGTTTGGTTCTAGTTGTGCTTATTTGCACTAAGGCAAAAATTGGTGTGGTGCTGCAGGTGAGAAAAGATTGGTTCAGGCTAGCAGTGTGAGGTGCAGTTCTTGAATGAGAGCGGTTTCAGTTGTATTAAGATATGATATATATGTGTGAGAAACTCCAGTGATAATACATCTGAAATGGAATCTATGTAGTTGGCCAAGTAAAGCGCAGTTGATAAAGACTGTTGCTCTAATAGGACCTATGTAACAATATTTCTCATGAAGCAAGTAATTTCAGGGTGGCAACAATGTTTCAGAATATTATAGATTGGTAGGCAAATGTTATATTCTACAGTTACAAGCAAAGGAGGAAAATTTTAAAGATATTTTAAGCAGACTACATAATGGGTCCCGAGAAATCTAAGGGGAAGGGGAGGGAGGGCGAAGCTGCACGTTGCTTGTATACATGAGGATAATTAGCATATAAATAAGACAACCAAGTATGTATAGGTTTGCAATAAACTTAGTGCAAGCAGTCTTACTATCCGCATTGTTCAGTTAATTTAAAGACTTACATCTTTGTAGCGGGGGGTTCTTGCGTTGATCTAATGTTGATGTTGAGGTTGGTGTCCCGGTTAGGCCTTGTTGGAAGGAGCTGGAGGGGGGAGGCTGGTCTTGCTTCTCTCACGAGGCTGGGAACATGGGACTTGGTTTAGTCAGAGAGAAGAGGCCGTTTTATCCACCTCTATGCCTTTTTTAAAGTGTTACAATCCATTAAATTTAGTTTTAATGCAAATGCTGTATGACTTTGATTCCATCTTCCAGCTATATAGGGATCCTCTGTGTTTATCCCAGGTCTTTTTGAATTCCATCACAGTTTTTGTCCCCACCATCTCCAGCAGGAGGGCTTTCCAGACATCCACCACACTTCTCATGAAAAAGTATTTCCTGATGTTGCTTTTAAATTTACTTCTGTGCGGCTTCATTTCATGTCCTCAAGTTCTGTAACTATCCCATTGCTGGAAAAGATTTGTTTGCTCATTAATACCTTTCAAGTATTTTAACTTCTATATCTCCCCTCCTCTAAGATCTTCAAGTCTCTTCTCATACATCTTCTGATGCAGACCCCATAACATTTTGTTTGCTTTCCTTTCAACCACTTCAAGTCTTTTCATATCCTTAGTGACCTCCAAAACTGAACACAGTGCTCCAAATGAGACCTCACCACTGACTTATTCAGGGCTCTTATCACTTCCTCCTTTCTGTTGGTTATGCCCCCTCTCTATGCGACCCTACATCCTTCTGCCTTTGCTCATATTGTTTTACCACCTTAAGATCCTCAGGTACTGTTACCCCGAGGTCTATCTCTTGATCCATGGAGATCAACCTCTCTCTTCCTACCACATATAGCTCCTTAGGATTTCTGCCCCACATATACATCGCTCTACACAGCTTCATATTAAAGCATAATTGCCTAGCAGTAGCCTTTGCTTCTAATTCTTTGTAGATCACTTCTCATTTTGTCTATGCTCTCTGGGCTGAATAGTTTTATATATGTAGCCTTTGTCAAATTCATTTTGACAGATCAAATCAGCCAGTCACGATTTCCAGTTTAAGCCCTACCCAGTTTAAGCCAATCAGATTTCACTTTTGGTTCATGCTACCTCTCGCCCACTTCTGCCTATATTGATGATGTCACAGAAAGTCAACATCCATCATCACAATAACATGGAGGCCCTAATATACGTCCCCCATCCACCATGTTGGATGACATCAGAGGAAATTGCATTGACATGGTTGGATGTATGAAAAATGATGAAATGGTGTTGCATTTTGTAAAAAAAATAACCAAGAAAACAGTGTACATGTATATCTTTTCAAGCCCTGTTTCATAACCTTCAGAGGTGGGCGTTCTACAAAGAGTGCCAACTGTTTCTTATTAAAGTTCCCTGTATTAAAGGGCATTATGAAAAGAAATCACAGGTTTGTTGCCTTTTGTCTGTTTAAAAAAATATTTTATTAAAAACAAATAATAATACACATTCAACCAATGGTGTCTTATAAAACCACACTTTTAAAGGGGGAGGGCTTTGGTTTTCAGCGGCTTTATGTATGTCAAGCGCTTCCAGGGAGAGGGATTCTTTGGATTTGTGCTGTAACTGCAGATCTCTGCTGCTACCAGTCAGAGGCACCAGAATGCTGTTTTCTTCAAGAGACCAAGCTCCATCTCTAGGACTATCGATCAACGTGTGGCTGTGATCACCACCCTTTCCCTCCTGTCTGTCTGCAGGGATCTGATCTCCCACGGGCAGACAGGAGAGGAAGACCAGTGATTGAAGTGCTGTTCTGCCCAAGGGGAATGTGATCCCTGTGGGTAGCCTGCTGCCTGCTAGGTCACGGCCTTCCCCTACTTCTGCCTATGGGAGTCAGACCCTCGCAGACAGAAGTAGGGGAAAGCCACGATCATGGCAGCAACGTTTTGGTAGGGCCAGAGCCTGTGTGGCCCATTCCTTTCCACCACCTCTGCTCACAGTGCTGACCATTGTGGAGGACATATTGAATTCAGTCAGAATTTGAATGAACTCTTTCCCACCTCTAGGTTTCCTCTGCTGGATAACCCCATGAACGAGGCCATAGCCACTAATAGGGTACCACTTGAACCCTACACAAAAGACCATTAGCATCCTTGTGCTTGGATAGCTTATCGAGCAGCACTTCTGTGCTTTCCCTATGATGTGCACTGATTGCTTTTAGCACTTTTTTAAAGAACTGGATCTAGAGAACATTTATATAGCAGTGTCATTGCCGGTCTCTCATCTTCTTTGAGTTGAAATGCCATACCATTGTTTTAGCTGTCTAGACTGGAATCTTAATAGCACTTTGTGTCTGTGTGTAGAGCCTGCAGTACAATAGGATCAGACACAGAAAAATGATTTCTGAATGAGTATCAGACTTTGCTAGTGCTGTCTGCTAGAAGAGGAGTCAAAAAAGGCTATTTTCACACTGTGCTATGTGCATGTTCCCTGTTAGTGTCCCTAAATGGGGGCACTATTTTTCCTGTGGTACAAGTCAGCCACATTGATGATTTCAAGTTCAAATTCAAATTTCTTCTTTATTTTTTCTTTTTCTGTCGTCATATTTCTTTTTTTTTTTAATCCTTTATTTAAATTTTCAACATACAGACAGCAACAAAAGAAAAAACACAACAAGAAACAATAACAACATCCTTCCCCCCTCCTCCCCCAGTACCTTTGTCCCGTCTCCATGGAAAGCAGTACATCCCCACCGCCATCCCAACATGATACCCCTCATACAAACAAAGAAAAGCGGTTAGATACAAAACAGGGCAGACAGGTCCAGTAATCCCACAGTACAGACCCCTACACTTACATACTTAATCGAGCTTTTGCAACATATTCATCTAAACACATCCACTTGTCTGGGACTATATCGCCCATAAATCCACCCTTACTCCCCAATAGATCAGAGACGTGATCCTGCGCCTTCTCATAACTGGCATAGAGACACACCATGTTCCACCACTGGTGGACATCTAGTTTACTAGAGTCTTTCCAACAGACCAAAATGTGCTTTAAAGCTATGGCAACTAAAAAGTCTAATAAAAAGCGCTTTCCTTTCATGTCGGGAAGGCCACTCATTGAAGAGCACAGGATCACTACCTGCCAAGTAAGGGAAAATTGGAAACACAGAATCTTTTGTATCTTATCCCAGACAGAGAGCCAAAAGGAATGAACGTAAAGGCAATCAAAAAACATATGCTTAAACGTTCCAGGTCCAAGAGAGCAAGACCAACATAAGTTACCAGATCCGGGGTTCCACCTAGAGAGCCGATTGGGAGTGATAAAAGCGCGATGTAACAAGAAAAATAAGGATTGCGTTATAGCAGCTGCTTTAGAAACCCTGCTGACCCTAGACCACAATAACAACCAGTCGTGAGAGGAGATTTCCACCCCTAAGTCAACCTCTCAACTCCTACGACACACCTGTGGGGAGGAGGCCCCCTCTCGCAAATAAGCATAAAACTTGGATGCTGCACCAGACTTACCAGAATATGAGAGGGCCAACTCATGTACACCCCAGGACGGTGCCAGCTTCCCACTTATCACCCCAACAGTAGAAAGACAGCTCTTTAATTGGATCCACTGAAATTGCCATGCTGACGGCAACGCAAACTCCTGCTGCAACCTGCCCCAGGGTTTCCACCCCCCTACCTGAAGCAATTGACCAACTGTCCAAATACCCTTAGCCTGCCACTGCCGCCACCCTATAGTTTTACGCCCGATTTTAAATATGGGATTCAACCAAATTGGCATCAAAGAGGATACCGGGTTCTCGGAGGCCATAACTCTTGCTAAATATTGATAAGTCGATTGAGTTGCCGCAACTATTACCAGGGCAGGGGAGGAGACCGGGCACACCATACCAACCAGTATATCTAAGGGAATCGGCTCTACTAGCCGCCTTTCAACCTCAACCCAGGCCGGGCACGAACCCCGCTTCTCTCGTGGACACACAACGCACCTTGCTTGAGCATGAACGCCTGATGATAGCGATAGAAATCTGGAAAATTTACCCCACCCATACCTTTACCTACTTTTAACTTACCGAGAGCTATCCTGGGGGGCTTCCCTTGCCACAGAAAAGTGACTAATGTCCTCTCCCACCCCTTGTATACGTACTGGGGGAAAGCAATCGGCAACATTTCTAAAATATAATTTATTTTGGGCGCAAGAACCATTTTGATAGACTCCATACGCCCCCACCACGATAAATGCAGGGGGGACCATTTGATCGAGAAAGTCTGTAACAACTCCTCTATATGCTTTCGATTAAGCTGAAGAGTCTCATCAAGAGAACAACAGAATCGTACTCCGAGATACTTAATCGCCTTCATTTCCCAGAAAAAAGGAAAATCCTTCACATCCTCCGAATAAGTGACTCTATTCATAGGGAAGGCAACAGACTTGGTCCAATTTATTTTATATCCAGACACCTTCGAATAACTATCTATAACCCTCAGAATCTCCTCTAAAGAGCTGGGTTGTGAAAACAGCAACAAGTCATCAGCGTAGGCCGCCAGCTTTATCTGAAGATCCCCAATCCAAATGCCACGGATCCTCTCCGAATGTCGGATTAGTAGCCCCAGGGGCTCCAAGGCTAGATTAAATAGGATCGGCGATAAGGGGCAACCTTGCCTTGTCCCTCGATGTAGTGAAAAGGGAGCAGACAGCAGTCCATCTACAAGGATACCAGCCTGCGGGGCAGAGTACAGGACCTGAATTAGTCTAATGAAGCCATCCTTGAAACCGAACCATCTCAAGACCCTGAACAAAAAGACCCATTCAAGCCTATCAAAGGCTTTTTCAGCATCCAAGGAAATCCCCACCAAGGGAGTACCAGACTGTTCCGAAGCGGCAAAGAGATTTAACAACAACCGAGCATTATCCGACGTCGCCTTCCCGGGCATGAAGCCACATTGATCAGGGTGAATCAGATCGGCCGACACCCTCTCTAACCTATTTGCCAAAACGGCGGCAAAGAGCATGTAATCAGCATTCAGTAATGATATCGGCCTATAATTCTCCACCTTAAGGGCATCTCTACTGGGCTTTTCCAATACCACTATTGTAGCTGCATTGAAACCCCCCACTGAGGGCATCTGTTCCTGCAGAAGCTGAAAATATTTAGCCACAAAAGGGAGAAGTACCCCTTGAAACACTTGATACAACTCGATAGGTAGGCCGTCAGGACCCGCTGCTTTCCCTTTTTTAGCCGCTTTAAGAGCAGTGCGGAGCTCACCCAAAGAAAAGGGCGCTTCCAGATCCAGCGCTTGTTGCTCAGAAAGAGAAGGATGCGGAATACGCTCCAAAAAAACATCGCACTCCTCCCCATTGTCCCCACCCTCCGAACTATACAACCCGGCATAGAAGGCCCTGAACGCTTCAGCTATATCCGGTGTCTTAGTGAGCAGGGTCTGGGTGCTTGATTGGAGTGCGGCCACCTTAGCCCTCTCTGCTCTGGGATTCAAAGTTGTCGCCAACAACCTACCTGCCTTGTTTTGCTCCCTATAATATTTGGCCTTAGATGCATGCGAAAGCTTTTCAGCTTCCAAGCTTAATATATTATTAAATTGAAATCTTAGCTTTTGCAAATGCAACAAGATACAGGGATCCACTCTCCTTCTTAACAACCTCTCACCCGCCCGGATTTGAGTCTCCAGCTCACTCAGTGCTAGCTTCCGGCGACGGGCCACCCTAATAGAAAAGCTGGTGATTCTAGCCCGCAAGAAGGCCTTAAAAGCCTCCCACCATGCCCATCCAGAAGTGGCCTCAGGAAGATTCACCGAGAAGTACTCTTTTATTACTCCTTCCAAGTACACACGGAACTCCTGGTCTGAAAGCAAAGACCTCTGAAAGAACCACCCAGAACTCCTGTCAGGGGAAGAATCCGGTAGGAAAGACAGGAAAACAGCCGCATGATCGGAGACCGTACACGCCGCAATTTGTGCGTCCTCCACGTGGGCCACGAGAGAACTGGAAATCAGAAAAAAATCAATCCTGGAATGTGACCCATGCGGAAGAGAATAGAAGGTAAACTCCTTCTGAGAGGGGTGGAGCAACCGCCAGACATCTACTAGATTCATCTCCTGCACCAGACTATTGAGCACCGTGGCCGCACGACTAACTCTTATGGAACGATAGGGTTGGTGATCTATTAAAGGATCCATTACGAGACTGAAATCTCCCCCCAAAATAAGGTTACAATGGGTAAGATCTTGTAACTCCTCCGCTACCTCATGAAAAAAGGAGACATCATCAATATTCGGACCGTAGACATTCATTATGCCAAAAGTTCGATCCCGAACCCTCAGACGGGTTTTCACCCATCTCCCGCCCGGGTCTGCCCGAGTTGACTCAATGACTGGCTGTAGAGCCTTCCGAGCCAATATCAGCACCCCATTTTTCTTATGACAGGCCCCAGCCACCCCGATCAGCATGTAAGTCCCCCCCCCCAACCTTTGAGCCTCCCCTAACGGGAGACGGGTCTCTTGCAACAGTACAACGTCAGCTCTCATCTTCCTACAATATAACAGTATCTTATTACGCTTAATGGGGTTATTGATTCCCTTTACGTTCAGAGACATGAAATTAAGTGATACCATCACAGCATCGTAGTATCATACCATACAAGGTAGGGCACAATATAAAGCTCAAAACAGACCCCCCATGGAGACAACTGAAACCCAAACCCATCCTTAAAGCAAAAACTACATGAGTGAACCATCCTGAACAAGACTACACCCTGATCCTCCCCCAACCCAATATGACCAATAAGCACTCCCCCCTACAAACATACTCAAGCAAACGCACACACCCCTATCTATCCCACGACCCGACTACCTCTACCCATACACACACTCAAACCTGACACACAAACCCACACAGACTGATACCCCCCAGTGCCCGACTCCCCCTCCCTCCCCCCACATTACTCCCCCCTCGCTCCCCCCCCCACCCCAGCCCCCCCAGAGAATACCTTATACGAATAACTGAAAAGAAAGGCAAGGAAGGTAAGGCCGGAGTCCGGGGGAGGGCCCAGGGAAGGGACACCCGGCTCAAACATAAGGAGGGGAAGGAAGGAGCAGTATCCATCCAGTCGCTTAAACTGCAAAACCCCCAAAACCTCGGGGAAAAAAACAGACTCCCACCCCCCCACCCCCACAATCATCCAAACGCCCCTACCCAGAGACAACACACATGATCAGCACAGAATTAGCAAAGAGCCACAAAGTTACTGTCTCCCAAACTCAACAGGTGCTCATGCAGTCTGTGTGCCCAGCGGCACCCTGAAAACCATGTCCCAAACAGCTAGCTCAGCGCATCAATATGGCCTCCTGTTCTTCCACAAACTGTAGCAAGGCATGCGGGTCCTCAAACGTGCGTGTTTGATTGTGAAGAGTCACCCGGAATCTCGCTGGAGCAAAGAGTCCGTAGCGCGCCTGGAGCTGCTGCAAACGGGGACGCAGAGCCAACATCTGTCTCCTTTTCTCTACTGTCACTTTGTTGAAGTCAGGGAAGAAAGAAATGTTACGGCCCTCGATGCTGACTGGAGCAAAGGCCTTTGCCGCCAACATGATTTGCAAAGCCTGCTGGTGCCTCAGCACTCTCAATATAATGGGCCTCGGCTGCTTAGTATGTGGCCCCGAGTGTACTGGAACACGATGTGCCCTTTCAATTTCCAGCGGGGGATTGAAATCCAAGCGTAGGAGCTTCGGCAATTGCGCATGCAAAAAAGCCAGCATTTTGCCCGCTTCAGCGCCCTCAGGCACTCCAATAATGCGCACATTATTTCGACGGCTGTGATTGTTTAAATCCTCTAGATTGCGTTCCAACTGCGCAATGCGCTTGCTATTAGCCAAAGTCAGTTTTAGGCGCTCCTCATGGCACTCCACTTGACTTTCCACACGGGAGACTTTTTCCGCGAGCCCCATGATCTGCTCTTTCATCTCCTTTAGCTCAAGTATATCTGCCTGCACTCCCGAGAGCGTCTCCCTATTAGCTTCCACGAGCCCACGGACTGCATGAACCTCAGCAAGCAACTCTTGCATAGCATCCATATTATCTCTGGGCCCGACCGCCTTCTGCGGGGAGGGAGGGTCCGGCTTTTGCCGCTTCACGCCGGCCGCCCCGACGGAGCTAAAGTCCAACTTGCCAGATTTGCTCGCGGCCATCCTTCCTCTCGTACCAAATGTAGAAAAGGAGGGGAGAGAAACTTCAACAACAGGTGGAGAGTGCAGGATTAATGAAAGGATTGCGGGGAGCATGGGAATCAAGCTGCCATCTTGCTCCTGGCCAGGCTCCGCCATTTCTTCTTTATTTTGATATACTGCCCTCAAAATTAATGTCTAGGCAATTTACACTGGTAACATTATAAAACTAAGAAAAGAATTAAAAAATGTTAAACTAAAAAAACAATCACAATAACATAAAAATGAAAATGAAAACAAAGTCATTTGTTTGATGGGATCCTTAACAGTATCATTTGTGCCAACATGGCTGACTTGAAGAAAGCCTAGGAGACACACAGAGGATCTCGAAGGGAAAAAAGATTGTAGAGCTTAGTAGTTAGTATGAATGGGAAGACTGGATAGGCCATATAGTCTTTATCTGCTGTCATTTTTCTATGTTTCTATAAAAATAACATTTATTATGCTGACAGTCCGACGTCCCCACTCTTCCAGGTCTGCTCACTTTCGGATCTTGACTCACCTGATCTCCTTCGTGTTTCCTTACCATTCCCACTAGATGTATCCTATGTCTACAGCTACTGTGTTGTCTGTCTTAACTAGAATAACAACTGTGATGAGCAGGGACCATCTTTTACATGTGTCTGTGAAGCGCTGCTTATGTCTTGTAGCGCTATACAAATGTTCAATACTAGTAGTAGTATTAAGATAAGAATAATCTTACTATGGTTTATGGTTTATGAGCCTTTGGGAGAGATAATATGCTTGAAAAAGGGGGGTGGGTCTGGATGATTCTGGTACTTCTAAGCAAATCCAAAAGGGTAATGGTGAAATTGGAAAATGTATATATATTAAAGTATGTAGAGTCTTTTTGAACTCTTGTTCAAATTGTCCCACATAAGCAGGTTTTTCCTCTTTAGACTTTCCCATTTCTAGTCTTATAGAGTCTCTTTGCTTAAAATCAGAACATCTTTCTCCAAACATAAAATTTGTCCAGAGTCACCACTTACCTGATGAAACAGCTGGATATTTTGGGAACAACAAGACTCTCCGGCATAGCTAAGGCCTCCCATATACCTTCCAATGAAATGGCCTTACATTGAATCATCATTGGCTTACAGAGTTCTAAACTTACCTGGGGCTTGATGGGTTTTTGCAGCTGAAGAAAGTCCACTGGGAGTGTAGCAGGCTGCTCCTTTTCCAGCAGCCTATCCTGCTGCTTCCCTTTAATACACCCAGTTGGTCTCCACCTTTCAAACATATTTATTTATTTATTTATGAACATTTGCTTCACTGCCAAAGGATACAATAGTCATCATAGCGATTTACAATCAAATTAAAAAGGAAAGAGAAACAAAGAAAATGCGGTAAAAGAGGTAAAGGGTAAAGGAGAGAAGAACATACTGCAATAAGAGGGGAGGGGAGGGGAGAGAAAGAAACAGGTGATGCCCAGCGAAGTCCAGGCAAGGAAAGATCTACCAGGGGAGGAGATGTGGAAGGCCAGTTAAAATAAGCAGGTCTTGAGGGTTTTCTTGAATTTAGGGAAAGATGATTCCTGGCGCAGGGCAGTTGTGAGAATGTTCCATAGGTGAGGGCCCAAGTAAATGAAAGAATAGTTCCTCGTCATCCCTCCTGTCCAGTCCAGACATGTGGGTTATTTATTTATTTATTTTACATTTCTTCTATACCGCGCTATTTTAGATCAGTGTGGTTTACATTCAACATCAACTATACAACGCAGGCACTCTGAGTTGTATTTACAATGAACGGGGAGATCAACTTGGAAATAACTGGGGAAACTATCTACATTGTATGCCATGTCATCAGCAAATGGAGACTGAGAACCACATGTTTGATGATGTCATCCTATAAGGGCTCTATGCAGACCCCCTCACACCAGTATTGTCTCATTCTCCAGCTTCTGTACAGTCTGGACTCCACTGGAGATGGAAAAAAGGAAAAAAAAGAGGAGGAACAAGGAATTATGGCTCAGCTCCACAGGGGGTACGTCACTCCGGGTCTGGCGAACAGTAGCTCAGGGGTGTGGAACCTGGCTGGCCGGTCCCTGCCCCTTGATCACCACCTCACTGTGTTAGGTTACCCATTTGAGACCCCTGGTCTTCCCCATTCCTCCTCCCCAACGTTTGGGAAGGAACGAAGAAGTGATCCATGACAGAGCCTGGCCCTTCAAATCTTTAAAAAAAAAAAAAGACACCTGGAGCCAAATGCGCTCTATTCGTTCTTCTTTTCTGGATCCATCTGTCCTGATGCAGCTGCTCACCTTAGACATCTCACGACTGGATTATGCCAATGTAATCTACACGGGTCTGCTGCAATATCAACTGAAATGGCTTCAATCGGCACAAAAGACCATCATATGTCTCTTCCATCATGCAACTAGATTTGATCATATTACTCTATTACTCATCAAATCGCAGTGACTTCCAATCAGTTATCAGATAAATTTCAAGATTCTCACTCTTCCACACAAGAGTCTTCACTCTGGCATCCCATCTTACTTATCATCCCATCTTATTCTCCATGCTCCCCCCCCCCCTTCCACCGACTCCTGCGACAGATTCACGGTAACAGGTTACAGCTTCCCTCACCATCACAGGCCCACTTAGAATCCACCCGTCACGCTGCCTTCTACTTCCTAGGACCCCGTCTCTGGAACTCTTTACCCTCTGATATCCAGCTAGAAACATCATATCCAAATTTAAGACCATGCTAATGACTGACCTGTTCAGAGTCACCTTTGACCTATCTCCACTTACATCTCTTTCCTACTTCTGTCCTTTCCTGTCATTTCGATTGAAGTTCTTTTCTATCTGATTTTAATTAACTCTTTATTGTACACCGCGCTGTTGTCCCGAAGGGTGGTTAATCAAGTTGTAGTAATCTATAAACTATAAGCTGCAGTCCTGGCAACGAGGAGGCTGGTTTGTTGGCCCGGACAGCAGTGTTTGTTGTCATAGTCAGTGCATTCAGGGGACTGATTGAGTTTGGAGAGCGAGCAGGGCCGTGGTGGTAGCGATTCCGATGCACCATATAGTTTGTGAGGCCTGCGGCAGCTGTCAGAGCCAGGTTAGCAGCACGGGTTTTGTCCAGTTCAGAGTTTCAGAACCTGAACGTCCCACCTAATATTGAACAGCTGGATATTGTCAGCTGATTTGGCTTTTTCATTGCATAATTAATCCTCTTCTATGTGGGACGTATCAGCCAACCTAAGAATGTGTTTAGCATTGGATCCTAAATATTTTGTGATAAGAAAATATACTTTTAAAATGTAAAGAAATGGAATATTTATGTTTAATTGATAATAATTGTTATGGCTGAACGTTGCCTGAGGGGAGCCCCAACCCACCCCATTCAGGATCCCAGATTTGCAAACCAAAAATCTGGTGATCTTACTACAGTTGGTGAAAATTTTCTGCTGGAAATTTTTCTAATCCTGAATTTGGGGGAATCACTCCATGATTGATTGTGGAAAATCTAGTCTGTTGTTCTTATCCCAGGAACAGGCTCTTTGGCTATCACCCCTGATATCATATCCCAGACTGAAGGAGAGGAAGAGTCACATATCTGGAATGGACCAGGATCAGAGGAAAGCAAAACTGGGAAAAGCAGCAGCTCAGGTGAGTCCAGTAATAGGAGGGACTGGGGTAAAACTGCAGGGATGAAGAATGGATTGAGCATTTCCTCTAGAGATTCCTTTAATCACTCGCAGGGTTTCTCTTACAAGCAACAGTAACAGAGGGCAGTGCTTCTCACTGGTGTATCACTGCAAAGTCTCTGATGCGCTGCAGCCCTAGCTCGTTGCTCTTCCTGGTCGTCCTGTTACTGGCAGGAGGAGAGCAGCACTTCACGCCCCATCTGCCGCCGCCCCCTCCTCTGAATTTTGAACACATGAGGCCCTTTAGCCTCCAGGTACTGGTGAGCATCACACGTTCAAACAGCAGAGTGAGGCCAACAGAAGAAGAAGTGAACATGGTATGAAGTATTGCTCTACTGTCAACCAGTGCATAGGGGAATATAAAGGACAATCCATTGTCTGGACCTTTCCCGCAGTCTGTGATTAGAACATTCTAGTGCTCCGCCCCCACAGCCTTCCCATTGGCTGGATCCTACCCACAGTCTGTGATTAGAGCAGCAATCCAGTGCTCCACCCCCACAGCCTTCCCATTGGCTGGATCCTACCCACAGTCTGTGATTAGACCAGCAATCCAGTGCTCCACCCCCACAGCCTTCCCATTGGCTGGATCCTATCCACAGTCTCTGCTGCTAGTTACACTGGAAGCAGGCAGGGCAGACTCACTCACAAAGGGGAGTTTACAGTTCCTTAATGTCAGAGCCGGCCCAAGGGTCTCTGCCACCCTAGGCAGAAACCCCAGCCTCGCCGCCTCCCCTTGCTGATGCTATTTCCACTGCTGCCACCCCCTCCAGCTGCTGTTGCCATTTTTGTCTCGGAAGGGGGAGATGGGCTGCAGCATTTCTGCTTTTGAAAATATTGCCCTTGCCCGCTTCCCCCAAACATAATCGGTGGCAACTGGGGGGCTGGTGTGGCCACCTATGTGTGCCGATGCTGCCTCTGCAGCCCACTCATGCCACTGTCACCATCCACCAGATCCGGCCACCCTAGGCGGCCGCCTAGCTTGCCTAATGGATGGGCTGGCCATGCATATCGTCATGTGAGATCAGTTCAGACAAGTGGGTTGTGTTCCCCTACCAGCAGATGTGTGGAGACAGAGCCAATGAAATGTTCAGGTTTCAATGACATCACTCCTATGCCTCTATCAGCCTGAGTCACTATGGGCAACTCACTATTTTTCTGTCTCCAGCAAATGGTGGTTGAATTTGTTTTGAGCTCTGATAAAATCTGAGCAAATAAGGATTGATTGAGAGGAAAAAGACTGATTTCACTCATGAACGACCCATCTGTGGGTGACTGTCTCACTTGAGCATGACATGGGAAGCACCACTAGACTGCTATCTTTTTGTGGAGAGAAACATCTCTGCTCTTGAGAATCTTGCCTAGGTCTTTCATAGCCATTCTGCCAAGAGCAATGCATCATTGGATTTCGTGATTGCTTGTTGTTTCTTTTTTGATAGTTTAACCAAGTAGGTTAAAGTTGTCCACTATTTCAATTTCTTCTTCAACAACGATGAACTTATTGATTTTGTCAGCTGTTGGGATATTTATCTTCTTTACGTTAAGATGTGGGCCCATTTTAAGACTATGTTCTTGATCTTGAGAAGCAAATGTTTCAGATCATCTTCACTTTCAGCCAGTAATGTGGTATCATCAGCATAGTGAAGGCTGTTGATGAGTTTCACACCTTGGTAAGAACAAAAGAACATAAGATATGTCATACTGGGTCAGACCAAGGACCATCAAGCCCAGTATCTTGTTTCCAACAGTGGCCAATCTAGGTCACAAGTACCTAGCAGTTTCCCCAAAAGACACAGGTTCCACAATGTTTGTACTGGGTCAAGCAGTGGATATTCTGGGTCTACTTTAATAATGGTTTATGGATCTTTCCTCCAGGAACTTCTCCAAACCTTTTTTAAACCTGGCTATTCTAATAGCTTTTACTACATCCTCTGGTAGCAAATTCCAGAGTTTGATTACATGTTGAGTGAAAAATATTTTCTCTTATTAGTCTTAAATAGGTTACCCTGTAGCTTCATGACATGCTCCCTAGTCTTTCAATATTTTGATGGTGTAAACAATCGATCAAGTCAGGCACAAAAAAGAGCAGAACGCTGTCTTAAATAGGTTACCCTGTAGCTTCATGACATGCTCCCTAGTCTTTCAATATTTTGATGGTGTAAACAATCGATCAAGTCAGGCACAAAAAAGAGCAGAACGCTCTTGCTGATACAATCAGGAACACACACAGAGCAAGAGCGAGTGATGATCACAAGGTGCTTTATAGATATATCCCAACCTATACACAGACACTGTAAGGGTTGGAGAGGGTTTAGGGGCGATGCCCAGATGTCCAGTCTTGGCCATGCTCATTTCATGCAGCAGGGGTACCTGCAGCCAGCAATGTCAGGGAGCAAGCTGAGGTTGGGGTGTGGTTTGCCAAACGTAGTTCAAGCGTGGTGAGATATTTTTCGGACACATTAGCGTGCAGCTGCTACTGATAGCCAGGAGATGTGCCTGCTGCACCAAGGAACTGGGTATGGGGCCAGGGGAATGTAGCAGCCCCTGAACATATTCCTTTCATATAGCACCTGGGAGCGGGTTAGCAGGGGAGGTGGACCCACAGGAAACACACACTGAGGGTGCTATGGGAGACATATGGGGGAGGCAGGGTTGTACCTGGACCTTTGGGCCGAGCACGTACAGGGTAGCGCGGTGACAGTTGTGGTCAACGGTTTCAAGGGAAGCAGAGAGGTCACAATGGGGATGGACAGGCTACAGGCCTGTGGACATGGCCAGGAACACGTCAGTGGCAGGTTGGGGTGGGGACAATTAGGTACAGTGTCATGACAAACTGCCAGACTGTGACGGATCTAGGGGGTTATGAGAGATGAGGACGTGAAGCTGGTGTGTTTGTGGCACAGCTCCAACATGACATATGTATGTTTCCCTTGTGTTTCTCATTCTACAGGACATGCTTGGTGACGTCCCTGGTGGTGTAGTACGGTGGCAGCTGTGTGTACCTCATTCAACGTGCAGGACACTGGGGTAGATGGACATACAAGTACTTTGTCTGTGTGGAAGGTCAGGAGCAGCACATGTCACAGGTTGTCTGTCTAATGCACATATGTTGTGAGAGACCTATTGAGCGTGCTCCCACGTACCCCATATGTTGATGTTGGTCACACATATCCACATGTGTTCATGCCCAGTTTGTCTTCTCCAGCACTGTCTCTAGGACACATCCAACAGGGCTGCGTGTGTCTACAGGTCCTAGGTGTTCTGGTGGTGGGCCGTACTTACACCCTTCCCTGACATTGTAGCATCGGCCAACAGCAATGTATCATCGCATTTACAAGGCCTTTATCTCCACTATTCGCCAATTGTGCACATACAGGCCGTATGTTACTGATGGCACGCTCACCTTCTCATACTGTGTGTGTGTGTGTTTGTGGGTGGCTCTGTTATGATACAGTGTGCATGCAGTTTGCATTATCATGTGGTGGGCGGGGTCTGCACACCTGTGGAGCAGTGGTGAGTGTGCTATCTCTACCTTTCTGGTGTTAACCTTGTGCACAGTGTGTGCATGTGTTGTGTGTTGTGTGTTGTGGGTTGACCTATCTCATGTGTATTGACAGACCACTGCACAACAGCATTTATGTATCCAAGATATCACCATAATTTGGACATGTGGCAACGGCGGCTGGACATGGGGACATGGTTATTCGACACATGTTGATGACATCTTCTTCCTTTATTGAGACGTGTTGTGGACTTTGCCTGCCTGTGAGGATCCCAAGCAGACATTTGGTGCAGACACACAGTAGGTAGCACCTTGACTCGTTTGGGTGTAACATCAGCCTTCATATGTTTGTTTTTTGCTGTTTGTTTCATGGACCTTTCCTGTTGGGTCTCTGTGCACCAGCGCTAATGGACATGGGGTGCAGCTGTGATACGCCTGTGTTACTTGAACATAAGAACATAAGATATTCCATACTGGGTCAGACCGAGGTCCATCAAGCCCAGTATCCTGTTTCCAACAGTGGTCAATCTAGGTCATACATACCTAGCAATATCCCCAAAAGACCCAGGTTCCACAATGCTTGTACTGGGTCAAGCATTGATTATCCTGGGTCCCTTTTTAATAGTGGTTTATGGACCTTTCCTCCAGGAACTTGTCCAAACCTTTTTTAAACCCAGCTACACTAACAGCCCTTACTACATCCTCCAGTAACAAATTCCAGAGTTTGATTACACGTTGAGTGAAAAAATATTTTCTCTTATTTGTCTTAAATAGTTTACCCTGTAGCTTCATTGCATGTCCCCTAGTCTTTCTATATTCTGATAGCGTAAACAATTGATCCACGTTTACCTGCTCCACTCCGTTCATTAATTTATAGACCTCTATCATATCTCCCCTCAGCCGTCTCTTTTCCAGGTTGAAGAGCCCCAACCTTTGTAGCCTCTCTTCATAGGAGTAGCCTTCCATCCCCTTCACCATTTTGGTGGCTCTTCTCTGTACTTTTTCTAATAATGCTATGTCCTTTTTAAGATACGGTGACCAGAACTGCACACAATATTCAAGGTGCGGTCGTACCATGGAGCGATACAGAGGCATTATAATATCCTTTGTTTTGTTCTCCATCCCTTTCCTTATGATACCTAGCATTCTATTTGCTTTCTTGGTTGCCGCTGCACACTGGGCAGAGGGTTTTAACATGTTATCCACGATGACTCCTAAATCTTTTTCCTGGGTGGTGGTTCCCAATGTGGAACCTTGCATTGTGTAACTATAGTGTGGGTTGTTCTTTCCTAGGTGCATAACTTTGCACTTGTCCACATTAAATTTCATCTGCCATTTGGATGCCCAGTCTTCCAATTTATCCAGATCCTCCTGCAGTTTTCCACAATCCTCTTGGGTTTTAACAACTTTAAACAGTTTTGTATCATCTGCAAATTTGATAACCTCACTTGTTATTCCCTTTTCCAGGTCATTTATGAATATGTCAAAAAGTAGCGGACCCAGTACAGATCCCTGGGGTACTCCACTATTCACCTTTTTCCATTGGGAATATTGGCCATTTAGCCCTACCCTCTGCTTTCTATCTTTTAACCAGTTCCCGCTCCACAATAGTACACTGCCTCCTATCCCATGACTTTTTAGTTTCGTCAAAAGTCTCTGATGAGGGACCTTATCAAAAGCTTTCTGAAAGTCCAGATACACTATATCAATCGACTCACCTTTGTCTACCTGTTTATGCACACCTTCAAAAAAACATATCAGATTAGTAAGACAAGATCTTCCTTGTCTAAAGCCATGTTGGCTGTCTCCCATTAGGCCATGACTATCTACATGCTGTGTAATTTTGTTCTTTATGATGGTTTCTACCATTTTCCCCGGTACTGATGTCAGACTCACTGGTCTGTAATTTCCTGGGTCACCCCTGGAACCCTTTTTAAAGATTGGTGTTACGTTGGCGACCCTCCAATCTTCAGGTATTACAGATAATTTTAATGAAAGTTCACAGATTACCAATAGCAGGTCCGCAATCTCATATTTCAGTTCTTTCAACACTCTTGGATGTATACCATCCGGTCCAGGTGATTTGCTACTATTCAGTTTATCAAATAGTTGTAATATATCTTCCCGGTGTAGCGATATTTCTCTCAATTCTTCTGCAGTATCACCTTTAAATACCACTTCAGTCTTGGGTAACATCCCTACATCTTCCTCAGTAAAGACCGAAGCAAAGAATTCATTCAGTCTCTCTGCTATAGCCTTGTCTCCTCTTACTGCCCCTTTTACCCCTCTATCATCTAATGGCCCAACTGACTCTCTCACAGGCCTTTTGCTATGAATGTACTTGAAAAAGTCTTTATTTCGTGTTTTTGCTTCCGTAGCAAGTTCCTTCTCAAATTCTCGATTTGCGTGCCTTATCAATGCTTTGCATTTAACTTGCCAGTGCTTGTGCTGTTTCCAGTTTTCTTCGTTTGACTCTTTTTTCCATTTCCTGAAGGATGCTTTTTTGGCAGCAACAGCCTCTCTGACCTCACCTTTAAACCATGCTGGCAGTTTTTTGGACTTTCTTCCACTTTTCTTAATGCGCGGAATACAGCTGGTCTGGGCTTCGAGGATAGTATTTTTAAATAACGCCCAAGCTTGCTGTAAGTCTTTAACCTTTGCAAGCACTCCTTTTAGTTTTTTCTTAACTATATTCCTCATTTTATCATAGTCTCCCTTTTGAAAGTTAAAAGGTAGTACTGTGGATTTATTTACTATTCCTCCTCCACTAATTAAATCAAACATGATCATGCTATGATCACTATTGTCAAGTGGTCCCAACACCCTTATTTCTTGCACCAGATCTGGCGTTCCACTAAGGACTAGGTCCAGTATGGCTTCCCCTCTGGTCGGTTCATGAACCAGCTGCTCCAAGAAGCAGTCATTTATTTCATCTAGAAACTTTATCTCCCTAGCTTGTCCTGCCGTAACACTGACCCAGTCGATACCAGAGTAATTGAAATCACCCATTATTACTACTCTGCTGTGACTTTTGTTAGCTTCCTTGATATCTTTGAGCATTTCATCATCCATTTGTTCATTCTGGCCAGGCGGTCGATAGTACACTCCCACTGCCATCACCTTCCCCTTCATACATGGAATTTCAATCCATAGAGATTCTACAGCAAATTTTGTTCCCTGCAAAACTTCAATCCTTTCTGACTCAATGCCCTCTCTAACATAGAGCGCAACCCCTCCACCAATTTGATCAGTTCTATCATTACGATATAGTTTGTATCCAGGTATCACAGTGTCCCACGGGTTACCCTCCTTCCACCATGTCTCTGAGATTGCAATCATATCTAAACTCTCATTTAGTGCTATATATTCTAACTCTCCCATCTTATTGTTTAGACTTCTAGCATTTGCATACAAGCATTTTAGAGACTGTATTTTATTAATATTAATCTGGCTATTGGTAGGCATGGGTAATTTGGAATCTTTACGCTCTGTCTGCACCTTACTCAAGGGTGCACAACAAGCAGAAGCAAGAGATGAACACAGTTGCTTAAAAGGGTGCTTTATTGGAGTCCCAACGCGTTTCGGCTGACGCCTTCCTCGGGGGGAGGGGTACTTTTATAAATAAAAATATAGGAAAACAACATATATTAAAAACAACACATATCAAAAAACATCAACCAGGGCATTGAGGAATAAATACATAAAAATACAATATAAAAGTGAAATTAAAAATTAAGCACGTGACTTAATAGTTATCTCCAAGTTATAATGCCCTGTTTAATGTAATTTCAGTTTGTTCAATGTAAACCGCCTTGATATCATGAAAGGCGGTATATAAGAAAATAAAATAAAAAAATAATACATGTACATATAGCATTTAAGAAAACACTTATATACAGGAGAACCATAATAAATTAGTTAAAACCAAAAAGTGTAATTAAAAAACAATTAAAAACCATTAAAAAACGATTAAAAGACACCACAAGGGTAGACGCAGGGCAGAAAAGAGGCTAATTTAAATTCAAAACACTGCAATTGTAGATACATTACTCACTAACTATGCACCGGAGTGCCATTGAATAGATTTTAAGGTGTAGAGACCCTTTGGTCATCAATGGCGTGAGTATCTTGCCACTACAAAAATGAAGAATAATAAGTTAATTAGTGTTGTATAAAGGAATCAACATGAATAAAAAGGAACCATCTCGTAGTAACGCTACTGAAGTAAAGTGTAATTGTACTAAAATTAAAACTTGTAGTGCATATTGATTTATATTTGTACAGGTACCTCAAAAAAATAATAATCTTAAATACCTGAAAGAGGTACACGACCTAAAACCATACGTTTATAAAGAGACGACAAAAACCGATGGCAAGAATCTGCAAAACAACATTATGAATTGAGTAAAACGATATCTAATTAAAACATATGGACTTTGTCATCAAATGTTTATAACAAACCAATTTTAAAATCTAAATACTCGCGGATGGTCTTGAAACCGAATGGGAAATACTTACTGCGGAAAGCAAGGCTTTAAAAGTTCATTCAACTGAACGGATCAGTGCTGTGTTAAAAATGATGTTTTAAAGAACGCCGATGTTCAGGTGGAAAGGGGCACCTGTTTTGGATCGGCTGTGCTTCAGGCTCGTCTAGCAGGACTCTCCCGTTGAATATATTCACTGCTCTGTTACATCCCCCAGAGATTCCGGGACTAGACTGGAGGGACGATCAGGAAGCTTAAATTAGACTTACCTGCTAATTGTAGTTCCTAGAGGAACTCCAGTCTAGTCCCGTATCCTGCCCTGATATGTTGGTGGAATGTGGCCTGAAGCAGGAGCGACTATACAGGTAAGCGGCACCTTTAGTGGTGTTGGGGCATAGTTCACGGTAGTGCAGGGTGTCACGTGGGGCTGGTTGCTGGGGCGACATTCTTCATACGGGGGGAAAGTGGACCTCAGTTCGTAGGAAGTGTTTCAGAATTTGTGTACATAGTTGGACCTAGGGTCCTTAAAAGTTTCAGTTAGTGGGTTAAATTTGGTGGTGCAATTCACTACTTAATTGTTGCTCCGGTGAGTCTGCTTTGTCAATAGGGTACTGGTGTGAGGAGGCGGTTCCGGTGCTTATATACCAGTGATGTCACAAGAGTGAAGTTTCTCAGTCTCCAAAGCTGCTGGAGGAGGATCACAACCCAGAGATTCCGGGACTAGACTGGGGTTCCTCCAGGAACTACAATTAGCAGGTAAGTCTAATTTAACCTTTCCCCATTCCATGTCCAAGGGAAAAGAAAGCTTAGATTTGACCCTTAATGGAGTGGAGTGGCCTAGTGGTTGGGGCAAGGTACCTCAAATCCCAATAGAGGACACCAACCTTGGGCCGGAAGGACTGGGGTTTCTAGTCCCACAGGTGCACCTTGTGGTCTTGGGCAAGCCACTTAACCCTCCATTGCCCATGTTCCCTGTAAAATAGTTATCTCCAAGTTATAATGCCCTGTTCAATGTAATTTCAGTTTGTTCAATGTAAACCGCCTTGATATCATGAAAGGCAATATTATAAGAAAAGTGAAATAAAATAATGCATCTCTGCAGGCTACTGACAGAAATCCACAGCTAGCACCCTCCCTCCCCACACAGTTCTGTTCTTTCTCCCTCCACCATGCCGTCAATCAGTCTTTCCCTTTTAGTGCATTCCTCCCCTATCCTAACATCTCCCTCCTCCCTGAAATCAGCTACTTTCCCAGCAAACCAGTCAGCTAGCCTTCAGCCCTTCCCCCAATCAGCCAGACTCCCAACTCCTTCTCAGCAAGGCTAGTCAGCTAGCCTCTCAGTTTCCACCCCAACTGCAAGTTCAGGATCAGTGACCACTGTGCCGGCACAGGAACTGCCTCTGCTATGCAGCCTGCATCTCTGTGTGAATCTGATCCATGTGGTTCAGTCATTTTCACTTTGATCTCATATTTCACAAGACCAGTGTGAGAGTTTCTGCACTGAGCAGCTTAGACTTAAAGTTGCAAGGTCTGGCAGTGGCAACAGAGTTCAAAAATTCCAAGCATCAGAGGAAACTTTCAGGTTGCCATGGTAAACTGGCACCTGGGATTTGTTGAGCCTTGAGAGAATTCAGATACACCACTCATCTGTAACCTTTTAGGTGCATTTTTCGTGAACCATAGTGCCTGTTGTTGACTGTCACTCTCTCAATATGCATCGAGATTTAGTTACAAAAGTGCATACACACTCCCAGTCCACTCTACACACACAAACAGATATCCTAAACAAACATAGCAAATTTCCCAAACACACCAAATTACATACACAAACAGGCCAAACAAACTTATACACAAATTGACACCCCCTGTTTTAATGCAAAAGGTTATTTTTTACTGTAATACCTGTTGAGTGTTCTAGTGCTACCTGTTCTGTGAAAACCTGTTCTAAGTAATGAGTGGATACTTCTCTGTAAACTGTGCTGATTTCAAAATAGTGCAGTATATAAAACCAAATCAATAAATAAATATCCCAGACACACAGCCCAGGCATTCCAAACACATACGAGGTGTGACAAAAAAGAAACGAGACTGTCTCTAAATGTTTTATTACAAAATCTACAGAGAAATTACGCATTGCCCCCTTCAAAGTAATCCCCCCCCCCGAGTTAATGCACTTCTTCATTCGCTTCTGCCACGTATGGAAGCACTCGATAAAGTCCTCCTCCTTGAGGTCCCTCAGCTCTCTCGTCACAGTGGCCTTTATCTCTTCTACAGGAGCGAAATGAGTTCCTTTGAGCACAGTCTCCAGCCTGGGGAAGAGCCAGAAGTCACACAGTGCGAGATCTGCGGAATAAGGAGGATGGTCGAGTAGAAAGAAGCAGGAGATGAAAAGGAATGCCATTGTTTTTATAGGAAAGCAACAGAAAAGGACAGAGAGAGAGAAAAGCAGGGAAAGGGACATACAGAGACATTGAAACAACTGTCAAATGAGAACGGTGGGAATGGACAGGGTGGGTGGGGGGTGATGGCCCAAGCGGCAGGCGAGAATTCATCATTTTATCATTTCTTATATACCGTCTTTCAGTTTTATCATGGCGGTTTACATTGAACTTAACAATTTTACATAGAATGACTAAACATAATGACAGTTTTACATAGAACAGTTAACTATACAATTGTGTATATCACAATTTAACTGTGTAACCCTTCAATAACAACTATTTACAATAGCAAGTATTTACAATATGTTAGGCTTCCATTTAGTGTATCATATGATAATGTTGGTGTGGTGTTTGACAGATGTTTTTGTGTATTAAGGCTGTGTGTCTAGTGTTGTGTCAAAATATTCTGTGAACAGGTATGTTTTTAATTGTTTTCGGAAGTCGGTAGGGTCCGTAGTTGCTCTTAATTGGTGTGGGAGAGAGTTCCAGAGGCTGTAGTATTCATATGCTCTTTGGAATGTTTGGAATGAGCTAGTCCTAATTGTTGTTGTCGAGAGAGTGTTCTGATGTTGCTTCCTCCGTGATTGAGCATCTGATAGCCTCTGGATTAGTTCTTTTAGGCATGCAGGTTTTGAATGTCATTATTGATTTGTATTTTATTCGGGATCGTATGGGGAGCCATGAAGGGATTTTAATATTGGGGTGATGTGTTCTTGCCTTTTTTATCTAATGATTAGATAGGCTGTAGTGTTTTGTGCAATTTGAAAAGTTTGAGTTGTGGATTTAGGCATGCCTTGAAATACCAGATTGCAGTAATCTAGGTGTGGAGAGATTATTGCTTAACATTTGGTGTGGAAGTGGTTAATGTGTGATTGGAAGTTGAGCCTTTGGTCAAGAGTTACCCCCAGATACTTCACTTCCTTCTTCACAGGGATCGGTCAATTTCCAATTAGTAGATTGTCCGGCAGAATGAAGGCAGTGTCTCTTGTAATGTGAGAACCTTAGATTTGTTGTAGGTGATTGAGAGGTTATGGTATTCTAGCCAATCTGTCACTGATGTCATGCATAAGGTGATGGCGACGTAATCTGGTTTTCTGGTGTCAAATGTAGAATAAATCATCAGGTCATCTGTGTGTAGGTGGTATTGTATATTGTGTTCTTGGATATTTTTACAGACTGGTTGTACATATATGTTGAATAGAAGGGCAGATAGTGTAGAGCCCTGTGGTATTCCTTGATACATTGCTAGAGGCTTGGAAGTTCTGTTATTGATCTTGATTTGAAACTGTTGATCAGATAAGTTCGAGCGGAACTATGACAGTCAAGTGCCACTGATTCCTATCTCCATCAGTCTGTCCAGAAGTATAGAATGATTTATTGAGTCAAAGGCTGATGTTACTGTATATCTATGAAGATGAGTATGTATCCTTGCTTGAGGTTTTCAATTCCTTTAAGTACTGTGTTGGTTAGGGAGGTTAAGAGTGTTTCTACCCTATAATATTGTCAGAACCCATGTTCCTTATCGTTCCTCCAGTTCAGTCCTCTACCTCTGGGTTTATTTATTTATTTATTTAAATAACAGTTTTTATATACCGTCTTTCTGCGATTCAAGACGGTTTACATAAAACAAAACGTGACAGTATATTTCAACTGTTTACAAGGAACGAAAACAAGGGAACATAGGTAACAGTATTAAACTTTTTACAATGTTCAACTATTTACATAGGAGTGTACAGTTGCAGCGAGGTTGTATGAGTTAGTTTTAGAGGGTAAGAGAGAGGAAGGAAAATAAAGGGCTGAGGACTGAGGACTATGGAGGTAGGGAAAAATGTTTGAGGAAGAGATAGGTTTTTAGCTTCTTCCGGAACTCAGAGTGGTCAGAGCAGTTTCGTAGATCATGAGGTAGGGTATTCCATAAGGAAGGGGCATAGAGGGCAAAGGTACGGTTACATGCAGCTTGATTGCTATATCTTTTGTTAGTTGGGATGGTAAGGAGGTTTTTGGTAATAGAGCGACGTGTTCTGTTGTTGTTGATAGATAGGAGTGAGGAGAGGCAAGGAGCTGACTCATTGGTGATGATTTTGTGTGTGAGGGTAAGTACTTTGAATTTAACTCTGGATTGAATGTTGAGGGTTGTCAACCTCCTCCTGCAGCTTGGAGACTGGCATGTCAGATTCATGACATCACTGGATATAGCCTGCTGATCTCTCTCCTCCCTTCCAGTGTGACCAGTCTCCATGCAGCAGGAGGACGCTGTGAGCCTTGGATGAGGTTCAATTGAGAAACAGATAAGGAGAGACTAAGAGTATTAGAGATAATTCAACATGGATATGCATTAGAGCTGGCGTGTCCCGTGCGGGATTCCTTCATCATGTCCCCTTGCAGGGGCCTAAAGAAAACCCTTGCGATCCGCAGCACTTTGGAACAGCTTTTGCAATTAGGGGCGGTAGTGGAGATCCCGAAGGCAGAGTACGGTTTGGGTCGGTACTCCTTTTATTTCGTGGTGCCAAAGAAAGGTGGAGCGCTGCGGCCCATTTTAGACCTCAAGGGCGTAAATCGTTGCCTGAGAGTGCCGCACTTCCGCATGGAAACTTTGAGGTCGGTAATTGTGGTGGTGCATCAGGGAGAGTACTTAATGTTGCTGGACCTAACGGAGGCCTACTTGCACATACCCATCCGGGAGGCTCATCAGAAGTTTCTAAGGTTTGCTTTGCCTTGGGGCACTATCAGTTCCAGGTGTTTCCCTTCGGTCTGGCGACGGCGCCGCGCACGTTCACCAAGATTATGGTGGTAGTGGCGGCGGCGATGAGCAAGGAAGGTATTTTGGTGCACCCGTACCTCGACGATTGGTTGATTCGGGCGAAGTCCGAGGCAGAGAGCGTACAGGTGACAAACAGAGTAGTGGAGTTCTTGCAGAGTCTCGGTTGGGTGGTCAATCCGACCAAAAGCTGTCTTCAGTCTTCTCAAGTCCTCGAGTATCTTGGAGTTCAGTTCGACACTCACAAGGGGCAGGTATTTTTACCGCTCAGGAGAGTGCAGGCTCTTCGCAGTCTGGTGCGCAAGTTCAGAGCCACTCCAGCTCTGTCGGCATGGTTGTATCTCCGCGTGCTGGGAACAATGGCGGCGACCCTGGAGGCAGTGCCTTGGGCCAAAGTGCATATGCAGCCTTTACAGAGGGCTCTACTTCGCCGCTGGTCTCATCAGGCGGATGCGTTGAGCAAGCAACTTCCGTGCCCAACTAAGGTAAGGCAGTCTCTTCAGTGGTGGCTGCTTCCATCTTCGTTGTCGGCCGGAATGACCCTAGAGCAGCCGGAGTGGCTTCCGTTGCTGACGGACGCCAGCCTAGCGGGCTGGGGAGCCCATTACGGGAGCAGGTTTGCTCAGGGGTTTTGTCTCCGCTGGAGGCTGCTTGGTCGATAAATCGGTTGGAACTGAGAGCAGTTGTGCGAGCGTTTCGCGCTTTCGAGGACATAGTGCTAGGTCGCCCAGTTTGGATGCTGTCCGACAACTCTGCGATGGTCGCCTACATCAATCATCAGGGCGGCACGGGAAGTGTGGCGATGGAGGAAGAGGCGGATTTGCTGTTCGCCTGGGTGGAGAATCGGTTGACGGCAATTTTGGCGGTGCACATTGCAGGAAAGGACAATGTGACGGCAGATTTCCTCAGCAGAGTTCGGAAGGATGCCGGAAAGTGGGAATTGCACCCCGAAGTCTTTGCTCAGATATTAGTTCATTGGGAGACGCCAATAATGGACTTAATGGCAACCTTTCAGTCAGCAAAGGTCGACCGATTCTTCAGCAGGAAACGAGAAAGAATGTCAGAGGGCATAGACGCGCTGTTGCAGCGGTGGCCGACCTCGGGTCTCCTTTATGTTTTTCTGCCGTGGGCGTTGATAGGTCAAGTAATTCAATGAATCGGAGCTCACCCGGGAAGGGTGCTTCTAGTGGCACCTGACTGGCCACGATGCCCGTGGTACACGGATCTCGTGTGACTCCTAGACGGACAACCCTGGTGACTTCCTGTAAGGGCAGACCTATTACTGCAAGGACCTCTCTTCATGCCCCAGGTGGATCGATTCTCGCTTACGGTATGGCCATTGAAAGGGCTCGGCTAAGGAAGAAAGGCTATTCAGCGTCCATGGTAGCTACGCTGCTTAGGGCTCGGAAGCAGTCCACTTCTTTGACGTATGTGCGGGTCTGGCGCATTTTTGAAGATTGGTGTTCGAGGCGGAAGATCCGGGCGTCAACGGTCTCCATACCTTCTATTTTAAGCTTTCTGCAAGACGGCTTTGATAAGGTTCTAGCAGCTAGTTCTTTGCGTGTGCAGTTGGCGGCTCTTTCCTGTTATCGCGGCAAGGTTCAAGGAGTAGCTCTTGGAGCTCATGCAGATGTTGTGTGTTTTCTTAAGGCGGTGGCTAGGTTACGGCCTTCTCGTAGAGTGACAGTTCCGCCTTGGGATCTTAATCTGGTCTTGATGGCGCTTTCCAAGCCGCCTTTTGAGCCGTTGCAGCAGGCGTCGGTGAAGGATTTAACATTGAAAACAGTATTTCTAGTGGCGATCTGTTCAGCTAGACGCATATCGGAGTTGCAAGCTTTGTCTTCTAGGGAGTCATTCTTGTCCTTTTCGAGGGAAAAGGTTGTCTTGCGTCCATTGCCTTCGTTCCTGCCTAAGGTGATGTCTACGTTTCACTTGAGTCAGTCTGTGTGCTTGCCAGTTCTAGGGTCGTTGGAAGGCAGCTCGTTGGACCACAGTTTGCGTCGCTTGGATGTTAAGCGAACACTGCATCAATATCTGAAGATTACAAAGTCTTTTCGCAAGTCGGACCGGCTGTTTGTGTTGTTTGGAGGTATACGCAAAGGAGAGGTGGTGTCAAAGGCTTCCATTGCCAGGTGGATTCGGGAAGCGATTGCTTCTGCCTACGTGCTTCAAGGTCGTGCGGTACCTGATGGATTATGAGCTCATTCCACCAGAGCGCAGGCGTCTTCTTGGGCGGAGCACGGCTTGGTCCCTCCAAGTGAGATTTGTAGGGCGGCGACTTGGTCGTCTCTGCATACATTCAGTAAGCATTACCGTCTTGATGTCGCGGCATCTAATGATGCCTGTTTCGGGTTGGCGGTGTTGCGTGCCGGCTGGAAGGGTCCCCCCCAATAATTACTGCTCTGGTACATCCCAGAGGTAGAGGACTGAACTGGAGGAACGATAAGGAAATGATAATTACACTTACCTGTTAATTGTAGTTCCTTGAGTGATGACAGTTCAGTCCTCAATCCCGCCCGGGGTTTTTTCAGGAGGGGGGAGATTGCTGGCGCGAGGACATCCAATACAGGTAGGTCAGTTCTTCATATGTTAGGTTCGAGGAGTTGACTAGCTAATGCTATATGTGGCAGTGCAGGGCGTGAGAAAGCCTTGTCTGCAAGTTTTCATATTCTTGTAGTTAAGTTCAGTTAAGTTTGGTTGCCAGATGAGTTATAGCTACTTATTTGTTGCTCCTTTGAATCTGCTTTGTTAATAGCTCACACTGGAAGGGAGGAGAGAGATCAGCAGTGATGTCATAATTCTGACATGCCAGTCTCCAAACTGCAGGAGGAGGTTGACAACCCAGAGGTAGAGGACTGAACTGTCGTCACTCAAGGAACTACAATTACCAGGTAAGTGTAATTATCATTTGTTGTGGATACAGTGGGGTGGTTGAGTCAATGTGATCTTATAATTGCCATTGTACTATTTTTTTCTATTAATTTTGCTGAATATGGGTCGGTATGAGGATGGTGATTTTGGGTCAGTTGCATTGGTTTTTAAGTAAGGGTTTATAGAGGAGATTTTTAGCAGGGTGGCATGAGTCACTTAACCCTCCATTGCCTCAAAAATATCCAAGTTATCAATGTCCCTGTTTAATGTACATTACCAAGTTTAAGTTACAATGTAAACCACTTTGATTGAAATGATAAAGCGGTATATAAAACCTGTTAAATAAAATAAATAAATAAATAAATGAGTCCTTGTGCTAGAGATAGATTTACTATTCTGCAGAGTGCAGATGCGAGTTCTTGTATGGTCGTCTCTTTATCCAGGAGGTCAGGCAGGGGTCGAATGGGGATGTGGCTGTGTTCAGTGATTTCAGTAGTTTGCGGCAATGTTCTTCAGTGATTGAGTAGAAGGAGGACCAGTTGTTAGGGTTTGTCTGAGTTTATCCTAGGAGCACGGGACTGGATTGCTGCATGGCTTGTGCAGGTGACTTTGTTCTGAAGGTGGGTTTCCGAATGCCTCCTGTGTTATTGTGTCAATGACTTGTTTCTGTGACGATCTAATGAGGGCTTTTACACAGAACACAGCAGCCAGAGTTCTGCATGACGCCTCCAGAAGGGACCACATAACCCCGGTCCTGAGACACCTCCACTGGTTGCCCATCCACTGCAGACTCACTTTTAAAATGTTACTAATGACATTCAAGGCCATCAACAACCTATCCCCAATTTCCCTAACAGACCTTATCCACCCCATACCTGCTAATAGGGCCAGAAGATCATGTGCTTTAAACAAACTCATAATCCCTGGAGCAATAACACAATGCTCCCAGACAGCAAGGAATAGAGCATTTGTATATTACGCACCGACGCTCTGGAATGCCCTCCCAACCTCCATCCAGGCAATAACTGAGCTCGCCCAATTTCAAAAGGCCCTGAAGCACCACTTATTCCTCCTTCATTACTCCCTGCCCGGTGAAACAACACAGCCAAGCTTTTCCCCCAACACAGCCAAGCTTACCCCCCAACCACCAAATGACACCATCGCTACACCCAGGGCACGACAACATACCCACGGTATGAATACAACTGCCCAAAGAGTGTCTGTGACAGACATGTTGACGCACAGCTCAGTTGTACATAGTGTAAATTAGTTGCCCCGTTGAATCCAAGTTGTAAAAACGTGTTCTCTGGAATGTACACTGCATGCCTGCTGCTTTGTACAATTTGTTTGTGTCATGTAAACCACGCTGATTTTAAGAGTGCGGTATAGAAATAATATAAATAAATAAAAATTAATAAATGTTACTGTCTCAAACAGTTCTCTTGGGCGGTTTAAAGATTTCATGATGATATTTGTGTGGAATTGTTTGTTGTGATTTAGAATGAGCTCATTGTATTTCCTTTGCTTTATCTTGTATTCCTGAAGATGTGTTTGATCTTAAGTTCTTCTCCATCATCTTTCCAACATGAGCTGGGCTTGCCTTATGTCAGAGGAGTACCACAGTGCCTTGTTTGTTCATTGTAATGTCCTTGGTTTCTATGGTGCAAGAGCAATTGAAGTTATGGTGTTGTTCCAGTTTTTTATTAGTTAGTGATGTAAGGTCCGAAGTGTTGGTGTCAAGTTTGGGAAGTATGTGGTAGAGTACAGCGTCAAATTCTCTGAAACGATGCTGGTTAACCATGGATTTTTGTCTGGGCATTGAAGGTTTTACTGGAAATTTGAATAGATCATGTGGTGATCATATTATGGTTCTGGGGTTACGAGATACGGGATACTGGAGCTGCTGGAGTGGAGGCTGGCGGGTACAAATACCAGATCAAGTGCATGTCCACCACTGTATGTTTGGTTTTCTATAATTGTCCATTGTTTTTAATGAGTCAAGGAAAGCTGAGGCTTGCGATGTAGGGGATGAGTTCAAGTTGAAGTTGCATAGTATAATTATAATAGAATAAACACCTAGGATATGGTGCAGAGAGTGGGCGAGAACAGCGGATTGCTGTTGGTATGGCTGTGCTAGTGGCGCTTCTGATCAGGAAAGACTGTACTAGTGCAGGAGCAGATAAAGCCAATCCCTACTATATGCTAATTGAACCCGCCGTGCCAGCATGCTGCAAAAATGTGCTATGGGAATGATACCCACACAGTTAACAGTCCAGTGTCATGCCACACATATATCATCCCAGGTAAGCATGGCCGGCATGGTCCATAGGCAAACCAGGCAGTTGCCTAGGCACCGGCATATGAGGGGCATGAATGTGCAGCAGCCATAATGGCAAAACAGTAGAGCCAAACAGACAAAAACAAGAGCCATCAGCATACGATTGTACTTGCTGAGAGATTGGGCACACATATGTCTACAAAGCAACATTTGCAGTGAAAGTATGTTGTGCAGGTATGCATATACACTAGATAAGTATGGGAGGGGAGAGGGCATAATTTGGGGGTTTGCCTAAGGTGCCCAACACCCCAGCACCAACCCCTTACACAACAGAGGCAGGCCAGTACCCATGGACACTGCACCATGCCATCATCTGCAGCAGGGCAGATGACTCTGCAAGCCTGAGTGGCAAACATGTAGCTTGAGGAGGATCCCTGCAACTCCAGCAGCAGGGCAATAGGGATACATTGTCACCCCCGCCCCACATGGATAGTGTTGTAGCTGGGAAAGGGCATGAGCAGAACAATTGCATATGGCTGGAAATACAGTGCTGCGGGGATGGGGAATTTGTTCAGTGAAACAATCACAGCTGGGTCCCATAGCAAGGGTTGGAGAAATCCAAATACAGTTGAGGGCATGGCATGCAAATGAGGTGTTACAACTATGGACAAATTGTAGGACTGCCTCATAATTGTGCTTTCTGACCATCACCTCACCTACATGGGAGTCCACGTATCAGTGCTTATGTGCACCTGGTGCTATGCTGGAGTCATGGTCTGTTTCTGGGGGCTCTCACCCTGACCATAGGAGGGCTTGTTTGTTGCCCACTGACTCGGTGCACTTGTTTACATTTAAACCACTCAAGGAAGACCAGCTTGGTTGGACCTCCTTTGTCAGTGTTCCCCTCTCTTTCTTTCTACCTATCATGTTGCTTAGAGGATGAGGCGTTCTTCCCACTTGGGTAGCATTTGTAGGCTCTCCAGGGTTGGGGGGGTGGGGGTCCTCAGTTTCCTGATGGCAGGTGTGCTTCATTTGGGAACTAAGTGGTAGTGCCCTTCTCCATGGTGGTGGATGAAGTGTACTGTGCTGTTCCTCCAGAGCAGATTTTAAACCAGATAATAGGGGGAAAGTGATAGTCGCCCAAGAGCGCATGATTTGGAAGGATGTATCCTTGAAGGATACTAGCAAAATACTAAAGTTAGACATTTCAACAGAGAAGTTCCAATAAAGACAAAAGTAACCCAAATGCCCTTAAGTACCGAGCAGACAGAGCTTGAAGATTCCAAATTACCCCTGCCTACCAATAACCAGATGAATAAAATACAACCTCTAAAATGTTTGTATACAAATGCTAGAAGTCTAAAAAATAAAATGGGAGAGTAGGAATATATAGCACTAAATGAGAGGTTAGATATCATTGGTATCTCAGTGACCTGGTGGCAGGAGTACAACCAGTACTTGGGTACAATTTATATCACAATGATAGGGTAGATCAGATTGGTGGAGGGGGTTGTGCTCTATGTTACAGAGGGGATTGAGTCACACAGGATTAAAGTTTTGCAAGAAACAAAACTTTAATCTCTATGGATTGAAATTCAATGTAAAAAGGGGAAGGCAATGGTAGAGGGTGTATACTACCGACTGCCTGGCCACAATGAACAAATAGATGATGAAATGCTCAAAGAAATCATGACGGCTAACAAATGTTACAACACAGTAATAATAATGGGTGATTTCAATTACACTAGTATCGACTGGGTCAGTGTCATGGCAGTCTATGCTAGGGAAATAAAGTTTCTCCCTAACATTTCTACTAGAGATAAATGACTGCTTCTTGGAGCAGCTGGTTCATGAACTAACAAGAGGGAAAGCCATTTTGGACCCAGTCCTTAATGGAACACAAGATCTGGTGCAAGAGATAAGGGTGTTGGGGCTACTTAACAACAGTGATCATGGCATGATCACATTTGATTTAATAAATGGAGGAAGGACGGCAAGGAAATCCTTTTAACTTTCAAAAGGGAGACTATGATAAAATGAGGAAACTAGTTAAGAAAAAACTAAAAGGAGCAGCTGCAAAGGTTAAAGATTTACATCAAGCATGAGTATTGTTCAAAAATATTAACTTGGAAGCCCAGACAGCTGTATTTCACCCTTTAAGAAAAGTGGAAGGAAGTCCAAAAAACTGCCAGCAAGGTTTAAAGGTGAGGTCAGAAAGACTGTAGCAGCCAAAAAAGCATCTTTCAGGAAATGGAAAAAGCAGACAAATGACACAAACTGGAAACAACATAAGCACTGGCAAGTTAGATGCAAGGCATTGATAAGGTAGGCAAAGAGAAAATTTGAGAAAAAGCTTGCTGTAGAAGCAAAAATGCATAATAAAAACGGTTTCAAGTACATTCATAGCAAAAACCCTGTGAGTCAGTTGGACCATTAGATGATAGAGGGGTAAAAGGGGAACTAGGAGGGGGTCAAGGACATAGTGGAGAGACTGAATGAATTCTTTGCTTCAGTCTATACTTTAGAGGATGTAGGGAACTTACCCATGACTGAAATTGTATTTAAAGGTTATGCATCATAAGAAATGAAAGAAATATTGATAAACCAGGAAGATGTATTACAACTATTTGATAAACTAAAGAGTAGCAAATCATCTGGACCAAATGGTATTCATTCGAGGGAGCTGAAAAAACTGAAAAATGAGATTGCAGACCTACTATTAGTAATCTGTGAACTATCATTAAAATCATCTGTAATACTTGAAGATTGGCAAATGGCCAATGTAACGCCAATCTTTAAAAAGGGTTCCAGGGGTGATCCAGGAACTACAGACCAGTGAGCCTGATGTCAGTACCGGGCAAAATGATAGAAACCATTATAAAGAACAAAATTACTGAACATGTAGACAGTCATGTTTTAATGGGGAGAAAGTCTTGTCTTACTAATCTGTTATGTTTTTTTAAAGGTGTGAATAAAAAGGTAGACAAAGGTGAGCCAGTCAATATAGTTTATCTGCATTTTCAAAAAGCCTTTGACAAGGTCCCTCATGAGAGGCTCTTGGAGAAATTATAAAGTTATGGGATAGGAAGCATTGTACTATTGTGGATCCGGAATTGGTTAAAAGATAGAAAGCAGAGGGTAGGGCTAAATGGCCAATTTTCCCAATTGAGAAAGGTGAATAGTGGAGTACCCCAGGGATCTATGCTGGGTCCGCTGCTTTTTAACACATTTGTAAATCACCTGGAAATGGGAATAATAAGTGAGGTGATCAAATCTTCAGCTGACACAAAATTATTCAAAGTTGTTAAAACCAAAGAGGATTGTGAAAAATTGCAAGAGGACCTTGATAAATGGGAAGACTGGACGTTCAACTGGCAGATGAAATTTAATCTGGACAAGTGCAAAGTTATGCACATAGGAAAGAACAACCCAAACTATAGTTACAAGATGCAAGGTTCTACATTAGTACCCAGCATTCAGGAAAAAGATTTAGGTGTCATCATGGATAACATGTTGAAATCCTCCGCCCAGTGTGCAGCGGTGGACAAGAAGGCAAATAGAATGCTAGGACTCATTAGGAAAGGAATGGATTAAAACAAAGAATATTATAATGCTTCTGCATCATTCCATGGTGCACCCGCACCTTGAATATTGTGTGCAATTCTGATCACCGTATCTAAAAAAGGATATAGTGGAATTAGAAAAGGTACAGAGAAGAGCCACCAAAATGGTAAAGGAGATAGAAGGATACCCCTGTGTGGAAAGGCTTAAAAGGTTAGGGCTCTTCAACCTGGAAAAGAGACGGCTGAGGGGAGCTATAATAGAGGTCTATAAATTAATGAATGGAGTGGAACAGGTAAACGTAGATTGATTGTTTATGCCATCAAAAAGTAGAAAGACTAGGGGATATGCAATGAAGCTCCAGTGAAACCCATTTAAGACTAATAGCAGAAAATATTTTTTTCACTCAACGTGTAATCAAACTCTGGAATTTGTTACCGGAGGATGTAGAAAAATCTGTTAGTATAGCTAAGTTTAAAAAAGGTATGGACAAGTTTCTGGAGGAAAGGTCCATAAACCATCATTAAAGAGGACCGGGAAATCCACTTCTTGCCCCAATACAAGCATTGTGGAACATGTGCTTGGGAACCTGATAGGTACTTGTGATCTGGAATGGCCATTGTTGGAAACAGGATTCTAGGCTTGGTGGACCTTGGTCTGAGCCAGTATGGTAAATGTTAGGTTCTTATACTGACATATTTGGGCACTTCTGAGCTTTACAATGGCTTTTTATGTCAGTTCCTCGACATTTCTGTATCACGTTTGGGTTAACTTCCTCATAATAACTAGCCTTTGTGCTTAGTGCTCTGAATTGTTTTTTTTTATTTTTATTATGCCCAGATGTTCATAATATTATTCTTTTATACAAGGTATGACTGACGGACTGATTGAGAGAGCAGAATTTTCAGTGGAATTGAATGCATTTCACTATAGTTTTTTTCAGTGCCTATTACGTAACATCAAGTCCTGCGCGATGTTTTCATTTTAGGTCGTAAACATTTCTGAGTGTTTTTATTTTGAGAGAGTACTTTAGTTATTAAATGTGGCATCACCTTTTCCATTGGGTTGTTTGTCCTAGCAAAGGAATTATTCAGACTGTTGGAAGTTTTTAATAAACAATTTACTACATTATAGTTTTGTTAAACCCCTTTGGTGTCTATTACATAAGTATTAGATTCTTTATACTGTTTTTTTAGAGACCCCTGTCTGCGATTGTCTTGCAATTTAGCATTTGATTATGCCACTGCTGTTTAGATTGTGTCATGTCTGGATGATTTTATCCTTATTATCTTTCCATGAGAAAGAGTTGACGCTGGTGCAGCATTCTACTTTTTTGTATATTAGCTATGGAAAAACTTCTTTTTTAATATTTAACTCTCTCCCCCCTTTTATGTGTATCTGTTCCTTTGATGTACAATTGTTTCTTTTTATACATAATTTAAAGCTGGTCTGTTTACATTTACAGCTTATTCTCCTCAGGGCCTTTTTAAGCATCTTTAAAACATTGTATCCCTTGTAACTAGGCAACTGGAGGCCTTTCAACAAAAAATAAAAACATAGAAACATGACGGCAGTAAAAGACCACGTGGCCTGTCTAGTCTGCCCTTCCATATCAACTACAATAGTCTCCTTTTTACGTATAGAGATCCTCTGTGTTTGTCCTATGCTTTTTTGAATTCAGATGCTGTCCTTGTATCCACCACCTCCACTGGGAGACTATTCCACACATCTACCTCTCTATCCATAAAGAAATATTTCCGCATATTACTCCTGAGTTTATCTCCTTTCACTCACATCCTATGTCCTCTTGTAGCAGGGTCAATTGAAAGAGACCCTCCTGTGCATTTATGCCACGGAGGTATTTAAATGTTCTCTATCAATATTGTCCCTATCCTGTCTTTCCTCTAAAGTATGCATATTAAGTCTGTCCTCATATGCTGCACAACGAAGATGACTAACCATTTTAGTAGCCATCCTCTGCACAGACTCCAACCTGCTTATATCCTTTTGAAGGTGCATTCTCCAGAACTGCACACAATACTCCAAATGAGGTCGCACCAGAAACCTATACAGAGGCTTTTTCACTTCCTTCTTTCTGCTGGCCATTCCTCTCCCTGTACTTTTGCAGTTGCCTTTTCTACCTGTTTAGCTACTTTAAGATCATCAGACACAATTACGCCCCAGTCCCACTATTCTTTTGTGGACAGAAGTACCTCACCCCCTACACTGTACTGCTCCTTTGGATTTTTGCAGCCCAAATGCTTGACTCTGCATTTTTTAGCATTAAATTTCAGCTGCCAGATTCTAGACCATTCTTTAAGCTTAGCTAGATCTGTCCTCACGTTATCTACTCCTTACTGGGTGTTTACCCTATTGCAGATTTTGGTATTATCCGCAAAAAAGCCTACGCTACCCGAAAGCCCTTCCGCAATATCACTACAAAGATGTTAAAAAGAAGGACAGATCCCTGCGGCACACCACTGGTAACCTCTTTCTCCTCAGAGTGAGCTCCATTTACCTGTACCCTTTATCACTACCCACTCAACCAATTTCTAACCTAAAACTTTAAGATCCATCCCTAGGACCTGGGCGGAACAGTGTCAAAGGCTTTATTGAAATCTAAATACACCACATCTAGAGCTCTCCCTTGGACTGTTTTAGTGGTTGATATGGAAGGGCAGACTAGATAGGCTATGTGGTCTTTTTCTGCTGTCACGTTTCAATTTTCTTGCATTGGCTATTTCTTCTTTCTTTTGTACCTTGGCTTTCCTGACTACTTTGCTAACTTCTTTAAGTTTTTCCAAATATTCTGTAGATGCCTGTCTTCTTCTCTCTGTGGTCTCTTGTACTTCATGAAGGCCTCCGTCTTTTCAGCTACTTCTTTTGAGAACCATAGCAGCCTCCTTTTTCCTTTTACATTTATGTACCTTTCTAACAAAAGGGTTTATTTCCTTAAAATATCCCCTTTCACTTTTGCCTACTGTTTTTCTTCATCCCCAGCTGTTCCCATCCCAACTCTTTGAGGTGTTGTCCCATCTTGGCAATGTTAGTTTTCCTGAAGTCTAAGACCCTCGCCTTCACTATGTCCAGTATGACTCCTTCACATGTGGGTTCTGTTAGCAGTTGCCTGAATAGTTCTCCCTGTAGAGAATCCAGGATCTCCTTACTTCTAGATGATATTGCAGCAGGAATGTGCCAATCAACATCTGGCATATTGAAATCACCTATCAATAGCACTTCTTTAATGGCAATACTGTGTATGTCTTCTATTAAATCTTCGTCCACTTCTACTCCGTGAGGCGGATCTGCATATAACTCCAATGCAAATGTATTTCCCTTTACCTCTTTCTAATTTAACCCACAATGCCTCCTCTCTTCCTTTTAAGCCTTGCAATTCTATAGCTTTAATATTATTTTTTACATATAGTGCCACTTCTCCTCCCCTTCTTATCCTTTCCTTCCTGAATAAGGTATAACACAGTGTACAGTAATTACATCCCAGTCATGGTTTTCCATGAACCATGGCTCCAAAACCGCCACTAAATCCAAGTCAGCCTCTTCTATTAAAGCCTCAAGATCTGGGATCTTACTCCCCATGCTACCGGCATTTATACACACCACCTTCCAGATGTTGCCCCTATTACCCATTTCTACAGGGGTATTTAATGTTTCACTTATCTGGGGTCTTTCTTCACTTGCCCGGGGGCTCTGCTCACCCATCCCCAGTGAATCTAGTTTAAAGCCTTCTTCAGTAGGTTAGCCAGTCTGCTACTGAAGATACTTCAACCTCTCTTGTTCAGGTGGACACCATCTCTGCTCTGCAGCCCTTGGAACATCATCCCAAGGTCCAGGAAACCAAAACGCTCTCGATGACACCATCCACAGTCATGCATTCATCTCCAGGATGCAAGCTTCTCTGGAATAGGATAATCAGTTGCTCCTAGGTACTGACGATGTAAGTTGATATATGAGGATTTTATATATGTATATGAAGGTGTGTTTAATCCTACTTCATATGTGATTAATTAGTATGTGTTCGGGTTTGTTTATACATTTTTAAACATCATAATATTTATAGATGTTAATTTTTCTACAGTTCTGTCTGTCTTTCTTAGGTTGGCATTAGTGTTACTTTTTTCATTTGTTATTTGTGAATATGAATGTTGCATCGATTATGTTATTGTTATCATCTTTTGTTCTCAATTATGTGTGACCTATTTGAGCATCCACAAATGGTAGTGTCTGCCTTCATCATACCTTTTCACTTTTTAATTGTTTATTAATTACATAAGTGGATTTTACATTGTGATTATGTATTCTTAATTGTTCTTATGTTCTTCTTGTAGTTGTATAACTAAGGCCAAGCCAAAACACGGCCACGTCAGGTTTCCATATCCTATGTGCAATTCCACAGTAAAGGTCTTATAAGCTACTTGCTTTGAATTTGGTTGTACCTTTGGGAACCCGACGGGTACTTGAGACCTGGAATGAGCACTGCAGGAAACAGGATAGTGGAGTTGATGGACTCTTGGTCTGACCCAGTATGGCATATCTTATTCAGTAAAGTCACCACATGAAAATACTCGGCAAGACTTGGGAGAGAGCATTTGCTTTCTCCCCCTCAGACCTAAGTCCTGTGTTGACCCTCTGGTAGATAGATGGTAAGGCAAATTTTGTGAATGAATCTTTTATCAAATCCAGTGCGAGAAAATCATAGAAACATAGAAATATGATGGCAGAAAAAGACCACATAGCCTATCTAGTCTGCCCTTCCATATCCACCACTACAACAGTCCCCTCTTTTCCTTTAAAGATCTTCTGTGTTTGTCCCATGCTTTCTTAAATTCAGATACTGTCCTCATCTCTACCACCTCCACTGGGAGACTATTCCACGCATCTACTACTCTTTCCATAAAGAAATATTTCAGCATTTTACTCCTGAGTCTATCCCCTTTCACCCTCATCCTATGTCCCCTCGTAGCAGAGCTTGCTTTCAATTAAAAGAAGCTCTCCTCCTGTGCATTTATGGCCATGGAGATATTTAAACGTCACTATCATATCTCCTCTATCCCGCCTTTCCTCTAAGTATACATATCAAGGCCCTTAAGTCTGTCCTCATATGCTGTATAATGAAGACCACTAACCATTTTAGTAGCCACCCTCTGCAATGACTCCAACCTGTTTATATCCTTTTGAAGGTGCGGATATTTGGATTTTTTGGTGGCATGCAAGTTTTGTTTTCTGATTGAAGCTTTTACCACACTCAGTATATACAAATAATTGCACTCAGAGTACAGTCATCAAATGGATTAGAACATTTTTAAAAATGTTTTATTTATGCAGTTTCAAAATTTACATCCAATAAACATTGAAGGCCCGATTCTGTCCCGCACGTCCATCCCCTCTGTGCGTTCAATCTGAACCGGACGCACAGAGGGGATCACGATTCTGCATGTCTAACCCCGCGGGATCAGAATCGCGAACAGTCTTGCACATACAGGCTGGGACAGCGATTCTGTCTGGCCTGCACATAGAGCACTGCACCGCCTAACTCATTCAGGGCATTTAAATGGAGTCACGGCACCATGGTGTAATGATGCTGGTCGCCGACAAAAACTGCAAATTCCCCATAGCCCGACCCTTGATCCGGCCTCCAAAGGCCAGGATCGGACTGTGGGGAATATCCTCTGGCCCCAACAGCCCCTTCCGTGCCTCAAATTTAAAAAAAACAAACATCTAGGGGAGTTATTCCATTTCGGAGGTGGAATAACTTCCCCAGCCATTTTGCTGGCCCTGGATGTACAGGGCCAACAATAGAATCGTCCCTCTATGTCCAGGGCCGGCGACTACCCACTGTCCACCTACTCTCTGCCCCCCGGCTGCCCATTCCTCGCCCCAGACTAACTTCCTTGGACAAGCCAGCACGAATAGCGGGGATGGACATTCACCCCCCTATTGGTGGTTCAGAATGACCCCCCAAATGTCAAGCAATTCGGCAAAAAACAACTAAGAAAATACATTTAAACAATATTAAAAATATTATAGCCCACAAATTAACCACAATAGGGCAAGAACAGGAAAAAAGAAAAACTAATTGCACAAAGGAAATAAATATTAAATCTATTGGCAGCTTCTCAAAGTAGCATCCTCAGCCTCATCCTCAGCTAGTGGACTCTTCAGGGAGCATCATTTAGGCTAGAGGTTCCTCTCGGGCAGAAATAAACTGTTGCAATTGTTCAGACTAAAAGAAAACAAATTACCCTGCCAACTAACCAAACATTTACAAGGAAATAATAATTTCATAGAAGTGCCGAGTTTTATGAGCCCAGCCCGCAAGGCCAGAAACTCTCAGCAGTTCTTTTGCATATCTCGAGATACATCAGGAAATACATATATCTTTGAGCGCAGGAAAGTAGCTGACATATTTTGAAATAATAATCTTAAGACAGCGTTCCTGTCTGACTCACATGCAAAACAGGCTACCAGAGTTGTCCTTTCAGAAATGACTTGCAGAGATGATTCAAGAAAAACAGTCAGGTTATTTTATTTATTTACTTATTTATTTATTTTATTTAAGGTTCCCAACATCCAGAACATGGCCTGTCCCAGGACCTTTCCCCAGCTCTCCATGGTTAGTGTTGAGTGAGAGATACTGGGCCCAAACAATTGGTGGAATTGCATCCCCAGATATCTTCAGGACTTCACCAAGATATTTTTTCAACATGTCCACTGGCCAAACCAATGGACACTTCGGGAAGTTAAGGAATTTCAAATTGTTTTTATGGACTTGATTCTCCAAAAATAACAGTTTCCCATTTAAAACGTCATTTTCTCTAATCAGGGCACTATTCACAGACTGCAGATTCTCCAAGGCAGATTTCACCTCGTCTAGCCTTGTAGCTTGTTGGGCCAGAGACAGCTCCTGTTCTGCTGCCTTAGATCTGGTTTCTGCCAGGTCAGACTTAAACTAGCCAGAGAAGTATTGACAGCCTCAACGGCGTCCCACGATGCTTCCAAGGTCACCACAGCCGGTCTGGTATGCGGCGCGGAGCTAAGTGTTGCTCGGAGCTCAACGAATCCCCACTCCATTTGTGTCTGCAGACGATGCCACAGACAGGACCAAAGAGGCGTGCTGATCTTGAGACACAGGGCACATGAAGGAAAAGCAGGGACTGCACCATTGCTTTTGGTGTCAAAGTGGAGGCAGGCGCCGGAGCTTTCCTCTTCTTCCGAGGCATCAGGGTAGATAGTCACCAGCACCTCTCAGCGTGTCTTGCCGTGCTGCCACTTACGCCCCAAATGAATTAGTTCTGCACATACAATGACAATCCTGAACCACACTCCTAAGTCAGGGTATGTGGAATATGATTTTAGTCTCTCAGCTTTACCGCTGATGCTTGCTGTAATACTTGCATTATACCACAGAGAGCTTACTTCTGTAGTTCATAAGACGTAACATGTATAGGCAACTTGTCAAGGTGTAATCAGGCCCGTGGCTCCCAATATAATGAGAAATATTTCTGTATCTTTCTACCACATTTTCTTCATCTCTGACTGCATTTCTTAGTACTTGTATTTATATCCCGCTTTTCACCAGGTCAAAGCGGTCAATAGGGGGATACATTTAACATGAGGGGATATGAGACACATACACTAATACTTACAGGGAACATGGGCAATGGAGGGTTAAGTGGCTTGCCCAAGACCACAAGGAGTGCCTATAGGACTAGAAATCCCAGTCCCTCCGGCCTGAGATTGCTGTCCCCAGGTGGGACTTGAACCCCCGGCCCTCCGGCCTGAAGTACCTTGTCCTAACCACTAGACCACTCCTCCCTTACAGAATCTGCATATGTCTGTTTTGCATGTTTTCTCTATGCTCACTGTGAACCTTCTCTTCCATAATTCACTATCCTGGGCTGCAACTATCAATCTCTGATCCCTAGGTTTCAGTTTTCTCTCCCTAACCACTCACGTGTCCTTATTTGATCAACAAATAGTTCCAGGAGTAATGCTTTGTATTTCCCACTGTATTTATGAATTTGCCACTTCTTGTTTCCTTGTTTGCTGATCTAATTCTTTAAAAAGTTTCTTTTCTTGTTTGGCAAGTTCTAATGTTTCTTTCCCTGTGTAAACTGGTAGTTTCTCATCCATTCCTTCTGTTTGTCTGAATGCCTATCCTAGTCTAATAATGGTAATGGATTCTGCATGTTTACTTTCATATTGCAAAACGTTTTGCGCATTTGGATTTATTGATGCTGTTAAGTAGGCCTGGAGGCCTCTGATAGTCATTCTATATGTATAATTAATTTCTATGAGGCCCATTCCTCCTTCAGCTCTAGGGATACACAGTCTTGGCATACACTGATTCTTATAAACCACCTCATAGGCACGGAGAAGTTTTCATTGTTTATACATCTCAAGATAATTAAGAGGCCAGTCTAGAATTCCAAAGCTATATGAGAGTATGGGGATTGATGGCTTGTATCTTATTCTTTGATGTTAGCACACTTTTCAGATTCAGCTTCAGTCTCCTGAAATACTATTTGCTGGTCTTCTCTCTCAATTCTTAATGCTGAATAGTTGCTCCTTCCTCTTCTTCTAGGTAGTCCTTTATGTTAAAGTCCACCTGTGTGGATTCTCAGATGGATTTTGAGGAATCATTCTCATTGAAGCTTTTACCACACTCAGTATGTGCATATGCTTTACTCGGGGCAGTTCCTCCAAATGGGTTAGTTTTGCACATACCGTGACAGTCGTGAACCTCACTTCTAAGCCAGGGTATGTGGAGTATGATCTCAGTGTCTCAAATTTACTGCTAATGCTCGGCATAATACTTGCATCGTGCCAAAGAGAGCCTCCTGCTGGAGTTCGTAAGATGTAACAGGTATGGGTAGTTTGTCAAGATGCGCTTAGAAGTTCTTCTTTATCAAGTCTGTGGTTCTCAATACAATAGGAAATATTTCTGCACCGGGTTAACTCGCATCCAGTTTCATATCCATCAGAATGGGAATGTCCCAGGTAATTGTAACCTCTTCATGCTCTGTATTTCTCTGAGGGTCATGATCCCAGAGCTTTTCAGGCATAGTGATGTTATAGCGTTTAGTTTCCAATGGATGAGGTGTGCTACTTTATTGTGCCTTTCTGTATAGAAATATTCCATCAGCAAAACTTCACAGCCAGCTATGAGGTGAGTCACTGTTTCCAGCTGTTTCTGATAGAATCAACATATATCTGTTTTGCCAGTTTTTTCAATGCTTGCTGTAAACCATCTCATCTGTAATCCACTGTCCTGGGCTGTAACTATCAATCTCTCATCCTTCAGTTTCAGTTTACCTCTCCTTAACTATTCATGTGCCCATTCTTGATCAACAAAGGGTTCCTAGAGTAACACTTTGTATTTCCCGCTGTATTCCTATATGGATTATCTGGTGGATTTTGAGCAGAATCTTCTGCCTCTCCATGCGATTCACAGAATAATCACTCAATATCGGCACTTCTATTATCAATGCCGTTCTGGTATTCTTCTCCCTTACCACTATGTCAGGTTTCCTGGCATCCAGTTTATTATCCATCAGAATGGGATGTCCCAGGTGATCATAACCTCTTCATTCTCTTTTATTCTCTTAGGGTCATGATCCCAGTGCTTTTAAGGGACAGTGTTGTCGTAGTGTTTACAGAGTTTCCAGTGGAGGAGGCGTGCTACTTTGCTGTGTCTTTCTGTATAGAAATTTTCCACCATCAGAACTTCGTGGCCTGCTATTAGGTGAGTCACTGTTTCCAGCTCGTTCTTACATAATCGGCATATGTCTGTTTTTCCATTTTTTTTCAATACTCGCTGTAAACCATCTCGTCTGTAATCCGCTGTCCTGTGCTACAGCTATCAATATTTTATCCTTCTGTATGGATTCTCTGGTGGATTATGAGGTATCTCTCCCAAGTGAATCTTTTACTACACTTCTTTATCAAGCCTGTGGCTCCCAGTTGGATGGGAAATATTTCTGTATCTTTCTACCACATTTTCTTGGTCTCTGACTGCATTTCTTTTGTGGATTCTCTGATGTCTTTTGAGGTGTTCTTTCCAAGTGAAGCATTTACTACACTGAGTACATGTATACGGTTTTACTCCTGTGTGGATTCTCCGGTGGATTTTGAGGTAACTCTCCAGAGTAAAACGTTTACTACATTCACTACATGTATGTGGTTTTACTCCCGCGTGGATTCTCTGGTGGATTTTGAGGTAACTCTCCAGAGTGAAGCTTTTACTGCATTCAGTACATGAATACGGTTTTAATCCTGTATGGATTCTCTGATGTCTTTTGAGGACTCCTTTCTGATTGAAGCTTTTACCGCATTCAGTACATGTATACGGTTTTACTCCCGCGTGGATTCTCTGGTGAATTTTGAGGTAACTCACCTGAGTGAAGCTTTTGCTGCATTCAGTACATGAATATGGTTTTAATCCTGTGTGGATTCTCTCATGGATTTTGAGATGTGCTTTCTGACCGAAGCTTTTACCACATTTGTTACATGTATACGGTTTCACTCCCGTGTGGATTCTGTGGTGGATTTTGAGGTAACTCTCCTGAGTGAAGCTTTTACTGCATTCAGTACATGTATATGGTTTTGTGTGGATTCTGTGGTGGATTTTGAGGTAACTCTCCTGAGTGAAGCTTTTACCGCATTCAGTACACGTATACGGTTTTAATTCTGTATGGATTTTCTGATGGACTTTGAGGTGTCCTTTCTGACTGAAGCTTTTACTACACTCATCACATGGATACAGTTTTAATCCTGTGTGGATTTTCTGATGGACTTTGAGGTGTCCTTTCTGACTGAAGCTTTTACCACACTCAGCACATGGATATGGTTTCATTCCCAAGTGGATTTTCTGGTGGATTTTGAGGTAACTCTCCTGATTGAAGCTTTTACAGCATTCAGTACATGTATACCATTTTAATCCGGTGTGGATTTTTTGATGTCTTTTGAGATAACGCTCCTGACTGAAGCTTTTACCACATTCAGTACATGTATACAGTTTTACTCGGGGTAGTGTGTGGATTCTCTGATGTCTTTTGAGGCCTCCTTTCTGACTGAAGCTTTTACCACACTCAGTACATGTATATGGTTTTACTCCCGTGTGGATTCTCTGGTGGATTTGGAGGCTTCCTTTTCGAGTGTAGCCTTTGCCGCATTCAGGGCAGGTTACTTTTCTCTCCCATTTTTGGATTTCCTGGTATTTTTCATTGTCTTTCTTCACATTAAAGTATTTTTTAGACTTGGTGGAAGTGAATGATCTCTCATCAGTTTGAGATATTTTATGTTCTGTGAATGCTTTCATGTGACAGAAGGTTTTCTTACATTCAGTATTAGTAATTGGTCTCTTTCTTGGGTGGAATTTCTCTTTACTTATTAAACTTTTTTCACAAGTAAATTCAGATGTTCTATTATCAGTGCAGATTTTTTGGTATTGTGTGGGGTTTCCTTTACTAATAACGCTTTTTCCATTTTCAGTACTGGTATACATTCTGATTTCTTTATTGATTTTCTGCTTTTGCATTTGTTCTGTTTTCTTACTGAAATCTTTCCTATACTCAGAACATGCAAAAGGTCTCTCGTTGCATATTTTCTGTTGTCCCTGTAGTTCTCTCTTTTGACTGAAGATTTTCCCCCAGTCTGTACATCTAGTTGTTTTTTCTTCAGTGTCAGACCTTTGCTGTGATCTCAGAGTTACAAGATTGCTGAAGAATATCTCACAGACATCACAGAAGCATCTTTGCTCTCGCATCTGGATTCTCTGCTCTTCTTCTGTTGGTATAATAATACCGGTATTGTGATCACACAGAGCTGAGTCTCCTGTTGAATCTTTTTGTTCATTTTCTGAGATCCATTGCTGTATTCCCTTTTCTCTGCAGTCAGAACAGGAAGACGTTTCCTCTTCATCTCTTTCTGTAAACATCTTTTCCCCTGCAGGGTTCTCTCTCAGCTCCCAGTGATTTGTCTCTGTAGTATTGTTTGTAGGATCATCTTTTTCTAGATAAAAAAAAATTGAATATCGGGCATTATTGTGGAAGAAGAACAGTTTATAGAGTTCAGTAATACAATACACCTTTGTAAACCAGCCACTCCCTCTTATTTTATTTACATTTTCTTATATACCGTGCTATTCTGCATCAATGTGGTTTACATTGAACAGGGCATTATAACTTGGAGATAACTATTTTACAGGGAACATGGGCTATGGAGGGTTAAGTGGCTTGCCCAAAACCACAAGGAGCACCTGTGGGACTAGAAACCCCAGTCCTTCCGGCCCAAGGTTGCTGTCCTCTAGTGGGATTTGAACCCCTGACCTTCTGGCCTGAAGTACCTTGCCCCAACCACTAGGCCACTCCTCCACTTTATTGCAGGGAGTACATTTCCAAGCTATACGCTGCAAGAGATGCAGACACAACAGTTGACATTTAAAAGCATTAATGTGCTTATATATAAGTGCTCTTTCTGTTCGTTCCAATCTAATGGAAGTTGGAAAGAATTATATAAAATGAGTTAAGAATGTCTGTCTCTACTACTACTACTATTACTATTAAGGGCAGAGCCGGTTTCTCCTCTGAGTGCTGGTTTGCTGTCTGAGGTGTTCCGGGCAGCTTTACTCCACCAATCAGCAGAGCACAGAGCCTTGAAACAGAGGCCCCCTACCACGGGATGCGGTTAGCGGGTGTGTGCCTTCACGAGCGTGTCTGAAGAAGCGTTCCAAAGGGCAGGCCCTGCCCTTTTGGAGTCCCTTCGAAGCACATTGAAGCTGTTTTGAAGCCATGTGGGCTTCCTTTCATTGGTAAGAGAAAGAAGAGGTCAATCTTTGTGCCAGAGGAAAAAAGTGGTAACTGTGGTCTGACCTATGCCACTTTGTGGCAGCAATCTCTACACCTGTGTTGAGCTCCGGCATTTCTTCTGGCTCCTCCCTGCTAGGGGATGTTTCTACTGCATCCTGACATATCAGTAGTAAAGTGTGAGACATCGGCGATGCCGCTTCTGGTTTGGAGTGTGCGCCTCCGACAGTTCCTGTGTTGACCCAAGCAGTTCAACTACCCTCTCTTTCAGAAGCTGGGGACAGAATTGAAGTTTCTGTTCCAAAAGCGGTACGTTTTAAATTGCCTAGTGAACCCGCTTATATGCCTACTGATGAACTCTCTTTGAAGGACATGTTGTTCGCTATTAACCGTTTGGAGCTGTCTTTTGGATCTTCTCTTAAAGAGTTATCAGACTTTACGGTGGACACTGTGTTGAAGCTTACTGAACAGGACAGGAGAATTTCTACTTTTAATAATCAAGTGGTTAAGTTGAATGCTTCTTATTCTTTGATGCATGATGTGCATGCTTCATATGGCGTGCCCATAATTTGCACCTCAGGGGCCAAGAGTTCTACTCCCACTACTTTCTAGTCCCAAAAAGAACAGGAGGCCTATGGCCCATTTTGGATTTGTGAAACTTGAAAAAGTTTCTGGTTCGGGAGAAGTTCAAGATGCTCTCCCTTGGAACATTGCTGTCCTACCTCCAGCAGGGAGATTGGCTATGCTCCTTGGACCTAACGGATGCTTACACCCACATCCTTATTAATCCCAGTCACGGGCAGTACTTAAGGTTCATGGTCGGGGATGACCACTACCAGTTCAGAGTACTACCATTCGGCCTAGCCTACGCAGCAAGAGTCTTCACCAAATGCCTGGCAGTGATGGCTGACTACTTCTGTCTCCAAGGGGCCTTCATCTTCCCATACCTGGATAAGTGTCTCTTAAAGGGGGACACAGCCACCGAGGTGCAACAGACCATGGCCTGCATCATTGAGGTCCTGCAACATTTGGGGTTCATGATAAACCACCCCAACTTTCACCTCACTCCAGCGCAGGACTTGGAGTTCATAGGAGCTCGACTGGTCACTCTCCAGGCCAGGGCATTTCTTCCCTTGGACAGGGCAGATCGCCTCAGGGCCCTGGCCACTGAAATGCAATGCCATCATGCAGTGTCGACGAGGTCCATGCTCTGCCTATTGGGCCACATGACATCCACAGTCCATGTGGTTCCCAACGCCCACCTCCACATGCGGGCGTCTCAGTGGTGTCTCTGCTCACAGTGGACACAAGCCATAGGCAGGCTCTGGAACAAGGTCTTAGTGTCCCGTCAGCTAGCGGAATCGCTTGACTGGCGGCAGAGCACACAACACCTACAGGAGGGTATGCCCTTCTAGTCGCCAAATCCCCAGAGGGTCCTCACCATGGACACATCCCTACTGGGCTGCGGTGCCCACTGTGAGGAACTGTGCATGCAGAGCAACTGGTCCCTAGCGGAGAACCAGCAACAGATCAACCTGCTGGAGCTCAAGGCCATTTTTCTGGTAATCAAGCCCTTCCATCACTGCCTGTGGGACCAGTCTGTGCTAGTCCAAATGGACAACCAGCTTGCGATGTTCTACCTGAACAAGCAGGAGGGCAAAGGGTATCAGTGCCTCTGCCAGGAGGCAGTAGCCCTCTGCTCGTACGCGTTCAGTCAGGGAATGCACCTCAGGGCGGTATACCTTCTGGGCCAAGACAATGCCCTAGTGGACAGCCTGAGCAGGGTCCTCCAGCTGCATGAATGGCGACTAGACCCAGGGTGGCACAGTGGCTCTTCCGACTCTGGGGAACCGCAAGTCTGGACCTCTTTGCCAGCCCAACCAATGATCAGCTGTCCCACTTCTGCTGTCTCCAACCGCATCCGTCCCGGGTAGTGGCAGACGCCTTCCTCATCTTGTGGTCGGAGGGCTCTCTGTATGCTTTCCCTCCCATGCCACTAATCACCCGAATCCTCCAAGGTCCTGCGGGATAAGGTCTCCCTGATCCTGGTGGCCCTGTGGTGGCCCAAGTAGCCTTGGTTTCCCTTGTTGCTCCGCCTCTCAATGAAGCTCCTGGTCCCTCTGGGGATAGCCCTGGGGCTACTGACCCAAGAGGAGGGCTCCCTTCTTCCCCCCAAGCTGTAGTTCCTGGCCTCTTGTAAGTACTCCATGAGATGGACCTACGCCGTCAAGTGGCACAGATTCTCAGTAAAGTGTGTAGAGCAACAGGTTGACTCATTCTCTTGCCTGTTGCATGCAGAACTACAGTACTTGCTTTACCATTTGCAAACTGGACTCAAGTCCAACTCTGTCAGCGTGCTCTCGGAGTACCATCATTTCATGGAGGGCAAACCTCTTTCTGCGTAGCCCCTCATTACCCAATTTATGTGGGGCCTTCTGCTCTCTAAGCCTTCCATCTGCCTGCCCCTAGTGGAATGTAACCTCAACGTGGTTCTTACGCAGCTCACCAAGCCGCCTTTTTTTGTTAATTGAATATATTGAATGTTTACAAGAAACATACAGAATTGAATAGAAATTAAACAATCACAAAACTCCTATGAAAATTAAACTCACAAGCCCACATCTAGAGAAGAGCGTGAACCATCCTTTCAAAATATCAAGAAAAGAAAAAGAAAATATACACCAAAAGGAAAATTCAAGACCATCTCGTATAACCTAAATTCAAACCCATTATACTTAGCTGATTTATTTATTTATTTATTTACAGTTTCTTTTATACCGCGCTATTCAACATCAGTGCGGTTTACATGACAACAGAAAGCTTATACGGTGCCAGAATCTGCTCCGCATTTACAAAGAACAGGTGTTTAAACTTGGGTAAAACCGGGGAAAGTATTTACATATAGGTATCACATCAAGTGCCTCAACAGCATATACCAAAATAAAGAAATCAGGGAACAGAAGAAACTGGAACCTCTATGCGAGCTGACAAAAAATCCTCTAACTGCGCAACTTTAAAAAAAAAACATACTTATCTGACCCCGATGTTACCAGGCACTTTCAAGGAAACTTCAAAAAGAAAGAAGCAGCTGCTTCTAATACTCTGGGATGCAAAGCTAAAAAAGCCTTATGTCTCATCTGAGTTTGCCTGGAAACATCAGGAAACAGATTAACACATTGTCCACAAAAAAGTGCAGACTTCTTTTGGACAAAAAGTTTCAAAATTGTATTCCTATCATTCTCTGAGTTGAATGAGACCAGCAAGGTAGCTCTCGTAGGAATCTCATCCAGAGAGGACCCAATAAACTCAGAAATATTCAGGCTATCCACAGATAAGAGGGTATCTTGACCCCCCCCCCTTCAGTTTCTTGCCTCTAGGCAAATAGTACAAATTATTAATAGAAACAATAGTAGGATCCTGGTACCCCAACACCTCTTTCAAATATTTTTGAAAAAGAATCAAAGGAGAAATATAATGTGTTGAAGGAAAGTTGAGGCAACGAAGGTTCCTAGCTCGGGACATATCCTCAAATACCTCATACTGCCGATGCAATAGCACCCTGCGGTGTGGCAACTTGTGATTCTAATTTACATAAACGAGAGTCACTCATAGAAAAAAAAAGAACCATGCTGAGCTATCTTTGCCACAGTCTCCTTCGTAAACTTAGAAACTGAGATACAGTAGTAGTCAAAGAGGATTCAATATGAGTTAGCAGAGTCCATATATCACTCAAAGAAATATCTTGTGAATGCTCACCTAAAACTACACCTCCAGAATCCAATAAGGACTTGGGTGACTCAGGGACTTGAATTACCTGCAGCAGCGGAAGAACTGCACGCAGAAACCCCCTCCTCAGTGGAAACCGCAGGCTGCTCTTGCTCCACCCTACCAGGGCGAGGTGTAACAGAGCCCAAACCAACTTCACTGATCAGCAGGGTTGGGTTAACCCCGAGAGGAGAGCCAAAAGAGGAACCCCAACTCGCAGAAGATGGCAGCCAAAGAACACCCAGAGCACTGGCTGTAATTACCATATGTCTATCCATAGGGCCAGTAGCTTTCACAGTCTTAGGAGGATTTGACATACTCGCTGTCCAGGACATCTTTTTCTGTTTACCCATTCTATCTATATGGGCGCCTCTGGCTCCTGCATGCTCCAAAGGGGCCTAACCTGCCCCTGTAAACACGCCCCTTTGAACATGCCCGTGACCGTGTCCCACGGTAGGGATGCGTGTTTTAACCCCCAGCTGTCGTAGGAGGAAGCGGGAGATGGTCCAATGAGTAGTGGGAAATGCTCAGCTGCTAGCCCCAGCTCAACACGCCACTCCAGAAGATCTCCAAATTCATTGTTCTCCCCAAGCCGCCTCTTCAACCTATGGCTACCTGCCATTTGCGTTATCTCTCCTGGAATGTCGGCTTTCTGGTGGCACTCACCTCTGCCTGCAGAGTCAGCGAGTTTCAGGCCTTGGTGGCCAAGCCACCTTACACCAGGTTCTATAAGAACAGGGTCGTGCTTCGCACCCACCATAAATTCCTTCTGAAGGTGGTATCCGCCTTCCACCTCAACCAGGAGGTGGTGCTCACCACCTTCTTTCCACCGCCCCATGCCAACAAGGCAGCAGCCGTTCTCCATACTCTGGATTATAAGAGGGCCCTGTCCTTCTATCTGCAACATACCCAGGGCCACCGGAAAGCCTTGCAGCTTTTCATGTCCTACAAACTCAGGCGACTGGGGGAGGCTGTTACCAAGCGGGCCCTGTCTACCTGGATGGTAGACTGCATCGCATTCGCCCACGATCAGGCTGGGCTCTTGTTGGAGTGTCGGGTCATGGTGCTCAACGTCAGGGCTATGGCAACCTCAGTTGCAAGCCTGCGCTCTGTCCCTGTGGCAGACATCTGCTGGACTGCCACCTGGTCCTTAGTTCACACCTTTGCAGCTCACATCTGCCTGGAGAGAGTCCCGGCCAGGCTGTACTCAGTAATCTGTTTGAGGTTTAGGAAACCCCTACCCTCCAACCCCTTCTTGTTCAGGCTACTGGAGTGATGGTTCTCCTTGGACAATGGGTTCCTTAGAGTCTTTCCTCAGACTCACTTGTGGCTGCTCACAGCAGGGCGATGTTTTTCTACAGGTTCTCAGTAGCCCGTAGCTAGGGAGTCCCATATGTGAGGACCAACTTCCTGCTTGTTCCTGGAGAAAGTGTAGTTACTCACTTGTTAAAGGTGTTCTCTAGGAACAGCAAGAATCATAACTCTCCCTCCTCCCCTTGGAGTTGCTGTACAATTTTTGCCATCTTCTTTTGTCGGCTCTAGCTATGTCATCTGACTGAGTAAGATGGTACACTTAGGCAGGAAGGAGACCAGCATGTGTGGTGGCATCTCTCAAAGGCTTTCTTTGAAATCTGGGGAGATGCTTGTGCGGGGGCTCCGTTAGTGCTGATGTCACCCATATGTGAGGATTGATTCCTGCTGTCCCTGGAGAACACCTGTTACAGGTGAGTAACTACACTAAAAGGGTTCCATTCGTGGCTACATCTGGAGGACCACAGGGAATTTATAAGTACTCTTAAGATGGCAAACCTCCAGAAGAGGTTTGACTTCATTTCATACCTACTTTGAAGTGAAGTAAGAAACTTTAACTTCCGTTTCTAATTGTTCTCTGAAAGAGATCTTAATGTAACCTTTATTCTTGCTCAGTCTGTCTCATGAGACACCGAGTACATGCACACTTGGTGACGTATGGAATTTTGGAGCCATGCAGAGGACAGCCTCTTGGCTAAAATGATTTTCAACGTCTCTTCTGTTAATCATAGTTTTGATTTTATGAGCCTATAATTAAAGGATACTTATAGAAGGAAAAAGAGAATTCTTGAACCTTTACAGATGCAGAAATTGCACAAAGATCCGGATTTATTAAATAATTCCATCTTTTACTGTTTGAATAACAAATACTAACCTAGAACATAAGAACATAAGATATGCCATACTGGGTCAGACCAAGGTCCATCAAGCCCAGTATCCTGTTTCCAACAGTGGCCAATCTAGGTTATACGTACCTAGCAGTTTCCCCAAAAGACACAGGTTCCACAATGCATTGATATCCTGGGTCCCTTTTTAATAATGGTTTATGGACCTTTCCTCCAGGAACTTGTCTAAACCTTTTTTAAACCCAGCTACACTAACAGCCTTTACTACAAAATGCAATGTGTGCCTTCGAGTCAGTCCTGACTCCTGGCGACCCAGAAGCTCCTGGGTTTTCTTGGCAGTGTCACCAGAAGTAGATTTCCAGGCCTTTCTTCCGAGGCAATGGAGGGTTAAGTGGCTTGCCCAAGGCCACAAGGAGTGCTAGTGGGAACTGAACCCTGGTTGCTTGGTTACCAAGCCAGTGCTCTAACCACTAGGCTACTCCTCCACAAATTTACTACATCCTCCAGTAACAAATTCCAGAGTTTGATTACACGTTGAGTGAAAAAATATTTTCTCTTATTTGTCTTAAATAGTTTACCTAATAGCTTCATTACATGTCCCCTAGACTTTCTATATTCTGATAGTGTAAACAATCGATCTACGTTTACCCGTTCCACTCCATTCATTAATTTATAGACCTCTATCATATCTCCCCTCAGCCGTCTCTTTTCCAGGTTGAAGAGCCCTAACCTTTGTAGCCTCTCTTCATAGGAGTAGCCTTCCATCCCCTTTACCATTTTGGTGGCTCTTCTCTGTACCTTTTCTAATAACGCTATATCCTTTTTAAGATACGGTGACCAGAATTGCACACAATATTCAAGGTGCGGTCGTACCATGGAACAATACAGAGGCATTATAATATCCTTTGTTTTGTTTTCCATTCCTTTCCCTATGATACCTAGCATTCTATTTGCTTTCTTGGCCGCCGCTGCACACTGGGCGGAGGGTTTTAACATGTTATCCACGATTTTCCTGGGTGGTGGTTCCCAATGTGGAACCTTGCATTGTGTAACCATAGAGTGGGTTGTTCTTTCCTAGGTGCATAACTTTGCACTTGTCCACATTAAATTTCACCTGCCATTTGGATGCCCAGTCTTCCAATTTATCCAGATCCTCCTGCAGTTTTCCACAGTCCTCTTGGGTTTTAACAACTTTAAACAGTTTTGTGTCGTCTGCAAATTTGATAACCTCACTAGTTATTCCCTTTTCCAGGTCATTTATGAATATGTCAAAAAGTAGCGGACCCAGTACAGATCCCTGGGGTACTCCACTATTCACCTTTTTCCATTGGGAAAATTGGCCATTTAGCCCTACCCTCTGCTTTCTATCTTTTAACCAGTTCCCGATCCACAATAGTACACTGCCTCCTATCCCATGATTTTTTAGTTTTGCCAAAAGTCTCTGATGAGGGACCTTGTCAAAGGCTTTCTGAAAGTCCAGATACACTATATCAACTGACTCACCTTTGTCTACCTGTTTATTCACACCTTCAAAAAACATATCAGATTAGTAAAACAAGATCCTCCTTGTCTAAAGCCATGTTGGCTGTCTCCCATTAGGCCATGACTATCTACATGCTGTGTAATTTTGTTCTTTATGATGGTTTCTACCATTTTCCCCGGTACTGACGTCAGGCTCACCGGTCTGTAATTTCCCGGATCACCCCTGGAACCCTTTTTAAAAACTGGCGTTACATTGGTGATCCTCCATTCTTCAGGTATTACAGATGATTTTAATGAAAGTTCACAGATTACTAATAGCAGGTCTGCAATCTCATTTTTCAGTTCTTTCAACATTCTTGGATGTATACCATCCGGTCCAGGTGATTTGCTGCTCTTCAGTTTATCAAACAGTTGTAATACATCTTCCTGGTGTAGCGATATTTCTCTCAATTCCTCTGCAGTATCACCTTCAAATACCACCTCAGTCTTGGGTAACATCCCTACATCTTCCTCAGTAAAGACCGAAGCAAAGAATTCATTCAGTCTCTCCACTATAGCCTTGTCTCGTCTTACTGCCCCTTTTACTCCTCTATCATCTAATGGTCCAATTGACTCTCTCACAGGCCTTTTGCTACGAATGTACTTGAAAAAGTCTTTATTTCATGTTTTTTGCTTCCGTAGCAAGTTCCTTCTCAAATTCTCGCTTTGCCTGCCTTATCAATGCTTTGCATTTAACTTGCCAGTGCTTGTGCTGTTTCCAGGTTTCGTTGTTTGGCTCTTTTTTCCATTTCCTGAAAGATGCTTTTTTGGCAGCAACAGCCTCTCTGACCTCACCTTTAAACCATGCTGGCAGTTTTTTGGACTTTCTTCCACTTTTCTTAATGCGTGGAATACAGCTGGCCTGGGCTTCCAGGATAGTATTTTTAAACAACACCCAAGCTTGATGTAAGTCTTTAACCTTTTGCAACTGCTCCTTTTAGTTTTTTCTTAACTATATTTCTCATTTTATCATAGTCTCCCTTTCGAAAGTTAAAAGGTAGTACTGTGGATTTCTTTACTATCCCTCCTCCACTAATTAAATCAAACACGATCATGCTATGATCACTATTGCCAAGTGGTCCCAACACCCTTATTTTTTGCACCAGATCTGGTGTTCCACTAAGGACTAGGTCCAGTATGGCTTCTCCTCTGGTCGGTTCATGATTGGCAGTACCTTAGCACTGAGTATGGAGAGCTAAGGTACTGCCAATCATGTACTGTATGTCTGAGTGCAGGGTGAATCAGTGCTATTGGTTCCTGAAACAGAGATTAGGTCTCTTGGTAATTGTAACATAGGGCTGCATAACATACTACCTCAGAAAACTAATTTATGCTAATATTTACACTATTTTTGCTATCAGAAATAAAGTCTAATTTATATACAAACACAGGGTTGGTTCTTGTTTTATCATGTGGTTTGTTTGTCAGGTAGTCCTATGGAATCCTGGGAAAAAGGAGGGTAGCAGTTTTCCCTAGACATATTGAGTATTTATACATGTGTATTTATCTGCTACTGACAATATCTCCTACAGTAGTGGTTTATGATATATTACTTGTGTCTAGTAAAAGGAAAGACAAGTTATGTTGCACTGTAATTTTCCAAGTACAGCTTACGATTTGGTGGGTTTCTTATTTACAAACATATAACCACAGCAGAGACAAACCATGTTTTGGCTAGTTGCCTGCATTAGGGGTCTATAAAACACATAAAGGAATTAAAATCACATAACATAAAAATGTCAAAAGAGAGTAGACAAATAAGGTGACATTTTACTTATCAATTGATGTCCTTTCCTTGAGTCCTGCTAGACCAGTTTAGACAAGTGGATTGTGTTCCCCTACCGGCAGAGTGGTGGAGACAAAGAACCAATGAAAAGCCCAGGTTTCAATGACATCACTGCTATGCCCCTATTCGCTTCAGACACCAGAGGTCCCTTCAGTATTTGTCCCAAAGTATATGGGAGAAACATCACAATCAAAAGTACTTCATTTAGAAAAGCCTCGGGCATAAAGAGGACCAGTGCAAATAGATTTAATTTAAATATAAGGAGAAAAAAGATCTCAGACCCTATCGAGCAGGTTAACATGGGCATGAGATTTTTAATCCCTTGACGTCAGCTCGCTGCATCAGTAATCGAAAAAACTCCTTTGGAGCCAATCACACACAATGTGCAGCAATTAAAATTCTATATATACTTTATTCAGAAAGGACAGGGTAGGAAGAAGAGGAGGAGGAATGGCACTATATGTAAAAACTACTATTAAAGCTTTGGAATTACAGAGCTTAAAAGGGAGAGAGGAGGCATTGTGGGTTAAACTAGAAAGAGGGAAAGAGAAATCTATTTGCATTGGTGTGATATACAGACCTCCCTCACAAGAGGAAGAGGTAGACAGAGAGTTAATTGAAGACATACACAGCACTGCTAGGAAAGGGGAAGTGCTACTGATAGGAGATTTCAATATGCCAGATGTTGATTGGCACATTCCTGCTGCAGTATCATCTAGAAGTAAGGAGATCCTGGATTTTCTACAGGGAGAACTATTCAGGCAATTGGTAACAGACCCCACACGTGAAGGGACCATACTGGACTTGGTGCTTACCAATGGTGAAAGTGTTTCTGATGTTGTAGTGGGAGATCATTTTGCATCCAGTGATCACCAGATGGTGTGGTTCAGTATTAGGACTAGGGCTGTTAGAATCCATTCCAAGGTGAGGATCTTAGACTTTAGGAAGACTAACTTTGCGAAGATGGACCAATACCTCAGGGAGTCGTTAGTGGGATGGGAACAGCTGGGGGATGTAGAAAAACAGTGGGCAAAACTGAAAGGGGATATCTTAAGGGCAACCAACCTTTTTGTTAAAATGGTAAATAAAGGCAAAAGGAAAAGGAGACCGCTATGGTTTTCTAAGGAAGTAGCTGAAAAAGTGAAGAAAAAGAGGGAGGCCTTCATGAAATACAAGAGATCACAGAGAGAGGAAGACAGGCATCTGTATTTGGAAAAACTTAGAGAAGCTAGCAAAGTAGTCAAGAAGGCAAAGATTCAAAAGGAGGAGGAAATAGCCAATGCAATAAAATGGGGGGATAAGACATTTTTCAGATATATTAGTGAGAAGAGGAAGGGCAAAAGTGGTATTGTCAGACTCAAGGGTGCAGGGGGGGAATATGTAGAAGCTGATAAGAATAAAGCGGAATTGCTTAACAAATATTTTTGTTCTGTGTTCACAGATGAAGAACCAGGAGCAGGACCTCAGAAAACACCCACAAATAGGAACAGAAGCGAGGGACATCTTGAACAATTTTCAGAAGACTGTATTCGTGAGAAACTAGCTCAACTTAAAGTAGACAAAGCGATGGGACCAGATGGGATACACCCTAGAATACTGAGGGAACTTGGGGACGTTCTAGCAACTCCACTGACTGACCTTTTCAATGCCTCGTTGGAGTCGGGAGTGGTGCCAAAGGACTGGAGAGAGGCTCATGTGGTGCCTTTACACAAAAGCGGAAGTAAGGATGTGGTTGAAAACTACAGGCCGGTTAGTTTAACTTCGGTGGTGAGTAAATTATTGGAAATGCTGCTGAAAGAGAAAATAGTGAGGTTTCTGGAGTCCAGCGGATTACAGGATCCGAGGCAGCATGGATTCACCAGAGGCAGGTCTTGTCAGACAAATCTGATTGATTTCTTTGACTGGGTGACAAGGGAGTTGGACCGAGGGAGAGCTCTAGATGTGGTGTATTTAGATTAAGAACATAAGAACATAAGAACATAAGATATGCCATACTGGGTCAGACCAAGGTCCATCAAGCCCAGTATTCTGTTTCCAACAGTGGCCAATCTAGGTCATACGTACCTAGCAGTTTCCCCAAGGGACACAGGTTCCACAATGCTTGTATTGGTTCAAGCATTGATATCCTGGGTCCCTTCTTAATAATGGTTTATGGACCTTTCCTCCAGGAACTTGTCCAAACCTTTTTTAAACCCAGCTACACTAACAGCCTTTACTACATCCTCCGGTAACAAATTCCAGAGTTTGATTACACGTTGAGTGAAAAAATATTTTCTTTTATTAGTCTTAAATAGTTTACCCTGTAGCTTCATTGCATGTCCCCTAGTCTTTCTATATTCTGATAAGGTAAACAATCGATCTACGTTTACCCGTTCCACTCCGTTCATTAATTTATAGACTTCTATCATATCTCCCCTCAGCCGTCTCTTTTCCAGGTTAAAGAGCCCCAACCTTTTTAGCCTTTCTTCATAGGAGTAGCCTTCCATCCCCTTTACCATTTTGGTGGCTCTTCTCTGAACCTTTTCTAAAATCGCTATATCCTTTTTAAGATATGGCGACCAGAATTGCACACAATATTCAAGGTGCGGTCTCACCATGGAACGATATAGAGGCATTATAATATCTTTTGTTTTATTTTCCATTCCTTTCCTTATCATACCTAGCATTCTATTTGCTCTCTTGGCCGCCGCTGCACACTGGGCCGAGGGTTTTAACATGGTATCCACAAGGACGCCTAAATCTTTTTCTTGGGTGGTGGTTCCTAATGTGGAACCTTGCATCGTGTAACCATAGTTTGGGTTGTTCTTCCCTAGGTGCATAACCTTGCACTTCTCCACATTAAATTTCATCTGCCATTTTGATGCCCAGTCTTCCAATTTATCAAGATCCTCTTGCAATTTTCCACAATCCTCCTGGGTTTTAACAACTTTAAATAGTTTTGTGTCATCAGCAAATTTGATAACCTCACTCGTTATTCCACTTTCCAGGTCATTTATGAATATGTCAAAAAGCAGCGGACCCAGCACAGATCCCTGGGGTACACCACTATTCACCTTTCTCCATTGGGAAAATTGGCCATTTCAGTAAAGCCTTTGACACTGTTCCTCACAGGCGACTTATAAACAAACTGAGCACCCTAGGGATGGACCCTAAAGTTACTGCTTGGGTTAGAAATTGGTTGGGTGGGAGGCGACAAAGAGTACAAGTAAATGGAGCTCACTCTGAGGAGAAGGATGTTACCAGTGGTGTGCCCCAGGGATCTGTCCTTGGTCCGATTCTTTTTAACATCTTTGTTAGTGATATAGCGGAAGGGCTGTCGGGTAAGGTTTGCCTCTTTGCAGATGATACCAAAATCTGCAATAGAGTAGACACCCAGGAAGGTATAGATAACATGAGGAGGGATCTAGCTAAGCTTGAAGAATGGTCTAGAATTTGACAGCTGGGATTTAATGTTAAAAAATGTAAGGTCATGCATTTGGGCTGCAGCAATCCAAGGGAGCAATACAGTATAGGAGGTGAAGTACTTTTGTCCACTAAAGAAGAGCGGGACCTAGGCGTGGTTGTGTCTGATGTTCTTAAAGTAGCTAAACAGGTAGAAAAGGCGACAGCAAAAGCTAGAAGGATGCTTGGGTGCATATGGAGATGAATGGCTAGCAGAAAAAAGGAGGTGATAATGCCTCTGTATAAATCTTTGGTGCGACCTCATTTGGAGTATAGTGTGCAATTCTGGAGACCGCACCTTCAAAAGGATGTGAACAGGATGGAGTCGGTGCAGAGGGTGGCTACTAAAATGATTAGTGGGCTTCATTATAAAGCATATGAGGACAGACTTAAGGATCTGAATATGTACACCTTAGAGGAAAGGCGGGATAGAGGTGATATGATTGAGATGTTTAAATACCTCCGTGGCATAAATGTTCAGGGAGAGAGCTTCTTTCAATTGAAAGCAAGTTCTGCTACGAGGGTACATGGGATGAGGGTGAAGGGAGATAGATTCAGGAGTGATATGCGGAAATATTTCTTTACGGAAAGAGTACTGGATCCATGGAATAGTCTCCCAGTGGAGGTGGTAGAGATGAGGACAGTAACTGAATTCAAAAGAGCATGGGACCAACACAGTGGATCTCTAAAGGTAAAAAGTAGACTGTTGTAGTTGTTGATATGGAAGGACAGACTACATAGGCCATGTGGTCTTTTTCTGTCATCATGTTTCTATATTTCTATTTCTTTGTATATCATTAATTCATTTTTTTCTTTTTTCTCTCTTCTGTGTCCTTTTTCTGACTCTTATATCATTTTACCATAGAATTTTAAGACAGTTTGCCTTTCAGTACAACACCGCACGTGTTATAGCTCACTAACTTCAAAAACACATTTCTCCCTTTGCCATACTGATTTTAAACACAGTTCCATACAGACATCAAAAAGCATTTATCTATAAGCCGAATGTTTCCCCAACGCCACCTATGACACTGAGCCATCTGTTTGGCTGACAATTCCTCAGGGGGCTAGAAATCTTCCTCAGCGAAAAACATGCTTCGAACCATCACTGAGCAAGTTCAAATGTGGCTCTAACACAAAATATCAGGGCCCTCTAGCATGCAGCTCTATCACATACTATTACTATTACTACTACTATTAATCATTTATGTAGTGCTACATATGCAGCACTGTACAGATATATATAAAAGACGGTCCCTACTCATCACAGCTTATAATCTAATCAAGACAGACAAGATGAGAATAAGGGCAAGGTAAGGAACGAGAACTGCCTGAGGTGCAAGCAGTGTTCAGGAAAGGGCGAGGAATGAGATGGGTCCTTGAAAAGACAAAAATATACCAAAAGGATATCCATATTTATTTATTTATTTGTTTGTTTGTTTACAACATTTATAAACTGCCTAATCACAAAAGTTCAAAGCGGTACAGAAAACATACATGTTTTATTGATTACAGCAAGGCTTTTGACAGTGTAAACCATAAGAAAATCTGAGCCACATTAAGAAGCATGGGTATGCCAGAACACCTGATAATTCTCCTGCACAACCTTTACATTGATGAAGAAGCAACAGTGAATGGAACTAGGAGAAACAGAATGGTTTAAAATCAGCAAAGATGTATGACAAAACTGCATACTTTCCCTATACCTGTTTAATTTATATGCAGAACAAATGATCAGAGAAGCAGGACTGTATGAAGACTCATCAACAACCTTTGCTATGCTGATGATATCACCTTATTGGCTAAAAGCGATGATGATCTGAAACATTTGCTTCTCAAGATCAAGGAGCATAGTCTTAAAATGGGCCTGCACCATAACATTAAAAAGACAAAGATCCTGACATCTGGCAAAATTAATAAGTTCATCATTGATGGAGAAGAAATTGAAATAGTGGACAACTTTAATCTACTTGAATCAACAATCAATAAAGAAAGGACAAACAGTTAAGAAATCCGACAACACTTTGCTCTTGGCAGAATGGCTTATGAAGGATCTACTATATTATGCTGTCAGTCTCTGAACGTGTATTGTCACTATTAAATGAGATACGTCCAATGTAAACAAAACCACAGGAAAAATTAGGTTTTAAAAATTACACTTCAAAGTCAACAATTAACAAGCGAAAAAACAGGTCTCAGAACTTTAGCCACCAAGAGACTTCCGTCTGCTGATATGGTGTCTTAGAACATCAATGACCTTTCTTGTAAACTTTTCGCCGTTTTTTGTTGTATTTTCTAATTAGACTACCGCACTCATCACAAGAGCTAATAAATATTCAATATGTTCCGTGGGTACACGAACTTCCACACATTGCATAGTAGAGTAATAACTTATACAAACTCCAACATTTGTCTCCTTACTATGCTGCTGAAACTTCACTTCTAAATATCTTGTCCATATTCAGAAGGATTTACAACTTAGCTTTCTTGTGATTGAGGACAGGTGTCCATTGAAGCTTATCTCCGTGAGAATCTCAATGGTCTACCTGGGCACCACTGAGGCGTTTCACGGCCACAGTTTCATCAGGAGATCTCACCCGTTAAGTTCTATAATTGAAACAGAAACAGTATATTACTACACCCTTTCCCAAACACACCAAACCCATTAAAATTAAAAAAAACCATCCCATTCTCACTTACAATGCTGCCCACGTCTATAATCTTAGAAATGTCGACTATTAGCTTCGCCAAACTCAATTTTCTTCAGACACCGCGCATGCGGAATGCCCGGCTCCGACTAACCCCTTTAAACTTCCATCCAGACATGTCAACCGACGTCACATACAACTTACCCCATCTACCTACCAACTAATTCCTAAAAGACAGACCTAGACCTTAATTAGCACATACCAAGAGTATCACTATTCGCTGCTATACACATACCACTTGACCCATGCCCAACTGCATGGATTAAAGCAGCAAAAAAAGAGATAAACCAACAAATAGCCCACATCATAAATCAGTCGCTAAATCAAGGAGTAATGCCTGACCAGCTGAAACGATCCATAATAAGACCAATCCTAAAAAACACATCACTCAACAAGGAGGACCCATCCTCGTACCGCCCTATATCCAGCATTTCATTCCTGGCAAAAATCATTGAAAAGGCAGTGCTCCTGCAACTCCAAGATCACCTTGATGAGCATGATACCTTAGACGAACAACAATACGGGTTCAGAAGAAATCATGGAGTTGAAACACTCTTGATAGCACTAATGAACAACCTCCTCAAAGGTCTAGAGGACAAAAAGAAAATGTTCATACTCATTTTTATTGACATCTCCGCCGCCTTTGACACCGTGCATCATGGGACCCTCCTCAACAAACTAAAATCCATAGGAGTGGTGGGAACCCCCCTCAATTGGTTCTCCTCCTACATATCGAACAGAAGGCCACAAGTACAATTCAATGGCGAACAAGCTGAACCATTCTCTCAAACACAGGGCATACCCCAGGGTTCAGCTCTATCGGCGCTACTGTTCAATGTCTACATGCAACCCCTCTGCGACATCTTTAAAAAACACAACATCAACTACCATATCTACGCGGATGACATCATGCTCTACACACAACTGGACACCGCTGACCCCAATTATTCACAGCTCGAAAGCTGCCTTGATGAAATGTTGCTATGGCTACAGAAAACAACATGGCTATTAACCACAAAAAACAGAGGTCATGTATATGTCCAACAAACCGACCTTCAAGCCCCCAGATACAATCACCCTGTGCAATAACACGTACAAAGCAAAGGATAAAATCAAATATCTAGGAGTCACTCTAGACTGCAATCTAAAAATGGAAACCCACCTGCGTAAAACGAATAAAGCCATCTTCCATAAACTAAGAATAATACAACCTCTAAGGAAAATACTAGAACCAAATGACTTCCGGACCATAGCCCAAGCTCTCATCATGCCACACTTGGACTACTGTAATGCCATCTTACAAGGTCTCCCCAAGAAATCATTAAATATCCTTCAAATGGCCCAAAATGTGACCGCCAGAGTCATAAAGGGTGCAAGGCTTTCAGATCACATCACCCCAATTTTAATCGACCTACATTGGCTTCCAATAGCAGCTAGAATACAATACAAGATGCTAGTAACCACATTCAAACTGATCAACAACATATCCCCCTCTTTCCTGACCTCACTTATCACAACACAACCTGCAAATAGGGACAGAAGAACTGCCAACTTGGGCACCCTACAGGTCCCCACCACCATCAGAACTGTGAAAACAGGTACATCTAGAAGAGCCTTTTCATTCTCTGCACCAACCATATGGAACCAACTCCCTGTTGAACTGCGATCAGTCACGGACATTACAAGATTCAGGAAAGAGATAAAAACATACCTCTTCAAATGCCACTACAATCAGCCATGACCCTCAAGTTCCAGGAAATCATAGCAAAGATTGTGGATAATTATACGCATTTGGATACACTTTAAGTAAAATATGGAAAATATGGAAAATATAAACACAAAAATACAAAACCCAACTATGTAAATGTAAAACTGCGTAAAGGTGTAAATGTTCAATAGTAGCCAGCAATATGTAAATACGTATGTATAAATGTAAATATGTATATTTTCCCCCTAGACACTCAACATGTGTGCTGTGACTTCCCTCCAATCCCATGTAATCACTGTACCCTCCCAGTCCTGATTTGACACCCCAAATAGATGAATCAAACCGCTGCTGATCGCTGGAAGCGGCGGTATATAAGTGTGTATTAAATAAAATAAAAATAAATACCACCCAATCAATAGAGGTGTTAAGGCCATTCGGGCTAACCGTCCCCAGCCTGTAGATCCATCTTTGCTCTCTTATCAGAATGGTCTTATCAAGCGTTTTACCCACACTAGCCCAATTCACTTTATCAATGACAAAGCAGCGGAGTTGATCGTATACATGACCTGCGGTCAAACAGTGGGACACTATAGGGGCTTCCACCTTCCTATATTTCAACCTACTGCGATGCTCACGTATTCGTATTCTCAACGCTCTTATTGTCTTGCCCACATACAATAGTCCACAAGGGCATTGAATCCCATACACTACTCCTTCTGAATCACAATCAGTATGGAATTTCAGCGAGTAATCAACCCCATGGTATGTGAAGTTAGTTATCTCCAAGGTAATTTCGCAGACATCACAGTGCCCACATTTCTTATGGCCTCCGCCAGCTGTCGACATTATTTGAGGGACCAAAACCGCCGGGCTAAGCCTATCCTTTAAGTTCCTACCTCTCTGCAGACACAGCGAATTTTCTTGTCTCCCACTCCAGGGACTGCCCTTAGTACATTCTGATGTTTCCGTACTATTTGCTGTATTGATTTACTTAAAGGAGAAAAACCCGTAACCAAATTGATTTTTTCAGAATCCCAATTTGTGGCCTCCGATGAAGTACGATGACTCAATAATAGGCTCCTATTATTAAATAGAGCTCTATAGTAGGCCTTCTTCACCACTTGTTTGGGATACCCCCTCCCAAGAAAATCCTGAATAAGACCTTTGTCACGGTTTTTAAAATCCTGTGTCTCTGAGCAATTCCTCCGAAAACGCAAAAATTGCAAAAAAGGAAGGCTTTCTTTCAACTGGCGAAGGTGTTTACTCGTGAAATGCAAAAACGTGTTTCTGTCCGTTTTTTTCTTAAAGACAGATGTTTTCCACGCATAAACACCACGGGTAATCTCAACATCTAAATAGGTGATCGTGTCTTTATGATATGATATGAGTGGAGGAGTAGCCTAGTGGTTGGGGCAAGGTACTTCACGCCGGAAGGTCGGTGGTTCAAATTCCACTAGAGGACAGCAACCTTGTGCTGGAAGGACTGGGGTTTCTAGTCCCACAGGTGCTCCTTGTGGTCTTGGGCAAGCCACTTAACCCTCCATAGCCTATGTTCCCTGTAAAATAGTTATCTCCAAGTTATAATGCCCTGTTCAATGTAATTTCAGTTTGTTCAATGTAAACCGCACTGATGCAGAATAGCGCGGTATATAAGAGAATGTAAATAAATAAATAAATATACATGGGTGAATTGTATGTTATGGTCACAACCATTTACCCATTGAAAAAATTGTACCAATCGCTCTTCTGATCCCTGCCATAGTAAAAACACGTCATCTATGAACCTTTTCCAAACCAAAAGGTTGCTTGTAAATGGGGAATCGCCTAACCAGCGTGCTTCAAAAGTACTCATATAGAAATTTGCAATGGACGGAGCACATGTCGCACCCATCGCAATCCCGGAAATTTGATGATAAAGTTTCTCCTCAAAAACAAAATAATTCCTGAAGATCGCCAACCGGGCTATTTCCGTCAAGAAATCTAACTGCTGTTCTGAAAGATCCCCCCGAAGAGCGAAAGTATGTTGTACCGTCTCTAGGGCTCCCTGCTGAGGTATACTAGTGTACAAAGAGGTGACATCCATGGTGACCAATATCGTATCGTGATCAGTCACCCACTCCGACATATTCTGAACAACCTCCAAAAAGTGGGTGGTGTCACGTAAATATGATGGTATAGTTTTTAACAAAGGACGTAAAAAAGAATCCAGATAGATAGACAACGGCTCTAGTACTCTTCCTCTCATTGACACTATAGGACGCCGTGGTGGTTGTTTCAGATTTTTATGGATTTTGGGTACCGTATAGAATTTAGCTGTACAAGGGGATATGGTGTTCAAAAAATGAAACTCTTTCTTAGAAAGCAATTTATTTTGTAGTGCCGTCTTAGTAAGCTGCTGAATTATAGATTGTAAAGACTTAAGAGGGTCCTCTGTTAACTCCCAATATGTTAATCTATCCCCCAATTGCCTAAGAGCTTCTTGTACATAGTAATCTCGCTGCATCACCACCACCGCTCCCCTCTTGTCTGCCCGCCTAATGACTATATCCTTACGATCTTCCAGTTCACGTAAAGCTTGACGCTCCTGACGGGATAATGCAGTGTCATGCAACTTAGTACTATTCTCCACAATCTCTATATCGTGTAAAACTAATTGTTTGAATATAGACAAAGCAGGGTGCAAAGGGCCTGGCGGCAGCCACGTTAAATAAAGAGGCAGCCTTATACGTGGTATTGTGCCAGCTGATGGAGCGTCCCTATCTATACTATCAGATGAACTCAATGCATCGGAAAAATAATGTTTAAGCTGTAGTTTACGCATAAAACTTTCAACTTTTGGTAATCTGGAATCACACTTACTTTTTCTTTTGGACTGGGCGATCGTGAAGCTTCACGCGCTCGTTTTCTTTTTTCTTTACTTGTGTCCTCAATCACAAGAAAGCTAAGTTGTAAATCCTTCTGAATATGGACAAGATATTTAGAAGTGAAGTTTCAGCAGCATAGTAAGGTGACAAATGTTGGAGTTGTGTATAAGTTATTACTCTACTATGCAATGTGTGGAAGTTCGTGTACCCACGGAACATATTGAATATTTATTAGCTCTTTTGATGAGTGCGGTAGTCTAATTAGAAAATACAACAAAAAACGGCGAAAAGTTTACAAGAAAGGTCATTGATGTTCTAAGACACCATATCAGCAGACGGAAGTCTCTTGGTGGCTAAAGTTCTGAGACCTGTTTTTTCGCTTGTTAATTGTTGGCTTTGAAGTGTAATTTTTAAAACCTAATTTTTCAAGTGGTTTTGTTTACATTGGACGTATCTCATTTAATAGTGACAATACACATTCAGAGACTGACCGCATAATATAGTGTGTGCACAATATGGAAGGTCATCTAGGCTGGAAGAACACTTTCAGCTTTTCTCATGAGCATGTGCTCGGACTAACCAAAGAAAGAACTCCTTTTGCAGAAGAACAGGATGATGGGGAGGTACAGCTGGACACATCGTGGGAATCTTTAGTGGTTTTACAGAAGAAACAGATCCGAATGGAGCTGCATAGATCATCATTACTGGAATACATAAATCGGCAACAGATCCCGAGAGGCCTAAGGGTTTACAAGGAACCACAGATGCCTAATATGGAAACAGGGTTTATTGAGAAATGGAACATGATTTTAAATAAGTGTTCCCTTGACTTAATGGTCTTGATAGTTGACTCTTTAAAACCTCAAGTAGAAAATATGAAGGAAGAAATACAAGGTATCCAGCAGGATCTGAAAAGTAAAACATCTGAGGTATTGTTTAATAAAAAGATGGATGAGCTTCAGCAGCAAATGAAAGAAGTGCAGCAGGAAACGATGGCAAAAAAATTGAAAAAGTTGAAAAGGGACTGCACGGATTATAAGTCCGGTTATGTCTACCCCTGGATGGACACTAAAAGAAAGTTTAAAAAATCTAAGAAACAGGTGCGGTTTGATGACTCCTTTGAGGATTCTTCCCGCTCAGGTTCCAGTGCCTCTTCGAGAGAGGATTTTTTGGACGAAGGCAAGAGGGACACCAAAGTAAAGAAAAAAGAAAATGAGCGCATGAAGCTTCGCGATCGTCCAGTCCAAAAGAAAAAGTAAGTGTGATTCCAGATTACCAGGTGGAAAATATTTCTGGGAAAGAATTGTCATCTGCATCCCTTAACATCCTTAATAAAGGTTTGTCCTTTGTTCCCAGTACTCAATTTGATTTTTTTCAATTTCGCCTGGATTTTGAAAGTTTTATGTGTAAACTACAGCTTAAACATTATTTTTCCGATGCATTGAGCTCATCTGATAGTATAGAAAGAGACGCTCCATCAGCTGGCACAATACCACGTATAAGGCTGCCTCTTCATTTAACGTGGCTGCCGCCAGGCCCTTTGCACCCTGCTTTGGCTATATTTAAACAATTAGTTTTACACGATATAGAGATTGTGGAGAATAGTACTAAGTTGCATGACACTGCATTATCCCGTCAGGAGCGTCAAGCTTTACGTGAACTGGAAGATCGTAAGGATATAGTCATTAGGTGGGCAGACAAGGGGGGAGCGGTGGTGGTGATGCAGCGAGATTACTATGTACAAGAAGCTCTTAGGCACCTGGGGGATAGATCAACATATCGGGAGTTAACAGAGGACCCCTCTTAAGTGTTTACAAATCTATAATTCAGCAGCTTACTAAGACAGCACTACAAAATAAATTGCTTTCTAAGAAAGAGTTTCATTTTTTGAACACCATATCCCCTTGTACAGCTAAATTCTATACGGTACCCAAAATCCATAAAAATCTGAAACAACCACCAGGGCGCCCTATAGTGTCAATGAGAGGAAGAGTACTAGAGCCGTTGTCTATCTATCTGGATTCTTTTTTACGTCCTTTGTTAAAAACTATACCATCATATTTACGTGACACCACCCACTTTTTGGAGGTTGTTCAGAATATGTCGGAGTGGGTGACTGATCACGATACGATATTGGTCACCATATGTCACCTCTTTGTACACTAGTATACCTCAGCAGGGAGCCCTAGAGACGGTACAACATACTTTCGCTCTTCGGGGGGATCTTTCAGAACAGCAGTTAGATTTCTTGACGGAAATAGCCCGGTTGGCGATCTTCAGGAATTATTTTGTTTTTGAGGAAAAACTTTATCATCAAATTTCCGGGATTGCGATGGGCGCGACATGTGCTCCATCCATTGCAAATTTCTAAATGAGTACTTTTGAGGCACGCTGGTTAGGCGATTCCCCATTTACAAGCAACCTTTTGGTTTGGAAAAGGTTCATAGATGACGTGTTTTTATTATGGCAGGGATCAGAAGAGCGATTGGTACAATTTTTTCAATGGGTAAATGGTTGTGACCATAACATACAATTCACCCATGTATATCATAAAGACACGATCACCTATTTAGATGTTGAGATTACACGTGGTGTTTATGCGTGGAAAACGTCTGTCTTTAAGAAAAAAACGGACAGAAACACGTTTTTGCATTTCACGAGTAAACACCCTCGCCAGTTGAAAGAAAGCCTTCCTTTTTCGCAATTTTTGCATTTTCGGAGGAATTGCTCAGAGACACAGGATTTTAAAAACCGTGCCAAAGGTCTTATTCAGGATTTTCTTGGGAGGGGGTATCCCAAACAAGTGGCGAAGAAGGCCTACTATAGAGCTGTATTTAATAATAGGAGCCTATTATTGAGTCATCGTACTTCATCGGAGGCCCACAAATTGGGATTCTGAAAAAATCAATTTGGTTACGGGTTTTTCTCCTTTAAGTAAATCAATACAGCAAATAGTACGGAAACATCAGAATGTACTAAGTGCAGTCCCTGGAGTGGGAGACAAGAAAATTCGCTGTGTCTGGCAGAGAGGTAGGAACTTAAAGGATAGGCTTTAAGGATAGGCTTTAAGGATAGGCTGGTCCCTCAAATAATGTCGACAGCTGGCGGAGGCCATAAGAAATGTGGGCACTGTGATGTCTGCGAAATTACCTTGGAGATAACTAACTTCACATACCATGGGGTTGATTACTCGCTGAAATTCCATACTGATTGTGATTCAGAAGGAGTAGTGTATGGGATTCAATGCCCTTGTGGACTATTGTATGTGGGCAAGACAATAAGAGCGTTGAGAATACGAATATGTGAGCATCGCAGTAGGTTGAAATATAGGAAGGTGGAAACCCCTATAGTGTCCCACTGTGGAACCGCAGGTCATGTATACGATCAACTCCGCTGCTTTGTCACTGATAAAGTGAATCAGGCTAGTGTGGGTAAAACGCTTGATAAGACCCTTCTGATAAGAGAGCAAAGATGGATCTACAGGCTGGGGACGGTTAGCCCGAATGGCCTTAACACCTCTATTGATTGGGTGGTAGGTGTATAGCAGCGAATTGTGATACTCTTGGTATGTGCTAATTAAGGTCTAGGTCTGTCTTTTAGGAATTAGTTGGTAGGTAGGTGGGGTAAGTTGTATGTGACATCGGTTGACGTGTCTGGATGGACGTTTAAAGGGGTTAGTCGGAGCCGGGCATTCCGCATGCGCGGCGTCTGAGGAAAATTGAGTTTGGCGAAGCTAATAGCCGACATTTCTAAGATTATAGACGTGGGCAGCATTGTAAGTGAGAATGGGATGTTTTTTTTAAATTTTAATGGGTTTGGTGTGTTTGGGAAAGGGTGTAGTAATATACTGTTTCTGTTTCAATTATAGAACTTAACGGGTAAGATTTCCTGATGAAACTGTGGCCGTGAAACGCTTCAGTGGTGCCCAGGTAGAGTGTTGAGATTCTCACGGAGATAAGCTTCAATGGACACCTGTCCTCAATCACAAGAAAACTAAGTTGTAAATCCTTCTGAATATGGACAAGATATTTAGAAGTGAAGTTTCAGCAGCATAGTAAGGAGACAAATGTTGGAGTTGTGTATAAGTTATTACTCTATTATGCAATGTGTGGAAGTTCGTGTACCCACGGAACATATTGAATATTTATTAGCTCTTGTGATGAGTCCGGTAGTCTAATTAGAAAATACAACAAAAAACGGTGAAAAGTTTACAAGAAAGGTCATTGATGTTCTAAGACACCATATCAGCAGACGGAAGTCTCTTGGTGGCTAAAGTTCTGAGACCTGTTTTTTCGCTTGTTAATTGTTGGCTTTGAAGTGTAATTTTTAAAACCTAATTTTTCCCGTGGTTATGAAGGATCTAGACAAGATTTTCAAGAGCAGAGATGTCTCTCTCCATTCAAAAATTTGATTTGTTCTAGCCATGGTATTTTCAATAACATCATGTGGATGCAAACGTTGGACAGTGAAAAAGAGAGAAAGGAAGAAAACTGATGACTTTGAATTTTGGTGCTAGCGACGAATAATGTGTATATCATGGACTGCCCAAAGAACAAACCAGTCAATACTAGAGGAGATCAAACCTAAGCTTTCTTTAGAAGCTCAGATGACATGACTTCGACTTTCATACTTTGGACACATCATGCAAAGAGAGAGATCGTTAGAGAAAGACATAATACTTGGCAAGGTAGAAGGTCAATGCAAAAGAGGAAGGCCAACAATGAGATAGATCCACACAATAACAGCAGCTATGAGTGCCGCTCTATCAACAGTGAGCCGCCTGACTGAAGACCGGATACAGTTTAGGTCAACTATCCAGAGGGTCGCCATGAGTCGACATTGATTCGATGGCACTTAACAACAACAACAAGGAGACACATGAAAACAAGGGCTCAGGATCCAAAAGCAGCCTCAAAGAGATGAGCCTTTAGTATGGATTTGAAAACAGGGAGAGATGAAGTCTGACATATTGACTTGGGTAGTTTGTTCAGAAGCAGCAAGGTGAAAGGATTGAAGCCTGGAGTTGGCAGTGGAAGAAAAGGGCATAGAGAGAAGCAGGCCAGTAGAAGAGTGGAGTTCAAGAGAAGGGGTGTAGAGTGAGAGGAGAGGTAGTGAGGAGCAGCAGAATGAATGCATTTATAGGTCAGAAGGAGAAGTTTGAACTGGATACGGCAACAGATAGGGAGCCAGTGAAGTAACTTGAGGTTAAATGAGTATATCAGTGCTGGTGGAAGATTAACCATGCAGCAGAGTTCTGAACAGATTGAAGGGGAGAGAGATAATTCAGAGGGAGGCCAGCAAGGAGGAGGTTTCAATAGTCTAGATGGGAGATGACTAAAGAGTAGATAAGTGTTTTAGTAGTGAATTCAGAAAGGAAAGGGATGCATTTTGTTAATTTTATAGAAAAAGGCACAACAGGTTTTAGCTATCTATTGGATATGTGTGAAGAAGGAAAGGGAGAAGTCAAAGATGACCCCAAGGATGCAGGCTGAGAAACTGGAAGAAGAATGTTATCTATAGAAATAGAGAAAGGAGAAAGGGGGGAGGAGGGTTTAGGGGAAAAATAAGAAGTTTGGTTTTGGCCATGTTCAGTTTCAAAACGGTAGTGAGACATCCATGTAGCGATGTCAGATAGTCAGACAGAGATGTGGGCCTGGAGTGTCAGAGAAATATCAGGCGTAAATGGATAGATCTGAGAGTCATCGGAATAAAAATAATATTAAAAGTCATGGTGGGGGGGGGGGGGCGGTGGATGTAAGAGCACCAAGGGACTGGGTATAGAGAGAGAAAAGGAGAGGGCCCAGAACAGACCCTTGGGGTACACTAACTAAGAGTGGGATAGAAGTAGAAGAGGAATCACCAGAGCAAACACTGAAAGAGCAATAAGAGAGATAAGAAGAGAACCAGGACAGGACAGAGCCCTTAAAACCAAGTGAGGACAATCTGTTGAGTAGAAGGTGGTGGTCAACAATGTCAAAAGCAGTCAAAAGGTCAAGAAGAATAAGGACTGAGTAATGGCCCTTGGATTTAGCCAGGAACAAGCTGCTGGAGACTTTGGTGAGAGCCGTCTCAGTAGAATGTAAGGGATGAAAGCCAGATTGAAGTGGCTTGAGTACAGAGAAATTCAAGGCAATAGCGGAGAACTGCATGTTAAAGGAGTTTGGACACAAAGGGGACAAGGGAGATGGGTCGATAATTAGAAGGACAAGAAGGGTCAAGTGAAAGTTTCTTGAGGAAAGGTATGACCACAGCATGCTTTAAGGCTGCAGGGACAGTTGCAATAGAGAGTGATAGGTTGAGAATATGTGAGATGACAGAGGAGGAGATGGAGTTAAGGAGACCGAAGGGGATAGTATCAGAACAGGTAGTAAGTTTAGAGGCTGAAAGAAGATGAGAGGTTTCCTCTTCGGAGATCTTAGAAAAGAATGAAAGGGTAACAGAAATTGAGGGGAAAAGGTGGTACTGAAGAGGAGATGAAGGTGATCTAGAGGGGAAATGGAGCGTAATCTTGTGGATTTTGTCATGGAAATAGTTGGCTAGGATTTGGGCAGAAAGAGAAGAGGGGTCGGAGGCAGAGGGGCCTTGAGGAGAGAGTTGAGAAGAGATGCTGGGGATCAGAGATAAGAGAGTTGGTCAGATGCACATAGCTGTTTTGCTTGGTGAGTGCTATGGCTGACTGGAAGGAGGCAAGCATGAATTTGAAGTGAGGAAAGTCAGAAAGGGAGCAGGATTTGATTCAAATGCGTTCAGCTGAGTGGGCACAGGAGCGTAGATAGTGAGTACTTGAAGACAAACAGGGCTGAGGTATAGTGCATCTCACAGGACGTGGATGGGCGGAGCAAAAGCATCCAGAGCAGAGGAGAGAGCAGTGTTAGAGGACACGACAGCCTCATCAACAGACTTAGGAGACAAGGTGGAGGAAAGAGGTGATGAGACAATAGTGGAGAGAGCCGATGGATGGATAGCATGAAGATTCCTAAAACGATAGGAGGCAACGGGGCAAGACTGAGGTGGGGAAGAGTGAAGCTTAGCAGGTGATGGTCAGATAAGGGAAGAACTCAGGTATGGAAATTAGAAGGCTAACAATTAGAGAAGAAAACAAGGTCAAGACAGTGACCGTGCTGATCAGTGGGTGTAGTAGAGCAAAGCTGGAGGTTGAATGAAGAGGTAAGGGAAAGGAACTTAGAAGCATAGGGGTGAGAAGGGTTATCAACATGAACATTAAACATGCAAATTCATTGTGGATATCCTGAAAATCTGACTGCCTGGCAACTCCAGGAAAAGGTTGTGAACTGATGATCTAGGTTGCCTGCTATGCTTGAACTGACCCTGCCCATACTGCAAGGCCCTTAAATGGCTAGAAGGAAGGAGGCACATCGTGCCACACTTGAATGGGCATGCACAGGTTAGTAGACAGTAGAAAAGTGCTTGCCTCAGTCCGCATGATCTCCAAGGAGAAAGTGATGTGCGGCTGCCTGGGGCAAGAGGTTTGGCCTGTTCAATGTAAATAGATAATATGTTCTCAAAATGTTCTACGTCATTGATGTTTTCTTTGTTCTCTGTAAACCGCCCCTGATCTCTGGAAGGGGCGGTATAGAAAAAGCACACAATTAATTAATTAAATAAATAAATAAATCTTCAGCATTGCAGCCTGAGAAGCGTAAGTTGGCGGGAAGAAAGAAAAAGAGGTGAGGTGGAGGGGACTGTTACTGAGCAGGATGTCTGAAGGGAAGAGACAGAGGGGGTTGCTTCTGCTGTGCTGTTAGTGAAAGGGATGTATGGCAGAGAGGATGATGCTGCTGGAAACGTGGAGGGGAAGAAAGTAGAAAATGCAGGGAAAGTGGTTAAGGGGTGAGAAAGTACAGAACAGAAAGGGTGAGAGAGATGAGGGTGTTATGCTGTAGGTACTACCACTAGAGGAACAGTTATACCTCTGCCAGCAAAAAAGAGAGAGTGCTGTGTTGGAGAAGCTACTGGAAAGTTAAGGGAGAAGGGTGTAATTCTGAGTATCTGCCCAAGGCACAAAAAGGTGAGAACAGGAATAGAACTCAGGCCACTCATCCATCATTCAGTCCCTCATCCTGGTGCTCATTTACCCAACCCTAACCTAACCTCTGCCTACTAACTCCAGTAGGTGTACTGCTGAGAGGGTGAAAACTGATCCAGCATCCAAATCTCTAATAAGACCTTAGCAAACTGTCTCCTTTACCGTCCACCATCTCCAAGTGCCGATGAGCTGGCACAATCCTCGACCTAGCATGCAACCATAATACCCAGCAGAAATGGCTCTGGCTCCTAGGTGACTTTAAATTTCCCCTCACTCCCTGCCAAACACTCCACATCATTCCTCGATGCAATTTATTTATTTATTTTATTTAACAATTCTTCTATACCGCGCTATTACAATCAGTGCGGTGTACATTGAACAAGAACATACTACAATGCATACAAGTAACATTGAGTTTTACATTGAACAGGGAACTTCAACAATAGGACAACCGGGGGAACTATGTACAGATTAACTTAATGTTATATACAGTAATATGAAACTCGTTTGGATGTTGCAATGTGGTTCACTAATAGGGCTAGAGAGAAGGTTGACCAACTAGCCCTTTTCAGGTTGTATTGAGGAGCTAGTTTTGTTAATGTCTAGGTTGACTTCTGGGTAGTGTTTTGTAAACAAGTGGTATTTCAATGCCTTTCTGAATAGGATTAGGTTTTTGATAGCACGGATTTCGGGAGGTAGCGCATTCCAGTTTAGAGGTGCAAATAAGGAGAAGGCCCTGTTGGAGGTGGCCTTAGTGCACTTCGTTATTATTTTCGGGACTATTAAGGTGTTCATTGATGTAGTTCTCCTTTTTCTGTTTTCCAGGGTGACGTGGATGAGCTTGCTGATTGGCGTAGGGGGGGCAGTTATTTAGTGCCTTGAAAGTAAGGACTAAAGACTTATACTGGATTCTGGCATGTAATGGCAACCAATGCAGTTCTTTCATGATGGGTGTTATATGGTCAGATCTTGATGAGCCGGAAAGGACTCTGGCGGCTGTATTCATGGCTAGGCGGAGTGGATTCAAAGTTGATTGAGGGAGGCCATGAAGGATGATGTTGGCAAAATCCAGGTGTGGGAGGACTAATGCCTGGAAGGTTGTTCGGAAGTCTGTGGGATCAAGTAGGGAGCGGAGGTGACGTAGCGATTTAATCTTATAATATATAGTTTTTTGTGATGTTCTTGACATGCGTTGTCATATCCAAGTGCTGATCCAATGTAATGCCGAGGTAACGGATGGTGGCTTTTGATTTCAACTCTATGTTGTTGACGAGAAGTGATGGAGGAGGTATGAACTTACGGTTCCTTGTGACAAAAAGAACGTCAGTTTTGTTGTGGTTAATCCGAAGGTTTTGAGATAGCAACCATTCGGCTACAGCTTCAAAACAGTTGATTATTGGGGAGAATACTGGGTGTTCAATTGTGAATGGCATATATAGGAGGATGTCGTCTGCGTAAGCGAGACATTGTACATTAAAGGATCTGATCAAGTCACATATCGGCTGCAATGACTGCGCTGGACTACCACCAACTCATTCACACTTCTACCCACGTTGGAGGTAACACCCTGGACCTTATTTTTTCCCCGCTATCCCTTCACACCTTACGCAACCAGAACACACCACTCGTACAACCAGTACCATGGTCTGACCATAATGCCATTCTATTTGATATTCCACACAACAGAGAAGAGCAGCAGTCTTCCGTTTCAAACCCTCCTGTTCTCCACCGCTTCAGACACTTCAACAAAGAAGCATTCCTCAGCGACACTCTTCATCATCTCAATCCTGACACCAACAACCTGGATAAGCTATTAGACAGCTGGAACAACAATCTCTCCTGAGCTGCGCTCCTACCACCCTGCACAAAACCCACCTACAAAAACCACACAGCCGTGTGGCTCACCGCTGACTTGCGTGAATCGTTAGTGCAACTCAGAAAGCTTGAATGCCACTGGCGACACTCCAGGCATATCATTGACCAAACTGCTTATCTGAATAAACTACAACAACCTCAAAGAGTTGTCAACAACAAGAGAAAAGAACATCACACCAGCTCCCTTAATAAACCTCGTGAGCTCTTCAGCCTCATTAAATCACTCACAAAAGATACATCTGCGCATAAACCATTAAACACTCCTAGCCCAGAAGCCTTTGCTACATACTTTCAAAGCAAAACAACATCAACAACGATCAACTGAGATTGTTCTGACCTTAAATGCTCTCCCAGTCACCTTCCCCTTCCAACGACACACTCATACCTACACTAGAATCATTTTATCCATACTCTCCCGAACAAATAGAGAGGATCATCAGTAGGATCAACACTACCAACTCCCCAGTGGACCCATGTCCTGCATTTTGGATCAACCAAACGCGAATCTACCTCAGTCCAGTCATCACCAGAATCGCTAACCTATCACTATCTGAAGGCATCCTTCCACCACCACTTAAAACTGCCTCCATCAGGCCACTGATAAAGAACAACAAGCTTGACCCTTCAGAGATCAATTCCTACAGACCTATCTCCAGCCTCCCCTTCCTAACCAAAATACTAGAAAAGATCATCCATCAACAAGCCCAGGACCACATCGACTCCCACGCACCTCTGAACCCGCAACAGCACAGGTTCCGCCAGCAACATGGTGTGGAAACCCTTCTGACAACTCTCCTGGACAGACTCTACACAGGCTTAGACAAGAAGAAACAGGGATTCATCCTAATATTCATGGACATCGCCTCTGCCTTTGATACAGTCAACCACAATCTACTACTCGCCCGCCTTCATCAAAAAAGGTATAAGAAACCTAGCCCTCAACTGGTTCAAATCATAACTCTCCAACCGGCAGCAACAAGTCCGCATAGAGAATCAATCATCCAGACCATTCCAACAGACACAAGGAGTCCCACAGGGATCTTCCCTTTCAGCCCTGCTTTTCAACATATATATACAGCCAATCTGTGCCTTAATACAATCGTTCAACATTTTCTACTACATTTATGCCGATGATGTATTGCTATACTCCCCTTTCTCCATAGACAGCCCTGACTACTCTTCCATTGCAGAATGCTTCAATGCAGTCTCAGATTGGCTCGCTAACCATAATCTGATGGTCAACAGCAGAAAGTCAGAGGTATTATTTATAACCAAAAGACCATACTTTTACCCCGTCAACTTCCCTCAGGGTGAAAGACTTTGACCTCATGGCCAAGCAAGAAGTTTGCTACCTTGGAATCACAATCAACCAACATCTGAACTGGGAGACCCACATTCAAAATGTCACCAAAGCAGTCTACCATAAGCTGAGAACCCTCTGGCATCTATGCCTTCTCCTCAAGCCCTCAGATTACCGCTCTGTATCCCAAGCCCTCATCTTTCTTCACTTGGACTACTCCAATATCATTTTTCATGACCTGTCAAAGCACGCTCTCCAACCACTACAACTAGCCATGAACACAACCGCCCGAACAATCCTGTCTGCATCCAAATAAAGAAAGGTTCATATGCTTATAAATAATACCTCCGACTTTGTTTGCATTGTTTGATTCTGATCGTAGTTTTTGATTTTTTGGTATTGCATCCAAATATGAACACATCATGCCCCTATTGATTCAGCTTTACTGGCTCCCCATAACAAGTCGCCTGATATACAAAGTTCTCCTACTTACCTTCAAGGCTCTTCACAACATGTCTGTAACCTCTCTCAGAAAGCTCATACAACGAATGCCGGAGACCAGAACTAGGATGGTGAACTCACTTGCCATCCCCTCAGCAGTAAGGTCATGTACCCAATCCACTAAGAATCGCGCATTCTCCTTATATGTGCCAACTCAATGGAACACCCTACTCCCAACGATGTGAGCCATCACAGATCTAACATCTTTCAGGAAGGCATTGATTGAAGGAAAAAGTGGTATACAAATCTGGATAAATAAATAAATACATACATACATACCTGTTCCAACTAGCCTACAACCATCCACCCTAAACACTTAACATATTGCTACCAGCTCTCAACTCTTGTATACTACCCAAGCTAACCTGTCCTATCCAAAACTTTTTGATGTTTTTGTGTTTTACTGTTAAATGTTATACTGTTAACCATTCATGTTAATACCAATTCAATGTAAATTAAATGTAAATTGTTTTATGCAATCTGTTCTATGTAAACAGCACTGATCTGAAAAAGCGCGGTATATAAAAATAAATAAATAATAAACCTTGCAGCACTCACTTTCTCACCAAATCACACCAGCAGACAATCATACCCAGAATTAACTTTATGAAATCTCAATGCTGCTAATAAAAATGTAAAATTATTCCTTACTCAGTGAGATTAGGGTCTGATAATTCTCTTTCATCACTTTCCTGTAAAGCTCCTTTTGCCCTTCATCTAAATATTCCCACTCCTCCTGGGAGAAAGAGACAGTGATGTCCTCAAATGTCACCTGCATCTGAAACATAAACCAGAAACACACTCAGCACCTTCTGTAACACATCTTTCAGGAGACTCACCAGTGCTGGGGCTCAGCAGGGCAGGGGAGCGTTTTCTGTGCATATATAATTCAGTCTCATATCACACTGCAGGGTTATAGCACGTAGAAACCAATTACACACAGAACTGGGGGCACAATATCTCCCTCTTGGAATGCCTGATCTCTCTCTTTCCCATCAGGAGAGTCCCAAAGAGCCTTTCCTCAGGTCTGCTTGGGATCCTGACTCTGCAGTGTCCCAGGTGAGAAAGCTGCTGCAGTTTTTAGAGACAGAGGGAGGGAAGCTGGGAAAATCTCTTACCTGAGCAGTAGCTCCTGCAGGCATTTTCTTCCTTGCTTTGCTGTTTGCAGGATTAACAAATGAATTGGAGGCTCTTTCTCTGGCTGTGAAGGAGCTGAGTGTTTGTCTCTTGCAGTAGCAGGGACTGTTACAGGAGCAAGAGATTGAAGATGAGATTTAGAACTAAAGGTTACTGGTTACCTACAAATTAAAGGATGAAAAGAAGAAAAGAAGACTCAGTTTCCTGCTGGGCACAAATTGATGACATCACAAAGGGGTGGGTGGAACTGCAAATCAGGAAACAGGCTGGGAGATACACAGTTTCTTCTTTGTTATGACAATGATTAATTGTTCCACCCCATTAATGCTGATTGGTGAGAATGTTCCTAGGGGCGGGGAGAAGAAGAGTTTAATGACATCACAAAGGGGTGGGTGGAACTGCAAATCAGGAAACAGGCTGGGAGATACACAGTTTCTTCTTTGTTATGGCAATGATTAATTGTTCCACCCCATTAATGCTGATTGGTGAGAATGTTCCTAGGGGTTGGGAGAGGAAGAGTTTGGTCTCCCTCTTCATCCTCCTAGAGCAGTGGTTCTCAACCTTTTTTGTACCGTGACCCCTTTTACCGTTGGTCAACTTGTGGTGACCCCCAATGATAAAATCAAATGCGTCTCTCTTCCTTTACCGTTAACGCATTGTCGCTGTAATCATTTGTTGAATTATTAATATTATAGGCCTTTGCATTATGTTTTTATTTATAAAATACTTATTTAAATAATCAAAACAACAAGTAACAATATTTGATTTCAAAATTATGATGATTCTGTAGTCAAATCACTAATATGAAATAAAATTATTTTTTCTACCTTTGTTGTCTGACCAATTTATTCTCTGATCATGCTGGTCCCGATCTGAGGCTTCTGCTTTCCTGTCTTCTCTTAGCTCTCTTTCTGTGGTCTATGGTCCATCTGCCAGTTCTTATCTCTTTTGTTTTCTTCACTTCTTTCCATCAGCCTATTTCCAGTCCCAGTAACCCTCCCCAGTATCAGCCCCTTTCCAGTCCTCACTCCCAGTACCTTCCAATGTCAACTTGCATTCCCATGACTGCCACTGGTGTCCATTCCCTTCCAGTCCCCCTCCTTCCCCACTGATCAGTCCCTTCTAGTACAAATACCATGGCAGCCCCTCTCAGATCCACTCCCTTTCAGTTCCATGCTCCCATCCCCTTGTATCAGCCCACTTGTAGCCTTAGCCCCCAGTTTTCTTCCAGGGTCAGCAGCTCTATCCTCCCCTCCCCACAATCAGCCCATTCCCAGTCAAAGCCCCCTAATCAGCTCACTTCTAGTGCTAATCCCCCTCAACCCCATTACCAGTCCTACCCCCCCTAATCAGCCCAATACCAGTCCTACCCCCCATCAGCTCATTTCCAGTGCTAGTCCCCCCCTCAACCCCATTACCAGTGCTAGGCTCCCCTAATCAGCCCATTTCCAGTCCTAACCTCACTGATCAGCTCATTTCCAATGCTAGACCCCCATCAGTCCATTACCAGACCTACCCCCCCTTGATAAGTCCATTCCCAGTCCTAGCCTTCCCTAATCAACCCATTACCATTCGTAGCCCCCCCATCTGCCCATTACCAGTGCTAGCACCCCCATCAGCCCATTATAATCCTAACCCGCACTGTCTCTCGCCTCTGTCCAGCATTTATCCCGTCTGTCCAGTATGTCCCCATGTCTCTCCCCTTTGTCCATGCCAGCCTACTCCCTCCATGTCAGCCCACCTCCCTCCATCCATCCATATCAGCGCGCTACCTCCGTCCCTCCATGTCAGCCCCCATCCGTGCATACGTCCATGTCAGCCCCCCTCCCTCCATCCATCCCTCCATGTCAGCCCCCATCCTTCCATCCGTCAATGTCAGCCCCCCTCCCTCCCTCCCTCCATCCATCCATCCATATCAGCCCCCATCCCTCCCTCCCTCCCTCCCTCCCTGTCAGGCCCCTCCCTCCCTCCCTCCATCCATCCATATCAGCCCCCATCCCTCCCTCCCTCCCTCCCTGTCAGCTCCCTCCCTCCCTCCCTGTCAGCCCCCATCCTTCCATCCGTCCATGTCAGCCCCCCTCCCTCCATCCATCCCTCCATGTCAGCCCCCATCCTTCCATCCGTCCATGTCAGCCCCCTTCCCTCCCTCCCTCCCTCCCTCCCTCCATCCATCCATATCAGCCCCCATCCCTCCCTCCCTCCCTGTCAGCCCCCTCCCTCCCTCCCTCCCTCCCTCCCAGCCCCCTCCCTCCCTCCCTCCCTCCATATCAGCCCCCATCCCTCCCTCCCTCCCTGTCAGCCCCCTCCCTCCCTCCCTCCCTCCCTCCATCCATATCAGCCCCCATCCCTCCCTCCCTCCCTCCCTGTCAGGCCCCTCCCTCCCTCCCTCCATCCATCCATCCATATCAGCCCCCATCCCTCCCTCCCTCCCTCCATCCATCCATCCATATCAGCCCCCATCCCTCCCTCCCTCCCTCCCTCCATCCATCCATATCAGCCCCCATCCCTCCCTCCCTGTCAGCCCCCTCCCTCCCTCCCAGCCCTCTCCCTCCCTCCCAGCCCCCTCCCTCCCTGTCAGCCCCCTCCCTCCCTCCCTCCCTCCCTGTCAGCCCCCTCCCTCCCTCCCTCCATCCATCCATATCAGCCCCCATCCCTCCCTCCCTCCCTCCCTCCCTGTCAGCTCCCTCCCTCCCTGTCAGCCCCCATCCTTCCTGTCAGCCCCCATCCTTCCATCTGTCCATGTCAGCCCCCTCCCTCCATCCATCCATCCATCCATCCATCCATCCTTCCATCTCAGCCCCCTCCCTCCATCCATCCATCCATCCATCCATCCATATCAGCCCCCTCCCTCCATGTCAGCCCCATCCTTCCATCTGTCCATGTCAGCCCCCCTCCCTCCCTCCCTCCCTCCCTCCATGTCAGCCCCATCCTTCCATCTGTCCATGTCAGCCCCCTCCATCCATCCATCCATATCAGCCCCCTCCCTCCATGTCAGCCCCCTCCCTCCATGTCAGCCCCCATCCTTCCATCTGTCCATGTCAGCCCCCTCCCTCCATCCCTCCCTCCATGTCAGCCCCATCCTTCCATCTGTCCATGTCAGCCCCCCTCCCTCCATGTCAGCACCCCTCTGTCGATGTCAGCCGTGTTGCAGGTTGTCTGCCTCCCTTCTAATGCAGCCGCGGCTCTCTGCCTCTTCGGGAACCGCGGCTGTACCTGTAAAATCATTGCGGAGCCCTTCCTGTCTCGATGGGCTCCATGCAGCATTGTCCCGCCTCCAAAGGAAGTTGTTTACCACTTCCTTTGGCGGCGGGACAATGCTGCACGGAGCCCGTCGAGACAGGAAGGGCTCCGCAACGATTTTACAAGTACAGCCGCGGTTCCCTAAAAGGCAGGGAGCCGCGGCTGCAGAAGAAGGCGGTGAGTTTGCCGGAGTTTGCTGCTGCCGCCGAGAAGCGGACTCGGCAGCGGCAGCAACTTGTGCACATCTTAATTTTTTTTTTTTAACTTGGTGGAGGCTAAGCGACCCCCGCTAAATCCTGTGGCGACCCCCGTTGGGGTCGCGACCCACAGGTTGAGAACCGCTGTCCTAGAGGTTGATGCAGGAGAGGAGCCAGGGCTGGAGTTGGTGCGGTGGAGAGGGGTAGGAGAATGGTTGCAGAGCTTTCTGCTCAGCAGGTAGGAGACTGGCAGGGGGTGGGCAGTAGGGAGGCAGTGTCAGGCAATGCCATCCAACTTCTGAGACACACACAGTGTATGGGGCAAGCAGAAGAAGAAATTATCCTGGCACTGCTCATTCTGTGACATGTGAATCATTACAACAGTAACTAGAAATAGATTTGTTATTTCCCAGGATACAGCATTCTTCCTGTTCTGTAAGAATTTGCAAATATAAATGACATACATTACTCATATGTACAAACAAACCTCTTCCAAAGAGAGGGAAGCTGTAAAACGAGAGGGCATAACATGAAGCTGCAAGGTGGAAAATTGAAAGGCAATACCAGAAAATACTTTTTCACTGAGAGGGTGGTGGATGCTTGGAATGCCCTCCCGATGGAGGTGGTGGGGCAAATACAGTGACAGAATTCAAAATGGCATGGGACAGACACAATGGACCCATTTACAGAAACAGAATAAAATCAAAATAAACTGAACCATCTAACCTCTCAACAAATAGGGGTGTCCTGTATGGAGCGGTGGGTTCACCCCTAAACAAAGACATGGGGAGGGGTGGCCTGCACAGAGTGGCACCTACTCCTGCCATCTTACTCCGGCCATCTTACTGGGCAGATTAGATGGACCATACTGGTCTTTATCTGCTGTCATTTACTATGTTACTATGTATATGTGTAGAGATGATGCAGGACGCATAGACAGAGTGAAAATTTGCATGCATAACTTATAAAATATTATAACTTAAGTCCAGGTGTGGACATTTATGCCTATTCTTGAGCAAGTATTCCTTGACTAGATCAAGACACGTTTCCGCCTCTAGTTTATAAATTATGCATGTACTTCACTTTACAAAAGGCCCCGAATATGCACGTGGTAGCACATGTAAGCTCTGGAGCTTATGAAATTATCCTCCACATGCTGATTTATGCATGGAAAAAGCCTCTTATAACATTAATTCCCCGTGTATAAAAGCATGCGCAGTGCAAGATGGTTTGTAGAGGAAGCAAACTCAGGAGAGAGGTTAGGGCAGAGCATGGGGGAGTCGCAGGTAAAGCGGGACTTAGGGGTGATCAAATCAGATAATCTTAAGTGACCAAACAGGTAGAAAAGGTGATGGCAAAAGCCAGAAGAGTGCAGAGGTAGAGGAATGGGCAGCAGGAAGGAGGAGGTGATAGTACCTTTGTTGAAGTCTCTGGTGAGACCTCATTTGGAATGATGTGTACAGGTCTGGATACTGCTCGTTCAATAGATATAAATAAGATCTAAATGGGATGGAGTCGGTCCAAAGGGAAGCTACTAAAATGGTCAGTGGACTTCATCATAAGGCATATGGGGATAGGCTTAAAGATCTCAGTAGGTATACTTTGGAGGAAAGGCAGTAGAGGAGAGATATACCACGGAGGTATTTGGATATCTCTATCATAAGTGATACAAATGACAGAGCTCCAGAAGAGTTATGGAATGACATCAAGAAGGTTGTGTTGGAAGAAAGCGAGAAGTCTCTACAAAAGGTGAAAAAGCAAAAACGGCTAAAATGGATGATGGAAGAAACTCTGAAAATTGCCCAGAAACGCAGAGAAGCTAAAGCCAGAGGAGAAAGAAAGACAATAACAGAACTCAACAGAGATTTTCAACGTGCAGCGAGACAGGACAAGGAAAAGTACTACAACGATGCATGCAAGGAAATAGAAGCAGAAACTATTAGAGGAAGAACAAGATCAGCTTTCCTAAAGCTACGAGAGTTAAAGAAAAAGTTCCAGCCTCGAATTGGAATGTTACAAGATGCTCAAGGTTCTATGTTGAATGATGCTGAGAAGATCAAGAAAAGGTGGAAGGAATATACAGAGTTTTTATATGATAAAGATCAAGTGGACCAACAGCCATTTCAACCTGTACCTTATGATCGGGAACCATTAGTGATGAAAGAAGAAGTTGAAGCAGCATTGAAAGCCTTATCAAAGAACAAAGCACCAGGTATTGATAGCATTCCCATAGAAGTATTACAGCAATCTGATGCAGCTGTTACCGTACTTACAAGGCTCTGCCAAGAAATACCAATACTAAAGAAAGGCGATCCAACTGACTGTGGAAATTATCGCACAATCGCTCTGATCCCACATGCCAGCAAGATTCTACTGAAGATTATTCAAAAGAGACTACAACCATACCTGGAACAAGAACTCCCTGAAGTGCAAGCAGGGTTCAGGAAAGGGTTGAGGAACGAGAGACATCATTGCGGATGTGAGATGGATCCTTGAAAAGACTAAAGAATACCAAAAGGATATCTATTTGTGCTTTATCGACTATAGCAAGGCTTTTGACTGTGTAAACCATGAGAAACTCTGGGCCACATTAAGAAGCATGGGTATACCAGAACACCTGATTGTACTCTTGCACAATCTCTACATTGATCAAGAAGCAACATTTCGAATGGAACAAGGAGAAACAGAATGGTTTAAAATAAGCAAAGGTGTAAGACAAGGCTGCATACTTTCCCCCTACCTGTTTAATTTATATGCAGAACAAATCATCAGAGAAGCAGGATTGTATGAAGACAACAGAGGTGTGAAGATTGGTGGAAGACTCATCAACAATCTTCGCTATGCTGATGATACCACATTACTGGCTGAAAGTGAAGATGATCTGAAACATTTGCTTCTCACAATCAAAGAACATAGTCTCAAAATGGGCCTGCACCTTAATGTAAAGAAGACAAAGATCATGACAACTGGCATAATCAACAGGTTCATCGCTGAAGGAGAAGAAATTGAAATCGTGAACAACTTTAACCTACTTGGCTCAACTATCAATAAAGAAGCAACAAGCAGTCAAGAAATCAGATGACGCATTGCTCTTGGCAGAATGGCTATGAATGACCTAGATAAGATTCTCAAGAGCAGAAATGTCTCTCTCCATAGAAAGATTTGACTTGTTCAAACCATGGTATTTTCAATAACATCATATGGATGTGAAAGCTGGACAGTGAAAAAGATAGAGAGGAAGAAAATTGATGCCTTTGAATTATGGTGCTGGCGACGAATACTGTGTATACCATGGACTGCCCGAAGAACAAACCAGTCGGTACTAGAGGAGATCAAACCTAAGCTTTCTTTAGAAGCTCAGATGCCAAGATGCCTACATAGTAATTTGTTCTGTTTATTGTAAACCACACTGATATGTAATAGCGCGGTATATAAGAGAAGTTAAATAAATACGACTTTGACTTTCATAATTTGGACACATCATGTGAAGAGAGAGAGCATTAGAGAAAGACATCATGCTTGGCAAGATAGAAGGTCAACGCAAAAGAGGAAGGCCAGCAATGAGATGGATTGATACAACAACAGCAGCTATGGGTACCAGTCTGTCAACAATGAGCCGCCTGATTCAAGACCGAACACAATTTAGGATAGCTATCCAGAGGGTCGCCATGAGTCAACTCCGACTCGACGGCACTTAACAACAACATCATAAGTGAACAGGAAATGGCCCTTTTCCAGTTAAAAGGAATCTCTGGAAAGAAGGGTCATAAGATGAAGATGAAAGGGGATAGACTCAGGAGTAATCTGAGGAAATATTTCTTTATGTAAAGGGTGGTAGAGAAGAGAACTGTATCTGAATTCCAGAAAGCATGGGGCAAGTACAAAGGATTTCTGAGGGAGAGGAAGGGATTGTAGAAGTTAATAGTTCTCATGGATAGGTAGCCTGAGTAAGCTGTATGGTTGTTTTCTATGGGGGGATATTCAAAGGCATTTACACCGTGTAAATGCTGGTTAGCAGGATATTCAGAGGCACTAACACTGTTAATGCTACTGGATATCCGCGGGTGCCTCCACTACATGCCCTGATGCTATGCAGTTAGTATTAGGGCAGAGCAGAGATGGCACTCGTCGCTAACCAGGCAGTGCCAATATTGAGCTGCTGCCCAGTTAGCAACCCATGGGAGATAACCCTTGTGCCCTTAATGCCATAATGCCCATGCCCACCCCGAGCCTTTAACGCATACTGACACCCTTATTGCTGCTGCTAATGCCTTGGACTTTAACGCCCTTTAGTAAACATACCCCAAGGTGTGCTTGAAAATTCCTCTTAATCAAGCCTGTGGCAACCAACATGATGGAAACAATTTCTGAATCCTTCTGCCATATTTTCTTAGCGGTATGTTTACTAAGGCGTGGTAATGTTACCTGTGGTAAGAGCAGGGCTAATGTTACGGATGCCATATAAGGAAGTGGGCAGTGCGGCGTTAAGGTAACCATGTTCCGGTAACGTGCAGTACAAGGCGCCCTGGCCATGTAACATGCAGTATAGGGTGCTCTGGACAATTACTGCACGTTAACATCACAGCAGACGGGAATCAGCAGCGCGTCCAAAAGGGTTGCAATCAAAGGCGTGCAGACAGTAGAAGACGTGCTGTGCAGACATGGTGCCATATGAAAAATGGAACCGTAGGTGTACGGCTGTAGACCACAGGCAGCTGATATTGCAGGCTGAAATTGTGACATAAGCCACAGATAAACACATGCACACACACCGTTAAATGGTATGCCGTGAAAACAGCATGCATGCAGAAGAGTAAACAAATTAAACTGAAAGGGCGTCAGGGGCTGGTCTGATGGGCCACCCATGTGGATGGTATGTGTACAAGGGCAAAATGAGGAAGAGATACAAAAAGGAGCATGTGAGAATCAAACCGGTACACTGAAGAGTCCAAACACAGCTCACCAACAGCAATACCAAACCACTGAGCCAACTGCCCACCCAAACAGCCCAAAGAAAGGGACCATATGTAACGGATAGGCTGCATGGAGGGCACACTGTAGTGCACAGTGAAGAGAAGGAAGGGTGTGTGGAGAAGTGATGAAGCCATTGTATGGTAAGGTTAGCAGAACACAAGAAAAGGAAAGGAACATGTGGGAACCAAACCCACAACCTATGGTAGCTCAACGCACATCTGTAACCACTATCCCAAACAAGCACAATACAAATATGTTCCACCAAAGGGAATGTATGTATGGAAATCCGTAGCTCCTGGTGAGGTGGCAGATAGCAGGCACACAGACAGCTGCCACCATACAAGGATGTGAGCTCAGGTGGGCCATGTACATCAGCAGTATACCACTAAATACGTTGGTCAGTGTGGTGATGCAGCAGCAGAGAAAAATGTGTGTCCAACATGTCACACAAACAAACATGTTACTACGCGCGCTGCATCATGACACACCCATAGCACACACAGTAACACGTGTTATCGCCGGCAACACGTGTTTTCCAGCTGCTGGCGCGTTGCAGTGCCGCAGAAGCACAGCGCACAAAGTAACGCGAGTGATATTTTTTTCTGACATGACGGACGTTCTTACGTGCCTTATAAGATATCTTTAGGCACCTTAGGTTAGGTGGGGAGGTTATGGCACGCAACAACGCACATCCTAAACGAACATCACATGCGTTATTGTGCACACTGCAATGCTTAGCGCCACAGTACTGCATCATGATGTAACGCACATAGTACGGTAGACAGGATGAGGCACTTTATTACCTGTTCATTGCCTTTTCTTTTTGCTCTCTCCAGTTTTAGGGTTACATCTGTTTCTCTGCTGTACAGCTCATGCCTATCAACCTGATGCATCTTACAGTACTTGGGGTACCGTAAACCTAAGGCGCCTTAGGTTGTGGATGTCATCAGGGGGGTTAGACCAGATCTGGACCCATTGCTAGGGCACTGGCAGACCAACAGTAGTACTGGGAGCCTCCACTGTCTCCAACTATGGTCTGACATTCACCAGCAGCAGGCACAGTCAGACTGTACCTGCTGCACCCCACTAGGTGTTCCAGCCATGCACAAACTAACTGCAGACAGTCCGCTAGCCAGTCTATATTGCATGTTCACAGAGGAACTATGCACATCCAGACTTGGGTTGTATGGCACAGACACCTGGCAAGTGCCTCAGTGATTGGGCCTCCAGAAAAGGGGGCACCCATATATCACTTGAAACAAATACTATGTAGCACTATGTGGGAACATAGCTGTGCCATGGCCACTATTCTGTCAGAATGAGAGTGTCCTACCAGTAAGATGTGCTGTGGCCACCTTGTCCATGTAGGTGGTAGTTGGGCACTACAATGTCCCAGCCATTGCCTTACCCCCACTGCATACACATTCTGCCTGTTCTGCCCTCTCTGGGCCATACCCACATTACCTTGCTCCTCAGTATGCATATTTGCAGACTGGCGCTGGCAGCAGTGTACGTTTTGTGAGCCCAGTGCAGAGTAGGATGCCACACCACAATGGATGGACATGCACTCACCCACTCCTATTGCAGCATTGTGCAAAGATAGGAGTGGTTGGCGCACCTGACCACCACACTGGTGACCATCACAGTGCAGGCATTGCTAAGGGGTGCAAGAACTAGTTGTGGGCTCTGCTGATAACTGCTGCTCTGAGCTGGTGCAAACAGCCTGATCCTCCATGGGCTTTGGATAGTGGGGCCTGTGTGTGTGGATGTTTGCATACCTGTTGGCTGGTGCTTTTGGGATTGCTTTCTTAACCAGGGCTCCACACATCAAACAGTAAGTAAGGATTTGAGGGTTTCTTTGTTTGGTTTTTCTTTTGTTACATTGCTAGCTCTCTGACTGGGAGCTCTTAAAAGGGTTTTGTGTATATTTTTTAAAGCAAGGCTAATTTCATTTTTGCTGTTTTAGGGGAACATTACTTGAGCACAGTAAGTTGCTGAACTCTGTAACCTCCTCAGGTTCAGGAACTGCTAACACCTAATCAGGAGTTAGTGGGCCTGTTTCCTGAGTGCAGTTGAAGCCTGCATAAAAAGCCTCCTTTGCCCTGCCCTTTTTGAGGCTTTCTTAACCAGGGCTGCACACATCAAACAGTAAGTTAGGATTTGAGGGTTTCTTTGTTTGGTTTTTCTTTTGTTACATTGCTAGCTCTCTGACTGGGAGCTCTTAAAAGGGTTTTGTGTATATTTTTTAAAGCAAGGCTAATTTCATTTTTGCTGTTTTAGGGGAACATTACTTGAGCACAGTAGGATGCTGAACTCTGTAACCTCCTCAGGTTCAGGAACTGCTAACACCTAATCAGGAGTTAGTGGGCCTGTTTCCTGAGTGCAGTTGAAGCCTGCATAAAAAGCCTCCTTTGCCCTGCCCTTTTTGAGGCTTTCTTAACCAGGGCTCCACACATCAAACAGTAAGTAAGGATTTGAGGGTTTCTTTGTTTGGTTTTTCTTTTGTTACATTGCTAGCTCTCTGACTGGGAGCTCTTAAAAGGGTTTTGTGTATATTTTTTAAAGCAAGGCTAATTTCATTTTTGCTGTTTTAGGGGAACATTACTTGAGCACAGTAGGTTGCTGAACTCTGTAACCTCCTCAGGTTCAGGAACTGCTAACACCTAATCAGGAGTTAGTGGGCCTGTTTCCTGAGTGCAGTTGAAGCCTGCATAAAAAGCCTCCTTTGCCCTGCCCTTTTTGAGGCTTTCTTAACCAGGGCTCCACACATCAAACAGTAAGTTAGGATTTGAGGGTTTCTTTGTTTGGTTTTTCTTTTGTTACATTGCTAGCTCTCTGACTGGGAGCTCTTAAAAGGGTTTTGTGTATATTTTTTAAAGCAAGGCTAATTTCATTTTTGCTGTTTTAGGGGAACATTACTTGAGCACAGTAGGTTGCTGAACTCTGTAACCTCCTCAGGTTCAGGAACTGCTAACACCTAATCAGGTGTTAGTTCCCTCCCTACCCACCCCGACTCCCACCCACCCCTAGTGAGCAGTCTTGCTTTATAGGGCACCTCTCCCTTTAACAAATCACAGTGAATTGGACCAGCACATTTTGAATATAATTAAAGAGATTTAACTGCTTTTTCTCTGAAAGGACAGCTGCGAAACCAGCTGGTATTTGGTAGATCTCTCTCTTTTGCTTTAACAGATACCTAAGCTCCACAAACAGAACAATGGCTGGGAAAAATCGTATTGCTAAAGCTGTTGCCGCCGTTACAGCTTCTGCCTCGGTCCAGACAGAGGTCCTATTGCCAGTTGAAGAACCGGTTCCATGTGCAGGGTGCCTGCATGCTGAAGCTCTGAGGAAACAAGTGGAGGAGCTCAGAGAGGAGGTGGTGAGGCTGAGGAGCATTCAAGACAGTGAGAAGTACATTGATGAGATGCTTCTTGCAGCAACCAGGCTCTCCAGCACAGGAGAAGATGGGTGCCAACAGAATGTCGATGGTTGGACAAAAGTCACCAGAGCCTGCAAAATCACCAATCCAACTTCTCCAGCCCTTGAATTGAAGAACCATTATGCAGCCCTGGAAGTGGAGGAGGTGAAAGCATCCCTGGAAAGGGAAGAACCAGAGTTCAAGTACCCCATAGTTGCGGAATCAGTGACCAGAAGGAAACGAAGGGTAGTGGTGGTTGGAGACTCTCTTCTGAGGGGTACTGAGGCGTCCATCTGCCGACCAGACTTGATGTCCAGAGAGGTATGCTGTCTGCCTGGTGCCAAGATCCAAAATGTTATGGAGAGTTTGCCGAGACTCATCAAGCCCACTGACTATTACCCAATGTTGCTAATCCATGTTGGAACAAATGATACTGCCAGGTATACCTCGGAACGTATCAAAAGTGACTTCATGGCTCTGGGACAGAGGGTGAAGCAGGTAGGTGCACAGGTGGTGTTCTCTTCAATCCTCCCTGTTGAGGGTAAAGGCCAAGGCAGAGAGGCTCGCATCCTGGAGATTAATGCATGGTTGCGTGGATGGTGTCTTCGAGAGCGTTTTGGTTTCCTAGACCATGGGATGCTGTTCCAAGGGTTGCAGAGCAGAGATGGCATCCATCTGTCCAAGAAAGGTCAACGCATCTTTGGTAGTAGACTGGCTAATCTACTGAAGAGGGCTTTAAACTAGATTCGTTGGGGATGGGTGAAGAAAGCCCCCAGGTAGGTGAAAGCCCCCAGGTAAGTGATATATTAAATACCTTTATGGAAATGGGTAACAGGGGTAACATATGGAAAGCAGTGTGTATTAATGCTCGTAGCATGGGAAATAAGATCTCTGAAGTTGAAGCTTTGGTGGGAGTGGCTGACTTGGATTTAGTGGCAGTTACACAAACATGGTTCACAGAAAACCATGACTGGGATGTAACTATACCTGGCTATACTTTATTCAGAAAGGACAGGGTAGGAAGAAGGGGAGGAGGAGTGGCACTATATGTAAAAACTACTATTAAAGCTTTGGAATTACAGAGCTTAAAAGGGAGAGAGGAGGCATTGTGGGTTAAACTAGAAAGAGGGAAAGAGAAATCTATTTGCATTGGTGTGCTATACAGACCTCCCTCACAAGAGGAAGAGGTGGACAGAGAGTTAATTGAAGACATACGCAGCATTGCTAGGAAAGGGGAAGTGATACTGCTAGGAGATTTCAATATGCCAGATGTTGATTGGCACATTCCTGCTGCAGTATCATCTAGGAGTAAGGAGATCCTGGATTCTCTACAGGGAGAACTATTCAGGCAATTGGTAACAGACCCCACATGTGAAGGGGCCATACTGGACTTGGTGCTTACCAATGGTGAAAGTGTTTCTGATGTTGTAGTGGGAGATCATTTTGCATCCAGTGATCACCAGATGGTGTGGTTCAGTATTAGGACTAGGGCTGTTAGAATCCATTCCAAGGTGAAGATCTTAGACTTTAGGAAGACTAACTTTGCGAAGATGGGCCAATACCTCAGGGAGTTGTTAGTGGGATGGGAACAGCTGGGGGATGTAGAAAAACAGTGGGCAAAACTGAAAGGGGGTATTTTAAAGGCAACCAACCTTTTTGTTAAAAAGGTAAATAAAGGCAAAAGGAACAGGAGACCGCTATGGTTTTCGAAGGAAGTAGCTGAAAAAGTGAAGAAAAAGAGGGAGGCCTTCATGAAATACAAGAGATCACAGAGAGAGGAAGACAGGCATCTGTATTTGGAAAAACTTAGAGAAGCTAGCAAAGTAGTCAAGAAGGCAAAGATTCAAAAGGAGGAGGAAATAGCCAATACAATAAAATGGGGGGATAAGACATTTTTCAGATATATTAGTGAGAAGAGGAAGGGCAAAAGTGGTATTGTCAGACTCAAGGGTGCAGGGGGGGAATATGTAGAAGCTGATAAGGATAAAGCAGAATTGCTTAAATATTTTTGTTCTGTGTTCACAGATGAAGAACCAGGAGCAGGACCTCAGAAAACACCCACAAATAAGAACAGAAGCGAGGGACATCTTGAACAATTTTCAGAAGACTGTGTTCGTGAGAAACTAGCTCAACTTAAAGTAGACAAAGCGATGGGACCGGATGGGATACACCCTAGAATACTGAGGGAACTTGGGGACGTTCTAGCAACTCCACTGACTGACCTTTTCAATGCCTCATTGGCAGGGGCGGCCCAAGGGGGGTGCGGGGCCATGTGCGGAGACTCGGTGCGGGGCCTCATTTGCATAAGGTGTCTCATTTGCATACATATTTGCATAATGTTACCATAAACCAGAGCTACTCAATTCCAGTCCTGGTGGTCCACAATCCTGCAGGTTTTCGGGATATCCCTAATAAATATGCATGAGATATATATGCATTGGATATATCCTGCCAACCTGACTGGTTTGTGGCCCTCCAGGGCTGGATTTGGAGACCCCTGCCTTACATCTCTGTCATTTAAGATTGTGAGTGAACAAGGTACAGATATCCTAGACATCAAAAGGGTAGATGGAATGTGTCACATTCCTCCTCGATTCTCACCACCACCAAAAAGTTGTCTAATAGATAATATTTTGGTGGTGGTGAGAAGCGAGGAGGAATGTGACAAATGCTATCTAACTTTTTTGATGTCTTGGACATCTGCACCTTGCCAACTCACAATCGTAAATGACAGAGATGTAAGGCAGGGGTCTCCAAATCCAGCCCTGGAGGGCCACAAACCAGTCAGGTTGGCAGGATATCTCCAATGCATATATATCATGCATATTTATTAGGGATATCCTGAAAACCTGCAGGATTGTGGACCACCAGGACTGGAATTGAGTAGCTCTGCCATACACTAACTTTTAGTAAACATGCCTCTTAATGAGTATATGGATAAAGAAAGACTAAAAGGTTTCTACATTACTATAATCCAGTACCAACCGCCAGGCACATTAGGAACTACTACAAACACTGCCCATTTAGAACCCATAGCAAACCCGCCATATCCTAACAGCACTACCAGGACTCACAAAGCACCATACCCTAACTATCAAAAGGCAACACTGCAAATATTAAACCAATACATTTCAGAGAACAACAATACATGACCTACTGGGGAAAGAACAAGTGGCAATGTCAAATAGGAATTATATAAACAGAATACCTCAGCTCAGTTACACATGCACAACATAGACCATCACCAAACAAGGAATCACAATTTAGAAACAGGAAGACAATAATTAAACTGGGAACCCCAAAAGCCAAACTTGGAATATACAACAACACTGTAGAAATAAAACTATAAATTAATTTCCTCTTGTACTAAACAAAGCGCAAAAATTAATGATGCACATTTCCCAGAGCTGACATATTCCAGTTAATAAATTCAAAATAAAGAGATATTTTTCTACCTTTTGTGCATTTTTTTTCAGTTGCAATTGTTCCAGCCACTTTCTTCTGGTTTCTTCGTGTCTTCTGCTAACTCTCCATCTGCTGTCCATTTGTCCTTTCTTCTGCCTTCTTGTTTTTTTTTTTTCCATTCTCTCTCTACATCTGCTTTAACATACTAATCTTTCTCCTTTTGCTCTTTCCTCATTCCTATTTCATCTACTCAAAATTTACCCCTCCATCCTCAATCCCCACTTACTCTCCCAATACCCGGCCAATTGTAGATTTTTTATCCCTCCCACACAAAATATTTTTCCCCTCTCCATTTTACTCTCCCAGCCCCATCCCATTCTAATCCTCCCCCAACACCAGCTCCCTTCTAGTTCCAGCCTCACCCAGCATCCATTCCCTTCTAGTCCCTGCATCAGCCCATTTCCAGTCCTAGCCCCCCATCAGCCCATTTCCAGTCCTAGCCCCCCCCATCAACCCAATACCAGTCCTAGCCCCCCCATCAACCCACTTCCAGTCCTAACCCCCCATCACCCCATTTTCAGTTTAAGCCCCCCCTATAACCCATTACCAGTCCTAACCCCCCATCAGTCCACTTCCAGTCCTAACCCCCATCAACCCATTTCCAGTCAGCCCCCCATAGCCCATTGCCAGTCCTAACCCCCCCCATCAGCCCACAGTCCATTACCAGTCCTAACCCCATCAGCCCACCTCAAGTCCTAACCCCTCCCCATCAGCCCATTTCCTGTCCTAGCCCCCCCCCATAGTCCATTATCAGTCCTAACCCCCCATAGCCCATTACCAGACAGCCCCCATCAGCCAACAGCCCATTACCAGTCTTAACCCCCCCATAGCCCATTGCCAGTCCTAACCCCCCCATCAGCCCACAGTCCATTACCTGTGCTAACCCCATCAGCCCTCCTCAAGTACTAACCCCTTCCCATCAGCCCATTTCCTGTCATAGCCCCCCATAGCCCATTACCAGTCCTAACCCCCCCCAACAGCCCACAGCCCATTACCAGTCCTAACTCCATCAGCCCACCTCCAGTCTTAATCCCCCAGCCCATTTCCAGTCCTAGCAACCCCCCCAACCCATTACCAGTCCTAGCCCCCCATAGCCCACTCCAGTCCTAATCCCACCAGCCCATTTCCAGTCCTAATCCCCCATCACCCAATTTTTAGTTTAAGCCCCCCCCATAGCCCATTACCAGTCCTAAGCCCCCATCAACCCACTTCCAGTCCTAATCCCATCAGCCCATATAGACTTAGCTCCCCCATAGCCCATAGCCCCCCATAGCCCATCACCACTCCTAACCCCCCATAGCCCATTACCAGTCCTAACCCCCCCAACAGCCCACAGCCATTACCACTCCTAACCCCCCCAGCCCATCACCAGTCCTAACCCCAGCAGCCCACAGCCATTACCACTCCTACCCCCCCAGCCCATCACCAGTCCTAACCCCCCCAACAGCCCACAGCCATTACCACTCCTACCCCCCCCAGCCCATCACCAGTCCTAACCCCCCCAACAGCCCACAGCCATTACCACTCCTAACCCCCCCCAGCCCATCACCAGTCCTAACCCCCCCAGCAGCCCACAGCCATTACCACTCCTAACCCCCCCAGCCCATCACCAGTCCTAACCCCCCCAACAGCCCACAGCCATTACCACTCCTACCCCCCCAACCCATTACCAGTCCTAACCCCCCCAACAGCCCACAGCCATTACCACTCCTAACCCCCTCCAGCCCATCACCAGTCCTAACCCCCCCAGCCCATCACCAGTCCTAACCCCCCCATCAGCCCACAGCCATTACCACTCCTACCCCCCCAGCCCATCACCAGTCCTAACCCCCCCAACAGCCCACAGCCATTACCACTCCTACCACTCCTACCCCCCCAGCCCACCCCACCCCACCCCAGCCCATCACCAGTTCTAACCCCCCCAACAGCCCACAGCCATTACCTCTCCTATCCCCCCCGAGCCCTTCACCTGTCCTAACCCCCCCAGCCCACAGCCATTACCACTCCTAACCCCCCCAGCCCATCAACAGTCCTAACCCCCCCCAACAGCCCACAGCCATTACCACTCCTAACACCCCCAGCCCATCACCAGTCCTAACCCCCTCCCAGCCCACAGCCATTACCACTCCTAACCCTCCCCAGCCCATCACCAGTCCTAACCCCCCAACAGCCCTCAGCCATTACCCCTCCTACCCCCCCCAGCCCCTCACCAGTCCTAACCCCCCACCAGCCCACAGCCATTACCACTCCTAACCCCCCCCGCCCATCACCAGTCCTAACCCCCCCAACAGCCCACAGCCATTACCACTCCTACCCCCCCAGCCCATCACCAGTCCTAACCCCCCCACCAGCTCACAGCCCATTACCACTCCTACCCCCCCCCGCCCACCGAATTTTTTTTTTACAAAACAAACTGTCGCTGCCTCTGCCGGGGCCGCCGCCGCGGCAGAATCGAGTGTGCCGCGGGGCCCCCCCTGCCCAGCAGAGCCTGCCCTACCCGGTATCACCTCTCTCAGCTGCCTCCCTCCCGTCCCACGCGCCGGCTTTCAGAGCGCGAGGGAAGAGTTTTTCCCTCGCTGCTCTGTTTAAGCACGCGGGGGCTGTTGGGACTTCCCATCAGCCCCCGCGGGCGTAACAGAGCAGCGAGGGAGAAACTCACCTCGCGCTCTGAAAGCCGGCGCGTATGACTGGAGGGAGGCAGCTGAGAGAGGTGATACCGGGGAGGGCAGGCTCTGCTGGGCAGGGGGGGCCCCGCAGCACACTCGATTCTGCCGCGGCGGCCCCGGCCCCGGCAGAGGCAGCGACAGCTTTTTTTTTTTTTTTTTTTTTTAATTTTAATGTTTTTTTAATGTTGGATGATGGATCAGAATGTTTTTTGCGCGGGGCCCCCTGAAACGCGGGGCCCTGTGCAAAAAACATTCTCGCTCAATGGACGGGCCGGCCCTGCTCATTGGAGTCGGGAGTGGTGCCAAAGTACTGGAGAGAGGCTCATGTGGTGCCTTTACACAAAAGCGGTAGTAAGGATGTGGTTGAAAACTACAGGCCGGTTAGTTTAACTTCAGTGGTAAGTAAATTAATGGAAACGCTGTTGAAAGAGAAAATAGTGAGGTTTCTGGAGTCCAGCGGATTACAGGATCCGAGGCAGCATGGATTGACCAGAGGCAGGTCTTGTCAGACAAATCTGATTGATTTTCTTTGACTGGGTGACCAGGGAGTTGGACCGCGGGAGAGCTCTAGATGTGGTGTATTTAGATTTCAGTAAAGCCTTTGACACTGTTCCTCACAGGCGACTTATAAACAAACTGAGCACCCTAGGGATGGACCCTAAAGTTACTGCTTGGGTTAGAAATTGGTTGGGTGGGAGGCGACAAAGAGTACAAGTAAATGGAGCTCACTCTGAGGAAAGGGATGTTACCAGTGGTGTGCCCCAGGGATCTGTCCTTGGTCCGATTCTTTTTAACATCTTTGTTAGTGATATAGCGGAAGGGCTGTCGGGTAAGGTTTGCCTCTTTGCGGATGATACCAAAATCTGCAATAGAGTAGACACCCAGGAAGGTGTAGATAACATGAGGAGGGATCTAGCTAAGCTTGAAGAATGGTCTAGAATTGGCAACTGGGATTTAATGTTAAAAAATGTAAGGTCATGCATTTGGGCTGCAGCAATCCAAGGGAGCAATACAGTATAGGAGGTGAAGTACTTTTGTCCACTAAGGAAGAGCGGGACCTAGGCGTAGTTGTGTCCGATGATCTTAAAGTAGCTAAACAGGTAGAAAAGGCGACGGCAAAAGCTAGAAGGATGCTTGGGTGCATACGGAGAGGAATGGCTAGCAGAAAAAAGGAGGTGATAATGCCTCTGTATAAGTCTTTGGTGCGACCTCATTTGGAGTATGGTGTGCAATTCTGGAGACCGCACCTTCAAAAGGATGTGAACAGGATGGAGTCGGTGCAGAGGGTTGCTACTAAGATGATTAGTGGTCTTCATTATAAAGCATATGAGGACAGACTTAAGGATCTTAATATGTACACCTTAGAGGAAAGGCGGGATAGAGGTGATATGATTGAGATGTTTAAATACCTCCGTGGCATAAATGTTCAGGGAGAGAGCCTCTTTCAATTGAAAGCAAGTTCTGTGATGAGGGGACATGGGATGAGGGTGAAGGGAGATAGATTCAGGAGTGATATGCGGAAATATTTCTTTACGGAAAGAGTAGTGGATCCGTGGAATAGTCTCCCAGTGCAGGTGGTAGAGATGAGGACAGTAACTGAATTCAAAAAAGCATGGGACCAACACAGAGGATCTCTAAAGGTAAAAAGTGGACTGTTGTAGTTGTTGTTATGGAAGGACAGACTAGATGGGCCTTGTGGTCTTTTTCTGTCATCATGTTTCTATGTTTCTATATGTTGATGTTGTATCTGCAATGTGGGTAAAATGTAGGGACATGCATTGCAGAATCCACAGCTGGGACCTGAACCTCTGCCCCTCTGCGCCAGGACACACTAAGAACATAAGATATGCCATACTGGGTCAGACCGAGGTCCATCAAGCCCAGTATCCTGTTTCCAACATTGGCCAATCTAGGTCATACGTACCTAGCAATATCCCCAAAAGACACAGGTTCCACAATGCTTGTACTGGGTCAAGCATTGATTATTCTGGGTCCCTTTTTAATAGTGGTTTATTGACCTTTCCTCCAGGAACTTGTCCAAACCTTTTTTAAACCCAGCTACACTAACAGCCCTCACTACATCCTCCGGTAACAAATTCCAGAGTTTGATTACACGTTGAGTGAAAAAATGTTTTCTCTTATTTGTCTTAAATAGTTTACCCTGTAGCTTCATTGCATGTCCCCTAATCTTTCTATATTCTGATAGCGTAAACAATTGATCCACGTTTACCCGCTCCACTCCATTCATTAATTTATAGACCTCTATCATATCTCCCCTCAGCCGTCTCTTTTCCAGGTTGAAGAGCCCCAACCTTTGTAGCCTCTCTTCATAGGAGTAGCCTTCCATCCCCTTCACCATTTTGGTGGCTCTTCTCTGTACTTTTTCTAATAATGCTATGTCCTTTTTAAGATACGGTGACCAGAACTGCACACAATATTCAAGGTGCGGTCGTACCATGGAACGATACAGAGGCATTATAATATCCTTTGTTTTATTTTCCATCCCTTTCTTTATGATACCTAGCATTCTATTTGCTTTCTTGGCTGCCGCTGCACACTGGGCAGAGGGTTTTAACATGTTATCCACGATGACTCCTAAATCTTTTTCCTGGGTGGTGGTTCCCAATGTGGAACCTTGCATTGTGTAACTATAGTGTGGGTTGTTCTTTCCTAGGTGCATAATTTTGCACTTGTCCACATTGAATTTCATCTGCCATTTCGATGCCCAGTCTTCCAATTTATCCAGATCCTCCTGCAGTTTTCCACAATCCTCTTGGGTTTTAACAACTTTAAACAGTTTTGTATCATCTGCAAATTTGATAACCTCACTCGTTATTCCCTTTTCCAGGTCATTTATGAATATGTCAAAAAGTAGCGGACCCAGTACAGATCCCTGGGGTACTCCACTATTCACCTTTTTCCATTGGGAATATTGGCCATTTAGCCCTACCCTCTGCTTTCTATCTTTTAACCAGTTCCCGATCCACAATAGTACACTGCCTCCTATCCCATGATTTTTTAGTTTCGCCAAAAGTCTGATGAGGGACCTTATCAAAAGCTTTCTGAAAGTCCAGATACACTATATCAACTGACTCACCTTTGTCTACCTGTTTATGCACACCTTCAAAAAAACATATCAGATTAGTTAGACAAGATCTTCCTTGTCTAAAGCCATGTTGGCTGTCTCCCATTAGGCCATGACTATCTACGTGCTGTGTAATTTTGTTCTTTATGGTGGTTTCTACCATTTTCCCCGGTACTGACGTCAGACTCACCGGTCTGTAATTTCCCGGGTCACCCCTGGAACCCTTTTTAAAGATTGGTGTTCCGTTGGCGACCCTCCAATCTTCAGGTATTACAGATGATTTTAATGAAAGTTCACAGATTACCAATAGCAGGTCCGCAATCTCATATTTCAGTTCTTTCAACACTCTTGGATGTATACCATCTGGTCCAGGTGATTTGCTACTATTCAGTTTATCACACTGGCTATGTGTACTGCACCACACTGTTACCACAGAGGCAATGCAGTCCCTGGGGCTACATTTGCTCTTTATAAGCCAGACCTTGTTTATTGCACTGCACATGGCACACTGGGGCAGGTCATGACCTTGGTCCGCTGCAGGCAGGTGCCACCACCACCGATGCCCCCCCTGCCATGCTGACATGCCCATATACTGTTGTTGCTGTTTGTGTGCAGTCCTGGGCCATCCACTGTGCAGGTAGGCGGGTGCCTAGGTTCAGGGTCTGGGGTGCGGTGGCATACATGGACATCCACACATCCCCCCCCATCACCACCTGCCACTGTTCTGTCACTACCACATAGGAGTGAGATGGCTGTGGGGTGTGAGGTTTGTGATCTGGCAACAATTGGCTAGGGTGGACCTTGCTGATTGATTGTGTTCTGCCGGCAGACTGTGGTCAGGCTGGGGCATGCAATGCAGGTCCAGTTTATCCATTATGGACTACTGGGTGTATACATATTTCACCCAACGTGTGGTCACATCCTGAACTGCCTTACCAGGGACTATGGTAATGGGTGTTCATTTAGCTGGGTTTATGGACAGTTTGGGACTTATCCTGGGGAAGGTCCATAGACCCTTGTTAGAGTGGTCCTCAGATGTGCACTGCTTGCCCCATTACAGGCATTGTGGTTCCTGTGTGATGTTTGCGGTACCTGCTGGGTACCTGACCCCTGGATGGGACACTGTGGTACACAGAGTACTGGGCATGTTTGGCCTTGATCAGACACTGTCAAGCTGATTTCCGGTTTCTGTGTTCCTGTGCCACCTAGGCGACAGCCTAGTTCACCCTGTGCCCCAGTTGCCCCCACTGCATGTCCCATCTTCAGCCCCCTTTGCCCCATTTGCACCATCACCATAGTGCCCGTTCATACTTGGACACTATTCTGTTGCTGCAAATGGGCACTACTGTCACTGTTTTTGGGCTCCCTCTCTGTGCTTTACATTGCTGACATTGAAATGGTCTCTCTCTCCTGCAAATGTGCATTTACCGACAGGTTTTCACTTGCGGTAATGTTCAGGCCTTCATGTTCCAGCGTTAGTGTAGCAGGAGCCTGTCCCCGCACACTCCCCCCCCCCCCCCATTTACCCCTTCTCTCTGCCCTCTCTCCACCCTCTGAGACAGTTACCGCTGCTGGTAACGTTACTGCGCATTAACGTTACATCAGGTAACGTTAACGCTCACTAACGTTACATCGGGTAACATTATTGTGCGGTAACGTTACCAGCGCTATGTTACCGTGCCTTAGTAAACATACCCCTTAGTCTCTGATGGCATTACATGGTACTTAAAGATCTTTTCTTTCTCTACTCGATGCACAAAGTTCTGGCACCTGGCTTCTGGCAAAGAAAATCTGTTGTTAATATTGTTCTCAAATTTTTCTCCTTCACCATGCTTTCTTATCAGCTTTTTATCAGTTGGCATGGGAATGTCCCAGGTGATCGTAACCTCTACATTTTCCATAATTCTCTCAGGTCCTGATTCCAGTGCTTTTCCAGTGCAGCAGTGTTATAATGTTTCCAGTGTTCTCAGTGGATGAGGTGTGCATCTTTATTGGGCCTTTCTGTATATAAATTTTCTCTGAAAGATTTTTGTAGTCAGCTATGAAGTGAGTGACATTTCCAGATCTTCCTTACAGATTTTACATATGTCGGTTTTTCCAGTTTATTCTATGCTTGCTATGAATCATTCATCCAAAATCCACTGCCCTGGGCTACTACTATCAATCTCTCATTCTTTGCTTTCATTTTACTTCTCCTTACCACTCCTATGTCCTGGTTTGATCGTAAAATGGCTCCTGAAGTAATACTTTGTATTTCCCATTGTATTTGTACATGTCTTTGTACATGTCTCTCTTGCTGTTCCTTCTTTGCTGATCTACTTATTTGAATAATTTTTTTCTTGTTTTGCAAATTTAGTTGCTTCTTTCTGTGTGGGCAGTGGTGGATTCTAATCCATTCCTTCTATTCACTGGAATGCCTGTTCAGGTTTGATATTGGAGACAGATTCTGATCATTTACTTTCATATTTCAACACTTTTTGTATTTTTGAATTCGTAGACTACTTAGGAAGGCCTGGAGGCCTTTTGGGGACAATTTCTCCAAATGGGTTAGTTTTGTGCATACCACGTCAGTCATGAACGTCACTTCTAAGCCAGGGTATGTGGAGTATGATCTCAGGCTCTCAAATTTACTGCTAATGCTCAATGTAGTGTTTGCATCATGCCAAAGAGAGCCTCTTTCTGGAGTTCATAAGATGTGACATGTATAGGCAATTTATCAAGGTGTGCTTAGAAATTCTTCTTAATCAAGCCTGTGCCACCCAACATGATGGGAAATAACTGAGTATCCTTCTGTCACATTTTCTTGATTTTTTTTATACTTTAAGATCTTTCCCCTCTCAAAGCGAATCACAGAAAAGTCACTTGGGATTGACATCTGTAAAATCATTCTGGTATTTTTCTCCTTTACTGCTATATCCAGCTTCCTAGTAAATAGTATGATGACGTTCAGTAGAACTACAGGGAAATACTTTAAAACTATGTAAACCTGCAATTTACTCCATTTAAATGTTGTAGAAAAAAGCTTAAACAGGTGTACTATAGTCTTAATCTTCTTTTAATTGTCCAACAGCATTCTGCTATCCACCGGTGGTACTCCCAACGTAAAAAATTTTTTCTGTTTTATTTCCTTAATCTTTAATTACTTATTTATACTCTAGTAAAAACCACTAGTGCTCATCTTAAAAATAATATTGAGAGGTCATAAATTTTCTATTTTGCGTCGTACTTCTCAAAACTCGACTCCCGTCTTTGAAATGAGTAAAACGATCTCTCAAAGACCATCTCAATATGAAATTCTAAAGTCCGAAGTTACCAAAACGTTCAAAAATGTACTGAAATGTTTTAATCCATTAAGGTAACAGCTGACAATGTTTGTGTGATCCCGACGCTCTCCCCCAGCGCCAGTAGCGTTTCTCCTAATCGGGTTCTTCAGGGGATCATGAACCCTGCGAACAAACAGTATAGACGACATGTTACTTCCCATCAAACAATTGTTATATTCTCGGCAAATGTGTATGAACTGAGCTAAAACGATAATACAAGCTACTTACAGAATACAGCTGCCCACGTCCGAAACTGCAATATGTCTCCTTCTCTTAACTTGCGTAATTAAACTGAAAGATGAAGGGACGCCGCGCATGCGGTTCACAACTCTCAAAAGGTATTTAAAAGGATTCGTCAAAACCAACGTAATTGACTCCTCCCCTCTAAAGCGCCAATCCTATCCCAAAGCGGGATTTCATGAGTCCGGCCTCCCATTCACAAAAAGTAGCTTGTATTATCGTTTTAGCTCAGTTCATACACATTTGCCGAGAATATAACAGTTGTTTGATGGGAAGTAACATGTCGTCTATACTGTTTGTTCGCAGGGTTCATGATCCCCTGAAGAACCCGATTAGGAGAAACGCTACTGGCGCTGGGGGAGAGCGTCGGGATCACACAAACATTGTCAGCTGTTACCTTAATGGATTAAAACATTTCAGTACATTTTTGAACGTTTTGGTAACTTCGGACTTTAGAATTTCATATTGAGATGGTCTTTGAGAGATCGTTTTACTCATTTCAAAGACGGGAGTCGAGTTTTGAGAAGTACGACGCAAAATAGAAAATTTATGACCTCTCAATATTATTTTTAAGATGAGCACTAGTGGTTTTTACTAGAGTATAAATAAGTAATTAAAGATTAAGGAAATAAAACAGAAAAATTTTTTTACGTTGGGAGTACCACCGGTGGATAGCAGAATGCTGTTGGACAATTAAAAGAAGATTAAGACTATAGTACACCTGTTTAAGCTTTTTTCTACAACATTTAAATGGAGTAAATTGCAGGTTTACATAGTTTTAAAGTATTTCCCTGTAGTTCTACTGAACGTCATCATACTATTTACTAGAAAGTTCTACGTTCAAGAAAAAAGACCGAATCATTTTACGTATATCCAGCTTCCTTGCATCCAGCATTTTATTGGTCAAAATGGGAATATCCCAAGTGATCATAACCTTTTCATTCTCCATAATTCTCTTAGGGTCACACTCCCAGTGGTTTTCAGGCACAGTGTTGCTGTAGTGTTTACAGAGTTTCCAATGCATGAGGCGTGCTACTTTGTTGTGCCTTTCTGTAGAGAAATTCTCCGCCATTAGAACTTTGCAGCCAGCAATGAGGTGAGTCACTGTTTCCAGGTCTTTCTTACTGAACTGACATATGTCTGTTTTTCCAGATTTCCAATGTTTTGCTATAAGCCATCTCATCTGTAATCCATTGTCCTGGACTGCAACTATTATTCTCTCATCCTTTGGTTTCTTTTCGCCTCTCCTTAACCATTCATGTGTCCGTTCTTGATTGACAAAGGGTTTCTGGAGTAACACTTTGTATTCCCCATTGTATTTGTGCATTTGCCACTTGTTTTTCCTCATTTCTTGATCTAATTCTTTGAAGAGTTTTTTTCTCTTGTTCTGCGATACATCCTCCTTCCCTGTGTATTCTTGTGGATTCACACTCATTCCTTCTAGTCGTCAGAACGCTTGTCCAAATTTGACAATGGAGACAGATTCTGAATGTTTGCTTTTATATTTCAGCACTTTTTGCATATTTGGATCCAATGATGCAGCTAGGTAGACCTGGAGGCCTATGATAGTAGCTCTGTAGGTGTAATCAATCTCTATGAGGCCTAGCCCTCCTTCAGTTCTAGGGACGTACAGTCTTGGCATACACTGTTTCTTGTAAATTACTTCATTGGCATGGAAGAGCTTTCTTGTTTGCACTTCCAGTTTTTCAGGCTCTTTAAGAGGCCATCTTACAATCCCAAAGATGTATGAGAGCAGAGCTTGTGGTTTATTTGGTGTTTTTTTAGATTTGAAAACTGAGTGAAACTTTTATTGCACTCAGTACATGTAAATGGTTTGTTTCCCATATGGATCCTTTGGTGGTTTTTAGATGTGACAGCCAAGTGAAGCTTTTGTTATACTCGGTGCATGTAAATGGTTTGTGTCCCATATGGATCTTTTAGTGAGTTTTTAGATGTGAAAGCCGAGTGTAGCTTTTATTACTTTTAGTATATGTAAATGGTCCATCTCCTGTCTGGATCCTTTGGTGAATTTTTAGATGTGAAAGGCAATTGAAGCTTTTATTACACCCTATACATCTAAATGGCTTGGTTCCCGTGTGGGTCATTTGATGAATTTTTAGATGTGAACACCAAGTGAAGCATTTATTGCACTCAGGACATATAAATGATTTGTCTCCCGTGTGGATTCTTTGGTAAACTGTTAGATGTGAAAACCAACTGAAGCTTTTATTACGCTCTGTACATGTAAATGGCTTGATTCCAGCATGGGTCATTTGGTGAAATTTAAGAGCTGAAAGCCGAATGTAGCTTTTATCACATTCAGTACATGTAAATGGTTTGTCTCCTGTGTATATCCTTTGATCAAGATTTAGATATGAACATCGAGGGTAAGTTTTATTACACTCAGTACATGTATATCGTTTCTCACTTTTGCAACTCTTTTTGTACATTTGAAGCTCTGAAAACCAGGTGACGTTCTTAGTACATGTAAATTCTCTTTCGCCTTTCTTTACTTTCCTCACTCACAGGTGGATTTTCAAAATCATTTGGTCCCTGTTATACAGTTTAAATGTATTATACAGTTTAAATGTACTATAGTTCAATAATTGTTGCTGTTATATTGTAATACATTAATGTTACACAATTTTAATGTAATATAGTTTAATAGTTTAATAATGTTTCTGTTATATTGTAATACATTAATCTGTTCCATTCAATTCATGTTATAATGTAATATAGTTTATAATGTTCTATGTATCTGTTTTGACTTTTGTTGTAATGTAAACCGCTGCTGATCCTTGGAAGCAGCGGTATATAAAAGCTGTTCAAATAAATAAATAAAATAAATAAAATTTTGTAAGAATGTTTCATTGCTTTGGTATTTCTGCTGTTCAGGGATGTTAGTGAGCTCTTTGTCACATCTCTCACATTCAATGATTCCATCTGGTGAGTTTCCTGCAGGGCCTCTCTGCTCCTTCTCTGATTGCTGGGCATGATTCCTTGTGTTTCTCCTCTCAGTCGCCTGTGAAATATTCTCACAGACATTTCCTGATTGTCATGGGATTTTTTTTCAATTTCAAACTGACGTTCTCTCTCTTCCTTTCCCAAGTGATCTCATGATCTGCTGGATAGAAACAGAAGGCATTAATCATGTCCTAGAGAACAATGGTGGATTATAATATATTACTTGTTTATAGTAAAAGGAAAGACTAGTTATGTTGCATTTCAGTTTTTCAGATTCAAAGATGGAAATGGCTGTGTTTTGGCTAGTTTGGTTTATTTAGTTTATTTTTACTTGATATACCACCTATGGAGGGTTGCAGCTAGACGGTTAAGGAGGTTACATTCAGGTATTATATGTCTGCATATAGTTGCATGCAGCAGGGGTCTATAAAACACATAAAAGCAATTAAAATCAGAAAACATAACATCAAAAGACACCTGACAAGTAAATGCACATTGAAAATCAAAGTTTATTAAAATAAAAAACATGCCGTGGTGTCCATTCAGTACAGTTTTGTTTTGTTTTTTAAGTGCTGCCAAGTCAATGCTGACTCCTGATGTTCCAGCAGCCCCTGGATTTTCTTGGCAAGGCATGACCAGAAGTAGATTGTCAAGCCTTTTCTTCCAAGACAATGGAGGCTAAAGTGACTTACCCAAGGTCACAAGGAGCATCAGTGTAATTGTATTCAATAAAAATTCTTGACATACCAGAAGTTTAGTTAAAAATTTTTGACCAGTATTATGGTGGGCAGCCTACATACCGTATGTCCTAAACATAGTAGACAAGTTATTTAATGTGTCTGAAAATGAATGAAGAGGAACTGTTTAGCATTATAAGGGTAACTATAAATCTGTTAAGTGGAGAAATGGGAATCTAAGTCAAATGGGGAAAATAGTCAAAATATTTTATAAAAGGCTCAGTGAGTGCTGATCCTTTTATAAAATATGCCTGTCTCTGACCTTCAGACATACATGTTCCTGGCAGTATATAAACATAGAAAAAAGTAAGCATGTAACATGGGATATATAAGTGAGAGAGCTGCGATTCTGGATCTGCGCACAAAATATCCTCACCAGGAGCACGTCTGACGCAGCCAGCCCTCTAATCCCTTTGCTGATCCATCCAAATGCATCACAACAGACAAGCTGCCCTCTGTGCAGGAGCATGGGTCACCCTGTATACAGCCCACTCCCTCTATGGGACATGAAAACCCTGTGGGCTTGTGGGGAAGTACAAACATCCATCTGAAAGAAAGACATGGGATAGCAACATTGGAAAGGGAAATATAAGAACATAAGAAATGCCGTACTGGGTTAGACTAAGGTCCATCAAGCCCAGTACTCTGTTTCCAACAGTGCCAATCCAGGTCGCACCATGGAACGATACAGAGACATTATAATATCCTTGGTTTTATTTTCCATTCCTTTCCTAATGATTCCTAGCATTCTATGTGCTTTCTTGGCAGCTGCTGCACACTTGGTGGAGGGTTTCAATGTATTATCCACGATGACGCCTAAATGTTTTTCCGGGGTAGTGGTTTCTAAGTTGGATCGTGTAACCAAAGTTTGGGTTGTTCTATCCTAAGTGCATAACTTTGCACTTGTCCACATTAAATTTCATCTGCCATTTGGATGTCCAGTCTTCCAGTTTATCAAGGTCCTCTTGCAAGTTTTCACAATCCTCTTGTGTTTTAACAAGTTTATATAATTTTGTGTCATAGGTATGCACATGTTAGCTGGATAATATCCAAAGACTGTGTTCTTTCCCAAGGTTCTACACACAGAGCCAGAACACAGCAGAGCCTACAACAGTCACAGTACCGGATCTGGCACCATGACATGTCTACTTTCTAATTTCTCTCACAACATGGTCTTGATCTTCAAAATTTCTAACATGTAAAGCTGAAAGGTGGATTTAAAGTCCCAATAGATAAATGGTAAGCAACCTGGTTTCCCTATTGCTTCTCTTCCTTCCCATCACCTCTCCAGTATTTCCAAGAAAGGTACAGAGTCAGAACTAATATCCCTTGGTTGTCCAAGCGCATTAATGCACACTACTGACCTCATAGGCAGTGAATCTAGCTAGACCGATAGTCTCACCTTCCTCATTCTTGTGCAGCCAGCTGACTACTGCAGGGTGTAGCCCTGGGCCAGGAGGTAATGTTCTCAAAAATTCCCCCGGCCATGATAAAGCACCTGATCCAGAATATTGCCTGCCACAGGGCCTGTTTGCTCCACTACCCAGCCAAATTAGACAACCTGAAAAGTATGTAAAACACGAGTAGGGATCTAGCAAAGCTTGAGTTAATGCTAAAAAGCAGGGTCATGCATTTGGGCTGCAGACACCCAAGGGAGTGGAAAAGTCGTGGGGGAGGGGGGGGGGGGACAAAATTCTTCTGTTCACACAAGAAGAGCAGGACCTGAGGGTGATTGCATCTGACAATCTTTAAATGTAGAAAAGGCGACAGCGAAACCTAGAAGAATGCTTGAGTGCACAAGGAGAAGAATGTCCAGCAGGAAAAGAGAGTTGATAGTGTCTTTGCATAAGTCTCTAGTGAGACCTCATAATAGAGGACTGTGCGCAAATCTGGAGATCACACCTTCAAAAGGATATAAACAGGATGGAGTTGGTCTAGAAGGCAGCTACTAAAATAGTCAGTAGCCTTTGTCATGGAACATATAGGGACAGAATTAAAGATCTAAGCATGTATATATAATCCCTTCTGTGACTTCTTGCATGGTCATGCTTAGGTTCCTTTCAGAGACTGATATCTGCCACTTCCCTCACTTGGGGCCCTGCTGCTTGTGACTAGCTCAGCTGCAGCACACCCCTGAGGGCTATAACTAGATTCTCCTCAAGCTCGAGCAGAATAGCAATTAAACCTAAAGGGACCATAATGTATCTGCTTATAGAAACGGAGAGAGAGAGATCTGAGAGAAAGATGGCTCTGGAGATCCTTGCAAGCTGCAGGTGGCGAGCAATCAGCCGTCCCTCTGCGGAGTATCAGCTTTGCAAAAGACCAGCTACTGAATACTAAAGCTGTCTGCACATCCTGACCTGGGTGAATTGTTTATCTCTTAATCGGGAAATGAACTCAACAGTATTCAACTGGCTGCATACACTTAGTTACATCCCGCAGTTCAATTTTGTTCTATCTACAGTGAATTTGAGCTTTATTTTGGTAAAATTCAACATTTTGCGTATGTATGTATTTTGAGTCGTATTGCCACTGTGGGCCACGAGCACTGCAAATCTAAAAGCAGCTGTGTTACAGATCAATATTGCTGTGCTATAGCAAACGATTTTACAGTCATCTAAGGGCCTGAGTATCTCATGATTGCATAGATAAAACCGAGTTATATTTGATTCCACTCTTCCTCTCAGCAGTTTCAGCCTCTCCTTAGAGCAGCATTTGATATAGGTATAATGCTACCGAATACTGGAATAACTTGAAATGTCTAGGTTAGATGCTTCAAATTTATTGAATATTGACTTCAGTGAATCTCTAGAAGGCAAAAGGATGATTACCCAGAATGGAGCAAGTCAACCTGAAACAGTTGTAGATGACTGTTTTGCTTCTCCTAAGAAATGATAGGAAAAGGAACTTACACTGCATCACAGGTACAACCCCCAAATTAAACAAGCCATGAGATTCACCTCACATAGATGTGCCTGTGGATGGGCTCCTGGCTGTATGGTAGGGGGTCCTAGACTGGACTGATTACTGAAAGAATGAAAGCCTCACTGGTCCTGTGGTGGGCTGAGGAGATAATCAGACTGGTTGCAGAAGGAATGACAGCCCAACTAGTCCCACAACTGGCTGGGGACTTGACCAAATGCAATATGAGTGAAGATTGTTGAAAATCAAAGGTAAGATGAAAATAACCTGTACTGCACAGGAGGAATACCCTCCCAGCCCCCCCCCCCCAAAAAAAAAGGCCATGAGAAAGTAACCTGCACGGCCCCAGAGTTTCTGTCCTGCAACCCTACTGGGCAGACTGGATAACCCTGTCAATCTTTATCCGCTGTCCTCCACTCTGTTGCTATGTGTTACTGTATTAGTCCGGTTACCTTCCAAGCCTCAAAGGAGTTTAGGAATCTGTCATTAAACTTTAAAATCTTATTGTTGAGGTAGAAAGTACATGTGTATCATAAGATTTCCCAATATGTTCCATCAAGACTATTATGATGTTCCCACGATGATTTATCGCATGTTCTAGAGATGTTTGTGGTGAAATCACAAATATGAAAACCTACAAATTTAGGGGGGCATATTCTAAAGGCTTGGCACAGTTAGCAGATCTGGTAACTGTGTTAATCCTCATGAGCAGGATATTAAGCAGCAGATAGCTGTTTTATGCTGTTGAATATCCCCTCCTAAGGCTACTGAACATCCTGATGCTAACTGCTTAGCTTTTGGGGCCGCACCAGGGGTTATCCAGTCAACAGTGATATTGAACCACTGGCTGGTTAACCCAGCTGGCAAAAGTAAGGACAGATGAATGGTTTTACAGACCTGTTCTGGAGGGTAGAAGTGGAGTCATGATAACTGAGCTGAATTATCAAAATCTCAGCGGGGAGGGCTGTGGTTTGATGGGGAGGGCCATGGATAAAGGTTCAACTTGTGGCAGTGGCTTCCAAACCCTTCGTAGAGGACCTCAGCCAGTAATATTGATAGTTATTTGCAATGAATATACATGAGATTAATTTTCATATATTACAGGTAGTGCATGCAGCTCTATCACATGCAAATTCATTGTGGATATCCTGAAAACCTGACTGCCTGGGAGGGAAAGTTTGTGAATAGGTGACCTAGGCTTCTATTATGCTTGAACTGGCCCTGCCCATATTGCAAAGCCCTTGACTGACTAGAAGGAAGGAGGCACATCATGCCACCCTTGAATGGGCCCGTACAGGCTAGCAGACAGTAGAAAAGTGCTTGCATCAGACCGCATGACCTGTAGGACTGGTACCCTGTGGCCTGCTCTGAACCAAACAAAATGGATTCCTGCTACAAACCTCTGCTGTGTACTAAGCTCAGACCTGCTGACTAAGCAACTGCCTGCCAAGTGTTTGTGTGTCTGCCTACAGAAGACAATAGTTCCCGGCCATGCCTACATGCACGAGAACCTGCTTCTTAGGCCTTTCTCACCCACAGACTGTTCTACTGGCCTTAGACACTTGCAACAATATATGAGACCGCATACCATCATCTTCTGCATGTCCCTTTGTCTGCAAGATGACCACCCGATGACTACCTCCTGATTTGCCGAGATACCTTCTCATGCCAATCACCAAAATGTGATAAGGACTCATCACAAAGAATAATACAGTACATACGGAAGGACTGGGGCCATTTTGCCATTTTGTGCCTTTTCAACCAAACCAAACCCAAAAAAACAGTAGAAGCCAAAAATTACAACCATAGAAAAAAAGGCTACCAGTGAAAAGACTTCTGAAAAAAACAAACTTGAAATGTTTGAGCATAAAAGAAACGAGAGGAAAATTTAAAAAACAACCCGCTTAAACAAAACGCTCCATTTTAATCACTTTTATTATATTTGGTGTGTATATGCAGTCACTTTTTTTGTGAAATTGTAAAGAAAATAATTTTGCACTTATCTAAAGTCACGAAGTAAAGCGCCAGGGAATTCCAAGGAGAACACAAAGAGCGCGACATGGCACATTTCAAGTCTGATAAATTTGAAAGACTCTGCTTCAGGCTTTGTAAAGAGACTCCCAGCGAAAAATAGCTGTTGCTCAGCAAAAAAAAACACACCTTATACAAGAGATGGGCACCTGACATCATGAATACATCCACCAGTGACAATTAATGAGGGAAAACCATGTGTTTGGGAAACTCCTCGGAGGATTGGTGGAGGCTAAAACAGACTTGTCCAATCAATCTCGAGATTCAAATCAGATGGGGAAAGGGAACCAAGTTTAAAATTCCATTGCTGTTCCTTCTATTGTAATTTAAAGGTAGGTCATCCAGGCCCGTACCTAGCCCTGTGCGAGCGGTGTGGCCGCACAGGGCGCAAAGGCTAAAGGGGCGCATTTTACCTGTCTTCCGTTGTCTACCACCGCCACTTTTTCTTCTCTCAGCGGTGACAGGTGTCGTGCCCTCTCTGGCCAAGCGGTAGCCACTGGTATTGCAAGGCCCTGGAGGGTGGTAGTTGTGCCTTCACTGATATAAACCACAAAACACTTCTTTCCAAATTAAAGGGTTTTATTCCCCGTCCCTTGAGGGTACTTTATCTTCAGGAACATAAATCAAATGCCTTGCTTGGACATATAACATAAAATAACAAAAGCAAACAGAACTTGCTTCCTTCAGCTTCCAAAACAACAAATAAATGAAAAGAACAAAACAGCTTAAATACTTCAATATGGTTCTTTCTCCTGTAGCTGACAGCACAGCTTATATCTGCTTCACTTAGAGAGAGCTGCAGCCTGTTGCTTATAACACTAAAGCTAGGACACAAACCAATTACTTATCTGAGAGAGAACTCAGGTTCAATCAAGGTCAAAGAGCAGTCCATCAATTCTGGCATATCATATTCTTCTGCATTTTGATATTCCATTACCTCCGGCTGACTGGAAGGCTCATTCTGGACCTCAGTAGTAACGTGGGAGAATGGCTGGTTAACCTCGTCAGACAGGAAGTTCCTCTCTTCCTTAGAGCTAGTGTCTCTCTGGGAATTACCATGTATTCTAGAGTTGAGCTTTTCAGGGCACTGCCCCTGCTGGTATTTTAGAATATAGCTCAACTCCTGGTTTGCTCTGCTAGTGGGATAATTAAGGGAATTTCTCTGCCGGTTCAGGCTTCCCTTTTGTAACCCAGCTGAGCTCAATTGGAGAGCTCGTGACGGAGTTTCACAGGGAGCTGTGAGCTTACAATGACTACAAAACTCTTCAGCTTTATCTGGTAAGTAAAACCTTTTTCTTCTAGGGTTTTTAAAACCAGAAGAAGGGATATTTTCAGCCTCTAGATAGTGGGACCTTGTGTGCCTCTTTCCATACCTCCAGGGTTGTCTTCTTTCATACGGCAAATCACTCTTGCATTCACTCTGTGCATTGGAACCTGCAACTGCAGTCTTCCTGCGTCTCTCTGGCTCAAACACACTATCTGGCTGTTGATATCTCTCTGTTTCACTCAGGTCTTCGGTTCCCCTCTGACCTTCACGCTGGCTCTCTAGTTGCTCCAAAGCCTCATTGTCACTCTCTCTTACATTCTCATACCTGCTCCATGCTTCCCAGGGTTTTAGCTGCCTTTGCTGTATTCTCTCAGAGTGTGTCCGTGGCTGCTTCAGCTCCTCTCTCTCTCTCTCTCTCTCCCTTTCTGATTGTCTGGGAGCCTATTTTATCCCAGTGTTTCCTTGCTCCACCCCCACCCAGCTGAACCCTGTCAGGTAAAGTGAATTCCCTTCCTTTGCTGGCTGGGTGTGTCCTCATTGGGCTTTTGCACGTGTTTCTAGGTTGCTCATGGTAACCATCTGACATTTCCTTGTTTACCCTGTCACTTTTCCTGTGCTCCTTTATACTGAACTGCATTTTCTCGGGTTGTTCGGGGTCTGCACTGTTACACAGGCAATGGCAGGACAGCTAAGATGCGCCCCTTAAGCCTTCCACCGGCATGCTTAGCAGATCTTTCCCTCCCTGCTTAGCAAGCCAGTGACTTGCACATCGGGGGCGCCTCTTCTCTCCCACTACGGGGGGGGGGGGGGAGGGGGGAGGAGGGCACGCGCTCAATGTGCAAGTCGCACAGGACACGATCTTCCCTCGGTATGACCCTGCGGTCACCACCGCGTGGATCAGGGAGAACAAAATCAATGACCTGCCAGGATAGTTGGTCAAAAGAGTGATGATAGTACAGACAGTGTTCCACCAAAGGAGCTGAGATAGTGGCAGTCCGCAAACAAGAAGTGTGTTCACTCAATCGAGTTCTTATCATCTGTGTTGTTCGCCCCACATAAGCTAAATTGCATGGGCACAAAATTAAATACATCACAAAAGAAGACACGCAAGAAGTATGCCACAGGACACAAACCAACAATCATATCTGGCATAATACCAACAATGGCTTTCTAAAGTGTGAGAGCAATATTGCCATTTTCCGCATGCCTTATGGCCTGGATTGTTATGGGTATAAACAGGGCGATCTAAGATGGAAGTAGAGTGTACCAACCTATCATGTATGCTAGCCAAAAAGATTTCTGAAAGCAAGGATGCAGCTGTAACACCGACCTATGTTTGTGGAGAAGAGAAACCACTTGATGAATATTTTGCATATAAGGCATTACGCCTGTTATACAGTCATCATGATAATGACTGAAGAGGTGAGTAGCCATTCCCTGTGACAGAAACGGGCCCATTTATATTCCTTAATAACAACTGAGCAGCGGTAACCACAATCCATCAAGTGAGTGCATAAATCCTGTGCATGACGATGGAATTCCGCCAATGTGGAACAGATCTTATGAAGACGTAGGAACTGGTCAAAAGAAAGACCATGACATAAGGATGCTGGATGTGACTGTGAAAGCTAAGCAAAGTATTGCACTGGACAAGCTTTTGAAAAAATGTAGTTTGAAGACCAAAAGAGATAGAATATATCTGGACATCCAAAAATTCAATAACCTGAGTCTCAATATGAGTGGTGAACTTGATATTAGGTTTCAGGGTGTTTGACCATGAAATGAACTGTTGTAAGGATTCCAAAGAGTCTGTCCAAAGAAAACAAAATGTCATCCAGGAATCGTTTCCATAGAGAGATCTTTTTGAAGGCTTCTGATGGATAAATGTAAAGCTCTTCAAAATCAGCCATATAAATTATAGCTAAAGACAGAGCCACCGTGGCCCCCATTGCTATACCAAAAACCTGAAGGTAAAACTGGCCATGGTACAAAAAGTAGTTCTTAGTCAAAACCAACTTTAAAGATCCAGCAAAAAAGATCTGGGCAAACGAGGTGATAAAGTTAATGGATAAGTGGTAAGGCATTGAAGCATCTCTTGTTGGTCAAAATTTATATATAAAGCTTGGATGTCCAAAGTTACCATATAGGTGAAAGGAGAAGCATGGAAATGCTGATCAAGTAATACTAAGAAATGTGTGGTATCATTTATATATGAATGGACTGCCGCTGCCACTGGCTGTAAAAACTGGTCACAAAACTTTGATAAAGGTTCAAGAATGGAACCATGACAGGAGATGATGGGATAGCCAGGCAGTTGAGTCAAAGATTGTGTATCTTCGGAACTGTATATAATACCGGTATTTTAGGAGATGACTTGTCCAAAAAAAACAATATTCCTGTTTGGTAATCTAATCCATCCACAAGGCGTGTTCAATCAAAGGGCCAATCATGGTCCAGATGTCAGAAGTAGGGTCTGTAAGAAAAGACACATAATATTTGTTATCTGACAATTGTGACATAATATCAAAACATAGAAACATAGAAACATGATGACAGAAAAATACCACATAGCCTATCTAGTCTGTCCTTCCATATCAGCATGATAAGCAGCTTGGGACTGGACAACTACAGCCTTACCTTTGTCAGCATTGCATATGACCAAGTCGGAGGATTGTGCCAGTTGGAATATGGCCAAAAGCTGAGCTTTGAAGCAATTAGAAGAAGACCAATGGTTGAAAAGTGGACAGTATAGCATCAAGAGGACCCAGATGAATCCATTTTGATGGATTTTTAACCACAGAACCATCAGAGGCGGAAGCTTTATCTGAAAAGAAATGAATTATCTGCAACTTGCGGAAAAATTTATGAAGGGCCACCCACACCCTAAAAGGATCATACCGTATTGTGGGTATAAAAGAAAGGCCAAGATCTAAAACACCAAGTTGAACTGGTGTTAAAATTTGTCCTGATAAGTTAAAGATTGTTATTTCTTGGTCTTGGATCTGGTGTTGTCCACCCCCCACCCCCACCATTGTTCGGAGTGGGAACCTCTCTGATGCCACCTGCCATGATTGGGAGCCTCACAAAAATCCAACTTCTTACCCTGCGAAGGGTGATGTTGCCTGCCTGATATATGGCTCAATGAACATCACTGTCACTAGTATCTTCAGAAGATTGCTGGAAAGATACATGGTTGGTGGATTTTCCGGTATTGTCTGAAGAATACATCCATCGATAAATATGATTGCTATCATAATCAGACTGGTCCCTTTTTAAATTTCTTTATCTTCAATATTTCATCGAATCTTAGAAGGCATCAAAAGATACACAGTGGAAACAAACCTTTTTACATGCACTGAGTGTAATAGGAGTTTCACTCGGTCATCAAATTTTAAAATCCATCAAATGATCCACAGTGGAAAAAAATCTTTTAGATGCACTGAGTGCAATAAGAGTTTCAATCTTTCATCGAATCTCAGAAGGCATCATAGGATCCACAGTGGAAGGAAACCTTTTACATGCACTAAGTGCAATAAGAGTTTTACTCAGTCATCGTATCTTAAAAACCATCAAATGATCAACAGTGGAAAGAAACTGTTTACATGTACTGAGCGCAATAGGAGTTTCACTCTTTCATTGGATCTCAAAAGGCATCAAAAGATCCACAGAGGAAAGAAACCTTTTACATGCACTTAATGCAATAAAAGTTTCATTCTGTTATCATATCTTAAAAACCATCAAATGGTCCACAGTGGAAAGAAAACATTTATATGTACTGAGTGTAAAAAGAGCTTTACTCGGTCATCAAATTTTAAAATGCATCAGATGATCCACAGTAGAAGGAAACCTCTTACATGTACTGAGTGCAATAAGAGTTTCAATCATTTGTCAAATCCGAAAAAGCATCAAAAGATCCATAGTTGAAAGGAAATACGAATGTAAACGTCCAGCATCTGTCTCCATCATCAAACCTAATACAAACGTGGATAGCAACAAAAGGACGTATAAATAAATAAATATTTTATTGAAAACCAACTCTAGCCACTGGCCCGACACTGGCCGTGTTTCGGAAATCTTCTTCAGGGGCTTTTAATGGCTAAAAAACAAATATAAATCAAACATTAATATAAAAATTATTATAAATGGTGAGGAAAACACACCCGAGACAAAACATTATGAAAATAAGTTAATGAATATTTAAAATCATAATAAATAACATAAAATAAAATAAAATAAAGTACAGCCAATAAAAACGGAGCAGAGCAACAATCCATAAACGAGACTACCAAACTAAATAACAATTACAAACATTGAAGTGGTCGAATTATTATGTAAAAGATCATTATATATTTAAAACAATAAATAAATAAATCATACATAAGAGCATAAATAACAATAAACGAATAAAAACGAAAGCTTAGTTCATACAGTAAAAATTGTGAATCTAAACATATAAATCAGTTAATACGCTAAAACCAAATAATTCACGCACCTCATGCAAATGCCTAAATTGGTATCTCAAACGTCATTACAGGAATCCGAAATTATATAAATAAATAGTTCATAAATTTAAAACAAATGTCTCGCCATATAAGAACATATAAATTAATGTCTCAAACATGTACATTATAATAAATAAATAAATAAATAAATAATAAATAATAAATAAACATTCATGAAGCATTTATAAACTATTTTGATAAGTGAGCTCTTAAGGAATGTGACTATTAGGCAAGCATAAAAAGTCATTTATTTTATTTATTTATTTAGTAAACACTTGTATACCGCTGCTTCCTACGATCAGCAGCGGTTTACTTTACAGAATCATAATGTATTGTACGGTACATTGAGATTTCAGTTTTACATTTTGATTAGTCAATGATTACGTAACACGGGACAAGCATTTGGATACGATACATATTTGATTAAAGCACACAGATCAAGGTATACATTTGATTTCAGTAGATTGGGGGAGGGCCCCATATATACAATTTGTACAGAATTAGTTGCCAAGGTGTACAGACTATACATGGTTATATACAATTTGTACGGAATTAGTTGCCAAGGTGTATAAGTTATACATGACTATATACTATTAGATTATATGCTGCCGAGTGCGGCAGAGGAGATCTGGTTGAGGTAGGGTATCGCAGTTAGATCAAGTTGTAGTGGGTTTGAAACAGATAGGTTTTCAGTTTTCGTCTAAATTCGTTCAGGTTGTTTGTGAGCCTTAATTCATGCGGTAGTTGGTTCCATTGGATTGGCGCTGAGTATGTGAACGCCCTATTGCTTGTTTCGGCCTTGACAGATCTTATGCTGGTCGGGATACATAGGGTGTTGAGATTCATAGTTCTCCTGCTCCTGTTGCTAGGTTGAATAGTGATTAGGTTATTGAGGTAGGATGGTGCGATGCCATTGATGAGTTTAAATGTTGTGATGAGTAGTTTGTAGATGATGCGGGCGGCCACTGGGAGCCAGTGCAGATCCATTAGAACTGGGGTTATGTGGTCGGTGACTTTCTTTTCCATGATGACTCTTGCAGCCACGTTCTGAGCCATTTGCAGGATGCTTAGTGTGCTCTTTGGAAGCCCTTGTAGAATGGCATTGCTGTAATCCAGGTGGGGAATGATTAGTGCTTGAGCAACAGACCTAAAGTCGGATTTCTCGAGGATATTGCGGAGTGGTTGAAGGATTTTGAGTTTGTAAAAGATGGCTCGGTTAACTGTTCTGAGGTGTTTGTCCATCTTGAGGTTGCTGTCAAGTAGGACTCCTAGATACTTTATTACAGGCTTTGTATCGTATATGTTTTTGTTTAGTGTGACTGTGGTGGGCGGGATGAAATTGGCTTTCTTGGACATGAACATGACCTCTGTTTTTTTGTGATTTATTGACATGTTGTTTTGCTGAAGCCATGATTGGAGCATGTCAAGGCATTCTTCTAGTGGACTGAAGTTAGGCTGTGTTATGTCGAGCTGTGTGTATAACATCACATCGTCGGCATATATGTGGTAATTTATGTTGTATTTCTGGAAAATACTGCATACCGGCTTTATATACAAATTGAACAGTAGGGATGAGAGGGCAGACCCTTGAGGGATCCCTTGGGTTTGGGGGAAAGCATCAGCTCTGTCGTTGTTGAATTGCACTTGTTGCATCCTATTGGATATGTATGATGTGAACCATTTCAGGGGGGTCCCTGTTATACCTAGCGAGGCCAGGCGGTCCAAAAGGGTGGTGTGATGTACTGTATCGAATGCCGCTGAGATATCGATGAATATGAGTATGAACATGGAGTTTTTGTTCTCGAGGCCCCTAAGTAGATTGTCAAGGAGTGCCAGTAGTAGTGTTTCCACTCCGTGATTCTGACGGAATCCGTATTGATGTTCATCTAGGGCTTTTATCTCGTCCATGTGGTCCTGGAGTTGGTGCTGGACCGCTTTTTCAATCATCTTTGCTAGGAAAGCTATGCTTGAGATTGGGCGATATGATGCAGGGTCACTTTTGTTGAGCGACTTGTTTTTTAATATGGGTCTAATAATTGATTTCTTGAGATGAGACGGCATGATTCCTTGTTTCAGAGACTGATTGACAATGTGCGCGATGGGTTTTGCGTTGTCTTTCTTGGTTGCTTTCATCCAAGCGGCTGGGCATGGGTCGAGGGGGGAGGTAGTGGTGTTTAAGTTGGTTAAGATGTTTAAGATTTGTTGCTCACCTAATTGCTGGAAGGTGTTCCATTCTGTTTCTGGGTCTGCTTGAGGGGCAGTTGTGGTTTCTCGAGTGGTGAGAGCTAGTGGCATGCCTTTGGTCATGCTTGTGGGAAGTTTCGGATTTAGCTTTTTGGCATAGTGGTCGGCAAGCGTCTGGGCCTTTATATCGTCTGCAGAGATGGAGTTTTGTGAAGATTTGGTCAGAGATTTTACGAGTTCAAAAAGTTCTCTGGGCCTGTTGAGCGCTTTGTTGAGTAGATTAGTGTGGTGTGTCTTTTTAGCGAGGTTTACCTCATTCTTGTATCTTGCGAGGAGTGTTAGGTATAGTTGCTTGCCTTCTTCGGTTTGCTTTTTCCTCCATTTCCTTTCGAGTTTGCGTAGTTCTCTCTTCATTTTAGATAGCGTGGGAGAGTACCATGGTTCGGTTCCTGTCTTTGTTACAGCGTTTGTGTTCTTCCATGTTGGACTTGCAGCTGCTTCGATCCCTGAGTTCCATTGGTCTACCAGCTTGTCTAGGTCTGTGGTGGTGTACTCAAAATGTGTAGATATAGAAGTTACCAAAGCTTCGCTATTGAATTTTTGGAATTTCCTCTGTTGATGTGTTTTTGGGTCGGCTTGAGGCTTTACCTTTTGTGGAGGTAGGTGGATTTCAATTTCGACTAGGAAATGGTCGGACCATGGGACTGGGGTTACTCGAGGTTTGGTGTATTTTTGGATGTTGTGTGATAAGAACACCATATCAAGGGTGTTACCTTTGTTATGTGTGGGTTCTTGTATGATTTGTGTGTAGCCGAGCTGATGCATGGCTTCAAAGAATGCGTCTGCCTGTACAGGGGGAATCGATGGGAGATTTAGGTCACCCAGAATGATGCGCAGTTTTTTGGTTGCAGAGGTTGAGATATTTTCTAGTGCGGTGGCCAGGGTTTCATGATGGGCTGAGGGGGGTCTGTAGATTAAGCAAAGTATTGATGTTTTGTTTTCGATCTTGAGTATATCAATGCCTTTGGATTCAGTTAGGGAGGGGCTTGAGAACATGAGGGAGGTTTTGGCAATGACAAGTACTCCTCCTCCTCTCCTGTTGTGACGGGGGCAGTTAAATACTGTGTAGTTGGGATGGGGTAATTGGTTTAGTATTGCCTGGTCAGTGTCAGTGATCCAAGTCTCGGTGACACAGAGGATATCGGGTTTGTTGTCTGTAATGATATCGTGTATGATGTGGGTTTTATTTCTAATGGATCTGGCGTTGATGAGACAGATTGTGATGGGGGTTTGTGATAATTGGTGTGGTTGCTGTTGCTTGTTTCTGGTCTTTGTGGCTGTCGGTTTCCTATGTTTATTATGTTTTGTTTTGGAGCTACGTCTTTTATGGGGTTTTTTCAGTGACCTTTAACGCAGTGTTCAGGCCTGGGTTGAGTAGGGTTTCATCATGGGCTATGTATGTTGGCCCTAGCGGAGTTAGTAGGGGTAACAGTATTTGGCCATGGATAAGGAAAGGATGCCATCCTATTGCCTGGCGTTGCGTCAAGTGTGGTAAGTATGCGTATGCGGCTAGGGATACGTAGAGGCAGAGAATTACCATATAGGTGATGGGTGCCATGGTTTGTGTGGTTGGGTGTGGTGCAGAGTTTGTTATGGAAATCCTTGGAGGAGAAATTCTGTGCGAAGGTGGCAGAGGTTATTTACTTGTAGTTTACGGTCATTTGTTAGTTGTCGCACATGTGATGTCTCAATCAGTATATAAAATATAAGTATACCGGGAAAAAACTTCTGATACCATGTGAGAGATGAGCAATAAGTGGTTTGGAATTGCAGGTATTACAGAGAGGTATTGCAGGTATTACAGAGAATTACAGAAAGGTATTACAAGTATTACAGGTATTACAGAGAATTGCAGGTATTACAGAGAGGGATTAATCCGTATGGTTATTGCATCTAATTAATGACAAAATCAGGTGGTATGGGAGTGATCGGATTTCATTCCTACAGTAAACATTCCTTCAGTATACTGGTTTGATATAGTACAGTGTATTGAAGTTGCAGGCAGATTGTGAAACTTGTGGGGAAGTTTCTTAAAAGTCCAATAAAGTCAGAAATGTCATACAGTCTGTAGGAGGAAGTTGCAGTATTGTGTTTACCTGAATAGTTTAGTTGTTGTCGTCATTCAGTGCCTGGTCGAGTTGGCGAGCTCAACCCAGGCAGGGGAGCTCGAGCCGTGTGCGGTTGTGGAGGCTTGCGGTTTCGGTGTCAAGATTGGTACTTTAGGAGAGAGATGAAGGGTCTGTTGTTTTTTTGGGACCTGTTTCTTCTGGATTGACTTAGGGGGAGGCCGGCTGTTATCTCTCTCTTGCGGTCGGGTGGCGACGCTGTCTCCAGGGCCTAATGGCCAACCGCCTAAGGGCCGACGCCAAAGGGCCCTCTGGCGAGGCCCTCAGGCGCGGGCCCGCCCTGTAGGGACGCCGCTTTTAAGCGGTGCTGGAGCGTGTGTGTGTGTGTGCCTCCCACTGCCTCCGATTGGGCAGGAGTGCTTGTGGGCTTGCCTCCCACTGCCACCGATTGGGCAGGAGTGAATGTGTGTGTGGTCTCCCACTGCCCCGATCTGGGCAGGAGTGTGTGTGTGTGTGAGCTCCCACTGCCCCGATCTGGGCAGGAGCTGAACCAGGGACCTCTGCTGGACTCAGAAGCGGCTCCCTCGGGGTAGGGACGCCGCTTTTAAGCGGTGCTGGAGCGTGTGTGTGTGCCTCCCACTGCCTCCGATTGGGCAGGAGTGCTTGTGGGCTTGCCTCCCACTGCCACCGATTGGGCAGGAGTGAATGTGTGTGTGGTCTCCCACTGCCCCGATCTGGGCAGGAGTGTGTGTGTGTGAGCTCCCACTGCCCCGATCTGGGCAGGAGCTGAACCAGGGACCTCTGCTGGACTCAGAAGCGGCTCCCTCGGGGTAGGGACGCCGCTTTTAAGCGGTGCTGGAGCGTGTGTGTGTGCCTCCCACTGCCTCCGATTGGGCAGGAGTGCTTGTGGGCTTGCCTCCCACTGCCACTGATTGGGCAGGAGTGAATGTGTGTGTGGTCTCCCACTGCCCCGATCTGGGCAGGAGTGTGTGTGTGTGTGAGCTCCCACTGCCCCGATCTGGGCAGGAGCTGAACCAGGGACCTCTGCTGGACTCAGAAGCGGCTCCCTCGGGGTAGGGACGCCGCTTTTAAGCGGTGCTGGAGCGTGTGTGTGTGCCTCCCACTGCCTCCGATTGGGCAGGAGTGCTTGTGGGCTTGCCTCCCACTGCCACCGATTGGGCAGGAGTGAATGTGTGTGTGGTCTCCCACTGCCCCGATCTGGGCAGGAGTGTGTGTGTGTGTGAGCTCCCACTGCCCCGATCTGGGCAGGAGCTGAACCAGGAACCTCTGCTGGACTCAGAAGCGGCTCCCTCGGGGTAGGGACGCCGCTTTTAAGCGGTGCTGGAGCGTGTGTGTGTGCCTCCCACTGCCTCCGATTGGGCAGGAGTGCTTGTGGGCTTGCCTCCCACTGCCACTGATTGGGCAGGAGTGAATGTGTGTGTGGTCTCCCACTGCCCCGATCTGGGCAGGAGTGTGTGTGTGTGTGAGCTCCCACTGCCCCGATCTGGGCAGGAGCTGAACCAGGGACCTGCATAAAAAGGGACAAGGGACAAGCATAAAAAGTCATACCTGTGGTTATATGCTACTCTTATACGTGTTGCTTAGCCCTTAGCTCAGCTGCAAGTTCAGGATCAGTGACTGTTGTGCTGGAACAGGAACTGCCTCTCCTCTGTACTTTGGCTTTCTTTCTGCAAATTTATGGCTTTTATTCTTTGGAAAACCATCTCAACCATGTGTGTAGGGCAATAGGAAGTGCCAACACATTATCTTGGTAAGTTTTTTTATAAGTGTCTATTATGAATTAACCTGGCTTTTAGTTTCTGATGAACTGAGGATGTGTTTTTCTTCCCTGTGGGTGGAATCTGAAAAACGGAGGCTCGCTGTGATCTCCAGAGTTCATGTGCAAAATCCCCTCTGGATACATTTTATGATGCAGCCTACAATGAATCTCCATGTACAGGAGAGTGGAAGGTGTGATGTCATAATGGGGCATTATGACAATAGAACCCTGGTAGGAGAAAGTGTTTCTCTCACCACAAAGACTCATTTGTTTGTTTCCAAACATTGAGGAGTCTGAAGAGAGGAAAGATAAACAATGGAAACCCTAAAGTATAAGAGGATTGGAAGCTCATTTGATATCACCAGTGGACAAGTAGGAGCTGGAAGCAGTGCCTAGTCAAGTGATCATCCGAATCAAAGGCAGCTGCACTGTGTCAGAGCCAGAAGAGTCTCTCAGAATCACTCAGTAGATGAAGTGGAGCAGCCTGTCCTTCTTTGCCCCTAAAACCATTGCAAGAGCCAGCCAGGACCATTTTGCAACAGCTGCCCAGACAGAGTCTACCACCTGCTCTTTATTTCTCTTCCAGCAGGGCTCATAATCATTGGCCGAACACATGGTCAGTGGATTCCCTTCGTCTCTATGTCTCTGTACTAGGTCTTTCTCCTTCTATCCTGACTTTCCATCTAATATAGATCTGTGGCAGCCCTGAGCACCAGCATCAACATGAGACAAGTCTGGGGTAGCCTGAAGAGCACTGTTCCCTCTAAGCTGTGCATGTGTGCGCGCACACACACTTCACCAAGCAAGCACACATACTTTACAACAGAGCGCACAACAATTATGGTTCTGATTCTGAAAGAAAACAACACAGACGTCCTTTAAAAATAATAATCTCTCTCTCCATGTATGTATTAGGCATTGCAGGATAGTTTGCACATTTGTTTGGATGTCCAAAAATAAAAGTGTGCACAAATTGCTTGTGCACACATATGCCTATGAATATATGTGTGCGCAATTAATTTACTTGCGTACAAAAGATGTAGCTTGCACCTGTGGACATGCTATTGAAATGAATACGTGCAAATTAATGATAAGTAAAACTCAAAATTCACAAAAAATGTTTTTTTCTAAATGAGGCTGAGCAAAAGGTTTTTTGGGCCTAATATAAATCTAGAAAGATAGAAAGAGGCCCAGTAGCTCATTACCACACCCGACACTGCTCCAGTCTAAAGACAGTTCTGCATGGGTCACACATTTTGGATTATCTCATCTCTCATTTAGGACTAGGTGTCAGAGAATGCTGAGTTTAAATACTAATGTGGTCTCTTACTCCCACAGGGTTCTTAGTGAATTACTTTGCCTGATAGGGAGTTCTGGTAGGTGAGAGGGTAGCTCCTCACTACTTTCCTCTCTTATCTCTCCCTACACCCCTCCTCAGGACATCCATTCTTTTGGCAAATCGCTTCTATCCGTGACCTTCTCTTCTATTGCTAACACCAGACTTCACTTCTTTCACCTGGCTGCTCTTTATACCTGAAACAAACTACCTGAGTCTGTATGTCAGGTGCCTTCTCTAACCTTTTTCAAATCCAGGCTGAAAACTCACCTCTTTGCTGCTACTTTTGGATTTTGACTCACTTGATCTCCGTTGTGTTTCCTTACCATTCCCCCTAAATGTATCCCGTGTCTACAGCTACAGTGTTGTTTATCTTGACTGTGTTGTCTGGCATGACTAGACTGTAAGCTCTAATGAGCAGGGACTGTCTCTTACATGTGCCTGTGCAGCACTGTGTACGTCTTATAGTGCTATACAAATGCTCAGTAGTAGTACTAGTAGTAGTAATATAAGAGCATTGGACATACACGGTGCTTTGCAGATACAGAAAAGACAGTTCCTTCTCATAGAGCTTAGAAATGAAATCAAAAAGCAGAATGGTGTGAGACCTCATCTATGATCCTACATGTCTTACAGATTTGTAAATGATTCTTTCAGTGCAGTAGGACTGTAAATCCATAGCTGAACAATTCAGCATTGTACAATGAACCAAAATAGTTTTGGGGGACTGACTTCAACCAAAAGATTTTTGGTTTCCAGAGAGAAAATAGTATGAGATATTCAGGAGTCTCTGAATGTTCCACAAGCTCTTGAAAACTATGTTCCCTGGATTAGATATTGGCCAAATATGCCCTTAATGCCCTCTGGCTACTGTTTCCAGTCTTACCTAGTGCTCAAAAGTGAGCATCAGATGCTAATGCAATGTCACAAATTAGAGAAAGGACTGCCATTCAAAATCCAAATTTAAACCTAAGGGTGCCACAAAATTCAGACATCCAACGTGATTCTAAGTGGGACAGTAGCAACTCCCTGGTGCCTCTTCTTGCATCGGTAGTGATACATGGTGAGGTTTTTTAAATATTTTTATTTGTTTTCTTCTGCTGTATTTTACATGCAGTGTAATGCAAGTTCTGGCTGCAGGCAATGTTCCCGCTAAACTGCACTGAGTCCTCCGCCAGCATTCCTGCCAGTGGGAGGAGGTGCAGAGCAGTTGTGCTTAGGATCATGCAGCATAGGCAGGTCACTAAGCGCAATTGCTTTGCACCTTCCTCCACTGGCAGGAATCCTGATGGATGACTCCCCGCATCTTAGTGGGAACATTGGCTGCAGGTGATGCCCCTAAAAACTGCAGCAAGCGGTGATTCTTGGGTTAGGTGACTTGAGTGTGATTTAGATCTTCCATGGCACAGCTGGACATAGATGGTCTTTCAAGTTATAACTACGGCTATAAGCAAGCCGTAAAGAATATCCTGAAAGTATTGGGTGCATCACCAGCAAAGCCCATTGCCGACGTAACACCGTGGCAATATGAGTTGAAAGACTAGAATATTGCAAAACACAAGTAACAGTAGATGAAGATACTTGCCGCGAAGCTGCTTCATTAGGTTGCAACAGCCATTCACGATGATTAAAGCATGCCCTCCGGTATGCCTTTTGCAAAACTGCAGATGGATATCCTCGTTCCTCAAACTTACGCATCATAAAAGAAGCTTGGACTTTATTCATTTTATATTCATTTTTTGGATGTCAGTATCTCTAAATGTCAGGATCGCTTTTTTACTACACTCTATTCTAAGCCGACAGACCGGAACACTTTGCTACATTTTAGCAGTTTTCATCCACAACATTTGCGCTGTAGTCTACCTTATTCGCAATTTTTATGGTGCCGGCGGATTTGTTCAACATTGTCGGAATTTAAAGTCCAAGCTTCTTTTATGATGTGTAAGTTTGAGGAACGAGGATATCCATCTGCAGTTTTGCAAAAGGCATACCGGAGGGCATGCTTTAATCATCGTGAATGGCTGTTGCAACCTAATGAAGCAGCTTCGCGGCAAGTATCTTCATCTACTGTTACTTGTGTTTTGCAATATTCTAGTCTTTCAACTCGTATTGCCACGGTGTTACGTCGGCGATGGGCTTTGCTGGCGACGCACCCAATACTTTCAGGATATTCTTTACGGCTTGCTTATAGCCGTAGTTATAACTTGAAAGACCATCTATGTCCAGCTGTGCCATGGAAGATGTCTTCTTCTGTTTCAGTAATTGGTCATTCTGCATGTAAGCGTTGCTCTTTTTGCAGCGTTATGCCACATTTGATCTGTGCAGCTTACAGTGAGAAGGTTCGTGAGTTGCAATTTAACACCACCTGTACTACAACACATGTCATTTATGGCCTTTGGTGCCCTTGCTCAAAACTTTATGTTGGGAAGACTACTCGACTACTTAGGACACGTTTCGCTGAACATAAATATTGTCTTCATAAGAAGCGTATTGATACGCCTCTGATTCAGCATTGTGTGGATTTTGGTCATCAGTTTGCTGACTTGCGATGTACAGTTTTGGAACACGTTCCTTTTAACATTCGACGGGGAGATCGTAATAAAGTCTTGCTGCAGAAAGAGCAACGATGGATTTATTTTTTAGATACTTTATATCCCTTTGGTCTGAATGATAAAATAGAGTGGACACCTTTTATCTGATTCACTTCAAGCAATTCTATCTGTGAGGCTGATTTATTAAGTTTTTCGGCGATTTTGGTTAAGTGGTTTCTGTGGGGCTCCTCCTCATTCACTCCTTTTTTTTATGTTTATAGCTGGTTAAGTGTAGGTTTTGTTGATTGATTTGTGATGTTTTAGGGAGAGCATGACGATGGTGCTGGGTAGTGCTTTGATTGGTTGTTGGGGTGTTTTAAAAGCAACGTCACACGCCGTCTTTTGGGATGGCGAGGTTAGTAGATCTATGGTGAAGACGAAGAGTTTTAACCCCTGAAGAAGCTTGTATTTGGTGAAACGAAAGCTTTTGTAGGGTTTTACTTAGCTACAAATTTTCAAAGTGGTGTAGTATTTTCCCCGCTATGACAGAATTAGGGGAGTGTTCCTGGTTGTTGTTCGTCATGTTGCATTGAGCTGCGATTGATGCGGCTATGGAGCTGAAAGTTGGAGAAAACTACGATAAGATAAGTGCTTATGGGCTATTTTGGTCCTGTATTTATCTTGGATATTGATTACACTTTTTATTATTGTAGGAGATTTCACGACTGTTCCTGTGCTGCTCACCGTAATAATTAACTGACTCTGATGCTTTCAGTTGTGTGTGTGAAGTTTGGTAGAATGTGTATGTTGTTCCAATTTGTTTGTAATTTGTTGTTTTGTGGTCCCAGGGTGTATTTGGTATGGTGTAAGATTGGTTGGTAATTTAGTATGCATTAATGGAATTGAGAAAGGCTGTGACCTATGATGTGAGCATCAGCTATTCCCTACGGTGAGTTTCTCGCTGCATGTGGGGTATTAGCCACCCTGAGGTCTTATTTGCCTTGTTTAGTAAATGTTTGAATTGTCTAAAATTTTTCAAAGATTGTGTTTGAGTTAAGCTTTGGTTTGGGAGCGTGGGATAGATAAATCTTTACCATTTACCAAAATGCTTTGAATTGATAACGTGATGCTTATGCTTGCCTAAAAGATTATTGACTGCCTCTGTTCTAGGAAGGGGCAGTGGGAACTCTTCAGACGTACATCTTTCTCACTGTCTTTTTAGATCTTTTCCCTCCCTCTCTGAAGGACACATTATGAGTCGTTGCTGATCTCTTCCTTGCATCCTGCAGTAATTCACAGGATAGGATGCAGGCATTGCTCAGACAATGTTTGTGGTTCTCAGCATCTGTAAATGTCAAGTCAACACCTTAAGCCAGATTTTAGAGTCTCAGTACCAGTGCACTGATCCTGACCACTGCTTCATAAGAGACCAGCCCAAGAGAAGAAAAATCAAACAGGCCAGCCGGTGGGAAGAAATATGAACCCAGCTTCCTATGTACTGCCTCCCCCAGTGCCAGTCCAGGTGCTGTGAAACCTCGGCACATAGTTTTAGCCAATGAGTGGAGAGCAAGTTTCAGCCCCGAGAATTTACCCCTATTGCCTCCCCTATGTCTATATCCTTTCAGAGACTCCAAAGAAAAGCAAATAATTTATGCTGTTTTTCTTTTTAATTTAGAAAGCAACATTACATTTAAATCTTTCTAGATTTATACTGTGGATGCACTATCTAAAAAAATCTCACTCTTTGGAGTTCACTTTCTGGGATAGTTCAGCCTTGGCATCTCTGCTCATTTCGAGCAGCTATTTACCATGTGACAAGTGGGGAAGAGCAGGATTATACTTCCTGTGTCAGAGCCTGTGAGAATGGGGAACTCAGCCAATTCACATGAGATAACTCTCAGAGACATGTATATGATTGGAAAAAACAATGTCCTTGCAGACAAACTGAATTGAGTTCTACAACCACAAACTGGACTAGAGAACCTCTTCCCATCTCCTCTGAACAGGAAAGTTCCCTAACCCTCATCATGCAGCTTCAGGGAACTCTGCTACATCCCAACATCAGGACCATGGTCCTCACAGCCTGGATGCTGAGCGGTTAACTGATTGATAATTTGGGGTATTTAAGAAGCCCCCCCCCCCACGTGTAAATGGCAGCATTTACATGAAGAAATTGGAAGATTGGGCATCCAAATGGCAGATGAAATTTAAGTTATGCACCTAGGAAAGAACAACCCAAACTATTGTTACACGATACAAGGTTCCACGTTAGGAACCACCACCCAGGAAAAAGATTTAGGCATAAGAACATAAGATATGCCATACTGGGTCAGACAAAGGTCCATCAAGCCCAGTATCCTGTTTCCAACAGTGGCTAATCTAGGTCATACATACCTAGCAGTTTCCCCAAAAGACACAGGTTCCATAATGCTTGTACTGGGTCAAGCATTGATATCCTGGGTCCCTTCTTAATAATGCTTTATGGACCTTTCCTCCAGGAACTTGTCCAAACATTTTTTAAACTCAGCTATACTAACAGCTTTCACTACATCCTCCGGTAACAAATTCCAGAGTTTGATTACACGTTCAGTGAAAAAATATTTTCTTTTATTAGTCTTAAATAGTTTACCCTGAAGCTTCATTGCATGTCCCCTAGTCTTTATATATTCTGATAATGTAAACAATCAATCTACGTTTACCCGTTCCACTCCGTTCATTAATTTATAGATTTCTATCATATCTCCCATCAGCCGTCTCTTTTCCAGGTTAAAGAGCCCTAACCTTTTTAGCCTTTCTTCATAGGAGTATCCTTCCATCCCCTTTCCCATTTTGGTGGGTCTTCTCTGAACCTTTTCTAATAACGCCATATCCTTTTTAAGATATGGCGACCAGAATTGCACACCATATTCAAGGTGCGGTCTCACCATGGAACGATATAGAGGCATTATAATATCTTTTGTTTTATTTTCCATTCCTTTCCTTATGATACCTAGCATTCTGTTTGCTCTCTTGGCTGCCTCTGCACACTGGGCCGAGGGTTTTAACAAGTTATCCACAATGATGCCTAAATCTTTTTCCTGGGTGGTGGTTCCTAATGTGGAACCTTGCATCGTGTAACCATAGTTTGGGTTGTTCTTCCCTAGGTGCATAACTTTGCACTTGTCCACATTAAATTTCATCTGCCTTTTTGATGCCCAGTCTTCCAATTTATCAAGATCCTCTTGCAATTTTCCACAATTCTCTTGGGTTTTAACAACTTTAAATAGTTTTGTGTCATCTGCAAATTTGATAACCTCACTCGTTATTCCCTTTTCCAGGTCATTTATGAATATGTCAAAAAGCAGCGGACCCAGCACAGATCCCTGGGGTACACCACTATTCACCTTTCTCCATTGGGATAATTGGCCATTTAGGCCTACCCTCTGCTTTCTATCTTTTAACCAGTTCCTGATCCACAATAGTACACTGCCTCCTATTCCATGACTCTTTAGTTTTGCCATAAGTCTCTGATGAGGGACCTTGTCAAAGGCTTTCTGAAAGTCCAGATACACTATATCAACTGACTCACCTTTGTCCACCTGTTTATTCACACCTTCAAAAAACATAACAGATTAGTAAAAAAAGATCTTCCTTGTCTAAAGCCATGTTGGCTGTCTCCCATTAGGCCATGACTATCTACATGCTGAGTAATTTTGTTCTTTATGATGGTTTCTGCCATTTTTCCCAGTACTGACGTCAGGCTCACTGGTCTGTAGTTTCCCGGATCACCCCTGGAACCCTTTTTAAAAATTGGCGATCCTCCAATCTTCAGGTATTACAGATGATTTTAATGAAAATTCACAGATTACTAATAGCAGGTCTGCAATCTCATATTTCAGTTCTTTCAACACTCTTGGATGTATACCTTCTGGCCCAGGTGATTTGCTACTCTTCAGTTTATCTAATAGTTGTAATACATCTTCCCGATGTATCGATATTTCCTTCAATTCTTCCGCACCTTTAAATACCACTTCAGTCATGGGTAACATCCCTACATCTTCCTCAGTAAAGACCGAAGCAAAGAATTCATTCAGTCTCTCTGCTATCGCCTTGTTGCCTCTTAGTGCCCCTTTTACCCCTCTTGCATCATTGGGATAACATGTTAAAACCCTCCGCCCAGTGTGCAGCAGCAGCCAAGAGAGCAAATAGAATGCTAGGTATCATAAGGAAAGGAATGGAGAATAAAACGGATATTATAATGCCTATTTATTGTTCCATGGTGTGACCGCACCTTGAATATTGTGTGCAATTCTGGTCGCCGTATCTTAAAAAGGATATAGCGTTATTAGAAAAGGTTCAGAGAAGGGGAGGAAATGATGTCACAGACTGAGACGGCAGCTTAGGAGTGGAGCTCCGTTGGTAATTTGCAAATACCTGTTAAATAGCAACCCCCAGTAGAGAGGAAACGCCACTGAACAGCCCCGGAGGAGGAGTACAACCCCCGAAGATGGCAGCAGCAAAGAAGAGCATAAGCAATTTAAAAGCATACGCTTTTAAAGCCACTAGTGGAGGCACAGCGGGGAAAAGTAAGATGTCGTCGCCATGTGCGAGTCCGACGAGCGCAGATGAAGCAGGAGCGGTAGCGCTGGCAGATGTACACCGGGACAGTGAAATTGCAGGCCTAAAAGGAGAGCTACAGGGGTGGTTTTCCACCTTAAGGCAAGACCTAGCCCACTTCAAGGCAGAAGTACAAACTTGGATGGAGGAGTTGAGGATGGATGTGAGGGAAGTGGGACAAAGGCTGGATGATGTGGAGAGTAAAGTAGAGGAGCAAGAAAGTACAATAAAAGATATACAAACGAAATGTTGTGCCATGGAGGGGGAACAGGATGAGCTATGGCCGAAAATAGAGGATCTTGAAATTAGATTGCGACGGGCAAATATCAGAATCTGGGGAATTCCTGAGAGTAGAGATAAAGAAAATTGTGTACAACTTGTGGAACAATTTAGTCATCAGATATTGGATCAGGCTGGCGTGGATGGAGTTGAACTGTGTTGGAAAATAGAGCGTGCCCATAGAGCACTAGGCCCTGTGAGAGAGGGACGAATAAGAGATATAATAGCCTGTTTCCATGAGTACACAATGAAAAATGCTGTTATGAGCGCAGCGAGGAAGTTGAACGGAATAACTTGGGAGAACCATAAAATAGAGATCTACGCAGACCTGTCTGCAAATTATGCGGAAAAGAAGAGAGATGGCAGGGCTGACAAGACGGCTGCATGAGGAACAAATTAAGTATAAATGGACTTTCCCATTTGGATTACAATTTAATAGGGAGGGAGTGTCCTCCCATATATGCACTGTAGAGGAAGCACACAAACTTATGCGACATGCGGGCTGGATGGAGAGGTCAGAATTGGCTGGCACTAAAGCAGGAAAGCGGTTGGAGGAGGAAGGTGGTTGGAGATGAGCTCCCCTGGGGGACAGACGCCTGAGGAGACAGAAGAAGAGCGTGGCACAAGCAGAGGAGAGGGGATGAGCAGTTGGACAATCGCAGAGATGTTTTGTTAGAACACGTTAATATGTTCACTAATGGACAGGAAATAAGTGCAGTGCTGAGGAGGATGAAGGATATAATATGCAGGTATGAGTAGATGTGTATATATACTGCTGTAGGAGTCTGGTACATCATGCCTTACATGGTGGGGAAGATGGGAGAGGACCAGGATAATGGGGGGAAGGGGGAGAGGGAGGAAGGGGAGGGGGAGGGTCAAGGGGAGGGGAGGGGGAGGAGGAGGTTGGGGGGAGAGGGGCTTTCCTGCCAGAATAAGTGGGGTATTTGGTTCATAGCTCAGCAAGGGAAATGGATAAAATAAGAGTACTAACCATGAATGTGAGAGGCTTAAACTCCCCGATTAAATGAAAACGAATGTATAAGGAAATCAATAGACTTAAAGGAGACATCATCTTTCTACAGGAAACTCACCTGAGGAAAGTGGATGAATGGAGGGTAGCACATCGGCAGTTCGGGGGTCAATGGTTTGCATCAAATAAGATTGATTTGAAAAAAGGGGGGGTGGGAATTTTGATTAATGAGCGAATTCCCTATTCAGTAATTGCAGTGCAAAGGGATAGGGGAGGAAGATTTTTGCTCCTAAAACTTAAAATACAAGAGCAATTGCTCACTTTGGTGAATATATATGGCCCAAATACCCTACAAGGGGCGTTTTTTGAAAGCTTGGCCTTAACTGTTGAACAATTTGCGGAAGATCAGGTGTTCATGAGGAGAGATTTTAATCTGACACTTAACCCCCAGTTAGATAATTCAAAGGGGTATAGTGAGGGCAATGCGAGAAGTAGGAGGAAGTTAAAACTGATGGGGACTCAGTTGGGGGTTCAGGACACATGGAGAGAGTTGAGAGGGAGGGAAAAAGATTTTACATTCTATTCCCCGGTACATAAATCATGCTCAAGGATAGATATGATTTGGGTATCTAAGTCTATGCTGGAGAAGGTGGAAAACTGTGAAATTGGAGAACGTACTTGGACTGACCACGCCCCGGTCTGGATTGATTGTGAGTTGGGGAGTCTGGTGAAACAGAGGAGGGGCTGGACTTTAAATGAAACACTATTGGAACGCCCTGAGACAATAACAAAAATAACGCAGGCGATTATAACATACATGGAGATTAATGATAGGGAAGACTGTAAAACTGGTGCTTGAAAGCAGTAGTGAGGGGAGAATTGATCTCCATAGGAACACATGTGAAAAAAGCCAAAGAGGAGGAAAAAGAATCCCTAAGGGCGAGGTTTCACGAATTAGAGGGACTTCAGAAAAGGGAAACATGCAGTGAATTGAATATACGAGAGCTAAAGAAAGCTAAAATGGACTTAGACGAATTGGAACTAGCGGAGATTAGATTTGCCCAGGACCAATTAAAGTAGCAATTCTTTGAACTCGGTAATAAACCTACTAAATGGCTAGCCTATAGGCTGAAACAACGGCGTAATAAAAACTTTATAACTAAAATTCGGGATGCAGGAGGGCGGGAAGTAAGATCGAGAGAACAAATCCAAGAGCGTTTTGTGCAATTCTATAAACAGTTGTATATGGCAGAAATTCTAAATGGAGGAGACAGATGAATACCTGCAAAGCACACTACCTAAACTCACGGGGGAGGAATCGGCTCAGATCTCGGAGCCCATCCGAGAGACGAAAGTATTTGCGGCAATTAAGGCCCTACCTCCAAATAAGGCGCCTGGGTTAGATGACTTCACTAATAAATTTTATTAAGTATTCCAAGATGTATTGTGCAAACCTCAGACTAGACTCTACAACTCCTTTAAAGAAGGTGGGCAAATTCCGGAGACTATGCAAACAGCTGGTATTATGGTGTTGCCAAAAGAGGGGAAAGATCCCAATGTGTGCAGGTCATATAGACCTATCTCACTACTGGGGACAGATTTTAAAAATTTTACCAAGATCCTAGCTAACAGAATATTACCATTTATGCCGCCCTTGGTTCATGAGAATCAAGGGGTCTTTGTGCCTGGGTGGCAAACAGACAATATATTAGGAGGGTATTAAATACCATATGACCTGGTGAAAAGCGGGATATAAATACAGTTAAATAAATAAATAAATAAATAAATAAATAAAATATGGAAGGGGAGAGGGGGAGAAGAGCAAATTATCTTACTGAACATAGACGCTGAAAAAGCATTTGATCGGGTATCCTGGCCCTATTTGCTAAGTGTTTTGGAGCGTATGGGGATGGGGGGGGGAGGGAATATTTGAAGTGGATTGAGGCAATTTATATGCAGCCAATGGCAAAAATTTCTATCAATGGAGAGTATACTAGAGCCTTTGAATTAAATACAGGAACTAGGCAGGGGTGTTCGCTTTTGCCATTACTGTTTGTGCTCTCAATGGAACCCTTAGCGCAGCGGTTCCAGGAGTGTCCTAATATAAGTGGAGTAAAGGTGGGGGCACTTGAGAGTAAGGTGTCACTCTTTGCGGATGATATATTATTCATGCTGACAAAACCAGAGGACTCGGTGACGGCAGTCTATAATATGTTGAAGGAGTTTGGGGAATACTCTGGATTTAAGATAAATGTGGTAAAATCGGAGATATTAAATATCTCAGCAACAAAGCAGACGCAACAGCAAATTCAGGGGAACTTCCCTTTTAAATGGGCCTAGAATAGCGTGAAATACTTAGGCATTAATCTAACATCCAATGAGGCAGAGTTGTTTCAGGCTAATTTTGGTAATATGGAAAAGAAGATGAGGAAGGAATTGGAGATGTGGGAGAGTAAGAGGCTGTCTTGGCTGGGACGGATCTCGGCGATCAAAATGATGATCCTACCCCAATGGCTCTATCTCTTTAGGGCCCTACCTGTGGGGGTGTCTAGGAAGTTCTTAATGAAAATTCAGAGGTGTATTATGAAGTTTATAAGAGGGGGGAAGAGAAATAGAGTGGCCTGGAAGGTTCTTACTAAAAGGAGTGCATTGGGAATGTAGTGCATTTTGCTCTTCTAATTCTTGTGTCCAGGGGGGTTTGAATGAGTATTGAGAGTATGGATGGCGCTATATTGTTAATTAGTTTGAAGGTTGTCATGAGTATTTTGAACTTTATTCACCTCATTGCTGGGAGCCAGTGGAGTCACATAGGATGGGTGTGATGTGGTCAGTCAGTGGGGCTTTGCAAATAATTCTAGATGTGATGTTGTGTGCTCTTTGGAGAATGTGTAGGTTTTTGGTGGGTTGACCCTGTAGCCGGCTGTTACAGTAATCAAAATGGGGTGTGACAATTGCTTGGATTACTGATTTGTAATCGTTTGCTTCTAGGAATGGTCGTATGTGTTGAATTGTCTTTAACTTGTAGAATATGTTTTTTGCTGTTTGTTTCAAATGAGGGAGCATGCTGAGGGTTTGATCAAGGGTTATACAAAGGTACTTGACCTCATTCTACATTGGGAGAACAGCGGAGCTCAGGGTGATCTTGTCTTACTAATCTGTTATGTTTTTTTGAAGGAGTGAATAAACAGGTGGACAAAGGTGAGTCGGTTGATATTGTGTATCTGGACTTTCAGAAAGCCTTTGACAAGGTCCCTCATGAGAGACTTTTGGCAAAACTAAAGAGTCATGGGATAGGAGGCAGTGTACTACTGTGGATCAGGAACTGGTTAAAAGATAGAAAGCAGAGGGTAGGGCTAAATGGCCAATTTTCCCAATGGAGAAAGGTGAATAGTGGTGTACCCCAGGGATCTGTGCTGGGTCCGCTGCTTTTTGACATATTCATAAATGACCTGGAAAGTGGAATAACGAGTGAGGTTATCAAATTTGCTGATGACACAAAACTATTTAAAGTTGAAAAAACCCAGGAGGATTGTGGAAAATTGCAAGAGGATCTTGATAAATTGGAAGACTGGGCATCAAAATGGCAGATGAAATTTAATGTGGAGAAGTGCAAGGTTATGCACCTAGGGAAGAACAACCCAAACTATGGTTACAGGATGCAAGGTTCCACATTAGGAACCACCACCCAAGAAAAAGATTTAGGCGTCCTTGTGGATACCATGTTAAAACCCTCGGCCCAGTGTGCAGCGGCGGCCAAGAGAGCAAATAGAATGCTAGGTATGATAAGGAAAGGAATGGAAAATAAAACAAAAGATATTATAATGCCTCTATATCGTTCCATGGTGAGACCACACCTTGAATATTGTGTGCAATTCTGGTCGCCGTATCTTAAAAAGGATATAGCGATTTTAGAAAAGGTTCAGAGAAGAGCCACCAAAATGGTAAAGGGGATGGAAGGCTACTCCTATGAAGAAAGGCTAAAAAGGTTGGGGCTCTTTAACCTGGAAAAGAGACGGCTGAGGGGAGATATGATAGAAGTCTATAAATTAATGAACGGAGTGGAACGGGTAAACGTAGATCGATTGTTTACCTTATCAGAATATAGAAAGACTAGGGGACATGCAATGAAGCTACAGGGTAAACTATTTAAGACTAATAAAAGAAAATATTTTTTCACTCAACGTGTAATCAAACTCTGGAATTTGTTACCGGAGGATGTAGTAAAGGCTGTTAGTGTAGCTGGGTTTAAAAAAGGTTTGGACAAGTTCCTGGAGGAAAGGTCCATAAACCATTATTAAGAAGGGACCCAGGATATCAATGCTTGAACCAATACAAGCATTGTGGAACCTGTGTCCCTTGGGGAAACTGCTAGGTACGTATGACCTAGATTGGCCACTGTTGGAAACAGAATACTGGGCTTGATGGACCTTGGTCTGACCCAGTATGGCATATCTTATGTTCTTATGTTCTTATGATATTTTGAGGGAGGGTGTGGTTTTGATTTTTTGTAATGTAGATGGCTTCCATTTTTTTTAAATTGATGTTGAGATTATTGGCATTTAGCCATGATTCAGTTTCACTAATGCAGTCGGATAAATCGTTAAAGGTGGGATTATTTGTGTCTACGTGGAGGTACAACATGATGTCATCCGCATAGATATAGTACTTGATGTTGAATTTTTGGAATGTATTGGTGATTGGATGCGGATAAAGGTTAAATAATAGGGCTGAGAGGGCAGACCCTTGGGGAATTCCTTGATCTTGTGGGAAGGTAACCGGGGGTTCGTTGCCTATCTGGATGCGTAGTCTGCGGTTCGAGATATAGGACTGTTCCGCCTATTCCGATTTGTGTTAGTCTATTGATGAAGGCGTTGTGGTTAATATTATCAAATGCTGGGGCAATGTCTATGAAGACTAGTAAGAAAGTACATTTAGGGTCATCTATGCCTTGAATAAGGTGGTCGAGTAAGGCTATCAACATTGTTTCAACTCCATGAAAAGGTCGAAAACCAAATTGTTGGTTGTCTAGGGGGCATTGCTGTCAACGTGATTGTGGAGTTGTATTTGGATGATTTTTTCAATGATTTTAGCGAGAAAGGGGATACTTGCTATTGGTCTGTATGAGCTAGGTTCATTTCTGTTGAGTGTTCTGTTCTTTAGTATTGGGCGTATATGGAGGATATCTTAAGTTCTGTGGGCATGGTATCTTGTAGTAAGGATTTGTTTACTATGTGAAGGAGGTATGGAGCCAGTTCAGCTCTTGCATGCTTAATCCAGGAGACGGAACATGGGTCCAGGGGGAATGTAATTGTGTTAATGTTTGATATCGTGTTTATTAAGTGTTTCTGGTCTATTTGGTGGAAGTTATTCTATGTATTGTGGTTTATTGGTGGTTCGGGAGTTGGGGGGGGTGTTGGTTATGTTTTTGTTTTTTAGCTTGATTGAAAAGTAGTCAGCGAGTGTTTGAGGTTTTATTTTGGCAGTGTCTAATTCATTTTGATTGGTTTTGATTAGAGATCTAACGATGGCAAAAAGCTCTCTAGGTCGGTTGATTGCACGGTTTAGGATCCTCGTGTGGTAGTCTCTTTTAGCTATGTTGATTGCATTTTTGTATGTGTTGAGCAAGGTAAGATATTGTTGTTTGTTTCTTGTGTTTTAGTTGATCTCCATCTCTTTTCTAGGTTTCTCAGTTCTTTTTTTAGTTTTGTGAGCTCAGGGGTGTACCATTTTTCAGATTTTCTGGGTGGGTATTTGGTGGGTTTGCTAGGGGGTGATCCTGCTGTTTGTATGACCTTGTTCCAGGTGTTGAGTGAGGTGTTTGGGTCTGAGGAGTCCATTACAAGATGGGGGTAATGTGTTTTCCATGAATGTGTCTTTGTGGAAGTGGATGAAACACTTTTTTAGGGGCGTTTCAGTTGGTGTGGTGGCAATGGGGGTATCTAATGGGATCTGGAGGGTTACTAGATGGTGGTCTGACCATAGGACGTCTAGGGTAGAGGGGGCAGTGCCTCTAGGGTGGTTCGCGATCGAGACGGAAAGACAAAATCAAGGGCGTTTTCCTTTTTGTGGATGGGTAGGTTTATGATTTGATGGTACTCCATGTCAGCCATTGCATCAAGAAAGGATGTGGAGTGTGAGGGGTGAAGTGATGGTAGGTTGAGATCTCTCAGGATGATATTCACTGAAAAATACACAGCAGTAGCTCTCAGGGAGCAGCACATGATGGGGGAGGGAGGGAGGGTCTACTACTGCAGAGGGATCTGGGGGGGAGTTATTATACCTCACTTTGAGTACTTTGGTAGTGGAACGAATCAGACATTTTTAAAATAAATAACTTTAATCACTGAAGCAAGGGGGCTGTGTTTGTTTAAGAACATAAGAACATAAGATATGCCATACTGGGTCAGACCAAGGTCCATCAAGCCCAGTATTCTGTTTCCAAAAGTGGCCAATCTAGGTCACATGTACCTAGCAGTTTCCCCAAGAGACACAAGTTCCACAATGCTTGTACTGGGTCAAGCATTGATATCTTTGGTCACTTCTTAATAATGGTTTATGGACCTTTCCTCCAGGAACTTGTCCAAACCTTTTTTAAATCCAGCTACACTAACAGCCTTTACTACATCCTCCGGTAACAAATTCCAGAGTTTGATTACACATTGAGTGAAAAAATATTTTCTTTTATTAGTCTTAAATAGTTTACCCTGTAGCTTCATTGCATGTCCCCTAGTCTTTCTATATTCTGATAAGGTAAACAATCGATCTACGTTTACCCGTTCCACTCCGTTCATTAATTTATAGACTTCTATCATATCTCCCCTCAGCCGTCTCTTTTCCAGGTTAAAGAGCCCTAACCTTTTTAGCCTTTCTTCATAGGAGTATCCTTCCATCCCCTTTACCATTTTGGTGGCTCTTCTCTGTACCTTTTCTAAAATCGCTATATCCTTTTTAAGATACGGCGACCAGAATTGCACACAATATTCAAGGTGCGGTCTCACCATGGAACGATATAGAGGCATTATAATATCTTTTGTTTTATTTTCCATTCCTTTCCTTATCATACCTAGCATTCTATTTGCTCTCTTGGCCGCCGCTGCACACTGGGCCGAGGGTTTTAACATGGTATCCACAATGATGCCTAAATCTTTTTCCTGGGTGGTGGTTCCTAATGTGGAACCTTGCATCGTGTAACCATAGTTTGGGTTGTTCTTCCCTAGGTGCATAACCTTGCACTTGTCCACATTAAATTTCATCTGCCATTTTGATGCCCAGTCTTTCAATTTATCAAGATCCTCTTGCAATTTTTCACAATCCTCTTCGGGGTTTTAACAACTTTAAATAGTTTTGTGTCATCTGCAAATTTGATAACTTCACTCGTTATTCCACTTTCCAGGTCATTTATGAATATGTCAAAAAGCAGCGGACCCAGCACAGATCCCTGGGGTACACCACTATTCACCTTTCTCCATTGGGAAAATTGGCCATTTAGCCCTACCCTCTGCTTTCTATCTTTTAACCAGTTCCTGATCCACAATAGTACACTGCCTCCTATCCCATGACTCTTTAGTTTTGCCAAAAGTCTCTGATGAGGGACCTTGTCAAAGGCTTTCTGAAAGTCCAGATACACAATATCAACCGACTCACCTTTGTCCACCTGTTTATTCACTCCTTCAAAAAAAACATAACAGATTAGTAAGACAAGATCTTCCTTGTCTAAAGCCATGTTGGCTGTCTCCCATTAGGTTGTGACTATCTACATGCTGAGTAATTTTATTCTTTATGATGGTTTCTACCATTTTTCCCAGTACTGACGTCAGGCTCACCGGTCTGTAGTTTCCCAGATCACCCCTGGAACCCTTTTTAAAAATTGGTGTTACATTGGCGATCCTCCAATCTTCAGGTATTAGAGATGATTTTAATGATAGTTCACAGATTACTGATAGCAGTTCTGCAATCTCATATTTCAGTTCTTTCAACACCCTTGGATGTATACCATCCGGCCCAGGTGATTTGCTACTCTTCAGTTTATCTAATAGTTGTAAGACATCTTCCCGATGTATCGATATTTCCTTCAATTCTTCCGCACCTTTAAATACCACTTCAGTCATGGGTAACATCCCTACATCTTCCTCAGTAAAGACCGAAGCAAAGAATTCATTCAGTCTCTCCGCCTTCGCCTTGTCGCCTCTTAGTGCTCCTTTAACCCCTTTATCATCTAATGGACCAACTGACCCTCTCACAGGTTTTTTGCTACGAATGTACTTGAAAAGGTCTTTATTTCGCGTTTTTGCTTCCGCAGCAAGCTTCCTCTCAAATTCTCTCTTTGCCTGCTTTATCAATGCCTTGCATTTGACTTGCCAGTGCTTGTGCTGTTTCCAGGTTTCGTCGTTTGGCTCTTTTTTCCATTTCCTGAAAGATGCTATTTTGGCAACAACAGCCTCTCTGACCTCCACCTTTAAACCATGCTGGCAGTTTTTGGACTTCCTTCCACTTTTCTTAAAGCGTGGAATACAGCTGGTCTGGGCTTCCAAGATAGTATTTTTCAACAACACCCAAGCTTGATGTACGTCTTTAACCTTTGCATCTGCTCCTTTTAGTTTTTTCTTAACTGTTTTCCTCATTTTATCATAGTCTTCCCCTTTCAAAGTTTAAAAGGTAGTACTGTGGATTTCCTTACTATCCCTCCTCCACTAATTAAATCAAAGGCGATCATGCTATGATCACTATTGCCAAGTGGCCCCAACACCCTTATCTCTTGCACCAGATCTGGTGTTCCACTAAGGACTAGGTCTTATATGGCTTCCCCTCTGGTCGGTTCATGAACCAGCTGCTCCAAGAAGCAGTCATTTATTTCATCTAGGAACTTTATCTCCCTAGCATGTCCTGACGTGACACTGACCCAGTCGATATTGGGGTAATTGAAATCACCCATTATTATTACTGCGCTGTAACTTTTGTTAGCTTCCTTGATTTCTTTGAGCATTTCATCATCCATTTGGTCATTCTGGCCAGGTGCTCGATAGTACACCCCCACTGCCATCGCCTTCCCCCTTTTATATGGAATTTCAATCCATATAGATTCTACAGCAGATTTTGTTTCCTGCAAAACTTTAATCTTTTCTGAGTCAATGCCCTCTCTAACATAGAGCGCAACCCCTCCACCAATTTGATCAGCTCTATTATTACGATATAGTTGTACCCAGGTATCACAGTGTCCCACTGGTTGTCCTCCTTCCACCATGTCTCTGATATTCCAATCATATCTAACCTTTCATTTAGTGCTATATATTCTAACTCTCCCATCTTATTCTTTAGACTTCTAGCATTTGCATACAAGCATTTTAGAGAATGTATTTTATTCATGTTAATTTGGCTATTGTTAGACATGGGTAAATTGGGATCTTTAAGCTCTGTCTGCTCCATACTCGAGGGCATTTGGGCTACTTTACTCTTTTGTGGAACCTCTCTGCTTTTGGTAGTATCCTTCAAGGATACATTCTTCCGAACCATCCGCTCTTGGGCGACTGTCGGCTTTCCACTAATATCTAGTTTAAAAGCTGCTCTATCTCCTTTTTAAAGGTTAATGCCAGCAGCCTGGTTCCATCCCAGTTAAGGTGAAGCCCATCCCTTCGGAAGAGCCCCTCCTTTCCCCAGAATGTTCCCCAGTTCCTAACAAATCCAAAACCCTCATCTCTCCACCATTGTCTCATCCACGCATTGAGACTCCGGAGCTCTGCCTGCCTTTTGGGTCCTGCGCGTGGAACAGGAAGCATTTCGGAGAATGCTACCCTGGAAGTTCTGGATTTCAACTTCCTACCTAAAAGCCTAAATTTTGCCTCCAGAACCTCCCTACCACATTTTCCTATGTCATTGGTACCGACATGTACCAAGACAGCAGACTCCTCCCCAGCACTATCTAAGACCTTATCTAGGTGGCGCGTGAGGTCCGCTACCTTCGCACCCGGCAGGCATGTTACCAGGCGATCCTCACGTCCACCAGCCACCCAGCTATCTACATGCCTAATGATCGAATCACCAACTATAACGGCTGTCCTAACCCTTCCCTCATGGGCACATGCCCTGGAGAAACCTCCTCGGTGCGAGAGGGTTTTACATCACCTGGAGGACAGGTCCTAGTTACAGGATCACTTCCTGCCACACCAGGGTGATGCTCTCCTGTCACGTGACCTCTCTCCTCCATGGCAACAAGGGTGCTGCCAGACTGATAGCGACCTGATAGATTTTCAAGAAGCTGCACGTTATGAGGTCACTTGGTATTAATGGTTGATTTAGAAGGCTCCAGTGATTGTCTTGCGGGATGACTGCTGAGCCCTCCAGCACCTTCTCCCCTCAGAATCAGATGCAAGATTTTATATACCATCACTGTGAGAGTATGAAATTCTATGAGAATTAAAGAGGAGAAACACTTGCTGATGAAAGGGAAGTCATGGCTTGTTGAGGGCAGGGTTCAAATTTTACTTTCCCCATCATTCCTTCTGACTTCGGGCAAGTCCCTTTGTGAGTAATTTTATAACTTCTGACATTAGTGAGAAATGTATGCTTTGTTTTTTCAAAAGTATCACTTAAGCGCAAACTCGTCTCTCAGAAATCCCTCCTCAAACAGCGACTTAATTTAGGTACATACAAGCCGTATAGACATAACTTTACTCTACAGAGGGGGCACAATCACAGTATATAAAACCCATTTCCACTGGGAAAGCACTGCTTTATCCAAGGAAATGGCTCGGAAAATTACCCTCCCTATCTCCCCTCACCTAAAGTGTCCACTTGGATCGTAAGCTCACTGGGGCAAGGACAGACCGTGCCTCAATTATAAAAATGCTGTAAGTCACCTTGAGCTAAAAGTGGAAGGGGGAACCTTCTAGGACACATAAGAATGCCTTATGATCCCTCAGACCTGGATCTCATCCTGCCATCTTAAGATAGATGGTAGGGCTGAGACAGACCCTGCTCATATCTGCAAGTTCATGGAGTGGAGGATGTACACAAAAACAACTCCTATTCCTGTGTCTGCTAGAAATACAGATTCAGTCCTTACCTAGGGACATCAGGGTCTCATAATTCTCCTTCATCACCTCCCTGTACAACTCTTTCTGTCCTTCATGTAAATACCTCCACTCCTCCTGAGAGAAAGAAACAGCAATGTCCTCAAATGTCACCCGCAGCTGAAACACAAACCAGAAACACTCAGGGGCAAGAGAAGGTGCTCAGAATGCCTTAGATTTCATCTGGCAAGGATGGTGCTTCAATTGCAGGGACAGGCAGCAGGCAGGATCTGCAGGACTCCTGGGGAACTGCCTTCCCCTTGTAACTGAAAATGTGATATTGATGCACCATCTCCAGGAATGTGGATGCAGGACTCATGCAGCTTAGTGGATGTTTTGAACGTGTGTCCTCCTGTGTGTGGCCCTAGAGTCCATTCCCCCCCCCCCCCTTGGACTCCTGGGTTTGCTAATCTAACTATAAAAAGTCTCAAATCAGGAGACAGAGACTATCAAATGTCACTGCCTGGATAAATCAGCATGTAATAAAACCAGAGCCTGAGCTGTCAAATCTAACTAAACAAGCCAAAGTAAATGTTCCCTTCCAACACTTGTTAAATCTTAGCTTAGTACAGGGTTCGGAAATTCAACTGACATTTTCAGGTGCATCTCACAGTTTCAAAATTCACCCCGTAGCAAAATTAAAGGCAACATTTATGGGAAGCATTAATAGTAATACTGTGTGGCCACAGGGAGGTAGATGCTTAGAATGCACTAATGTCATAAGGGAAAGCGAGCACATAATCTCCCTTATGACATAGGTGTACTTGCATTGGAATGTGTGCGTGTCATAAAGACCTAGATGAGAAAGTAGGAGCCTGTGTAAATATGCAGTAGGACTAAACAGGATGCCTTCTTTCTCTGTTATTATTCATTTTAGCCCCTTCAGTAAATATTTGGTTACAAGTTCTAAGGAACTACACATAGAATTTTATTATTTACTGGCATCTTACTAATTTTGAGCAACTTTGCAAAGCCAGCAGCAATGGTAAGGAAGATATTTGATGAATATAGCGATAAGTTCATTGTTGAATAAATGATAATTTTTAATTCTAGAGCACAAATTTCAGTACGTGCATGTCCTGATTTGCAGTGGAAGAGCTCCATGCTGAGGGTATGAGTTTATGGTTCTTCCTTACAGCTTAGCTCTACACTTGGAAAGTGCGACAAATTTGTACTATAAGCCCTATAAGAGCACATGGAGTTAAGGTACAGAGGACATTTTAATAAATTCATTAGTAGATATTTCTCTGATCTTGATATTGAGCTACATTTGAAATATTTCAGCTCATATCATTTCTGTTCTTTCAGATATCTGGAAACAGAAAGGTTTAAACTTTCTTTTTCACTTACAGAAAGATAAAACTTTTAAAATTACAGTTTGCTCATATTAGGTTAAAGCCAGTTAAATTGACCTACTCTGTTCTATGTACCTTTAAGTTAAATTGTTATCTGTAAACCGCCTTGACAATCTGATAAGGAATTGTATAAAACCAGTTAAATAAATAATAAATGATTAATGTGGTGATCAGAAATTCAAACTTGATCTGCCTTTCAATTTTGCTATATAATATTTTTAAATTTAAACTCTTTTTTTCTCAGGTTCACTCAAACTAAAGTGCAGAAAGGAAAGAAAGAGGCAGGGAGGAAGGAGAATCTAGAGAGATGACATGAAACAGAAAATGAGGGCACAATAAATCCAGAAGAGAGGCTGCTGTGTGAGCAGAGGGGAAAAAGGAAGAAGAGTCTCAAGGGCTTTTCTAGATTGAGCAGTGTCAAGCTAATTTCTTCTTCTGTTTTCCCCCTTCAGCATGTGTGTATCAGAGGCTGGATGGCATTACCTGGCACTGCTTTCTCTGCTACCCACCTCCTGCCAGTCTCCTACCTGCTGAACAGAAAGCCCTGCAGCCATTCTCCTTCCTTTCCCACTGCACCAGCTCCAGCCCTGACTCTCTGCAGGGCCCCCTGGGCTGCAGTTTTGGCTTTGCAGGATCAGAGTCCGCTCTCAGCTTCCCTCTGGTGTTGCAGGATATCAGCACTGTACAGTACAGTACAGCAAGCTCCATCCCTTCCAAGAGGATTTAATGTCACAAAGAGGTGGTCCTGCAGGTGTAGGCATGGATGCTGGGAAATGTAGTCCTATCATGCTCTTGGGATAAAGGAAGAATGGGAATAGTGAAAACTGCAATCCTATAATATTTTAAATTAAAGCTCAGTTTTACTGTGGTGATAAGGAAGAAGGGGAGAGAGGAAAGAAAATGGTAAATAGAAGGGAGCGAAGAGAGAGAGAGATAGAGATCCACCTTTCCCAGAGCAGAGAGAGAAAATCAAAGAATGAGCATGAAAAACTGCATAATCCTTGGGATAAAGAGGAGCCACAGCAACAGAATAGTTTGTATCCTGCCACCAGTCTTGAAATGTGAACTGACCTAGAACAAATATGTTGTACTAGAAAAAAGTTTGTCCAATCTTCACTTCTAGAATAAGCTCAATTTTCACTATATTAACACTGATGTTAGGTCTCAGATTCGACTAGCACTCTTTATGGACTCGCGTCCTTTCTAGCGGTGCTGTCAATAACATCAATGACCTCAGTGTTTCTTTTAATTTTAAGGTGTGCTAACGATGCTGAGTTTATTAATAAATACAACGTGACTTAACTTAAAACCGCAGCCCTTTTTATGCAGCTTAGGTGAACTGGATCCCGACGCTCTGCTATGGCGCCGTATCGGCGTTTCAAACAACTGCTTTCTTCAGGAGATCCTGCCCCAAACCTAAAAACACAAACAACATCCTAAAAACCTACCCCTTCCTCCAAATTACTGTGACTTATTCTATTAAAACCACACTAGCATATTAACTTACTATGAGTGATGCTGCCCGCGCTCTCTCTTGTATCTCTCTTCCAAAAAATGGCTCCAAAAGCTCTAAGAGACGCTGCGCATGCGGGGTGGACCTCTCCTCCCCTATTTAAACCCCTGCTAATATCTACCAGCTCAGGGAACTTGCTGTCTATTGGATACTCACTTTGACATTTGGGTAGACCAAATTTCTGCAATCTTGTTTCTGAATTCAGAACTGGTTCCCTTGTCTAATTAATATGATTCACTGTCTTCCTATGTGTTAAACATGGATTTATGTGCAAACCTGCCAATCTATAGTAAAGTTAAGCCCATTCGGGGCAACTGTGTCTAACCTATAGATCCAACGCTGTTCATGCAAAAGAAGGGTTTCATCCAATGTTCGGCCCCCATATGGACGTGCTATCTGTTCTATAACAAAACATCTTAGCTGCTCGAACGTGTGTCCCTGAGAAAGGCAATGCGCCACGATAGGAGCCTCTAATTTGCGGCATTTCAAACGACTACGATGTTCTCTTACTCGAACACATAGAGACCGAAGAGTTTTACCTACATACATCAAGCCGCAGGGACACTGGAGACAATATACAACAACTTCTGAAGCACAGTTAGTGCTGGTTCGCAGAGTATAATTATTATCATGATAAGTAAATTGTGTGCATTCTGACATCACTGTGCAAACATCGCAGTCTCCACATCGCTTGTGTCCCCCCTCTGGTTGAATGGAATTTAATAGTGGAAGTACCGTAGGGCTGAGATAATCTTTTAAGTTTTTCCCCCTCGTCCACACACATCTGATCCGTCTATCACGTAATCCCGGAACCACAGCTAATATATTGCTATGTCGGTGTAACAATTTCAGTATATGATGACTCATCGGGGAATATGATGTTATTAAATTAATTGTATCATCTTTTAATTGTTTCGCTCCTGTCGGCTTCACCGCCAATAACCCCGACCTGTGATTATAAAGTGCTCTATGGTATGCACGCTGTACTATCTGTCTGGGGTAGCCTCTCTCCTCAAATTCTCATTTTAAAACACTTCCTTGTTGTTTATAACTACGAGTGTCGGAACAGTTTCGCCTGAAGCGTAAGAATTGTGAGAAGGGGAGAGAATTTTTAAGTTGTTGCGGATGCCTACTGTGATAGTGGAGGAATGTGTTCCTATCTGTGGGCTTCCGAAACACTGATGTATGCCAATAATCTTCTCCTCTTGTGATGTGCACATCCAAATAGTTGATGTCAGTCGAATGGTAATTATGCGTGAACTGAATATTAACATCTCTTTGGTTTAACCATGCGAAAAATTCTAATAGTTTATCTACAGTACCTCTCCACAATACAAAAACGTCATCAATGAATCTGCGCCATATCAGCAGATGTTCCAAAAAAGGTAACTGTGATATCCAGCGTTGTTCAAATACGCTCATATAAAATTTCGCTATGGACAGAGCACAAGTCGCGCCCATAGCGACCCCACTAATTTGCTGATACAGTACACCTTCGAACATAAAGTAGTTACGATAAATGGCCAGACGTGCCAAATCTTCTAGAAACGCCATGTGTTTCGATGACAAATCTCCTCGCTGAACTAATGTATCATGCACTACAGTTAATGCTGCATCTTGTGGTATGCTAATATATAGCGATGTGACGTCTAATGTAACCAACCATGTGTCTACAGACGGCACCCACTGCGCCATATCTGCCACTACATTCAAAAAATGTGTTGTGTCGCGCAGGTAAGACGGTATGGTGGAGAGTCGTGGACGCATGAAAGTATCAACATAAGTTGAAAGCGGTTCTAACACACTGCCCCTAGTAGACACAATCGGCCTACCTGGAGGATTGTGCCTATGTTTATGAATCTTAGGGACAGTGTAGAACCTGGCCACTGTAGGAGAAACCACATTCAGATACTTATATTCTTTTTTCGAGATTAACTTATCCTCTAATGCCTGTTTAGTGAGCCGTTGAATCTCCTGCTGTATTTCTTGTTGTGGGTCCTCTTCTAATTTTTTGTAAGTCAATTCATCCTTCAACTGAATTAAAGCCTCCTCTATGTATGCTTGTCGATCTAATACCACCACAGCCCCCCCTTTATCTGCTCGTTTTATTACGAGATCTGTCCTACTTCTCAGGTCACATAGAGCTTGATTTTCTGCTAAAGTTAGGGCTTTTCCTATTGGTTTGACATTCTCTTCTAACTTAGTAAGGTCCTGCATTACTAGCTCTTTAAAAGTTGTCAACGCCGGATGCAACGGGATAGGGGGCGTCCATTTGGAACGTAGAGGGAGGGGAACCCTATTTAGTGAGATGTCACCTTGGTCTGTTGTTACTGAAGCAGACTCCTGTTGCAAAACTGCGGGCCCTCCTTGCTCTTCTATTATTGGACTGTGAAGGGCAAAATAATATTTTAGATGCAATTTTCTCAAGAATCTCTCAAAGTCCAGTCTAAATTGAAAAGAGTCATATTAAATACTTGGTACAAATGAAAGACCTTTATTTAATAGCTGTGTAGTTATGGGGGATAAAGGTTTCCCAGAAATGTTTTCGACTAGTGAAGCTGAGACAATATCAGATCCGTTCACTTTCGCTGTTGTCCTGCTCTGGTTTTGGTTGGAACTTCGGTTTTCTTTTTCTTCGCGGTGTCTTTCCCTTGCTCGAAAAAACCTTCCCTCGAGGAAACACTGGAGTCAGATTGAGACGTGTCTCCTAAAGAATCATCAAAACGCACTTGTTTCTTATTTCTCTTAGGTTTCCTTTTAGTGTCCATCCAGGGATATATATAACCAGTAGAGTAATCCGCTCCATCTCGTTTAAGCTTCTTCATTTTCTTTAACATTGTCTCTTGTTGAACTTGCTGTATTTGTTTCTGGGCTTCTTCGAGTCTCTTCTTATACTCCCCTTCTTCTGTTTTTAATTTCAAATCTTCCTGTGTCAATTTGATCTCTTCCGCCAGTGTCTCAACCGATGGCTGTAGTGCTTCTATCATTAAGACCATTAGGTCTAAGGAGCACTTGTTGAGAATCATGTTCCATTTGTTTATAAACTCAGTTGTCATTTCTGGCATCCTAGGTTCCTTGTAAATCCTCAGGCCCCGAGGAATTTGTTGGCGGGTGATATATTCCAGTAATGAGGAACAATGTAATTCAGTCCTTACTTTCTTCTGTAGATTTATGAGCAATTCCCACGACGTGTTGAGTACTGTGTCTGTGTTATTATCCAATGCTGAGAAAGGTGTCTTCTCTTTGGACAGTCCGGAGATATAATCAGAGGAAAAACTCAAAATGTCCTTCCATCCCTCTTGACCTGCCATCTTGTAGTGAAAATTGAGCTTATTCTAGAAGTGAAGATTGGACGAACTTTTTTCTAGTACAACAGTCATTCGTTCAGAGAGCAAGACCTCATATGGTTGTATTCATACTAGAACAAATATGGGCAGCACCAGAACCTGGGCATTGCCCTATTATTACAATTTTAGAAATTTCTATTTGTTTTATCTTAACCTCTGAATATATTCATAGTGTATTTTGAATAGTAGGTTTTTATCTGTGCATTATTATTATTATATTACCACACACATTCTACTAGATATTAGTGACTGTCCATGGGACCCACGACCTCAGCTCCTTGCACTTTAACACCAGATTTAGCAGACGATTTCACTTTCCGTTTTCCCATGGCTCAGCTCAGATCTCAGCTTCTCAGTAGCGCCGAAGGGGCGCCAAAGGGGCATGGCCTGCCCCTTGAGTCACGCCCCTTAGGCCACGTCACTCAGGCCGTGACACGCGGCCGTGTGTAGAAGCCGCCAGGTTCACTCAAACTGGATGGGGAGGGGACCTCCGCAGCCGGGATCATCCTCCTTCCGCCTGCCCGGTTTACAGCAGGACCTCCTGGCACCTGCTATGCTGCTCCCACGGCAAAAGACACCTGCCGCGTCTGTTCCCCCAAACAAGATCTCTCTCCATTTGATTTTCCTGCTTCCTGCTGCATCGTCACCAGAGGGTGCTTCACTGAGCTCTCATTCCCGGTCACCACTGTCCTTCCCTCTTCCTCCTTTATCACCTACCTTGTCGGATTTGTCTCCTGAAGTTTCTCCTCCAATTCCACAGCCTGTTTCTCCAAAAATTCCTGAAGGGTTGGCCAAGACTTTAGTTCCAGGAGAGGTAATTCTAATGGATATCTGGACTGCTATTCATAATATTGATATCCGTTTATCTTCAACTGTGTCTTCTCTTTGTCAGTTTACTCATGATGCTGTTTGTAAAATGCAATATACTGACAAGCAATTGGCTTTGTTTGGTAGGTCCTTGGCCAGGGCTGATTCTCAGTTTCAATCCTGCTCTGATAATAATATTGCTAAAATTCGTGATTCCTCTTCTCTTTCCTATCGGCTGGAGATTTTAGAGAATCAGTCCAGGGCTAAGAACCTACGTTTCCTGAATTTTCCTGTTACTTGTTATCTTCTGAGGTTCTCCTAAAAAAGTATTTTACAGAGGTGTTAAAACTTGAAGGCAACATGGATGTTATCCATATGTATTACTTCCCTTTAAGGTCCCCTCTTTCTGTTGGTACGGATGAGGGTCCTTTGCCTTCTTTGGATCTCTCGGTTGGTCAGGATCTTACTGCTTTTTTGGAAGATCCTGACCAGGGCCGGATTTACCTATACGCCATGTGTGGGCCATGGCGTAGGGCCCACAGCTGGCAAGGGCCCACAAAAAGCTGCCGCGGCAGCATGGACGTTCCCGCGGGGCCCCCTCTACCCTGCCGAATCCCCGGCTGAGCCCCTCCGTGCCGGCTTTGAGAGGCGCGAAGGGAGAGTGTCTCCCTCGCGTCTCTGTTAAGCCCGCAACAGAGACGCGAGGGAGACACTCTCCCTTCACGCCTCTCAAAGCCGTCGCGGAGGGAGGGATTCGGCAGGGCAGAGGGGGCCCCGCGGGACCGTCCATGCTGCTGCAGCCTTGGTAGCAGCCAGCGTTTTTGCTTTTTTAAAATGTTATTTTACTTGAGCCGATGTGGGGGGGGGGGGTAGGACTGGAAATGGGCTGGGGGGTTAGGACTGGTAATGGGCTATGGGGGGGGGTTAAGACTGATAATGGGCTGTGGGCTGATGGGGGCTGTCTGGTAATGGGCTATGGGGGGGCTAGGACTGGAAATGGGCTGGGGGGGTTAAGACTGGAGGGGTTAGGACTGGTAATGGGCTGTGGGCTGTTGGGGGGGGGGGTTAGAACTGGTAATGGGCTTTGGGGGGGTTAAGACTGATAATGGGCTGTGGGCTGTTGGGGGGGTTAGAACTGGTAATGGGCTATGAGGGGGGGTTAAGACTGATAATGGGCTGTGGGCTGATGGGGGCTGTCTGGTAATGGGCTATTGGGGGGCTAGGACTGGAAATGGGCTGTTGGGTTAAGACTGGAGGTGGGCTGATGGGGTTAGGACTGGTAATGGGCTGTGGGCTGTTAGGGGGGGGGTTAGAACTGGTAATGGGCTATGGGGGGTTAAGACTGGTAATGGACTGTGGGCTGATGGGGGCTGTCTGGTAATGGGCTATGGGGGGGCTAGGACTGGAAATGGGCTGGGGGGGGGGTTAAGACTGGAGGTGGGCTGATGGGGTTAGGACTGGTAATGGGCTGTGGGCTGTTGGGGGGGGTTAGAACTGGTAATGGGCTATGAGGGGGGGTTAAGACTGATAATGGGCTGTGGGCTGATGGGGGCTGTCTGGTAATGGGCTATTGGGGGGCTAGGACTGGAAATGGGCTGGGGGGGTTAAGACTGGAGGTGGGCTGATGGGGTTAGGACTGGTAATGGGCTGTGGGCTGTTAGGGGGGGGTTAGAACTGGTAATGGGCTATGGGGGGGTTAAGACTGGTAATGGACTGTGGGCTGATGGGGGCTGTCAGGTAATGGGCTATGGGGGGGCTAGGACTGGAAATGGGCTGGGGGGGGGGTTAAGACTGGAGGTGGGCTGATGGGGTTAGGACTGGTAATGGGCTGTGGGCTGTTGGGGGGGGTTAGAACTGGTAATGGGCTATGGGGGGTTAAGACTGATAATGGGCTGTTGGCGGGTTAGAACTGGTAATGGGCTATGAGGCGGGGTTAAGACTGATAATGGGCTGTGGGCTGATGGGGCTGTCTGGTAATGGGCTATGGGGGGGCTAGGACTGGAAATGGGCTGGGGGGGTTAAGACTGGAGGTGGGCTAATGGGGTTAGGACTGGAAGTGGGCTGATGGGGGGGCTAGGACTGGTATTGGGTTATGGGGGGGCTTAAACTGAAAATGGGGTGATGGGGGTTAGGACTGGAAGTGGGCTGATGGGGGGGCTAGGACTGGTATTGGGTTGGGGGTTGCTAGGACTGGAAATGGGCTGATGGGTGGCTAGGACTGGAAATGGGCTGATGCAGGGACTAGAAGGGAATGGATGCTGGGTGAGGCTGGAACTAGAAGGGAGCTGATGTTGGGGGAGGATTAGAATGGGATGGGGCTGGAAGAGTAAAATGGAGAAGGGAAAAATATTTTGTGTGGGAGGGATAAAAAATCTACAATTGGCCGGGTATTGGGAGAGTAAGTGGGGATTGAGGATGGAGGAGTAAAATTTGAGTGGATGAAATAGGAATGAGGAAAGAGCAAAAGGAGAAAGATTAGTATGTTAAAGCAGATGTAGAGAGAGAATGGAAAAAAACTAGAAGAGAGAAGAAAGGACAAATGGACAGCAGACGATGGAGAGTTAGCAGAAGACACGAAGAAACCAGAAGAAAGTGGCTGGAGCAATTGCAGCTGAAAAAAAAATGCACAAAAGGTAGAAAAATATCTCTTTATTTTGAATTTATTAATTGGAATATGTCAGCTCTGGTAAATGTGCATCATTAACGCCTGCGCTTTGTTTAGTACAAGAGCAAATTAATGTATAGTTTTATTTCTACAGTGTTGTACATTCCAAGTTTGGCTTTTGGGATTCCCAGTTTAATTATTGTCTTCCTGTTTCTAAATTGTGATTACTTGTTTGGTGATGGTCTATGTTCTGCATGTGTAACTGAGCTGAGGTGTTCTGTTTATATAATTCCTATTTGACATTGCCACTTGTTCTCTTTCCCCAGTAGGTCATGTATTGTTGTTCTCTGAAATGTATTGGTTTAATATTTGCAGTGTTGCCTTTTGATTGGTAGAGTACGGTGCTTTGTGAGTCCTGGTAGTGCTGTTAGGATACGACGGGTTTGCTATGGGTTGGCACTGGATTATAGTAATGTAGAAATCTTTTAGTCTTTCTATATCCATACACTCATTAAGAGGCACGTTTACTAAAAGTTAGTATATGGTAACATTATGCAAATATTTATGCAAATGAGGCCCCTTATGCAAATGAGGCCCCTTATGCAAATGAGGCCCCGCACCCCCTTTGGGCCGCCCCTGCTGGGGGCCCACAATTTTTGTTGGCGTAGGGCCTCACTCAAGGTAAATCCGGCCCTGATCCTGACGATGTCATTTCCAAACGTAACACTTTAGTGGTTACCTTTGGTTCTGAATCTATTAAATTATGTGTTTTGTGTGCCTACTTTAAATTTCGAGAAATTCCTTTTTGTTGTCAAAAGCTCCAGGTTTTCCCGGATGTAAGCAAGGCTACCCAGGCCTGGCATTAGCAGTTTCTGGCATTAAAATCTCGTGTGGTGGCTTTGGGGGCTTCCTTTTTTTTTTAAATTTCCCTGTCGTTGTGTGCTTACCTTTGAGGGACTAACATTTGTGTATTCTGGTGCTGTTCAATTGCAGTCTTTTTTGGTTCAAAAGGAGGTTGTAAAGGATGTGGGTGGTGAGATAGCTGTTCCCCAGAGTGGAGTTTAAATTACTCCTGGTTTCTTTTTTTTTTTCCCTAGTTGGGATTTATTCTCCCTTGATGTGGGTTTTCTGATGTGTATATTTTTCCTTGGATATTGTATTGATGTCTTTATTTTTTCTTTGTTTTCCTTGGCTGTATGCTCTGTCTATTCAAGAAAACGTAAATTAAAAAAAAAAGAAAAGATATTAGTGGCTGGATTTGGTTTTCCGAGTATCAGATCTTTCCTAATGGCTGAGACACTTAGAGGTATTGTCATAGGATATGGGCTGTGCTACTATTTGTAGCTGATGGCTGGAAATTTTATTGATGCCTAATGTGCTTAGGTGATGGTTTGGGTCTTTGGGGATTGCACACAGGGCATCAGTTACTACTGACACTACTGTTGTCTTTTTTCTTCACAGTTGCCCAATTTTGATTTTTATATTAGGAGTCTGTCCCTTTGCAGAAGTGATCCCCTTATATCCTCCTCTTCTTGTATTACTGCTACTGCTCAGCATTTGTATAGTGCTATTAGGTGTATGTAGTGCTGTACACATACACGTAAAAGACAGTCCCTGCTCCACAGAGCTTACAGTCTATTCAAGAGAGACCAACAGTACAAACAGGGGACAAGGTTTTTTTTTTAAGGGAAATGATTAAAATCATAAAAGGGTATTAAACAGAATCCAAAAACAGCCTTGAATAGGTGGGATTTTAGCCTGGATTTGAATAAGCTTCTTCTCAAGTAATGGAATAATCAGGGCTTCAAGGAATGGAGGTAGAGGAAGGGAATTAGGGAAGTGCTGTTACTTAACAGATTTTTTTCTGTATTCCCGTTAGTGTTTTTACAGTGATCCTCACTAAACAAATATGCATTAAACATCTAACTTCTTGCCAATCTTTGTCATTTTCTTTCAAACTCACTTTCATTCAGATTGAAGCAGAAATTCTTTCCTCGGGCTATTCCACATTAATTTTTACATCACCCTTGCTTATCACCTTGTGATTATTACCAAAATATTATTTACGCTTCCAGTCAGACAAACAAGTTACTCCTCAAAAGACAGAACTTTCATAAGGCTTGACACCTGTGAAAGAACTTTATTGTTGGCTGCTGTTAAAATTTATTTAACAGGTTTTTATACCACTTTATCATTTCAGTCAAAGCAGTTTACATTGTAACTTAAACTTACTGCTCTAGGTCACAGCTGCTCAATACGCTGTGGCCCTGTTGACTCACCTCTCTGGCCCCAGCATTGACTCTTCCTGCTCAAGGTCTGATATCCTGGACAAATGCATCAGTTGCTTCCGGCCCCATTTCCTCACTGCTACTCAGGGCCGGATTTACCTTGAGTGAGGCCCTACGCCAACTAAAATTGTGGGCCCCCAGCAGGGGCGGCCCAAGGGGGGTGCGGACCTCATTTGCATAAGGGGCCTCATTTGCATAAATATTTGCATAATGTTACCATATACTAACTTTTAGTAAACGTGCCTCTTAATGAGTGTATGGATAAAGAAAGACTAAAAGATTTCTACATTACTATAATCCAGTGCCAACTGCCAGACACATTAGGAACTACTACAAACACTGCCCATAGTAAATCCGCCGTATCCTAACAGCACTACCAGGACTCACAAAGCACCATACTCTACCAATCAAAAGGCAACACTGCAAATATTAAACCAATACATTTCAGAGAACAACAATACATGACCTACTGGGGAAAGAGAACAAGTGGCAATGTCAAATAGGAATTATATAAACAGAACACCTCAGCTCAGTTACACATGCAGAACATAGACCATCACCAAACAAGTAATCACAATTTAGAAATAGGAAGACAATAATTAAACTGGGAATCCCAAAAGCCAAACTTGGAATGTACAACACTGTAGAAATAAAACTATACATTAATTTGCTCTTGTACTAAACAAAGCGCAGATGTTAATGATGCACATTTACCAGAGCTGACATATTCCAATTAATAAATTCAAAATAAAGAGATATTTTTCTACCTTTTGTGCATTTTTTTCAGCTGCAATTGCTCCAGCCACTTTCTTCTGGTTTCTTCGTGTCTTCTGCTAACTCTCCATCGTCTGCTGTCCATTTGTCCTTTCTTCTCTCTTCTAGATTTTTTTCCATTCTCTCTCTACATCTGCTTTAACATACTAATCTTTCTCCTTTTGCTCTTTCCTCATTCCTATTTCATCCACTCAAATTTTACCCCTCCATCCTCAATCCCCACTTACTCTCCCAATACCCGGCCAATTGTAGATTTTTTATCCCTCCCACACAAAATATTTTTCCCTTCTCCATTTTACTCTTCCAGCCCCATCCCATTCTAATCCTCCCCCAACATCAGCTCCCTTCTAGTTCCAGCCTCACCCAGCATCCATTCCCTTCTAGTCCCTGCATCAGCCCATTTCCAGTCCTAGCCATCCATCAGCCCATTTCCAGTCCTAGCAACCCCCCAACCCAATACCAGTCCTAGCCCCCCCCATCACCCCACTTACAGTCCTTAACCCCCCATCACCCCATTTTCAGTCCTTAACCCCCCATCACCCCATTTTCAGTTTAAGCCCCCCCTATAACCCATTACCAGTCCTAACCCCCCATCAGCCCACTTCCAGTCCTAACCCCATCAACCCATTTCCAGTCAGCCCCCCATAGCCCATTGCCAGTCCTACCCCCCCATCAGCCCACAGCCCATTACCAGTCCTAACCCCATCATCCCACCTCCAGTTTTAACCCCCCAGCCCATTTCCAGTCCTAGCCCCCCATAGCCCATTACCAGACAACCCCCATCAGCCCACAGCCCATTACCAGTCTTAACCCCCCCAAAGCCCATTACCAGTTCTAACCCCCCCAACAGCCCATTACCAGTCCTAACCCCATCAGCCCACCTCCAGTCTTAACCCCCCAGCCCATTTCCAGTCCTAGCCCCCCCATAGCCCATTACCAGACAGCCCCCATCAGCCCACAGCCCATTACCCGTATTAACCCCCCCCCAAAGCCCATTGCCAGTTCTAAGCCCCCCAACAGCCCACAGTCCATTACCAGTCCTAACCCCATCCGCCCACCTCTAGCCATAACCCCCCCAGCCCAGCCCATCCCAGCCCAGCCCATCTCCAGCCCCTGCCCCCCAATAGCCCATTACCACTCCTATCACCCCCCTAGCCCTTTTCCAGGCCTACCCCCCCCCATAGCCCATTACCAGTCCTACCCCCCCCCATAGCCCATTACCAGTCCTACCCCCCCCGGCCTAAAGTAAAATTTAATTAAAAAAAAAACCTGGTGGCTGCCGCCGCGGGGCCCCCTCTGCTGCCGCGGGGGCCCCGTCTACAAGCTGAAGCCGTCGGGTCGGGTCGGGTCTCTCTCCCTCCCTCCCTCGCTGCAGGCTGCAGGCTGCAGGCTGCGAGAGACGCGAAGGGAGAGCGTCTCCTCGCATCTGTGTTAAGCCCGCAGGGGCTGATGGGAAATCCCATCAGCCCCTGCGGGCTTAACACAGACGCGAGGAGACGCTCTATCTTCGCGTCTCTCGCAGCCTGCAGCAAGGGAGGGAGGGAGAGAGACCCGACCGGACCCGACCCGACCCGACCCGACCGGACCGCTTCAGCTTGTAGACGGGGCCCCCGCGGCAGCAGAGGGGGCCCCGCGGCGGCAGCCACCAGGTTTTTTTTTTAAATTGAGTTAAAAAAAAAAAACTGGTTCTTTTTTTGTGGGCCCCTGCCGGCTGTGGGCCCTACGCCATGGCGTACATGGCGTATACGTAAATCTGGCCCTGCTGCTACTGCAGTGCAGCCTCAACCTTCACAGTGCTGCTATCTGAACTTCCAGGCTCCTGGTGAGCTGCAAAGGTCAATGCCATAGTCTCATTCTTTACTCTGTGCCTCCCAGCTAGATATGTGCAGGGCCCTGAAACCCTCTGTTTTAATCAAAAACATTAAGTTGTAGGTGTGTGTGCATGCAACCATTTGTGTGAACGCATAATTTTTAAGACATCCAAACAAGCCCGAAATACACATGCCTACTCCCAGCAGCATCACATGCATCTCCAGTAGGCCCAGCAGTGTTGTCTTTGGCTGAAATATGCGCTGCCTGTTGGATCTCCTGATGATGTCTCTAGCCAGGCTGCCCAGCCCTCCTCTCTCCTATCCCATTGACCTGGTCTCTTTCTTCTCCGCTTTCTCTTTCTTACTTTTCTCCAGCTCTTCTTCTAGCTCTCAGCCACTAGAGGCAGTAAAACAAGAAAAATAAAAGTTGGGGATAGTGGAAGAAAAGAAACTGGTACAAAACCTTCCCCAACACTAACCACAGAAAAACAAGCTAGCTTTTCATTCCTCCTCAGACCACGAGCTAAGCTCCCAGCATTAGAAAAACATGGGTATTGTGCACACAGCACACTTCTTTGCATTTGGAGATAATAGCTAATACCTTCATTATCACTGGATTTAAATGAACAGCAAGCTAATGTCAATACATTTATTTATATAGAGTTTTCTTGTGTGTTAAACTCTTATGTGGTTAAGACGCCATCTCAGCACAGAAAACTGCACAGAAGCTGCTGTGAGCTGTGTATTAGCCTCTTGCACTTTATTACATCAGTCCCTCAGCGCAGCTCTGAGCCACTAGGTCACTATACAATGTCCAGCGACATTCTGCAGACTAAAAACACATCGAAACATAAGAGTACACATTACATTTAGTTTGCTTGCACAAGGAAAATGGTACAGGAAGATTTGAATTTGTATTTATTTTTATACTTCAAAATTTTTTATAATTTAAAAATTTAAAATCATACATAGAAATAATACATTTCTTATTATAAATGTATGCATAGTAACCCACAATTCAAAATACAATTTGAATACATGCAGAGATTAAGGAAAAATGGAGAACATTTACAAAATAGTGACAGACAGTAAAATAAAATTACAGTTTGCAGAGAGAACAATTCCTAAGTTCCTGGCAATGGTCTATTACTGTCCCTGGTCCGGCCACATTGTTTGCCTGATTGTATTACTGCAGCTGCTGTTTCTCCTCTTTCCCTCATTTTCCATATTTTTTTCTGCTTATTCCTTTGTGGAAAGTCTTTGATTTTCTCTGCCCAAGTTCTAGGAGGGAGATTAAAAAGACAATATAAGACTGCATTTCCCACAATTCCCAGCATCCATCCCCACATCAGAAGGATGCCTCTCCCCTGTGACATCATTTCCTCCTGGAAGGGGAGGGGCTTGTACTGTACGTGCTTACTGTACTGTCGAGCGCCGAGTTCGGGCAACACCAGAGGCAAGCTAAACATCTGGACTGATCTAGCAAAGCCAAAGCTGCCCCCAAAGAAGGGAGTCAGAGCTCGAGCTAGTGCTGTGCGGAAAGGCAGGAGAATGGCTGCAGGACTTTCTGTTCAGCAGGTAGGAGACTGGCAGGAGTTGGGCAGCAGGGGAGGTAGTGCCAGGCAATGCCATCGAGCCGCTGAGACACAGAGTGCATGGGGCAAGCAGTAGAAGAAATGAGCCGCTCATTCCAGTCCTTGGCCTCCAGAAACAAAAGTTCTGCTCTTTATTCCCTGCAGCCCCTCAGGCTCTTTTGCCTGGTTCCCCTCCCCTCACACAGCAGCTGTCTTCCTGCTTTATGACACTCAATTTTTGCTTTTTCCCTCTCCTTCTAGTAAAATGTGTTTGAGTAAACCTCCAGAAATAAGAGCTTACATTAAAAAATAATACATGAATAAATTGACAGATCATATTTGAATTTCAGATCACAACATTAATTACTGAAAATTTTCATTTTTCTATAATTGAAGAAGAAAACTGAGACTTTTCTGTTTCCAATCAGCCACATGAACAGAAAAGGTGCAGCTGAAATATATGGACTGCAGCTCAATATTGAGACGAGAAATATCTTCCAATGAATTTATTGAAAATATCCTCGCTGCTCTCTGTATCTTAACTATGCTATTATAGGATTCGCTGTACAAATCGGTCATACTTTCAGAGTAGGAACCTACAAGCACAGCCCAATCAAAAATAGAGTGAAGCAATAAATCAGACACAAAAAATGGAGGAAATTTCTATTTTCAAAAAATTAAAAAGAGGATAAAGATCTTGCGACATCGTGCCCTGAACAGTTGGCAGGGATAAATTCCTTTGCCAGCTGGGGCTTACCACATCATGGATCCAAGAACCTCAGAGTCATATAATTATTAATGTGCTTATAATTATCAAAGCCACAAAGAGTCAAACTTCACCGATGAGTGCAGAGTAAGCTTCAAACAGAAGGAGTCTTGCCAGAGATTTCCCAGATACCCCAATGCTAATCTCAGCACCTAAGCATTTCACTCAAAACAGAGCTTCTTCAGGGAGAAATTATTAACCACACATTGTCAGCTTGCATACTCTAAAATAAAAAAAGAATAAAAAATTAATATAATACAGAAACCTTCAATCACCAGAATATTCTTAACATGTGAGACCTTACTAAAAGAGTAATATAAAAATAATAATGTACATTCTCATTACAACTTGATGTCAGATCGCAGATCTACACAAATTAAATATATATCAGACCCCATAAACCAACCTTCTGAAATATGAGGATACCAAATCATTATACCACCAAGGGAATAGTAAGCAGTAAAAAACAATAACAGTGAGCTACAGCAAATCTAGCCAGTAAATTTAAATAAAGATTAATAATATCTTACCATATTTTAAAGACTCCGTTTATATTTAACTGCCCAGTTTGCGATCTGTGGTGAAAGCAGGCACAGAAAATCCTGGCCTAGCTTCACATCGTATTGCTTACGGGGCAGCAGCTCAATATCGACGCTGCCCAGTTAGCGATTAGGCTCGGCAGCAACCCCAGATACGACCCCAGCATTGAATATCTAGGTCTAATGTTTGGCGCTGTATTTGTGCTAGCCACCGGCTTTAAATATTGGGCCCATCATCCTTTTGTTTATGGTTTACGCTGTTCCTCCAAACATCGGTGTCTCTGGCTTAGTTTTATAGCTCACTATCTCTCTCTTTTTCTCTCTCCTAATGTCTGGTCTCATCTGTTCCTTTTATTTCTCTCTCTGGTGTCCCTTTTTTTTGTTTCTGCTCCCCCTTTGTATCTTTTCTTCACTACTGGATATTTTAATACTTTCCCTTCTCTCTGTTTGTTTCTCCCACTTTCTAATGACCCTCTCCACTTTTCCTCCCTATTCCTATTCCTCCCTCTCATCTTAAGTTCTCTGTTCCACTTCACTTCCTTTCCTCCAGCATTTTGTTCCCACATTTTCTATATTTTTGCTGTGGGTCTTCGTCCTTTATACCGGTCTTCCATATTATCCTGCTAGACCCGTCCAGACAGGTGGGTTGTGTTCCCCACCTGCAACTTGGTGGAGACAAAGAACCAATGAAAAGCCCAGGTTTCAATGACATCAACATGTGCCTCTATTTGCCTCAGTCACCAGAGGTCTCCTCAGTATTTCTTTTTCTCCAGCAGATGGTGGAAGGATTTTCTCCTCTCTGAAGAAAATTCTGAGGATTTGAGAGGAAAAGATTGCTTTAAAATGCTCCTGAACGTTGATCTCTTGCTTAAGTGTGATATGGGAGGTTCCACTAAATTACTGTCTTTTTGGTAACTGTGTGTCTTTGAGTCATTGCTGATCCAGCAGCCACTGTGTTTTCTTGGCAGTGTGATCAGAAGTAGATTGCCAGCCTTGAGGCAATGGAAAGTTGAGCAACTTGCTCAAAGTCACAAGGAGTGCTAGGGGTAATTGAACTCTCATCTCTGGGTTATTAAGCCAGTGCTCTAACCATTAGGCTATTCCTCTGGATAGGAGTCTGTTGAGCAGCCAGAAATTGGAAGGATCTGGAAGAATACAACTGCCTCATACAACTTCAATGCCTCTTCCTTCCTCTGTTCTCCTCCTGCTCTCTCCAAAAGATTGCAGAAGGCTCTCAGAGGGATCTGCCTGCCAGCCACCTTATACACAGTGCTGCAAAGCCAGAGAAACAGTTTCTGGGCAGTAGAGCAGAGCCCAGTACAGGCTTTTGGCCTGGGGCTTTTAGGGGGTGAGTACCAAGGCTTGACCACATCACTGTTGGGCGTTCCCAATTCCGTCTTCTTGGGTTCCAATTTGAGGTGGACTGCTGGTAACCGTTGGCACTGCATGGGGGTTTCCCGCCATTTCCTGCACACGTGGTGGTATTTGGTGCATCTGGTAGTCACACAGTCCTAATGCACATTCCGCCCAAGCAGCTCCAATGCACATTCCTTCCTTAGCATCTGTAACGCGTGTTGCAGTAAAAGCACAGTTAAAGCACACTACAATAAAAGTGCAGTTACCATACACCTTCAGGCTGCCGTGGTCTCAGCGAGTGCTGTTGTCATACTTGCCTTAACTTTCTGTCTTCTTCTAGGAAACGTTGTTTGACCTGTGGCAAGCGAGGTGCCTCATCTCTGGATTCTGGACTCTGCACTTCTTGCATGGCAGCTTCTGAGTCGTCCCTGGAAGGTCTGCTCTCCCTCTCTCAGTCGGGGGATCAGTTAATCCAGCCTTGCCTGCCTCAGGGCAGGAAGAGACCTATGCCTCTGTGGGTAAGGATATCCAGCCATGTCTTCGGTCAGTGGTTTTAAGCGGTGTGGCTAGTGCACCCATACCATGTCCATCATGGACCACCATAATTGCTGCCTGCAGTGCCTTGATGCAGATCACAACTCCACCTGCTTGCTCTGCCTGCAGATGTCGAACAAGAGTCTGAAATACTGTGAAAAGCACTGGGAAGCACAGTTTGGCCATAAGTCCTCTGGCTTGGCTCCAGCTTCGAGTCTGGAATCGCTGCCCTAGGACCACGTCCAACGACTTGGTGTCACGCAACCACGCTTCCTCTGAGCCTCGAGGTTGCGGAACCTTGGACCGGGAATCATCTTCCAAGGACCATCCTCATGGGACCTAGAGTCTATCAAAGTTGAAGTTGAAGACCGATGCCGGAGCTGGGGGTAAGACCTCTAGCCATGGCACTGGAGTTCTCGGTGCGATGTTGAAGGCGATGGCTGGGAGTGGCCTTTGAAGCTACCCTGGCAGGAGGAGACTCCCACTGCTTCGTGGGATTGGGCCTGATCCTCCAGAGTCATCACCATTGGTGATTCCTCATCAAGGGAGCCAGCTGTAGGACAGCTACCCTCGGTGCCCAAGCCGGTGACTGCGGAGCCATCTGGCCTTGAGGCTAGGATGACGGCCATGGAACCCAGCCTGGCTGCGTTCTTCGAGGTGCAGCAAGGACCAATGCCCGGTGTTTCCGAGTCATTGGTACCTACCTCAGGGTCCTCCATGGCAAGGGCCTTTCCAGAGGATATCCAGCCGGTGCTTGAGCAGCTTGCGGCACAGGCTGAGAAGCGCCAGTCCTCTTCCCACTCCAGGGGCTGGGATCATCCCCGAGCACATCAGGGTCAGGTCGTCAGGTGCTGCTGTCTCCTGCATACCCACCACCTGGGCATTGTGGCAATGCCTGACAGGCGCTCGAGGCTCTAACTCCAACTCAGACTGGGAGACCGAGGACGAGTTGCCCAACACCTGACTCCACCAGGATGTCCTGTCTGACCCCTCGCCACCTCAGGAAAGGAGGCGGTCCCCACCTGAGGACCTGGATTTCCTGGACTTTGTAAGGGAGATATCCAGGGCCCTCACCTTTGTGATGGAGACCGAGCCTCATGTAGAGGACCTTGAAATCCTCCAGTTATGAGGCCACTCTGAATGTGCTGGTTCTGCCCATCCTGGAGTGGCTACTTTTCAGGATGTGGGAAGCCTCAGACAGTGCCTATAGTGAGCAGGCAGCTCGATTCTCAGTTTCGGGTCCATAAGAGCCCAGGCTTCGAGAAGGCTCAACTACCACATAATTCCATGGTGATGGTCGGCTATGCGTCAGATTAAGAGCCAGAAGATGCACTCCACGGGGCCCACCAGCAGGGAGGCCTGCACCATAGATGGGTTTGGCAGGAAATGCTACCAGGGCTCAATGCTCATGGCCCGCATTAGGCTTACCAGCTGTACATGGGCTTATACCTGAGAGACCTGGCAAGGGAGATTGCCGGGTTCTCAGTTGGGTTGATCAATGAATCATTGGCATGGTTCTGGACCCTGGTCTCCTTGGTCAAAGACTGCTCCAAATTCATGACTTGGGCTACCTATGATGGCTTTGAGTCTGTGGTCTGAGTGGCCGCGTTGGGCATTAGTGCCTGGCACCTGGCTTGGCTGCAGTCCTCAGACTTGAGCAATGTGTTCAGAACAATCTGGTTGATGCCTCTTGCGGGGAAGGGGATCTCTTTGGCAAGCCCATGAAGGACAAGGCCACAGAGTTGGAGTCTGATATCATGACCAGGACCTGGCTCTCCAGGAAAACCACTGACCCTTCCTGATGGAAGGTTTCAGGGAAAAAGACTTACAGAAATTTCTGCAATTTCCGGCCTACCAGGCTTCCCAACAGGGTTTGCAGGCCAAGGGCCAGGGGCATGGCCTCCGTACATCTGAGGCTCCCAATCCTCAGACAGTGCCCCATCTGTAACCTGGTTGGCTTTTGACTACTTGGGCATAGTCTCTCTCCCCTGCGAGGGCCCCCGCCTAGAGCACATGTGGGGCTGTCTGGCTCACTTTGCTCACTACTGGCCCAGCATCACCAACGAAACCTGGGTTCTTCAGGTGATGCGGGAAGGCTACTGCCTCCACTTCAGCCAGATGTCTCCAGGGGAATTGCCCATGACTTCTCTTCACAGGGAGCTTCTGCAAAAAAAGCTTCATATCCTGTTACTGGACCGCGCTGTGGAGCTGGTACCCTGACCCCTCTGGGGCAAAAAGTTCTATTCCTGCTACTTGCTGGTCCCAAAGAAAACAGGTGGCTTTCAGCCCATCTTGGACCTGTGGGACCTCAACTGCTTTCTGATCAAAGAGAAGTTCAAGATGGTATCCCTTGGAACATTGCTGCCCTACCTCTGGCAGGGAGATTAGCTATGAATACCTGTCTGAACTGTAAATATGTAAATAAATTAAACATTTCCCTTATTTTAGTTGCTACCTCATTTAATTGTAAATAAGTCAACTCTGTATTCAATGTAACTATCTATCGCATGTTGTTTAATGTAAATCGCTTTGACCCAGAGAAAAGTGGTATGTAAGCCCAGCTAAACAAAATAAAAAATAAATAAATAGATTTCAAAGACGCTTACACCCACATCTTGATCCTTCCCTGGCACTGTCAGTACCTCTGCTTCATTATCGGCAGGTGCCACTACCAATACAGGCTGCTACCCTTCAGCCTTTCATAGGCCCAGGGGAGTTCACCAAATGCCTTGCAGTGGTTACCGCCCACCTCCGTCTGCAAGAGGTCTTCGTCTTCCCCTACCTGAACAATTGACTCATAAGGGGAAGCTCGCTGGAAGAGGTTCACTGCGCAGAGCAGCACACCATATTGAAGTTGCAGCAATTGGGGGTTTGTCATAAACTACCCAAAGTCCTACCTACTTCCTTCACAACTCAGGCCAAGGCTGCTCTCCCTCTGGACAGTGGAACTTGTGTCTCTTGGGGAAACTGCTAGGTACATATGACCTAGATTGACCACTGTTGGAAACAGAATACTGGGCTTGATGGACCTTGGTCTGACCCAGTATGGCATATTTTATGTTCTTATGTTCAGTGCCTGGAGGCTGACGACCCTAGCAGCAGATGTACAAGGCTGCTCGATCGTGTCAGCCCGGCTCATGTACCACATGGCCTCAGTGGTGCAAGTAACTCCGGAGGCCTGCCTTCGAATGTGACCAGCTCAATGGTCCCTCCGCACTCAGTGGATTCAGGCCAGCCGCCTGACAGATCGAATTCAGGTGTCTCTGCCCCTCGCAGATTCCCTGACCTGGTGGCATCACCTGCCGAAACTCTTGGCGGGCCTGCCCTTTCAGGCACCGCCAGTGCAGCACATCCTCACCGTGGATGCCTCCAAGATGGAATGGGGGCCCACTGCGTTGGCCTCCAGTCACAGGGTATATAGACGTCGGAGGAAAGACTTCACCAGATCAATTTCCTTGAGCTCAGGGCTGTAGCCAACACCCTTTGTGTGTCCTAACATCAGTTGTTGTGCCAGGTGGTCCTCATCCAGACAGACAAGCAGGTAGCCATGTTATATATCAACAAGCAGGGTGGGACGGGCTCTCACCTTCTGTGCTGGGAAGCAGTCTGCCTCTGGACCTTCACCACCAAGAGAGACATGCTCCTGCAGGCAGTTTACCTCCTGGGTCATGAGAATGTTCTGGCAGACAGGCTCAGCAGAGTCCTCCAGTCACACGAATGGCATCTGGACACCATTGTCCTCTCCCTGTTCTGGCGCTGGGGACCCCAGCGATGGACCTGTTTGCAAGTACCACCAACATACAGCTACCCTGCTTCTCCAGAATGCCATCCCTACTGCGGGAGGCAGTCAATGCCTTTCTCCTGTCATGGAACAGGGAGCTTCCGTATGCATCCCTCCCACTCCCCTGGTCCCCCGGACCCTTCTCAAGGTTCAGTTGGACAGGGCCACGATGATCCTGATTGCCCATCTCTGGCCCTATCAACCTTGGTTCCTGCTGCTGCTGCTGTTGCTGCAGCTCTCTTGGGAGGCACCGGTGCTCCGGGCCACGCTCCAGGCCTGCTCTCGCAGGAGGCGATGCTGTCCTGTATCCCAACCTCAGGTCCCTCGCACTGACGGCTTTGTTGCTGAAAGAGTAGCCCTGGCCCTCTATCAACTTCCCAGGGAGGTTGAAGATGTCCTATTGGCATCAAGCAAAAACTCCACCAGACAAGCATATGCCTTCAAGTGATGGAAATTCTCACTCTGCTGTGTCGACAAGAGCCTCAACCCTTTCTCCTGATCAGTTCAATGGATCCTCCAATATCTGTTGCACAGACTGGCCTCAAGTCCAATTCGGTTAGGGTGCATCTTAGCATCATTGCTGCACACCATCATTCAGTAGATGGACATCCTGTCTCCGTACACCCTCTCATCGGCTGCTTCAAGAGGGGCTTCTCCTCTTGCGTCCCCTGGTCTGCCTGCCCCTGTTGGCGTTGGATTTAAATGTAGTTCTGTGAAAGCTCATGGGCTTCCCCCTTCAAACCACTGGCTTCCTGCTACCTAAGGTTCCTGTCATGGAAAGTGGTCTTCCTGGTGGCTCTCACTTCTGCCCGCCAGGTCAGTGAACTCCAGGCTTGGTGACGCATGACCCATACACCCAGTTCCACAAGAATAGGGTGGTACTTCGCACTCACCCCAAGTTTTTACTTAAAGTGGTATTGGCTTTCCATCTCAACCAGGTGGTGGTTCTCCCCACCTTCTTTCCCAGGCCTCACGAGTCTAGGGCAGAGGCCTCTATTCACACCCTGGACTGTAAGAGGACGATGGCCCTCTATCTTGAGCGGACAAAGGCCCACTGCCACTCATTCCAACTGTTCGTGTCCTATGCCCCAAATGGGCTTGGCGTTGTGAACTCTAAGGCATCCTGTCCATCTGGGAGACGGACTGCATCTCCTTTGCCAACAAGTAGGCTGGACTCTCTCTGGAGTGACATGTAACTGCCCACAATGTGCACACCATGGCGGACTTGGTGGCACAACTGCACTCGGTCCCATTGCAAGACATCTGTCGGACATCACCTGGGCCTCTGCCCACACCTTCGCAGCTCATTACTTCCTTCGGCTAGGCAGTACTCCATCATCTCTTTAGGGAATAGTGTAACTCCTGCCCTCTGGCCCTCTATGTGTCCAAACTACCAGAGAGGTGATTCCATCCTCAATGCGGAGGTTGTATCTCAGAACTTGAGGCCATTCAGCGCTCCTTGCTGTCAATCACAGTTTGCCTTTTCGGTCGCCTGTAGCTTTTTACAGGTTCTTTTGGTAGCCTGTAGCCTGGGAGTCCCATATATAAAGACTTACTTCCTGGTTGTTCACAGAGAAAGCATACTTTCTCACCTGTTACAGGTGTTCTCCGGGAACAGCAGGAATAAGTCCTCACAACCCTCCTTCCTCCCCGTGGACTTGCCTTTTTGAAGCTTGATTAAGCTATGTCATCATACTGAGTAAGATGGCACTCTTGGGAAGGAAGGTGACTGCGCATGCGTGGTCTAATTCCCAAAGGCTTTCTTTGAAAGCTAGGTAGTGGTTATTGCATAGGCTCCATCAGTGCTGACGTTGCCCATATGTGAGGACTTATTCCTGCTGTTCCCAGAGAACACCTGCTACAGGTGAGTAACTACGCTTTTGGAGCTGATTTGAAGAAGCTGATGAAGGATATGGGAAGACAAAATCTTACTGCCTTCCTGAAGTCAAGCCTAAGGGGCCTGTGAAGCGGACTAGGGCCCCTTCTCGTCACCCTCCACCTGCCTACCGAGGGTGCTCTGGCTGGATTCCCTGGTGTCTCAGGACTTTCGTTCTCAGTCCTTTCATGGAGTGCTTTGGCCCAGGGACTCGTTCTCTTCCAGAGGAGGACCCTCCTGGACTGTGCAATAAAGATTTGGGGGACCATTCCCTCTTTCCTCCAGTTGGAGGCAGGCTTTGCCTTTTTTTTCAGGAATGGGCCCGGGTTACCAAGGTTTGCTGGATGCTAGACATTATTCAGTCCGGCTATGCCCTGGAATGCAAAGAGTCTATTTTGGATGCCTTCATCATTTCCCCTTGTGGGTCTGTGATCAAAACTGCCATTATGAGGACCAGCTTGGACAAGTTGCTGCGCCTAAAGGCAGTGATGCTCTTCCTGCCAGATGAGCAGGGCAAGGGTAGATACTCCATCTGTTTCGTGGATGGTTCCTTCCGGCCTTTTCTGGCCAAGGGCCAATGAGCATTTGTGCATCCTGCGCTTCTGGATGGAAACCTTGCACTCCGTGATTCAGGTGCCGAGGGGAGTTCTTGGCTTCTCTGGATCTGACTGAAGCATATTTTCATATCCTGATCTGGGCGGATCAGCAAAGTATCAGCATGTTGCCGTGCTTGGCTCTCACTTTCAGTTCGCAGCCCTCCCTTTCAGGCTGTCCACCATCTCAAAGATGTTTTCCAAGGTCAAGGTGGTGGTGGCAGCTGCGGCACCAAGGGATCTGTGTCCATCCTTATCTGGACGACTGGCTCATTCAGGCCCATTCCCCTTCAGAAACATCTTGGGTGGCATCCTGAGTGGTGCTTTTCTTAGAAAGCCTTGGCTGGGTGTTCAATTGGGGAATGAGCCAGCTGTGGCCTTCCCAGTCCCTGGCGTTTCTGGGAGCATGCTTTGACACTCTGGGCAGAGTTTCCTGCCCAGAGAGAAAGTCAAAAGACTGTTGGATTGCTTGGCACTGTTCTTTGTGCAGCAGGCTCCCAGAGTCTGAGACTATCTTCAGCTTCTTGGATTGATGGCAGTGACCATAAGAACATAAGATATGCCATACTGGGTCAGACCAAGGTCCATCAAGCCCAGTATCCTGTTTCCAACAGTGGCCAATCTAGGTCATACATACCTAGCAGTTTCCCCAAGGGACACAGGTTCCACAATGCTTGTATTGGGTCAAGAAGTGATATCCTGGGTCCCTTTTTAATAATGGTTTATGGACCTTTCCTCCAGGAACTTGTCCAAACCTTTTTTAAACCCAGCTACACTAACAGCTTTTACTACATCCTTCGGTAACAAATTCCAGAGTTTGATTACACGTTGAGTGAAAAAATATTTTCTCTTATTTGTCTTGAATAGTTTACCCTGTAGCTTCATTGCATGTCCCTTAGTCTTTCTATATTCTGATGATGTAAACAATCGATCTACATTTACCCGTTCCACTCTGTTCATTAATTTATAGACTTCTATCATATCTCCCCATAAAGATGATACTGTGGGTGTGTGCTCACACGTAACCACTACAGTGGTCCTTGTTGACTTGGTGGTCCCTGAGTTTTCAGGAATTTGAGTGCAGGCTCCTGCTCCCGTTGATGGTGAACTGCAGCCTGCGGTGGTGGCAGCAGCCTTGTCACCTGAGGAAGTGCGTTCTGCTGGACAATTTCTCCTAGATCCTCCTGATGACGGTTGCCAGTCTGTCAGGATGGGGTACCCGTTCCGAAGACCATATGGCCCAGGGCCATTGGAACCGCTGGGAAGTGTTGTGGTCCATCAACCAGCTCGAGGCGAGGGTCATCAGGTTGGCTCTTCTGTGTTTCCAGCCCCTGATCGAGGGGCAGGCAATTTGAGTGTTTTCAGACAGTGTCACGGTGGTGGTTGATGTCGCCAGGCGGCACAAAGAATCAAGTCATTTCTACCAGTTAATGTTGTTTCCTTGAGTCCTGCTAGATCAGTCCAGGGCCCATCCCTGAAACTGTATTTGCTCTGTTCTTCTTCTGCGGTACCTTTGGGTCTGCTATGAATTTTATACTTGACTCTGCAGGTTCATCTTAAGAACATAAGAACATAATATGCCATACTGAGTCAGACCAAGGTCCATCAAGCCCAGTATCCTGTTTCCAACAGTGGCCAATCTAGGTCATAAATACCCAGCAGTTTCCCCAAAAGACACAGGTTCCACAGTGCTTGTATTGGGTCAAGCAGTGATATCCCGTGCCCCTTTTAATAACTTATGGACCTTTCCTCTAGGAACTTGTTCAAACCTTTTTTAAACCCAGCTACACTAACAACTTTTATTACATCCTCTGGTAACAAATTCCAGAGTTCTTCTACTGACAGCTTTCTATTTATGCTTTCTTGTACATGGTTTTCTATTGTTGATTACTCATTGTTGCCCACAATTGAGGTTGTGTGAGGCTTGCCATGTTTCTCCCATATGCTTTGGAATGAATACTGAAGAGACCTCTGGTACCTGAGGCGAATAGAGGCATAGGAGTGATATCATTGAAACCTGGGCTTATCATTGGTTCTTTGTCTGCACCAATCTGCTAGTAGGGGAACACAACCCACTTGTCTGGACTGGTCTAGCAGGACTCAAGGAAAGGACATTAATGATTAAGTAAAATATCACCTTATGTGCTCACTTTCCCTTATAAAATTGGCGTATTCTAAGTGTCTACCTCCTTGCATCCACACTGTATAACATTTATACTTCCCTTAAAAGTTCCATTTAATTTTGCTACAGGGTGAATTTTGGTACTATCAGGTACACCAGGAAATGTCAGTTGAATTCCCCCACCCTGCACTAAATTAAGATTGAGCAAGTGTGGCAAGTGAGAATTTACTGTGGCTCCTACAGATGGATTTGAAAGATTATCCCTGATTTTATAACGGGCCTTAACAAAATTTATTTGGATTTAGAAGCCAGGCCAAAATCTTAGGAGCCAGTGACTGGGACCCACGCGCGCCCTCCTTCCCCCCCCCCCCCCATTGTCTCCATTCTCCATTGACGTTCCTCCATTTGCAAACTCATACATGTCTGAGGAGGGTGAAAGAGTTGGAAGAGAGATGATACAGTGTGTCTTGAGATGGTAGCAGGGCTGTATGAGGCATTGTTAGACAGAAATATATAGATAGCAAGTGTCATATGTGTGTATGTGTGGTGCAATGGTGGTTTGCCTTTCTGTGCATGGATGCGGCAATGGATGGGGTGCAGGACTGCAGTACATGTATATGTGTGCTGCAGAGCTGGGGAGCCTCTGCGTGTGGGGCAGAGGTGTGGTGTGTGTGTGTGTGTGGTCCAGAGGTGAGATGCCTATGGTGTGCAAGTGTGCGTCTGTGATGTGGCGGTACATGTGTGTGTCTGTCATGCAGAGGTGGAGTGCGTGTTTGTGTGTGTGCATGTTTGGGGGAGGGGGTGCTTGTGTGTGTTTTTGTGGGCAGGGAAATGCAGCTTTTGGCATATATGGATTATGTCCTGTTATCTGCATACATTCATTTCTTTAACCTCCAACCCTTGCACTCTTCCCTCTCTCTCTTCTACTCTCCCTTTCTCCCTCCCCCTAGCACTCCCACCCCTGCCCTATATTTCCCCCATCCTCCTTCCTTTCTTTCTTTTAAACTATTGCCAGGGCCGTACCAAGGGCTGCGTGAGCAGTGCGGCCTCACAGAGCACTATAATGGAAGGGTCTGATGTCATCACAGGTCTTCCAGAAAGCTCAGAAGGAGTGAGTTACTGCACTTGTTTTTCAGAGTATAGATTGTTTCATGAATCGTACTCGTCAGTGCAGAGCGAGCACTTGAGCATTGTGCAATTATTCCCCTTGAGTACAATATAGTTTGCAAGGAACTGACACACTGAATATTAAGCCAATTACAGCCCCTGATGAAGGCATAGCGAAACACGGCCTGTGTCGGGCCTTGGCTTTTAAGTGTGCAATAAAGATTCCTTCCTCTGTTATCCACGTTTCCAGTCTGGTAGTGATCACTGCACGTGGAGTTGTGCTCCTTGGTTGAACTGATCTGATCTCCCAGGGCAGACAGAAGGAGCTTTTTCCACATTATATTTTTTTTAAGGAGATAGAGAAAATCCCAGATGCCAGGTGCAGATTTCTGGTCGCCATGGTGACCTGGCGCTTGGGATTACTTGAGTCCTGTTTATAATATACTGATTTACCCAGGCAGTGACATTTGATACTCTTTATGACTGGTATGAGAGAATCTTTTCATAGTTAAAATTGCAAACCCGGACTTCCGATGACATCATTGGAGTGCATGGCGGAGTAAGAGATCAGCTCCGCGAACAAAACCTACTAACGAGGGGTATAACCCGCCAAAAGCGCAAAAGTCAGAGCGGAAAGATGCATAGCAGTTAGGGAAGGAAGATCTCACACAAGGAATTGAAGCGTGTGCGAGCCATGGTACTTACCCGCTGCAACAAACGAGCGGTGAGAGCTGATCGGGGGAGCAGAGCAGGCCGGTGAGACCCGCTAGCAATGCAGGAGGTCTGAATGGGAGCAAGTGACAGTTCGTGGTGAGCTGGATCGGCGGTGAGTGGAGGTTGTGCGGCTCAGAGGAGAGTTGGAAGCAGGGCAGCAGCAGAGCCAGGGAAGAGCAGCTGATTCGACGGCTGGCTGAGGCTTGAGTGTGCAGCCATGTGTAGGGGGAGCGCAGGGCCTGGAAGAGAGCAGAAGAGGACCAAACGAGCTGGGGGACACGGCTGTGCAAAGGGCCGCACAGCACTTTCGGTACCCTGAAGAGAAGGCGGGGAGCCAGACCACCCAGAGGTGGGTGAAGAGTGAAAAAGGGTATGGAAAGCAACAGGGCTGAAGGAGCATCGGTAGAGTGGGGCAGACCAGGCAATCAAGCTCCAGGCCACGTCGGGAGAGGCTCAGCAAATAAGTGGAAAGGCTGAGGTAAAATAAACTGGATCTCCCGTGGCTAAGTCAGACAGGAGGAATAGCAGTGCCCTAGTCAGAGGGAAAAGATTGAGGACCCCTCAACTGCTTGAACAGCACTCCACGGGGAGGGGGAGAACAGTGGAGATATGCAAAGAAGCCACAGCCTGCGGAGTGGAACTAACTAAAAATATAAAATGGATAAATCAAGAAGAGAAGGGGCCATGAAGAAAAAATTGGCAGAATTTCGCTCCTCCTATGTGCCATCAAGAGGAGGAAAGGAGGGTGAGAAGACTAGCAAGACGATGGGGGATCTCTCATCAGGGCAAGAGGAAGACATGGAAGGAGAGGAGTGCTCGGGAATGGCTGAGAAAATCAAGTAGTGGCTTACAGAACTAAAGGAGGATTTAAAGGAGGAAATTGGAGGAGTAAAGAATGAGTTAAAAGAGGCTTTGCAAACAATCAGGCAAGACATCACGGAACTGGGAGAGCGGGTGGAGGACACAGAGAATCAACTGGAACAACAAGGGGCAGTGGTGGAGCAAATCCAGAAAGGATGGGAGGAATTGAGGGAGGCTCAAGAGGAGATGAGGGTAAAAACGGAAGACTTGGAGGATCGCTCGAGAAGATGCAACATTAGAGTGCGGGGAGTCCCGGAGGATCCCAAATATAGGAACAGTGAAGAGGTGGTACAAAAAATATTTGGAGAACTCTTAAAAGTGGTGGAGCGAACAGAGGAGGATGAAGGAGACCAGATGAAAATAGAAAGGGCTCATAGAGGGCTGGGGCCCATAAGGGACAATCGTCCGAGAGACATTGTAGTTTGCTTGATATTGAAAGAACACATTCTGGGAGCAGCGAGAAAGCTAAGAAACTTCCAGTGGGAAGTACATAAATTGGAACTGTTTCAGGATTTGTCCCAGGGAACCCTGCGACATAGAAGGGAGATAAAGGGGGTCACGGCCTACCTGAGGAGGGCCGACCTGAGATATAAGTGGCTGTACCCGTTTGGATTGTTGATCACGGTGCAAGGGCGGTTGAGGAAAGTAAAGACAAGTGTAGAAGCTTGGAGAACGTTGAGAGAATTGGGAGCAGCAAATCTACCGGAAGAGGCCAGCAGTCCAGCTAAACCAATGGACAACGATGCCAATACTACTAGGGCGGAGCGTTTGAGGTGGCATAGAGCAGCAGAAGGTGGTAGGAGATTAGCGAGACTGGTCAAGGAGCGTCAACGAGGGAAGGCGATTGAAAAGGACGCAGGCTGAAGTGGCGGACAGCATATGGACTTGAACAAGATTATTTACAATACGGAAAAGGTTTTGGGTGATTGTAATAAGTAATAAATGGAGGTGTGGGGTGGTTAGAAGGGTAGGGTGGAGTGGTGGGAGGGCTAGGAGTAAAGGGGTAGATGGAGCATGGAAGGAAGGTGGGTGGGTGGGGGAAGAGGGGCGGAGGTAGGTGGCGGTCAGATTCTCGGTCACCGTTATTGAAGTCAGGTCTCCACAACGGAGAAGAAGGTTGGGGAGGGGAGGGGGAGAGGGAGAGGGGTGGAAGGGAAGGAAGGTGAGGGGGGAGGGGGTAGTTAGACGAGGTGAGGCACAGAGGGAAGGGAGGGGGAGGGGCAGGAGAAGGGTGGTAGGGGGCAGGGGTGAAGGGAGGGGAGGGGGAGAAGGGGGAAGTGGGGAGGGCAAAAAGCTGGGAGGAAAGGGGGAGCACGGTTGGATGAGGATTTGAAAATTGTAACGTTGAATGTGAAGGGGTTGAATTCACCCTGGAAGAGACAGAAATTGTACAAAGAATTAGCAAGACACAAAGCAGCGATTGTAATGCTGCAGGAGACACATTTACAAAAAAAGCATGAATCAGTAGTGCAACCTAAGGGTTATAGAGAGTGCATTTTTGCCTCAAACTTAAGGGAGAGGAAGAAAGGAGGGTTGGCGGTTCTCATCAGTGGAGAGCACAAAACTGAAATTCAGTCAGTGACGAGGGATAAGGGGGGGAGATACCTATTGCTACGTGTGAAAGTTGGGGAGGAGTGGTTTTGTATGGTAAATGTCTGTGCGCCCACAGGATCCCAGAAAGAATTTTGGGAGGAGTTAAGTAAGCAGGTAGCGGTAATGGGGGATGGAGCGCTGATTTGTGGAGGGGATTTTAATATGTCCTGGGAGGTGGGGAGAGACACGACAGGTAAGAGGGAGGGGCGAGGCGCGGATAGGCAGAGATATCATAGGTTTGTGAATGAGAATGATTTGATAGATGCGTGGCGATTGATGAACCCAGGTAGGCGATAGTTTTCCTTCTTCTCAGCAGCTCATGGCACATATTCAAGACTAGATGTTATCTGGGTAGGGAAGGAGTTGGCGGGCAGGATAAAGGGAGGAGAAACTGAGCCTATTACGTGGTCGGACCATGCACCAGTGGTAGTACAGGTGAGGGTGAGGGGGGAAAGGAAAGGGGGGCAATAATGTAAACTAAATGAAGGTTTGCTGGAGCATACTAAGGTAGTGAGAGAGGTTGAACAGTTAATACTGGAGTATTTTGAACAGAATGGGGAGGGAGAAGTAAAGGAGGGAGTGGTATGGGATGCTTTTAAAGCAGTGGTAAGGGGGGTGTTGGTAAAGTGGGGTGCACGGATAAAAAGGGCAAGGGAGGAGCAGGAACTGCAGCTAAGGCGTCAATTAATAGAATTGGAGGAGAAAGATGCCCAGGGGAGTAGTGGGATTTTTAGGGGAGTGGTATTGGAGACGAGGGCTAAACTGAATGCGCTGGAGGCGGGGCGGATAAGGCATAACCTGCAGTTGCTGATGCAGAATTTCTTCGAAGGGGTAATAAAGCAGGGAAGTATTTGGCCCGGCAGTTGAAAAAGAGAAAGGAATGGAATCAAATCATACAGATAAGAGGCAGGGGAGGGGGGGGTTTAGTGCGGGAGGACCACCGGATCAGAGAAGAGTTTGTAGCGTTCCATCATAAGCTATATGCAGCCCAATCAGAGGGAACTGAGGAGGCGATCAGTAGCTATCTGGGAGAAGTGGGGCTGCCATGGTTGGAAGAAGGGGAGCAGCAGAATTTAGACAGAGAGATTGGAGCAGAGGAAGTGTTACGGGCGATAAAGGATATGAAGCTAGGGAAAGCCCCGGGCTTAGATGGGCTGACAGCATGATTTTATAAGAAGTTTGGGAGTTTGTTAGTGCAACCCTTAACAACAGTATTCAATATGCCACGATGTGGGGGGAAGTTGGCGGACACGATGGGATGGGCAGGCATTACCCTTATACATAAGATAGGGAAAGATCCGCAGGAGTGCGCGTCCTATAGGCCAATATCGCTTTTAAACATTGATGCGAAACTGCTGGCAAAGATATTAGCCACGACGCTTAATAAAATATTGGGTTAGTTCATGATGACCAAGCAGGTTTTATACCGGGGAGGCAGGTGGCGGATAATATTAGAAAGGTTCTGAATGTGATTTTGGCAGCAAGGCGCTCGGGTGACCCTGCACTGCTGGTCTCGCTGGATGCCGAAAAAGCATTCGAACAAGTGTCATGGAAATTTCTATTCTCGGTATTGGAAGCCATGGGGTTTGGGGTAGAGTTTGTGAACTGGATAAAGGCCTTGTATGTAAGTCCCAAAGCATGTGTGAGAGTAAATGGAGGATACTCACGTTTCTTTCCTCTGCCCTCTATCGCCACTGCGTTCTCGCTGGAGCCCCTGACTGCGCGGATAAGGGCGAGCCAAGATATTAAGGGGGTACTGGTGGGACAAATAGAGTATCGTATGTTGCTCTTTGCAGATGACATATTGTTAACAATCACGAGACCAGGGGAAACGTTGCCAGCCATAATGGGTGAGATACAGGAATATGGGAATGGGGCAGGGTTCTGGATTAATTGGGGGAAGTCAGAAATTTTAAGTTTGGTGGGGGAGGAGGAACAGTAGGTGGAGCTTCAGCAGCGCTTTCCCTTTAGGTGGGCAAAGAGGTCAGTTAGGTACCTGGGGGTGCAGGTGGGGAGGGCACTGGAGGACTTATTTGAGTTAAATTATAAAAAACTCTTAGGGAATCTGGAGACGCAGTTGAGGGGATGGAGCAGGGGGTACTACTCTTGGTTTGGGCGGATGGCGATTATCAAAATGATGTTGCTTCCCCAGTTCTTGTTCTACTTTCAAGTATTACCAATAGCGATACCGAGAAGAATATTGAGGAAGGTACAAAAACAAGTGGAGGGTTTTATTTGGGGGGGGGGGGGGTAAAAGGCCAAGGGTGGCGGCACGGACATTACAAGTACAGGGAACGGAGGGAGGGATGGGTGTACCAAACTTTACACTGTACTACAAGGCAGTGCAGATGAGGGCGGCGTATGCGTGGTTAAGGGAACCATTAAAGCAATGGGTGATGATGGAGGCAGTAGATTTTGGCCCCGGAGAGTTAGAAAAATTAGTGTGGGGGGGAAGGGGGAGAGAGGGGATAACCCCTTGGTGGTACACACTTTAAATGTGTGGCAACAGCATAGGCAGAGGATGGTGGGGGATAAGAAGTGGTCACATACAATGTCCCTACAAGCGTGCTGTGAAAAGGGAGTAGGACCAAGTAGAGTAGTTCTTAGAAGATGGGCGGAACAGGGATTAAGTCAGGTATCACAGATACTAGTGGGGAATGCGGTAAGGGGTTTTGAGGGTATCCGAGATATGTATCAGTTGTTGGAAACAGATAGGTATGCGTATGCGCAAATGGGGTCACTGATTAGAAAAAGGAAGAGAAGGCAGGATAGTGGGGGGGGGGGGGGAGTGAAATGGTTTGAAGGGGCATGTTTGGGTTCCATGGGGCAGAAGGGCATGATATCTCGAATCTACAAGGGGTTAATAGCGAGGGGATCGGGAAAATTGAGCTACATGGAAGCGTGGGAAAGGGATTTAGGGGTGGAGTGGGAGGTGGAGGAATGGGAGGGAGTGGCGATGGGTATAGCCAAATTCACTATTGCCACAGCGTTACAAGAGAATGGGTTCAAGGTGCTGAGTAGGTGGTATCTCACACCGGAGCGGCTCTATAAAGCGGGGGTATTGAAGACGAATGAATGTTGGAGGCAGTGCGGCAAAGAGAGGACATGGATGCATATGTGGTGGTCATGCCCAGTGGTTCAAAGGTATTGGGAAAAGATTGGGGATAACATTAATAAAATTGTGGGATCATGTATAGAGCTGACTCCTGAAATGTGTCTCCTGCAAAAGAAGGACGGGCAGTGGGAAGGAGAGTGGAGCATCATTTGGTATTGTGTCATGGCGGCCAGATGCGAAATAGCATGGCACTGGAATAGAAAGATTCTACCATCTATGGACAGTTACGCTAAGAGAATGTCAGAAATTTATCTTATGTATAAAATAACGGGGGAAACAAAGGAAAGAGGGAGACAAATGGCGAAACGGTGGGAGGGGGTTATGGAGATGGTTAACAGAGGGCATGTGGAAGGATGGAATAGTAGAGGAGGGGGAGGGGGAGGGGAGAGGGGTGTAGCGGGGGTGAGGGAGTGGGGTTAGAGTTAGGGTAAGACGAATGAGAGTTTGTATATAGGAGGGGAGTAGGGGGAGGGAAGGGAGGACTGGGGGAAAAGCGGGGGGAGGGGAGGAGATGAGTTATAAGTGGGTAAGTGTAAGGCAAGGGTAGGATGTGGGTAGGGGAGGTTACTGGAGGCGGAGGAGGTGGAATTAGGGAGAAGGACGGGAGAGATTGATTATACCTGTATAAGTTTATTGTAGCGGAATTGTTGGATGAAGCTATGCATAAAAAAATATTTTTTCAATACAGTTGAAGAAAGTGTTTTGGGAGGAGGGGGGAACTAAGGAGCGATGAAAAGGATGGCGGTATATAGGTAAGGGGAGGACTTGTATGCTGTAACGGGCATGTCTTGGGGAAAGTGTTACATGTTAATTCATTGATGTTTATTGTTGAGCATATTGTGATGTGTCTTGCCTATTGAAGAACTTAATAAATTGCAAACTCAGGAGTCCAAAGGTAAATGAACTCTAGGGTCACACATAGGGGGACAAATCCAACATTATCTCAGAGCTGCATGAGAGTCCTACACCTACATTTCTGCTGGTGGAGATGGTGCATCAATATCAGTTTTCAGTCACTGCCTACCCCTGCAATTGAAAATGCAATATTGAAGCATCATCCTTGCCAGAAGGAACATGGGTGGAGAATCCTGCAATGGTTTGAGGGAATTTTGGACAAGTGTGGGAGATGATGGGGAGAGATCCTGGCATCTACCTCTTCCGTGATAAAATGACAGGTGAATAAAACCAGCTGAAATCTAATGCATTCTGAGCATCTCCCCATGTCCCTGACTATGTTTCTGGTTTGTTTTTCAGATGCGGGTGACGTTTGAGGACATCAGTGTCTCTTTCTCCCAGGAGGAGTGGAGGTATTTAGATGAAGGGCAGAAGGAGCTTTACAGGGAGGTGATGAAGGAAAACTATGAGACCCTGATCTCTCTAGGTAAGGATTGCATTATCTGCATTTCTAGCAGACACGGGAATATGAGGTGTTTTTTTTTGTACATCCTTTACTCCATGAACTTAAGATAGGGTCAGGATTTATATCAAGTTGGCTGGATGAGATCCAGGAGTGAGGGGCAACAAGTTCCCCTCACCCCTTTAAATCAGAGATGGATCCTCCTCCATTTTCTGGAGCAAGGCTGAAAAATAAGAGTAGACCTGCATAAAGGGTTACGACCTGACTTCAGTACTACACTGGAGCAAATTTGAGACCAGTGAAAAGTGTGGTGCTGTGTTTATCGACCTCTCCCCAGCTTAGGACATTGTAGGCTGCTCCTAAAGATACAGATCTGCCTCCGGGATCAATCTATGATAAGAGTAATACAAGAAATGTTTATGTTTATTTCATTTGATATACATCAGGGCCAGCTGTTAGTTAAAAGGTGGAGCACCACACCAGGATCCCTGAAAACGGTGTCCCCAAAGAATCATTCCTGGCTCCTGCTCTTTTCAACCTTTACAGTGCTTATCCTGCACTGATCTTGGGAATGAGCCTTTGATATGTTCCCTCTCCTCCCCTCCTACCCCTGCAGACTTAAATAACTACGTCCATCCCCTTACAGCATTCTGATACATGTCTGTTATTTGTTTATTTTTATATACCGCTTTGTCTTGGTAATCAGAGCAGTTTACAGATAACATTTAACTACTGCACAAGGCAGTTTACAAGGAACAGTTATATAGAAACTTATTAACTCCATACTAAAGACCTAGATTTATTTATTTATTTAACAAGAAATTGTTTTATTTCGTATACCAGTTTATCTTAGATTCAAAGCGGTTTACATTGTAACGTTAACGTGAACTATACATTGAACAAGCGGAGTAAAACAGATGGTTATATGGGGGTGCTGTTAATAGTTGATTAGGGTTTTTTGAGGTAGTTGGCTGGGAGATGGGGAGAATGCAGACTAGCAGAGGATACGAGGTGGTAGAAGACCGAGGGGGGCAAGGGTAGAGTTTGGGTGGGTGGATCGGTGCTGGGGGGGAGGGGTGTGTGGGAGCATATAGAGAGAGGGTACAGAGAGTGGAGATTGCAGGCATATCATACATATGGTCCATAATGTTCAGTAAAGAGGTGTGTGTTTATTGCTTTCCTGAAGGTCAGCCGGTCACTCATACATCTTATAGTCTCTGGCAGGATGTTCCATAAGGATGGAGCATATAAGGATAGGGCTCTGTTGAATGTTGTTGTTTGCCTTCCATCTTTCGCTTTGGGATGGCTAGTAAGTTCAGTCGGGCCAGTATTCAAAGCTGGTCACAGATTGTGCCATTGAATATCAACCCAGTCTGCCCTGGCACTGTCCCATCAGTGCAGGGGTGGTCTGTGGGCGTAGTGGGAGCAGTACTGGCACTAATTGGGTACGTGCTGGCACTTACCTGGTTAGTGAGATTTTCAGTGTCCCCTGTCTGGATAACTTTGGCCACGTGAAAAGCAGGAGTATGATGGAATCCAGGCAAGGGCTGGCTGAAAATCCTGCTAACCGGGTGTCAGCACTTACACAGTTAGTACTACTGAGCCCAGAGATTCAGCAGCAGCTCCTGTCCAGATATGGCTGCTGAATACCCCATAGAGATTTAAGCACCATGACGGACCACCATTGCCTCTGAATATTGGCCTTTTTGAAACCAGTATTATAATCAAGGTTTATAGCGTGAATTCCAGGATCCATGTTTAACCCGGCCCCATATTAACGGGACTCTTCACTTAAGGTGCAAAATATATTTGGGCTGAGCAAGTCCAGCAGGAGTGTGTGGGAGGTTGTCCTTATTCCCAGCCTCCAGGCCTAGGGATTCCCCTTCGTCTGCTTCCTTTGTTCCTGCTCGGCTGCCTGGAATTCCAGGGAAAAAAACCTCACAACCACACAGAAGGAGAGTGTGTAAGTTTATTCCATAGGGTGGAGGGATTGTCTATCTTTTATACATTTACAAAACATATTCATACGTCATTCACCCATCCTCTGAGGCCCACCATAGTTTATCAGTAACTATGCAAATGCGAGTCGTCTCTGAGTAGAACAATCAGTTTAGCTGAGCACAGCACATTCCTTTCCATATATAGACATATACAGGATTCTGATTTCCCTTGTGCAGGCCTCCTGTATGTGCACTTAAACTAAACCTTATTATCCCCTATCAACCCCCCTTTGGGCCTGCATAGGCCCACTATAAGAACAGCCAAACAATCTTCTTGATGGGCAGTTAAGCAGACATTATTAACTGGAGGTCATTGGTGGCATGTTCAGGTACATCAGCCACCATGGAAACAGGTGTATAAGAGTACATAAAAGTGGTGGAGCTCTGTAGGGCCTTCCGACAGCAGCCAAGAACAAATGAAAATATACAACAGAAAAGAACAAGGATTACAAAACCGCTCAATAGGGTAATAATCAGCCCTTTGAGACCCCCCCCCAAGGAAGAACACCAATGTTATACAAGGAAATAGGAAAAGAAACATGGGGCTGGGTGCAATCTAAATTATCAAGTACAGTAAACTTCTGCATTTCACACAGATTAAAAGGTACAGCAATGAGACATGTTGACAGAAAAGCTCCAGCTTGTAGCGAGCTGCGCACACAAAGATCTGATACATTTAAAGCAGTTTGGGCAAGTAGTATTGCCGTATTAACAGTTCCAGAGATGGGCTGAAGGAGGCACCACATGAGTGGTAGGAGGAGTCAACACAGTCTAGCGCATCATGGTCAGGAGGCTGGAGGGCGGTCTGGAACCGAAGATGATGTCAGTGGAGACGGTACACGCTTGATTCTTGACACATGGATCCACGAAGGGCAGGAGTCCCACAGGATGGCTGTCCATGTGATGGCGATCACTGTAGTTGGAGATCCGTAGGGCGGGTCCAGGGTACCGTGCTTGTGAGGTGCTCTGACCTGCACCTGGTCACCAACCTTGAAAGGATGTGTTGGTTCGGTACCTCTAGGCCGATAGCAGCTTTTCTTCAGGAGTCTTCTCCTCTCCCTCTCCAGCTGCTAGGGCCTTGGCTGCCCTGACGTCAGCTACTTCTCATCCTGGTCCTGAAGCCTGATCTGTAAATGAAGAATGTTTCCAGCGAGGGCAATGGCTTCAGGATCTTTTAGCCGCCACCTTCACTGCAATCAGTGTTATCAGAAGAACTTGGAACGGTCCCATACTTGAAAAGGGGCTGGTAGTGTGTGCTGGTAGTATGTCTTTACCAAAATCCAGTCTCCGGATTGGAAGAAAAGAGCTGAGTCATCCAGCAGAAAGGACTGTACATGCTGAGCATACCTGTGGAGGGAAGAGAGTTGCCTCTGCTGCTAGGAAATACAAGAGATCAAATGTGAGGCTCAGGAGTATAAAAAGTAAGCAGTCTTCCATATAACAGTTCAAAGGGGGAAAACTTTCAGTCTACCCCCTTAGGGCAATTTTTTGTTTGTTGAACAGAGTCAAAGGCAAGACAGTTTAGTTTCTTTACAAAGTTTTTTAAGGTTTCGGAGGTTCCCCCCTTCGTGGATTGCTGCTTGCATACAACAGTCAATCCTAAGCAACTCAATTTAGCTAATACATTTTGACAAGATGCCCACACTTCCTCAATTTTTCACAATTTTAGAATTATACCAATTTGTAAAAATTTGTGTAGGTAACTTTCCTCCTTTACCTTCATGTGTCGGGCCAGGACACATAGAGGCAAAAAGGGATAAAAGCATCTGAAAAGCACCACATGGCCAGTGTGGGTCTCCCCAAAGCTCATTAGGATGAAAAGTGCACTCAGCATATCTCCAAGTGTCTATTTACAATTATTGGGTATATATCTGAGCTAGATGATTTCCAAAATTGGAGTTAATGGGGATGGCATAATCAAATATTGTAGAATATTTATTGTCAGTTTTCTTTCTAGGTAGATACATCGGATACACCATTTCACATTTCAATTTACCCTCACCATTTTTTACTGATAATCTGAGTTCTCTTTTCCAACATGAATATTCCATCACACTCCTCCCAACACCACTTGTTTTTCCTTACATCATTCCATCAAACTACATACATAGGTCCTTCTGTTTTTTTTTATACCATACTAATGTATCCTTATTTGGCAAGGCTGCTAAGAACATCAAACAATTGTTAAAACTTAATATTGTTGTAAACAAATGGTATGTATAAAATATAAATGTAGATTCTTTTCAATAAGCATAACAATATGAGTAAACAGTGCTCATTCTAATTAGCAACTGTCTAAACAATATAGGTAAAGTCCTTACAATATAAACTAGTACTTCACGGCATTTTATAACATCAATCCCAATAGGAAGGAGTATGGCTTCTAACAGAACGGCCACATATCTCTCAGGTGTGACTAAAGTCTATCTTATACCCGGTTCCCAGTGAGAGTTCTGTAGGAAACTTAAAAATATTTGAGGACTGATCTTATAACTGCAGTCTCCACAAGGATCTGTGCAAGCTACTCACTAATCATGGTGTTTAAGAGATCCTTTTGAGGTGAGAGGCCTAAGAAGGTGCAAGGCATTTGTAGCTGGGCCTCATGGCGATACTTCCTTGGGTTCTTCTTGGCCTACTCTCCCCTGCCTATTCATGTCTCTGCCGAGGTATAAATATACAAGGTTCAAGTTCTTCAGGCCTTGGGAGTCCTCGAGGAGTCTTAAAGCAGTCAAAATTCCAGTGGCCCAGATCATCACACTCGGAGCAGCACGTTTATTGCCTTTTCCAAGGCTGTAGCCTCACCTTCTGCCTCTCTCTCTCTCTCTCTGTTTCTTTTTTTTCAAACCTCTCCTAGATCATTGTTAACAAGTAAAATTTTGTTTATCCAATCAACTCAAGTTAATGTTATTGTTGTATTTGTCTACTAAATGTGATTTATATGCTTGGGAACATAGCAATTTCAGATCAGCCTCTGTCCAAAATTCTATAATTTCTGTGTATACTGGACCTCTACATAATGTACTGCTACAACAAGTATTTTGGTAACATAAGTGCAAGTGTATAAACTAAAGGAAATTCGGATGTCATAGTGCTAGAATATACTGTATTCCTAAAACTGAAATTTAAAAAAACTTTCAAAACAAAGTACACTTTTTTTCACTGGACCCCAACACATAAAATTCAAATACAGAAAAACAGATGAATTTATCCTAAAATCCAATATTGTAATAAATTAAACTGGAAAGACCAATATAGTTAGCACCTATGGTGTTACTGTCCTGTTCATCAGTCATCCGCACTGAGCTTAACAATGCAAAGTAATTAACTTAAAATCTTACAGTTCAGGAAACAGGCATTCAAATAACATGAAACTGCAAAGAGGTGAATTCAGAATCATACTTTGTCACATTTAAATTAAAACCTTATACATAATACTTGAGACTGGTATCAAACTGATCTGAAACAATGAAGTTATTTTAAAGCAATTTACTTAGAGTTACAGCCAACCTTGATGTTATCTCAAACACAAATAGCAAAGTAAACAGCAGGTCTCTCTTGTGTCCAGATTCCTTCAGGAAAATGCAGATAGCTGAACAAGAGAGAGAAGTCCTGAATACTAAGAGTTAAAAAAATAAATAAAAGTTGCTTGAAAATTGTCACCAATTGTGATTGTTATCAAATTACACAAAGACAAAGAACAGACACACAACACACCCTCTCATTTACCCAGAATCCAAATCATATTCAAGTTGCAATCTCGTAACTACTGGCTCAGGATGCCCCATTGTCCCGACAGGGCTTCCAACCCCCACCTTGAAGGTCAAAGGAAAACAAAACAGCTTCCACCAGATCCTTCTGACATCACAGTCCTTTCACCATCGGCTGGGAGAGCACAGTGATGGCTGGAGAAAAAGTCTGATTTCTCACGCGTTGGCATACGCCTGGCCAAGCGGATATCAGCTCTCTTAGTTTTAGGCAAAGGTAACTCCACAATACCCTTTATTCTCTCCGGATTTATTTTTCTCTTTCCTTCACTTATGAGGTGTCCCAAATACTTAACCTCAAATACTTAACCTCCCTCTTCACATATTGTAATTTTTTTTTTTCTGGGACACCCTTAATCCTTTCTTTCCCAAGAAATTCATCAGACTGTTAGTGGCTTCTATCACAACTGGTTTCTTTTTCCCTGAACTTAGCAGGCCCAAAACACGTACCTCAAATCTACTACACTGAACCATTTGTGGTCATGCAGAATTTTACTCAACAATATATATAAGGGTTTGGGACCACAGGATGCTGAGTCTAGACAATCTTATTCAAATTCCTTAAATGCTGCCCCAGCCACTAAAACATATTACAGAGGTTCTTAATTTAAACAGAAGACAAATCAAAGCTTACAAGTGCTTTCTTAAGAAATTTCACCCTGCATAATGAACTAGACCCTCTGGGTATTTGGAGCCCACCCCTCTCCCTTGATTTCTCCACTTCAGACTCATTATTTACATTGTACGTCTCACTCGCACACAATCAGTCTCAGTTCCCGATAGGATGTCCCAACCACCAAGGTAGGTACTAAAGTCCCACTTTTCCTTACCTCGGTCTGTGCACAGAATTACTTACTTACTGCAGTGCCTGCTGTTAAATCACCATCTTTCACACTCTGGTTCACAACACCTCTATTCACCTAGGACCATTACCAACTAGCAGAGAAACGTATCCGCAGAGGGGGAGGTGAAACTGTTGAAAATCAACAGGACGCGTCTTCCCACCTCCACTCAGCAGAAGTCACTCTACTGTGGGAAAATCCCGGCGAGCCCCAGCTGTTAACGACACCTTTGCCTGTGGCCAACCTGGCCAATGAGACTCAGAGAGAAATATTGTGAAGCAGTTTAAGAGCTCTTAACATATATCTGCTTTTCTCCTTAGTTTTTCCCCCAAAACTGAAATCAGAAATGTTTTTTTTCTTTTTTTTCAAAACAAAAGTGCATTTTTTTTTGTAGCTTGCAGTACAGAAGTAATGTAAACACACAAAACACTACCAGGCTTGTTATCTGTATGGTCTGCTTTGAAGGTTCTTACTTCAGTGAGTAATACATTCCGATCCCAATCCATTGCCTCAGAAAATCCATTCCATGCTACAATACAAACTCATACAGACAGGAAGAAAAGAACTAGCTGTCCCAACACATTAGTTCACAATTAATGGATGAGCGAGCTACAGCAGACCCTGGGAGATGTTTCATTTTTAAATTTTATGAAAGGTTTAGTAGGTCGGTCCCCCTTACCCAGGAACCCTCCCCTTAGCTAAAGAAGACAGGAAAGGCTTGGAAGAATAGAGAGACATATAAACAAAAACCACCTGGCACTTGCATTCCAGGGACTCTGAGTCATCGGTTTTACCCTCGCCAGAGACTGAGGGCCTCTTACAGGCACATAGATAAACTAAGCACAGTAAACCTGCTTACAGACTTCTTCGGCAGATTTGGCAAATTTCCTGTAACCTACACCGACAGCATATGTAGGATGTCTTTTTAACTGCAGTTTTAAACCTTATCACAACATTTAGCTGCGCATGCACTCCCGCGGATTTTGGAGCGGTCCCCTTACCTTGGGACCCCCCCCCCCATCCTCTACTTAATTCACAACAAACGCACGTCAGGCCACTTGCGTTCTGCACAGGTCCGTCACAAGCGCTCTCGCTTCAGGACCGTACAGGGGCGTCTTGCCTGACTCACACACACACACAAGCAATAGCAGCCGGGACGGAACATGAAGCAGACACCACCTCGTGTCCCACCCAGGCACGACAGAGAAATTTTGACCATGCCACCCAAGCACCCAGGAGTCCTCCCCCCCCCCACCCCGCCCACGGGAGGATCTCACTTCTAATTTTGACCATGCTACCAAAGCACAGGGATTACCGGCCCACAGGAGGATCCCACTTCTGACACCAAATTGTGGGGGGTTGTCCTTATTCCCAGCCTCCAGGCCTAGGGATTCCCCTTCATCTGCTTCCTTTGTTCCTGCTCGGCTGCCTGGAACTCCAGGGGGAAAAAACTCAGAACCACCCAGAAGGAAAGTGTGTAAGTTTATTCCATAGGGTGGAGGGATTGTCTATCTTTTATACATTTACAAAACATATTCATACATAATTCACCCATCCTCTGAGGCCCACCATAGCTTATCAGTAACTATGCAAATGCGAGTCGTCTCTGAGTAGAACAATCAGTTTAGCTGAGCACAGCACATTCCTTTCCATATATAGACATATACAGGATTCTGATTTCCCTTGTGCAGGCCTCCTGTATGTGCACTTAAACTAAACCTTATTATCCCCTATCAGAGTCATACATTTGTTCATCTGCTGAAATCTTACACACATTCTCCTGGGGGCTCCTTGTCTAATAGAGCAGGAGTTGACCTTCGCTTATTTACATTCTCGTTGCATTTTCCCCCTCATGTTTTTTAAAGATTGGTGGACCAGTCTCTGAAGAGCAGGTCAGTGTCTCGTGTTCTAAATTGTAGAAGCCTAATGGTCAGAGCAGCAGCCAGGGAAGCCAGAGTTCAAGTCCCACTGTTACTTCTTGTGATCTTGGGCAAGTCTATTAACCCTCCATTACCTCAAATACTAATAGATTGTAAGTCCTCCAAGGGGTACAAAAAAATCCCAACTGTACCTGAATGTAACTTGCCTTCAACTACAGTCTGGACATTGCTGGACCTGTCTGTCCGTGGAAAATGTTTCTTGATACTACATGTGGGGCTATTTATACTTTGACTGAGACTGGAGGAACTTATTCTTTCCACCGTTTGATCAGATTGCTTATATTCCAGAAGTTTATTTCAGTATGTCAACTGTTAAGAATTTAATTGCAATGTCTATGTTTTTCAATTTCTGTATCACTTTCCATTTTTAGCTTCAAGGGGCTTTACAGCATTTTTATAATTGAGGTAAAGTCTGTCCCTGCTCTCAGTGAGCTTACAATCCAATTGGACATTTCAGGTGAGGAAATCTAGGGAAGGTAATTTTCAAAACCATTTCCTTGGATAAATTAGTGCTTTCCCTCTGAAAGTGAGCTATTATATAATTGTGCCCCCTCTGTTGGGGTCATTCTGAACCACAAATAAGCCGGTTAGATGTGCGGGTTAGACGTTTATCTTGCGAATACGTCTAGAGCAGTATTCCGAGAACACACATATCTGCACGTACATGGCGCTAGCACAGGGATCTCGGAACGTGGGCAGGAGGGGATATAACAGGGGCGTGGCCAGCCGTGGAGACGTGTAAAGCGTATTCTGTGGAGGCCCATATGTCTTCAGCATTGCCCGCGGACATCCAAGTTATACCTACGGAAAGTGGAATAAGGCCAGGACTTAGAAATATTCAGCTCTGATCCCCAATGCAACCCATAGAGATGAATGGCTGTGACACGTCTGCACTGAACTTGGGTGTCTGCTGTCTGGGAGTGCACAAGATGCAGTTGCACAGAATGGAATGCACTGGTGAGGAACATTTGTAAAGTTAAGGAACAATAAAAACACCCCTACAGAAATATAAAGCACTGCAATAGACTTTATTCTGGCTATGCTGACATTTGCTGCTTGTGCCAAAGGGGCTATTCTCACCTTCCCTAACAATCCCAGTGTCCGGAACAATGTGAATGTAGATGTAGGGATGGTATGTGAGGTAGTATGGAGCTGAATCGTGTTTGCCTGAGAAATGCAGATCAGCTGAGGAATCCTGAGACGCCACGCCATCATGGCTTCACAGCATCTGTGTATGGATGCAGGGAATGGTTTTGGCAGACGATGGTAGTTGTAACTGCAAATGAGAGGATGTGTGTGGTCTGAGTGTTACACAGGAGGATCAATTGTGCTCAATCTGCTAATCTGGGAGGACACAAATGTACCCGGACTGTAGGGATGACCGCAGCGTCACCAGGTGCTAGTGTGATCGGGGAGGTTAAATCAGAGGAGGTTCTCTATAGCACAATGTCACAACTTATCCCTGTCACTAATAGGGGCCCCTCAGAATGAGAGCAGTCAACAGTGCAAACAGCACTAACACATGCCCAGGGGCACCATCATAGGTCTCTTATCAGTGACAGGGAGAAGTTCTGATGTTTCGGTATAAAGACCCTCTTCTGATTTTGTCTGGGCCATACTGAGCATTGCATAGACTGTTTTCTGAGAAGACCAATGCAAGCATAACTAAGGATGTCTTCCACTGCCATGTATGTTGTGATACGAGCTATGTCATGTCAAATACATCACTTTCTACCTGCTTCTAAACTATCACAGAGCATCATAGAGGCATGGGTCTGTCGCGGAGAGGGGTGGGTTCATGAACGTCTAGCCATGAACATGGCAAAGGCGGGGAAATACAAAGCTGTTTGCTGCGTATAGCCGTGTCCCTTAATCTATAGCGCTTTGTTTGTACAGCGCCGCAAACATGTATGTCCCTGTTTCGAAACCATGTGTGCGTCTAATGCAGAATTCCGTTTAAATCAGGCACGTTTACAATTTGAACATGCCTGTGGTCAAAACGTACCAAGGCCTGGAAGATTGTTCAGAAATTGCTAGGGTCAAGTAGTGCTCTTAGATGCCGAAGTGTCCGCGACAGACCCATGCCTCTATGTAAAACATGCATCACTGAAGCTGTTCCACTCACTGACAGTGTTGTGCTGATGCAAACCACACATTAATACTGATGATACAGAAATGGTATCATATCCTACCTATCCAATAGATGGCAACACGTGATGACCAGCACCACAACCTCAGAACCATTCCTACAAAAACAAGGTGTGCCACAAGGATCATCACTATCTGCACTAATGTTAATATTTACATGCAGCCCATCTGTGCTCTGATACGATCATTTAATGTCCAATGTCTAGCATATGCAGACGATATCCTCCTATACATGCCATTTGCAACTGACCAGCCAGATTTCGCTCCGCTAACAAGATGCTTTGATGCAGTCGCAGACTGGCTCCACACACAAAACCTTCGGATCAACCACAACAAGACGGATGTACTCTTCATCATGAGAAGCCAAGAATTCACTCTCCCAGCCTCACTAAAAGTTAAGTTGATAACCAAATCCACAATTCGATACCTTGGTATCATGCTGGACCAAAGGCTGGACATGAAAATACACATAAAAAACACTGTAAAAACAATATACTACAAAATACGGACACTTCGGCATCTAAGAGCACTACTTGACCCTAGCGATTTCCGAACAATCTTCCAGGCCTTGGTACTCCCACACTTTGATTACGCCAATGCTATACTATACGGGCTCCTGCAGGCAACGCTACACCCACTCCAGCTTGCGATGAACACAGCAGCAAGAGTCATGGTCGAGGTATCAAGAAAGGAACACATCACACCAATTTTGAAGAATCTTCACTGGCTACCTATTCAGGCTAAACTTCTCTATAAGATCTTAGTCTTGTCCTTTAAAGACCTAAACAATCACCCACCTACATCCATCAATGAGATGATCCACATTATACACCCAAACAGAACCAGAAGATCCTCAACGGTTAACACCCTGACTGTCCCGAAAGAAATGACAATGTGCACAAAGGCAACATCAAATAGAGCCTTCATGATATACGCACCCAGAGCCTGGAATGCCCTCCCTACAGATATGCGAGTCATCACAACCCTTACTCAATTCAGGAAGGCCCTTAAGCATCATCTCTTCATAAGACACTACCCAGAAACTAGCTATAGAAACCAACCAACGAGCACTTACATCAAACACTCAGAGCCCCCCAACAACATACCCAGCAAGACAAGAGATAACCAACCCAAGACGACCTGTTCTTAATAGACTATAGCCTGAAAACATGGACTACAATGTAAATAAACCGTAGAAATGTTACCCCAGTTAAATCCAAGTTTTATTCCTTGTTCAATGTAAACACTATACGGCCCGGCCGTACAGTATATTGTTCTGTTCAATGTACATCACACTGATACCTAATAGCGCGGTATATAAGAGAAGTTAAATAAATAAATAAATAAAATAAATAAAAACGTGCATATAATGGAATTGGCCTCTGTATGAGTAAAGTTACGTGTGTACAGCTTGTATGTATCTAAGTTTGAGGAGGGTTTCTGATGGAGGAATTTGCTATTGAAAAGCACAACACACATTCTCACTAATGTCGGAAGTTATAAAATTACCCTTAGAGGGACTTGTCCAAAGACAGGAGTATGGAGGGGTTAAGATTTGAACCCTGCCCTTACCAGGCCACGCCTTCCCTTTCATCAGCAAGCGCATCTCCTCTTTAATTCTCGTAGAATTTCATACTCTCGCAGGGATGGTGTGTAAAATCTTGGATCTGATTCTGAGGGGAAACGGTGCTGAAGGGCTATGCAGTCATCCCACAAGATAGTCATTGGAGTCCCCTAAATCAGCCTTAATACTAAGAGACCTCATAATGTGCAGCTTCTTGAAATCTATCAAACAATCACAGCCCCCTTTTCTTAAGCGATTCAAGCTATTTATTATACAATTGTATGACTTGTTCCTCTACCAAAATATTTAAAGTAAGATATAATGACCCCCAGATCCCTCTGATTTATGATGGATGGCAGTGGTAGATCCTCCCTCATCATGTGCTGCTTCCTGTGGGAGCTATTGCTGTATATTTTCCTGTGAAAATAAGGGAAGTTATAACTCATTTTTCATGTTTATTCCTGGGAACAGGCTATGAAGGGATCAATTCCGATATCTTATCAAGGATTAAACAAGAGGAAGAGCCGAATGTCTGGGATCTGCAGGAGTCAGGAAAAAGAGCAGTTACTGACTCATACCCAGGTGAGTAATAATAAATACTGTACTGAGTGAAAGGAGATAGTACATTGTCCAGCTGAGTAATGCTAATTTACGTATCTGTACCCTGTGTTCTCACAAAGAATATAGATCCTCACAGGTGGGTGATGCAATTCAACAGAGCTCAAGGGACTAAGCATGTTCAAGTCAGGACCAGGAGAATTCCCATAGGGGTTTTACAAGAGGCTCTGCCAAACTTAGAGCCTCTGCGTGGGTGGGTTGTTCCACATCCAGTGGGAGTAGCGATTTTAAAAAGTGGCACATGGGCCAGAAAACAGAGAAATGGAGGAAGTGATGTCACCCATTTCGATGGCGGTTTAAGCAGCAAGCTCCAATGATGATCGCTGATAAAAAGCAGCACATTGAGACTCCACAACTTGAAAACACTTGAAAACCCAGCAGAGAATAGCCCTGCAAGGTTTGGATGTAGTGACATGACGACAAGACAAAAAAACATGGACCTGAAGGTGTTTGTGTATTCAGAGGCAAAGTACAAGACAGCAGGAATGGTACAATGGTGGCCATTGGACCGCGGTGCCCAGACATGGAGGAGGAGAATGAGAGAGATGACAATGTGGAGAGCAGTAAGGTGACGGTATTGCAGGTGTCAAGGGCTGAATTAAAAGAATGGAACAAGGAGCTGAAGAAGGAGATCACCACCGTGAGAATGGAATTGGGGGGCCTGATAGGCGAAGTCAAAGAGGAGCTAGTGGAACTGGGCTGTGGGGTGGGAGAACATGAGGAGCACTTGGACAAGTTGGCAGGTGAGCAGGCAGCTCTGGTGATCCTGGTACAAAAGAATGAGGAGTGGAAAGAAACGATAATGCTTAAGATTGAGGACAGGGAAAACCATTCACGACAAAATAATTTGTGCATAAGAGAGTCCCGGAGGAGCCTGAGTTCCTTAAACATAGAAACAGAAACATGACGACAGAAAAAGACCGCATGGCCTATCTAGTCTGTCCTTCCATATCAACTACTACAACAGTCCCCTTTTTTCCTTTAGAGATCCTCAGTGTTTGTCCCATGCTTCTTTGAATTCAGGTACTGTCCTCATCTCTACCACCTCCACTGGGAGACTATTCCACGGATCCACCACTCTTTCCGTAAAGAAATATTTCTGCATATCACTCCTGAATCTATCCCCTTTCATCCTCATCCCATATCCCCTTGTAGAAGAGCTTGCTTTTAATCGAAAGAGGCTCTCCTCCTTTGCATTTATGCCACGGAGGTATGTAAACATCTCAGTCATATCACCTCTATCCTGCCTTTCCTCTAAGGTGTACATATTAAGATCCTTAAGTCTGTCTTCATATGCTTTATAATGAAGACCACTAACCATTTTAGTAGCCACCCTCTGCACCGACTCCATCCTGTTTATATCCTTTTGAAGGTGCGGTCTCCAGAACTGCACACAATACTCCAAATGGGGTCGCACCAAAGACTTATACAGAAGCACTATCACCTCCTTTCTTCTGCTGGCCATTCCTCTATGCATCCAAGCATCCTTCTAGCTTTTGCTGTTGCCTTTTCTACCTGTTTAGCTACTTTAAGATCATCAGACACAATCACGCTTAGGTCCCACTCTTCTTTAGTGGTCAAAAGTACTTCACCTCTTATACTATATTGCTCCCTTGGATTGCTGCAGCCCAAATGCATGACCTTGCATTTTTTAACATTAAATCTCAGCTGGCAAATTCTAGACCATTCTTCAAGCTTAGCTAGATCCCTCCTCGTGTTATCTAATCCTTCCTGGGTGTCTACTCTATTGCAAATTTGGTATCATCCACAAGGAGGCAAACCTTACCCGACAACCCTTCAGCTAGATCACTAACAAAGAAGTTAAAAAGAATCGGACCAAGGACAGATCCCTGGGGCACACCACTGGTAACCTCCTTCTTCTTAGAGTGAGCTCATTTTGCCTGTACCCTTTTTCGCCTCCCACTCAACAAATTTCTAACCCAAGCAGTAACCTTAGGGTCCATCCCTAGGGTGTTCAGTTTGTTTATAAGTCACCTGTGAGGAACAGTGTCAAAGACTTTACTGAAATTTAAATACACCACATCTAGGGCTCTCCTCAATCCAACTCCCTGGTCACCCAGTCAAAGAAATCAATCAGATTTGTCTGACAAGATCTGCCTCTGGTGAATCCATGCTGCCCCTGATCCTGTAATCCGCTGGACTCCAGAAACCTCACTATTTTCTCTTTCAGCAGCGTTTCCAATAATTTACTCACCACCGAAGATAAAACTAACCGGCCTGTTGTTTTCAACCACATCCTTACTTCCGCTTTTGTCTAAAGGGACCACGTGTCTCTTTCCAGTCCTTTGGCACCACTCCCGACTCCAACGAGGCATTGAAAAGGTCAGTCAGTGGAGCTTCTAGAACACCCCCAAGTCCCCTCAGTATTCTAGGGTGTATCCCATCCGGTCCCATTGCTTTGTCTACTTTAAGTTTAGTTAGTTTCTCACGAACACAGTGTTCTGAAAATTGTTCAAGATGCCCCTTGCTTCTGTTCCTGTTTGTGGGTGTTTTCTGAGGTCCTGCTCCTGGTTCTTCATCTGAAAACAGAGAACAGAAATATTTGTTAAGCAATTCCGCTTTATCCTCATCAGCTTTTACATATTCCTCCCCTTCACCCTTGAGACTGACAATAGCACTTTTGTCCTTCCTCTTCTCACTATCATATCTGAAAAATGTCTTATCCTCCCATTTAACTGCATTGGCTATTTCCTCCTCTTTTTGAATCTTTGCTTTCCTGACTACTTTGCTAGTTTCTTTAAGTTTTTCCAAATATAGATGCTTGTCTGCCTCTCTCCGTGATCTCTTGTATTTTATGAAGGCCTCCCTCTTTTTCTTCACTTTTTCAGCTACTTTTGAAAACGATAGTGGTCTCCTTTTCCTTTTACCTTTACCTTTATTTACCATTTTAACAAAAAGGTTGGTTGCCCTTAAAATTTCCGCTTTCAGTTTTGTCCACTCTTTTTCTGTATCCCCCAGCTGTTCCCATCCCGCTAACGAGTCCATGAGGTATTGGCCCATCTTGACAAAGTTAGTTTTCCTAAAGTCTAAGACCCTTGCTTTTGAATGGATTTTAACAGCTCTAGTCCTAATACTGAACCACACCATCTGATGATCACTGGAAGCAAAATGATGTTCCAGGAGACACAGTAATTTGTCTACATGATGTTACTATCAAAGAATGGATCTCCGCGAAAATGCGGGCCATAAATCACTTTGACTGGCAAGGATATCAGCCGTCTTCACCGATCTGGCCAAAGGAACTTTACAAAGGTTAAAAGAGATGGGTACAATTACTCAGAAACTGAGGCAGGAACAGTTAAAATATAGATAGCTGTATCCATTTAGGCTTGCTTTTACAAAAGATGGCCGCACATGGCAGGCCTGCACAGTGGAGGAGGCGTTGAGAGCCATTGGAGAAGTGGGACTGCAAGTGGATGGCATGGCAGGACCTGTGACGCAGATGACAGATAGACCAAAACACAGTGATTGGACCTGGGGGTCCAAGGAAGGATCCAGGCAAAGGAGAAAAGGACTGGTGAAGGAAGCACCAATATGAAGAAAAGAGACATTACTTTGGACTTTTCAGTACAGCTACTGTCGCCAGTGACATTGTGAGCTGTCCTAATAGAGAAGGATATTTGGGAGTGAAGGGAGCAAGTGAGAGAACGCAAGAGGGATAGAATGTATGGTGAGTGAGTGGGGGAGAGAAGAGTGGGAGGACCGGAAGGAACAGGACAGGTGGGGGGGGGGGGGGTGGGAAGGGGGTGTCACTACTCTAGTTAGGGAGCCTCTAGCGGTGGAGGCTTGAAGGTGGGGGAAGGGGCAGGGAGTAGGGAACTAGAGGGTGTGGGGAGAAGGCAAAGGAGGGAAGGAGGGAGAGGGGAGAATGGGGGGCGGAGAGGGAAGAAAGGGAACAGGGGACAAGAGGAATGTTGTAGCTATCATAAATGCCAAGGGGGCTGAACTCCTGGGACAAGCGCAACCTACTAGAGAAGGAGGGAGGACAACTAAGGGCAGATATTTTGTGTGTCCAGAAAACTCACTTGAGAGTGGGGCAGGAAAGGATGCTTTGGTCAAGAAGATAGTCTCAGGTTTATTTGACTACAAATTGGGAGAACCCAAAAAAAGGGAGGGAGGATTCTCCTGAGTGATGATAAGCAGATTCTAGTAAAACAGGTAGTAAGAGAAAGGGGGGGGGGGTAGATATTTGGGGTCAAGGGTTGTTATGGAAAGACTGGAGGCAGTGGTGGTGTGTATATATGGACCAAATGAAGGGCAGAGGGAGTTCTTTGAGAAGCTTTTGGATAAGCTGGAAGAGTTTGAGACAGTGCCTTGTATCTTGGAAGGGGATTATAATTTAATGCTGAGTGTACAGACTGATAACAACAGGAGGGTGTCCATGGAGGGGGAACGCAGGAAAATGGTTCAAATGAAAGACCAGTTGGGGTTAGTGGATGTGTAGAGAGTCCGGCACCCTGCGGCAAGGCAGTACACCTTTTACTCCATGCCACATGATTCCTGTAGCCGCCTCAATATGATTGGCTGAGTAGGGCCGTGATACCAAGGGTGGTGGAGGCAGAGGTGGGATCAATCACGTGGACAGACCATGCCCCAGTGAGTGTGATCTTTGATTTAGGAGTAGAGGAAGGGGGAGTGAAATTTAAATGATTCCATATTAGAGGACAAGGAGTGTACAAGAAAGGTGTGGGAAGTGATAGGGGAATACATCCGTTTTAATAAAGGGATGGAGGTCCTCCTAGGGGGTGGTCTGGGATGGATTTAAAGTGGCAGTTAGGGGGCATCTGCTTAGTATCACGTCAAGGATGGTGGAAGCAGAAGGGGGTTACAGAAAGGACCCTATGCAACCGAGTGTGCCTGTTAGAAGCCTGTCACCAGAGTGATCGGAACCCTAGGGTTCCTGGAAGACCTGGGGATGTTGAGAGCTGAATTGGGATGCTTAAGAGCTACTCAACTTGTGCACGAGATGAATATTTTAAAACAAACTTATTTTGAGGTGGGAAATCGTGCAAGAAGAGTGTTAGCGTTAAAACTGAAAGAGAGGCATCGGCAGGGGCAGATAGTGAGTATCAGGAATGCCAAGGGCAATCTTGTCTTTGGATCAGCGAAAATACGAGTGGTCTTTCAGGAATATTAGAAACATAGAAACATGATGGTAGAAAAAAAACACATGGCCTGTCTAGTCTGCCCTTCCTTATCAACCACTACAAGAGTCCCCTTTTTTCCTTTAGAGATCCTCTGTGTTTGTCCTATACTTTTTTGAATTTAGATACTGTCGTCATCTCTAGCACCTCCACAGGGAGACTATTCCATGGATCCACCACTCTTTCCATAAAGAAATATTTCCATATATTACTCCTGAGTCTATATCCTTTCACCTTCATCCTATGTCCCCTCATAGCAGAGCTTGCTTTAAATCGAAAGAGACTCTCCTCCTGTGCATTTATGCCATGGAGGTATTTAAATGTCTCAATCATATCACCTCTGTCCCGCCTTTCCTCTAAAGTATACATTTTAAAGTTCTTAAGCCTTGCCTCATATGCTTTATAACGAAGACCACTAACCATTTTAGTAGCTATCCCCTGCACCGACTCCAATCTGTTTATATCCTTTTGAAGGTGTGTTCTCCAAAATTGCACACAATACTCCAAGTGAGGTCGCACCAAAGACTTATGCAGAGGCACTATCACCTCTTTTCTTCTGCTGGCCATTCCTCTCCCTATGCACCCAAGCATCCTTTTAGCTTTTTCTGTCACTTTTTCTACCTGTTTAGCTACTTTGAGATCGTCAGAAACATTAACACCTAGGTCCTATTCTTCTTTCGTGGACAGAAGTACGTCACCCCCTATACTGTACTGCTCTCTTGGATTATTGCAGCCCAAATGCACGACCCTACATTTTTTAGCATTAAATCTCAGCTGCCAAATTCTAGATCCTTCCTCAAGCTTAGCTAGATCCTTCCTCATGCTATCTACACATTCCTGGGTGTCTACTCTGTTGCAGATTTTGGTATCATCCACAAAGAGACAAACCTTTCCCGACAGTTCTTCCGCAATATCACTAACAAAGATGTTAAAAAGAACCGGACCAAGGACAGATCCTTGTGGTACTCCACTGGTAACCTCCTCCTCAGAAAGAACTCCATTTACTTGTATTCTTTGTCATCACCCACTCAATCTATTTCTAACCCAGGCAGTAGCTTTAGGGTCCATCCCTATGGTGCTCAGTTTGTTTGTAAGTCAACTATGTGGAACAATGTCAAATGCTTTATTGAAATACCATATTTGCAAGACGGGAGACGGAGGAGGCTGCAATATTGGATAGGGACATTAGTGAGGTGGAAGTGAGGCTGGCGATCGGGTCTCTAAAGCAGGGTAAGGTCCCTGGCTTCGATGGCTAGACTGCCAAGTTCTACAGATGATTCCAAGATCATTTGGCCCCCCTCTTAGTAGAAATGTTTAATGGGTACTGGAAGGAGGCCAGGTGCCTGAGTCTATGGTGATGCAGGGTTAACAGTGCTGCCAAAGCAGGCAAAGATAAGAGTATTTGTGTCTTGAATAGGCCGATCTTCCTCATCAACCTGGATGCCAAGCTTTTCGCAAAATGTTTGGCTACCCGGCTGCAGAAATTTGTTCCAGAGCTGGTGAAGAATGACCAAGCGGGTTTGTTTCGGGACAGTAAGGGGGGGGGATAACATAAAGACATTGATGAATCTGATTTGGAAGGTTCAGGGGGCGGGAGAGTACTGCTGGGTTTGACAGTAGATGTGGAAAAAGCTTTCATAGGATCGAATAGAGTTTTAGGTTTAAGGTACTGGAAAGCATGGGGATCGAGGGGAAATTTCTAGGATGGTAAAGGTGCTACACGCAGCCCCAACAGCTCTGATAAGAATAAATGAAGGATAATCTGATAGTTTCCAATTAGGTAGAGGTATGTGGCAGGGGTGCCTGCTGTAACCCTTACTATTTACATTGATGATTGAAACTGGCGGAAATAGTGTGAAGGCAAGAAGACATCAAGGGGATAGAGATGGCCGAGGAGACTTATAAAATTGCACTCTTTGCAGACAGTATTATCTTTATAATATGGGAACCGTTGAGGTCCTTGCCAGAGCTGATGAGGGAGATTGATCATTATAGTACAGTCTTAGGATATAAAATCAATATTGTAAAGATGGAAGTCTTATGCTTCAGTGTTGCACAAGCATTAAGGGACTACTTATACACAGCATTTCCTTTTAAGTGGGTAGAACACTCTTTCAAATACTTGGGGGTATATTTGGGTAACACTTTGGATAAATTGTTTGGATGGAACTATAAGCCTTTAATGGAGGCATTAAAGAGGGACTTGGGAAGATGGAGAGGACTAAACACTTCCTGGCTGGGAAGGATTGCAATAATCAATATGAATGTCCTCCCACGAGTGCTTCTTCTATTCATATCAGTGCCTTGTGCGGTTCTGAAGAAAGTTTTGAAACAGCTCCAAAGCATGGTGATGGGATTTTGTTTGGGAAGGCAGAGTTCCTAAAGTAGCTCAAAGGGTCATGTTCCAGAAAAGGAGGGATGGAGGTTTGGGGTTCCCTTGCCCTAAAATGTACTATGACGCAGCCCATATATGAGTTTTGTTCGACTGGCAGGGCGTGGGGGAGGAGAAGCAATGGGTGATGATGGAGCAATGGGTAGAGACTGAAGGGGTTTTATAGTGCTTGGTGTGGGACCTGGGAGGCAAAAGGAAAGGGAGGGAAGAGTGGGATAGGCATAGGGGGCAGTTAATGGGGGGGGGGGGGGATCTAGAATGCCTTTATTACAGGGTTGAAAGATTTTACACCAGAGCGGGAAGGTGGTAGTTCAGGCAATAGGAAGGGAAGGGCTAATGGCGGATTGGGCAGGTGTTGACAGGCGGGATGAGGTACATCACTTTAGGGATATTTAAGAGACATATGGCCTGGGGGTTGGAGACCAATATGCGCATTTGCAGCTTTGTCACTATTTAGGGCAAAGGAGGGTTCAACAAGACTTAGGGCAAGAGCTAATTCCCTTCGAATTGCTGATGGGGAAGGAGGGGAAACGGGGGGGAAACGGGGGGGAGGGGGGAGCTTCTGACAGCTCTGTATTGGTGCTTTCTGTGAGGGGTGCAAATTCTCCTCTCCACCTTCAATGGTGGGAGAGGGAAATACTGGGGGAGTGGGAGAGGGGCCGATGGGAGGCTATCTATGCTACCACTAGAACTCTAATTTCAAAAAGGAACCCCTTTCAAAACCCCCTATTAAACTTCAATGTCCAATTATTTAATTTCAAAATTAATGTCAAATTATTTGCCTTGACGATAAAACCTCTTGTAGTAAATCCTCCTTTTATTCTTTTTATGCTGTGAATCCAAAACTCACACAACACTCGTCATGAAACATAATTGCCCAAGGACAAAAGACAGTTTGCCAATCCCTCAAGCAAATATGGAAAAATTAGCCCATATGGAGCTCCCAAGCAAATGGGGAAAAAAACTCCAACTTAGCTTTCAGGCGAGACTTCTATCCCCATTTTAATGAGGCTTTTAATATGTCATTCCCTCATCTGTATCCTCATCGGGGAATTCCATTAGCTGTATTCCGTTGTTAGAAAGTCATGCCTCTGGCTTCTGCTGTTAGAAAATCAAATCGTTACATAGTGCCATGTTTCAGGCCATAATAAATGTTTGGCCCTTCTTCAGGCTAGACTGAATACTAACACAGAATGTTCAAACCTTTATAAAGGGAGAAGGATATGATGTCACAGGATCCAAAGATTAACCAATGAGAAAGCCTCCTATCGGGTCATATTAGGCTCCACCAATCCAGGTCCAAATTAAGCCCATGAGGCATAACTGTATTTAATTTAAAAATCCAGCATTGTTCCAAATACTGTAATCAGGCAAGCCTATTGCCTCCCCTAAAATCTAAAGGGACCTGGTCAATGATCCGCCAGGTTAGATCCTGAAAAGTATGACCCTGATTGATACAATGTGATACCATAGATGCTGAAACAATTTATGTATTCAATCTGGAACGATGTTCCTGTAATCGCAATTTCATCGTACGAGTGGTCCTGCTAATATATTTTAATGCACATGGACAGGCTATCATATAAACCACAAAAGAAGATAAACATGTGGTACTATGATGGCTCGATAAGTGACTTGAGAGACTGAATCAATCCCTACACTTCCCGAAATGGTGGAAATGCAAAAATCGCAGGTGCCACATGCTGAATGACCTACATTGCTGGACAACGCAAAAGATGTTTCCTGATTATTAAACCCCTTATGATGGACCGCATGATCCTCTATAGTACGTCCTCATTGATGAGCAATCATGAGGGAACGTTTGAAGCACGTGTGAGCTTCCAATATATGCCAATGAGCTTTCATTATCTTACAGACTTGATCAGTTATATGCATATACGGTAAAATCTCTACAATAGGAGCTTGCCCATCAGTCAGTTCTTCTGGTGGTCCAGACTGCCACCATTTGGGATGGTTATATTGTGCTCTCCTATATAGAGAATATGTATAGAAAATATTTTTAGCACCACTGTATATAGCCCACATTGTACATAGCTCAAACCATTCTAGCACACAATACAACACACATTGTACATAGCTCAAACCAATCTAGCACACACTACAACACACACTCAACTAAATTTCACCCTCACTGCATGTTTAACACACTCACTTTACCCGATTGTTTGCTGTGATACCACCTTGATTAATAAGATAAGGCGGTTTAGAAATACTGTTAAATAAATAAATAAATAAAATATGCTAAATACACTATACGAGCTGGGTATCCCCGTGCCAATAAACGCTGAACCAATTCCTGTGCGTGTCTATGACATTCTATCTGCAGGAATTGTCCCAATGGAAGTCCTCGATGGAGTGGCCCTAGATGATGGCTACGATATTGGAGCAAAGTGTTCCTCTGAACCGGTTTTCTATATAACGTTGTCCTCAATACATCACCATATCTGTAAACTGTAAGGTCCAAAAAATTGATGTGAGAATGATGAAAAGTTGGAACAAAATTGATCCATAGAAAAAATTCTTTTAACTGAGCTATAGACCCAGTCCATAAGAAAAATATGTCATCCAAAAAACGTGTCCATACTGAAATATACTGAAACCAAGATGACTGGTATATAAAATGCTCTTCATAAAGGGCCATATATAAGGTGACTATCGACGGGGCTACTGTGGCTCTCATAAACTCAAAAATCTGCAAATAATATTATGATTCATATATAAAATAACTCTGCTCCAAAACAATCTTTAATAATCTTATTAGAAAATGCTTTGGTAATCGCACTGGTATGCGAAGAGAATATGTTGAAATAATATCCAATGCCTCATGCTGATCAATATTGGTATATAAAGAGGTCACATCCATAGTAACCAAAATAGTATTTTCCTTTTCCAAAGAAATAGTTTGTATCAGAGAAATAAAATGATATGAATCCTGAATATATGAGTGTATAGTTGTCGTCAATGGTTGTAAAAAATAATCACAAAACTGTGACAAAGGTTCCAAAACTGAATTATGGCAAGACACAATTGGGCAACCCAGAGGTGCAAATTGCAATTTGTGGATTTTAGGGACCATATATAAAATCATGATTGTTGGATATTTTTGATATAAAAATTCAAATTCTTTCTTAGTTATCCACCCCTTCACTAATGCATCATCCAATAAACTCTTTATGTCCTCTTTTATAGCCACTGTAGGATCTTGTGGCAGCAAATGATAATAGCGAGGATCCTTCAGATGATTCAAAACTTTGTTATTGTAGTAACAGGTATCCTGAATCACAATTGCTCCTCCTTTATCCGCACGACAGATAACTATCTCCGACATTGATTTTAATTGAGATAGCGCCAATCGTTGTTGAGTAGAAATATTAAAACTTTCCAAGTGTGTCAGTGCCTTTAATTCTAATCGCTGAAACACAATAATATCAGGATCTACTTCGCCAGATGTTATCCATTTGTAGGGCCTAGCCTTTATGGAGTCATCCACTACAGCTACTGACGTGTCTTTAGAAAAAAACGTTATAAATTGTAACTGCCTAAAAAGCTAGGTTGGCAGTTTTTTCCTGATTTGCTTGGGCTAATTTTTCCATATTTGCTTGAGGGATTGGCAAAGCGTCTTTTGTCCTTGGGCAATTATGTTTCATGATGAGTGTTGTGTGAGCTTTGGGTTCACAGCATAAAATGAACAAAAGGAGGATTTGCTACAGGAGGTTTTATCCTCAAGGCAAATAATCCAACATTAATTTTGAAATTAAGCAATTAGACATTGACGTTAATAGGGGATTTTGAAAGGGGTTCCTTTTTGAAATTAGAGTTCCAGTGGTAGCATAGATAGCCTCCCATTGGGCCCTCCCCCACTCCCTCTTTAGTGTTTTTTTGGTTTGATAACCACTAGAACCTTAGCTCCGGTGATTGCACTACTTGAAAATAGTTGAAGGTGCGCTTGAAAATATACTGGACCCCTGGTAAGTTACTATCAACAAGAAGTATGGAGCGGAATGCTGGAAAGCATGCAGGGTGGTGGGGGACCTGAAACACATGTTATGGGACTGCCTTGAGATGCAGCATGTCTGGGGGGAGCTTGAATGCCTATATTAACAGATAACGGGGGTCCTGTTGGCAGATGAGCAAGTGAATGAAGTGGAGGAGGAATGGGAGAGAAAAAGGGACAAATCCCTGGATTTCTGTATGATAGCCGTGAGAATGGAGGTGGTGGTGTGGTGGAAGCTCCTCGAGCTGCCCACAATAGGTATGATACTAAAGCGACTGGATTTTATATCCAGTATGTGTGAGATTGCAGCATATAAGCATCAGAAGCTGGAGTCCTTTACAAATGTATGGCACTGGTACCAAGAGTGGAAGCGGATGCACTTAAGGGTGTAATATAGGCTATCGCTTTCAAGAGTTGTTCCAAATTATTGCATTGTTGCATTAATGATTTCTTCATCCATATTTTATCTGAAATACACTTCCTTAGGGACCCTTTTAATGAATGCTGCTACCTGGATAACCACATTTAGCATGCAGTAATTGGCCGCAGGGAACGCTAACGCATGGGCACGCCAGCTACTTCTGCTGGCCACCAAAATGCACGTTAACTGGCAATCACATGCTACTGCAGCAGGGCTTGCAAAAAACCCAGGGGCTGCTTTACTAAAGCTAAACATCTTAGTTGCAACTGCTCTGCGCTAACTGCCGGGGGTGTTCCAGCATCTTCCCAGCAATTACAGCACAGAACGGCTCCCTAATACACCGCGGCAGCATGCACAGTTACCACACAGAACAGTCCCCTAATGCACCACAGCAGCATGCAAAATTACTGCACAGAACAGTCCCCTAATGCACAGCAGCAGCATGCACAATTACTGCACAGAACAGTCCCCTAATGCACCACAGCAGCATGCACAATTACTGCGCAGAACAGTCCCCTAATGCTCCACAGCAGCATGCAAAATTACCACACAGAACAGTCCCCTAATGCTCCACAGCAGCATGCAGAATTACTGCACAGAACAGTCCCCTAATGCACCACAGCAGCATGCAGAATTACCACACAGAACAGTCCCCTAATGCACCACAACAGCATGCAGAATTAACACACAGAACAGTCCCCTAATGCTCCACAGCAGCATGCACAATTACTGCGCAGAACAGTCCCCTAATGCACAGCAGCAGCATGCAGAATTATTGCAAGTGCACTTAATTCTGTCTATTGAGAACGTTAGAAAATTGTGCAAATTTTAAGAGTCACAGTTAGCACAAGTGTTTATTCGCACACTAACTGTGTAGTGCTCAACATGCCCACTCTCTGTCCCTAATCCGCCCTTTTACCACCTCAACACACAATTCACAACATGGAAATCGATTTTCTCTGTGTTGGGTCCTCACTATCAGTTACTGCAGGCTTCAGCATGTACTTTTCACAGTCCGATATTATTGCGAGTTGTTATAAGCAAACATCATACCTGAGATGAATATGTGTAAAATGTGTGTGAATAAAGTTCTGCATTATCTGCGCTATTATTTAATATTTACTTACAACCAGTTTGTAACATCTTTAAACGTCACAATGTTTATTATCATATCTACGCTGATGATATAATGTTCTACCTCCCATTTGAAATCCCACACCCACCTCTTCAAAAAATAACAGAATGTTTCAATGAACTAACTGAATGGCTCAAAGAACAAAATCTACTTATCAACTTTACTAAAACTGATATATTATTCATCACTAAAAATCAAACATACATACCCCCAAACACGATCACACTAGATACTCATGAAATAAATACAAAAAAAGAAATAAAATATTTAGGTGTAATACTTGACAATAATCTAAATATGGATTCACATATAAAATATCTAACTAAAAAAATACATTACAAACTCAAAACACTAAAACAATTAAGACCATTGATTCATCTACAAGACTTTATTAATATAATTCATGCTATCATCACCCCACATTTTGATTATGCAAACACAATACTTAATGGCATTTCAAAACAAAATATTAAAAAGATACAAATAATTCAGAACATAGCTGCCAGGATGATTATGAATATAAGCCCACTTGAACATGTTACACCAATTTTGGCTGAACTTCATTGGCTACCTATTTACTCCCGAATCAAATATAAAATTCTTGTCACTACATTTAAACTTATAAATAATCTTGCACCATCGGCACTCAATACACTGATTAATATAGACATCGATAAACGATCCCAAAGAAGCAGAAACTTAAATACCTTAACAATACCAAAAGATTTCACAAAAGCCAGAAAACAAACAAATAAGAGAGCTTTCTCACACTCTGCTCCAATTCTTTGGAACAATCTACCTGACAACATTCGCCTGCTATCTGATATAAAGGAATTTAGAAAAAAATTAAAAGCTCACTTATTCATATTACACTACAATACACCCTCAGAACAGAATACTCAAATAGATACAGGCTAACATTTATACATTATTATTACATACTCTATTTTCAAAATAAATATCACTAATACACTATTAACCATACCACACTCTCATTCACATGATGATTATAGATTTAAACTAACAATGTATATATGTTCTAATATGTTATACCTTTAATGTTACAACATTCCTTGTAAATTATAATTATCTGTTCTATGTAAACTGACTTGGTATATTACATACCAATTAACCTACTGTTCCATGTAAACCGCACTTGATACTAGGGAAAGAGCGGTATATAAATAACTGTTAAATAAATAATAAATAAATATTACAGTTTTCCTGCAACAAGGTTGCAGATCAATATGCAATGTACAAATCAGCTAGAAAGTGTTCTCAAATCGAGTTCTGAGAACCATCTATAGCCCCACATGTTGAGTAATAACCGTAAGAAAAAATTCAATATAATACTGACTTCAACAGTGCATGTTGATATTTGATATTTTTGTGTTTGTTCAGTATGCCTATTATATATTTTTACCTTTTTGTTTTTTTAAGATATAATCCCTGAGGAAGGCACATTCCAAAACATGGCTGTGTTATCCTCTTAGTGATTTGAAATGTCCTATCTACAGTAACTCTTCACATGAAAAGTATGGAAATCCCTGAGCAACTCCATAGAATATCTAAATATCAGATACCATGAGGTCATCGTGTGAGCCCAGAAAATTCTGTTCTCATCATTATTAGCTTTCCATATTCACTAATACATGGTTAATATCTTTTATTTATATCCAGCAGTTACTGAGACCGTTCAGGAAGAGAAGAGAAAGGAAAATCAAAAAGAACATCTTGTAGAAAGAGGACAAATCCCAAGAAATTCAAGAAATGTCCCTGAAAATATTTCCTGGGAGACTGAGAGGAGCAACACAAGGAATCAGCAGCTGGAATCAGAGAAGGAGCAGAGAGACCCAGCAGGAGACTCACCAGTCGGAGTCACCGAATGTGTGAGCAGTGACAGGGAGCTCACAGACATCCCTGAGCTCCAGAGACACCTGAGAGTAGAGAAAATTTTTCAGAATAGTAACAGTGACCAAATGGCTTCCAAACTCCACCAAGGAGAGAGGAGAGGGAAGAAATTATTTCTGTGTGATGCCTGCGGAAAAAGTTTTAATGGGAAATATCAGTTATTACTGCACCAGAAAACCCATACTAGGGAGAGATGCTTTTCATTCTCTCAGCGTGACAAATGTTTCAAACTGAAGGTAAATCTGAAATTATACAAGAAAATTCATGCTGAAGTTAAACCATTTCCATGTACTGAATTTAATCAAAGGTTCTGTCATAAGGAATCATTAATTACAAACCAAAGTACTGAAAAAAATAGTGAATATGTGAAATCTTGCAGCATCAAGCCATTCATAAAACAAAACCAAAAAATAAACATAGAAGATAAAAATTTGTCATCTTCAGCATTTGAGAAAATATTTACGGGTGTATCAGAAATGAAAATTCATCAAAGAAGACACACTGGAGAAAAACTATTCACTTGTACTGAGTGTGACAGCAGCTTCATTTATCTGTCACAGCTGAGAACCCACCAAATGATCCATAGCAAAAAGAAGCCTTTTACATGTACTGAGTGTAATAAACATTTCTATCAGTTATTGACTCTAAAACAGCATCAAATGATCCACAGCAGAAACATAAAATGTATATGTTCTGAGTGCGGTAAAACCTTCAAGACCGTTTCAAAACTAAAAACCCACCAAATGATCCACAGCGGAAAGAAACGTTTTACATGTACTGAGTGTAATAAAAGTTTCAATTGGTCATCACATCTGAAAAGGCATCAAATAATGCACAACGGAAAGAAGCCTTTTACATGTACTGAGTGTAATAAAAGTTTCAATCAGTCATCATATCTGCAAAGTCATCAAATGATACACAGCGGAAAGAAACCTTTTACATGCACTGAGTGTAATAAAAGTTTCATTCGGTCATCGGATCTGAAAATTCATCAAATGATACATAGCGGAAAGAAACCTTTTACATGCACAGAGTGTAACAAAAATTTCACTCGCTCATCAAATCTGAAAATTCATCAAATGATACACAGCGGAAATAAACCTTTTACATGCAGTGAGTGTAATAAAAGTTTCAGTCGCTCATCAAATCTGAAAATTCATCAAATGATACACAGCGGAAAAAATCCTTTTACATGTACTGAGTGTAATAAAAGTTTCAATTGGTCATCGGATCTGAAAAGGCATCAAATAATACACAGCGGAAAGAAGCCTTTTACATGCATTGAGTGTAATAAAAGTTTCAATCTATCATCACATTTGAAAAGGCATCAAATGATACACAGTGGAAATAAACCTTTTACATGCACTGAATGTAATAAAAGTTTCACTCGGTCATCAAATCTGAAAATTCATCAAATGATACACAGTGGAAAGAAACCTTTTAAATGCACTGAGTGTAATAAAAGTTTCAATTGGTCATCGGCTCTGAAAAGCCATCAGTTGATACACAGTGGAAAGAGAGGGGTCAAGGGGAAGTGCAGCATAAGTGGTCAAGGGGAAGTGCAGCATAAAATTCACTAGCTATGGTTGGTGAATTGCTGTGCTTTTCTTAGGGGGTGAGATTATAGTACTGTCCCCAGGTCTTGCTGGGTACCTTTACGTGGTGACTCCATTGTACAAAATCTTTACCGAATCCCAGCAAGGTGACACTACAGTTGAATTATGGTAGGAACAACAAAGAAAAATACATACTGGCTGCCCATTGCCCAAGATAAAATGTTGCCCACCTATTGCTTATGCCCTAGGGCTAATGATGGTGATTGTGATAGTGCAAACATTGCAGATGTAGCTAACATCGCTGCCACAGTAAAGCCATGGTGAGAATGTTCATGGTCCCACTGCAGCAGGAGACAAACCACAGAAATTAATGAAAAAGTAAGAGGATTAATTACGCTTAAGTGGACTTCTGCTGATAAGGAGGAGATAATGTGCTGCTACTTTTATGCTATAAATCCTATATTTAAATCAAGAGGGTATACAAAGAGAATCCATCATAAACTGGAAGAAAGAGGAAAATTGCCACATCCCATCATCGTGTTGGGTACCACAGGCCTAATTAAGAGGAATTTCGAAGCATCTTGATAAATCACCCTACATGTAACATCTTACAAACTCCAGAGGGAGGCTTTCTTTAGCACGATGCAAGTATGATGTTTATGTTTATGCAATTTCTTGATATACTGCCCAGGCTGAAGGGCATCAGAGCGGTTTACAATCACTATAAGCAGGTACTGGATACATGATGACGAGCATTAGCAGTAAATTTGAGAAACTGAGATCATACTGCACATACCTTGGCTTAGAAATTTATGAAGTTTATGATTGTCATGGTTTGCACTCACCCATTTGGCAAAACTGCCTCAAAAAAAGCTATATTGATTATAGAGGTGTCAGTTCCAAGTATTACTATGTGAATCACGTTGAGAGGGCAAAACCTTTGAGTTCCAAGAAATGCAGTCGGAGACCAAGAAAAAGTGGCAGAAAGATACCGAGTTATTTCCTATTGTGTTGGGTGCCATAAACCTAAATAAGAGGAATTTCCAAGCAAACCTTGATAAATTACCCATACACATAACATCTTACAAACTCTAGAAGGAGGTTCTCTTTGGCACGATTTAAGTACTACACCAAGCATTAGCAGTAAATTTCAGAAATTGGGACCATACTCCACATACCTTTTCTTAGAAGTGAGGTCATGTTTGTCCTGGTGTGTGCAAAACTCACTCCACCAAGACCTGGCGAACTGCAGAAATCAATTGTTGAAACAGCCAGACTTAACACCATATTGTCTTACTATAGGAAGAACATTTCTGCTTCCAAAGAGGGACCCAAGTAATATTCCCAAAAATTACAGACCATTAACTTGTCTACCTAACTTCCCTATATTATCTCTAGTTACACCACTCCTTGGGAACTCTGCTGTTTTGGCAGATCCTTTCTATCTGTGCCCTTCTCTTCTACTGCCAACTCCAGACTTCAATTCATCCACCTCATTTATGCCCGGAACAAACTACCTGAGTCTATGTGTCAGGCTTCATCTCTGGATCTTTCCAAATCCAGGCTGAAAATTCACCTCTTCGAGGCTGCTTTTGGAGCCTGATCTGCTTAGTCTCCTATGTGCTATGTGTTTCCTTACCTTTCCCCTAGATATATCCTTGTCCTCAGCTATTGTGTTGTCTGTCTTGACTAGACTGTAAGCTCTGATGAGCAGGGACTGTCTTGAACAAAAGTACAATAAGAGGGGAGCATATGGAACCAAGGACTAGTTAATGTTGAATAAGACCATCATGGCCAGCACCAAAAAAGCAGAAATCTCAGTATAGCATGGATTGATTATAAGAAAGCTTTTGATTGTGTCCCATACTCTTAGATAATAAATTGCCTTGAAATGTGTAAAATATATCCTGGTTTGATAGAATACATTAAGTTCACCATGATAATGTGTCAAAACATACTCTTTTTGAAATATGAAGATGGTCAGTACATCATTCCTAACATTAACATCCAGTGAGGAATATTTCAGGGCGATTCCCTGTCACCACTTCTGTTTGTATGGCATCTAATCCAATGAGTAATCTCATAAACTCTTTTCGAGAAGGTAACAACCCAGAAGCAACATCCCATTTACTATTTGTAGACAATCTGAAGATCTACAGTTACAATGACCAACAATTAGAAGAGCAATTCCGTGTGGTGAAACATTTTTCTGATGACGTCAGGATGACTTTTGGCCTTGACAAATGTGCTAAGGCAAATTTCTTTTAGAGGAAAATTGAACAAAAAGGAAAATATCTCCCTGGCTGAGGGCTGTGACATCAAGGACCTTGAACAGGAAGACATATATAAGTATCTCTGAGTAGAGGAATGAAAAACACTCATGCAGAAATGACTAAACCAGCACAAATAGCTGCAAGCACCTATTAGTCTGGAGAAAGTCTTACTAGAACACCACCCCATACTCACAGACCCCCAAAAAATGATCTATTATCCTGATGCTTTTACATCTTAGATTAATGTTTAAGTACTGCACAAAACTGTTATCTGTAAACCGCACTGATTTTAAAGAGCGCGGTATATAAAAGCAATAAAATAAATAAATAAAAATTATTTGTCTACCTGATTGTAATTTTTTTTAGATGAAACATCTATAATTGATTTAGTGTTCTAATTTGGATTTTTGTTGTTATTGGACATTTTTGGGGGTCTGTGAGTGTGGGGTGGTATTTGTATTACTAATTAAAGATTTATTTGGATCAGCAAGGAATATTGAACTTTGCAAGGAAATTGAACCTTTGAGCCATTCTGCATGTGAGAAATCAACTGAGGAATCATGCTGAGCCAGCTTGCTAGCCCAGAGACTACAGCTGTATTTACAGTCCTAGTGAGAAACTGTTTACACATCTGGCCTAAGGAATACTGAAAGACCAGGGGGAGTTCTTCTCCTAAGAAATGCAAATGTCCTAGGGTGAGGGAGACAGAATTCTTCTCCTGGCCTTTGAACAATTCTCTTAGCAGATGTAGATCAATTGATGAGAATTATTTACCTAATTGTAATTGTGGAGTTCTGAACTTCTAAAAGCATGGAGGGTGAGCATTGTCAGATGCCTGCCTGGAAACCAAAGGCTGGGTGCAAACAAAGGCTGGAGAGGGACTGGTCAATCAGTGGGTGTATGGGGTGGAGAATGGCTGTAGGAATAAGCTCATGTGAAGAATCATGTGATGGCCAGCTGCAACACACAGCCTATATAGAGAGTGAGAAAACCCAGAACAGAGAAAACGTAGATCTGCTTGGCCAGGCGCATGCCATGCATGAAGAATCACAGACTTTTCTCCAGCCTTCGCTGAGCTCTCCCAACTGATGTTTAAAGGGGTGCCATGATGCAGTTTGGTGAAATATTATTCTCCTGTAAATAGCTGAACTATCTCATAACTCTATCAGTGATGTATTATTCTCCTGTAAATAATTGCTTTCTAGTTATCTTTTCTAACTACTCATGTGTAACTAAGAGAATTACTTGCCTTTCTGAATAAGTATCCTTGCTTTGTTTGTAAATAAACTGCATGTCTTCATTACAAGGTGTTAGCCTTTATTGTAGTAAGACTTTTTGGTACCAGGAGTGGGGTTCGAAAAAAGGCTTGGACAATGTTGAAAAGAAGAGGAAATAGTGTAAATACTGTAAAGGGGGGTAAAGATGTGAATATTGTAAATATTTCCGGCTGGGATCAGGCATCTTATGAAATGCTAGCTAGAGAATGATCCTGCGGGTCAAGACTAAGGGGTATGTTTACTACGCAGTCTTAATGTGCAGCCGGCGTTAGTGTGCAGGATGCCATATAAGGAGTGGGCGTGTCAGTCTTAACGTAGCATTTCTGGTTACCGTGCGATAAAGGTGAGCCGTGGCATGTCAGCCTGAAGTAGGCGTGCTGACCAGCAAACACAGCAAGAGAGGGGTAGCACAATGGTTAATAGATTGACTGCTGAACCAGGCGTCATGAGTTTGATCCCCCAGTGGGGTTAATGAGTAAGGCTGTCTGAGGCATTACCCTTTACTATAAAGCAGTGCTGCTAGAGGCATTTTCCTTTTTATTTATTTAGACAGTTTTGTATACCGCCTTATCCTTCAATCAAAGCGGTCACAACACAATTGGGGGATACATTTAACATGTAACATATGAGACACATACATTAATACTTACAGGGAACATGGGCAATGGAGGGTTAAGTTGCTTGCCCAAGACCACAAGGAGCATCTGTGGGACTAGAAACCCCAGTCCTTCCAGCCCAAGGTTGCTGTCCTCTAGTGGGATTTGAACCCCTGACCTTCCGGCCCTGAAGTACCTTGCCCCAACCACTAGGCTACTCCTCCCTTTTACTTTAAAGCAGTGCTGCTGGAGGCATTTTCCTTTTTACTTTAAAGCAGTGCTGCCAGCAAAAACACCCTCACAGTGCTGTAATCTTCATGTGCAGTGCATCATGGGTACGAGTGGATTAACCCTATCCTGGTAACCACAGCAGACAGTTCATGTGGTGACCTATAGTCCTTCTGTTGCCAGCCAGGGGTTTGTTCAGAGCTGTAGCCTACTGGTTACTTCACTGCCTATAGAGCCAAAGGTTGTGGGTTTGATCCCACAGTGGGGTTATTTATTGGAGCTGTCTGGGGCAGTTTCTTTTTTTAATTTAAATTAGTACTGCCAGCAAAAACACCCTCACAGTGCTGTAATCCTCAGGTGCCCCATAAGACACCTTATAAGGCACTTTAAGGTTGTAGCCCTGTGAGGGTGTTTTTGCTGGCAGTACTAATTTAAATTAAAAAAAGAAACTGCCCCAGACAGCTCCAATAAATAACCCCACTGTGGGATTAAACCCACAACCTTTGGCTCCACAGACAGTGAAGTAACCAGTAGGCTACAGCTCTACAGCTACAAACAAACCTCTGGCTGGCCACAGAAGGACTGTAGGTCACCACACAAACTGTCTGCTGTTGCTACCAGGATAGAGTTAAGCCACTTGTACCCATGATGCACTGCACATGCAAAGCAGCGGTCTACAGATGATCACAAGATGCACCCCCACAGCACCTAGGCCTGGTAGTGGGTACTGACTGTGCGCGTTACTGGCACAGAGTAGCTACAGACCGTCACATTGTGCGGGTACTGTGCTCACCCTGAGGGTGAGGTGGGGTGCCCAGCACCAGGTCCACAGCACCTGCTCTCCCTGAGATAGGCTATGCTGCAGGTCCCCATTAGTGCCAGTGTGTGATAGGTAGTTCTTTCAGACACACCTGCGATACACCTGTGTCCATATGTATATCCCAGTCACGTCTAGCCCTTGTGGACTATGATGTACCAGAATAGTGCATATTTATTTATTTATTTAACGCTCTTATATACCGCACTTTTTGTCATCAGCGTGGTTTACAGTAAACATAAATTACTCATAGATAGCAACAGGCTGTCGTGAGTTTACATGTAACAGGAAGTCCAACAGGATACAACATAGGGGAAAACTTTGTACATATAAATTATTTAACTATATACAACGGTATTCTTCTTGTTATACAGGGAATGAATATAGCATTTCAACATTGGATTGTAATGGTCTTTAGGATGAATTGGGATCAGGTATTAAGAGAAGTAAGAAAGGAAAAGGTGGTGTTTTATGGCTTTTCTAAATTGTTTGAGGTCTTTAATTTCTCTTATGGTGGGTGGAAGATCATTCCAACATTTGGGAGCGAAGTAAGCGAATGCTCTTGCTGTGGTGCCATGGCCACATGATTCAAGGGGAGGGGGATGGTGGTGTTTGGACCCAGAGGCAGATTATGTAGTACCACCAAACTTGCTCTCTGGGGAGAAGGGTGGGGGACAGGATCTCCCCCCAAGAGATCCACATTCTACAGCCCTGCCATGGTGGCAGTAGAGGGGACCAACAACCCCAGTCCTGCTGGGAAACAGATGCGCTACAGGGCAGTCAGTGCAGATCTGTAGCATTCCATAAGGCAATAGCAGACAGACAGTAGGCCTGGAAATGCTCAGCTGCCCCCCCACCACTGTCTGACATTCTCCAGCAGCGAGCATAGTGAGTCTCCAGCCACTGCACCCTGCAAGGTGTTCCAGCCATACACATGCTAACTGCAGACAGTCTGCTAGCTAGTCCACGGTGCATGTTCCTGGAGGGGATGTGAGCACACCCACTAAGAAGATAAGTCAGTGATTGGGCCCCCAAAAGGAGAACCCATATATATCACTTGAGAGAAATACTTTGTAGTACTATGGGGGAACCTAGCCATGCCATGGTCACTGCACAGTAAGGGTGAGAGTGACCTCCCAGCAGGACATGCTGTAGCCACCCTGTCTGTGCAGGTGGTGGCCGGGCACTACAATGTCCCAGCCAGTGCCCTATGCCCTGTGCAGATGTATCCTGCCCAGGCCGCCCTGTCTGGGCTATACTTACAGTACCTTGCTCCTCATTATGCACATTGGCAGGCCAATACTGGCAACAGTGCTAGCAGTGTGGGCTGAGGAGGGTGTTGGCAGCCACCACACACTGGATAGACAGACACACACTCCCCACACCTATGCCAGCATTGTGCAACTATAGAGGTGTTTGGCAGCCCTGGCCACTGCACCAGTCCTGGGCACAGTGCAGGCATGGCTATGGTACGCAATACTGTAGGAGTCACTCCCCAGGGTGGTAAACACTGTCAGACACAAGACCTGTAGCACACTCCACAGACATCAGAAAGGTTGCCATGATGCAGTTCAATCAGAAAATTGTACTTCAGAATTGCTATCTGCCAGTAATCATAGCAACCTTTTGATAGCTGTGTACCGTACTCCCAGGTTTAGGGTGGCATTGCTAAGGTATGCAAGTGCTAGTATTGGGAGATGCACGCAGGGCCCAATGTCCTGCCTCTCCAGGAGGCATTGGATAATGGAGCCTGTGGGTGCGAGTGTGTCTGCCCCTGTTTGCTGCTGCTTTACGGCAGAGGTTCCCAACTCCAGTCCTGGTGGGCCAAACACTGTTCGGGTTTTCATGCTGTCCCTCATGAATATGCATGAGATACATCTGCATACCATGGGGGCGGCGCATAGAAATGCAGCACAGGCATCTTTATTAGAGGCAGCATGGAACCTGAATGGTGTTTGGTCCTCCAGGACTGCATTTGGGAGACTCTGCTCTAGGTAATGCGCATGTTTATGGCATCTGTGCTCTGTAGGGTAAAATGTAGGTGTTTTGGGCATGTCTACGTCATCTGCACTACAGGTTCTGTCTGTATTAGCACGTTGTAGTAGTGGGTAAAATATGGGGGCTGGGTTGGCAGGCACCACAGCTGGAACTTGAACCTGTGACCTCCTGCTCCTGAACACACTGGCTGTGTGCACTGCACCACCGTGTTGCCACAGAGACAGTGCATTCCCTGGGGATACCATGACTGTTCATCAGACAGGGCCTGTCTGTTGCAGTGCATGGCACCCACCTACACAGGGCTAGGCAACGGTCTGCTCTGGGCAACTGCCACTGCCCCCTCCGCCACCAGTACCCCTCTGCCACCCTGCTGACATGCCCGTCTGCTGGTGCTCCTGGTGGAGTGCAGTCTCAGGCCATCCATTGTGCGGGTAGGCGGCTGCCTATGGTGCAGGTTCTGGGGTAGGGGTGCCTGCATATCTGTCCACACTTCCCCCCAGCACCGCCTGCCAATGTTTTGTGCCCTTGGGGGTACTGCAGTGCCAGGTCCCACAGTACCTGTTGGGTACTATCCCCTGTGACACTGTGGGAAACACACTCTTGCCTGTGTTGGGCCCTCATCAGTTGCTGTCTGGCTGCTCTATTGTTTCATCATTCGTATGGGCCACCTAGGCATCACCCTCGTCCGCACTGTGGCCCAGCTGCACCACTGCATGTGCCGCCTGCAGCCCTCTGTGTCCCCTTTTCCAGCATCTGTCCAGTTTCCCATTCCGACATGCCCACCCTGCTGTTGCGGGACATGTGCATGCCATAGCAAACCTGTCCAGTAACAAGGGAAAGCCCTGATCAGCGTTATTTCTCTGTGGGATCATTCACCTTGTATGGGGACAGAGCACAGCCCCTTCCAAAATTGATATTCTTTTTTTGGAGCTTTCTCGGTAGTGTTTTTTGATGTTTCCCATTGATATCACTATTGCCCAGCTAGGTTATGGTTTTTTCCAGTTCAGGTCATTTTCAATGTTTATCTGCCCTTTTGTTCTGTGCACATGTATCACACTTATCACCTTTTGTAGGTTTCCCTGGCTTTGCTGTACATTGCTGACAGAAATGGTTTCTCTTCCCTTTAAATATACTACTCTAACGCCAGGGTTTCACTGGCGTTAGTTTTCAGCCCCGAAATCCACAGCGTTAGTGTGCAGGGAGCCTCTTCCCTCCCACTCTCCACCCATTGACCCCTTCTCTCCGCCCCTGGGGAGCCTTCCTCCTCCCTCAGGGAGCCTTTACTCCACCTTCAGCGCTCGTTTGCGCCGCTGAGCGCGTTAGCGCACGATAAAGTACCTTATCGCACGGTAAAGCGCCATTATTGCGCGATAAGGCGCCTTATCGCGCGCTAACGTGTCAGAGCGCACATTAAGACGGTTTAGTAAACATACCCCTAAGTGAGAATTGGGATTATGCTGACCCTGTGAATGTTTTTACATGCTTGCAAAAGATAACCTGTTGAAAAAGGGACAGAATTGAATATGTTAGGGAGAAGGAGATGGCTTTTGTTGCCTGCATATTGTAAGATGCATCAGACAAATTCTAGCAAATTACATTTGATTGCTATTACAATGTTACAATGCCAACCCCGTTTGTGGATAGATAAAATAGACATTTATCAGCAAGTTGCTGAGAGGGTGGCTCACTATAAATACCGTAAGAGATGGGGAAAAAGAAAGAAAAAGAAAATGCACGTCTATTGCTAACCAATTTATAGGAAGAAAGTGCAGAGTACTCCCCAAACTCCTGGAGGAGTTAATCTAGAAGATACTGTGGAGGATTTTAATCAAACAAGAGATTAATGATAGATCATGGTGATGCTAAGAAATTCTGTTTGATTATTTCTGACCCACTTATACAAGATCAGTTTTGCCATGTTATTATGACTTTACAAATTCAATTTCAAATTGATAAGGGAAATGACTGCAGCTGGATCTGCAGCCGAGGAAAAGAGATCTAAAAATAAAAAAAAACTTTAGGAAAATATGTAACCTTGTGATGCAAAGATGTTTAATTCTGTGCTTTGAACAAAATGCCTATCCTGTAGAACTAGTATTAATTGTTATGGAAAATCCTTATAAGATTATGAAGAAGCAAAGACTTTTTACTTGTTTTTTTTAAGGTCCCTGGTTTTCCCAAGCTGTTGTTAAAGCATGTTGCTTTTCAGAACTACCCAGGGGAGAGGGTTTAGTGAAATTTCTTATATTCTGATCAGATAGGCTGTTAGACATAAAGCACTTGTAAGCTTTGATTTGTCCTGTGTTTAAAAGTGAATGCTGTTTTTCTTTCATTACTGGCTACTCCAGTAGATTTTATGGTCCCTGGATGCTGAAGTGACTAGATCAAACAAATAAGGCATGAAACTAAGGAAACTGTTTTTGTTTTCCTTTGACCTTCAAAGTAGAGGTTAAGAGCCCTGACAGGACAATGGGGCATCCTGAGCCAGTAGTTACCAGATTGCAACTTGAAAATGATTTAAATCCTGAGTGAATAAGAAGGTAATCCTGGTTAAGCTTTATCTTTTGTATGTTATGCATCTATTCTTTGTCTTTGACTGTGTATGCTATCAAGCAAACTTAAAAGTTAAGAGGATTTTATATATTGTGGGAAACACCTCATAGAGGGCATAATTATTGTTCATATTTTACAGAAACACAAAGGGGTATGTTTACTAAAGTGCGATAAACGTGGCTAACGCGCGTTGTATGACGTTAACGACCGTAAGTGCCGTATAACGCACGTACCGATGCGCTAACGACCGTTAACGTAATACTACGCGCGTTAAGCATAGTTAACGATTGTAAAGTCCCGCGGCGCGTTAAAACAGCGCAGAAGGTAGAGAGTGGGCGGAGAGAAGGGGTCAATGGGCGGAGAGTGGGCGGGGAGAGGCTCCCCTCACACTAACGCACTGAATTCCTGAGCTCAATTCCAACGCGAATGAAAACCTGTCGTTAAAGGCATTTAAAGGGAAGAGAAACCATTTCCGTCAGCAATGTACAGAAAAACCGGGGAAACCCACAAAACGTGAGCAGTGTGATACATGTGCACAGAACAAAATTTCACATAAAACTTTAAAAATGACCACAAGAAACATTTTAAAAAGCATAATTCAGCTGGGCAACAGTGATAGCAATGGGCAACAAGGAACAACACTCCCTGGAAAGCACCAAATAAAAATGAAAAGATGTGTGGAAGAGTCTACGCTCCGCAGACCCTTTCAAAGATCATTTCATTGTAATGGAGCTATCCTGGGAGTGTTGTGTAATGTTGCCCAATGATATCATTGTTGCCCAGCTTGGTTATGGGTGTGTGCCCCTTTTTCGAGGTCTTTTCTGAGGTTTGTCTGCATACAAGGTAAATGAGGCCACAGTAAACCTGTTGCAGAGCAGGGTTTCTGACTCGTCAGGCCGGTTTAACTAACTCCAGGGACTGCACTGTCTCTGTGGCCACAGTGTGGTGCAACAGACACAGCCAGTGCCTGTAAGACCAGAGGGTCACAGGTTCAAATCCAAGCTGGGGCTCCTGCCAACCTAGTCCCCATAGTTTTACCCACCACTAAACAATGATAGTAAAGACACTCCTTTATTGCAGAGAACATACGCATGGCCTATATTTTACCACACCAAACACAGACACCAGAAACAGGCACATTACCTAAAGCAGAGTCCCGCAAATGCAGTCCTGGAGGGCCCCACAGCATTCCGGCTTCATGCTGCCTCTAATAAAGATGCCTGTGCTGCATAGCTATGCACCACCCCCATGGTATGCAGATTTAGCTCATGCATATTTATGAGGGACAGCATGAAAACCCGAACAGTGTTTGGAACACCAGGACTGGAGTTGGGGAACTCTGCCGTAAAGCAGCAGCCAACAGGGCCACACACCCACCCACAGGCCCCATTGGCCAATGCCTCCTGGAGAGGCAAGACATTGGGCCCTGCCTGTATCTCCCAATACTAGCAGTTGCATACCTTAGCAATGCCACCCTACACCTGGGTATATGGTACAGAGCTATCAAACGTTTCCTATGATAACTGGCAGATATCAATTCCTACGTTAAGCACATTTTGCTCATTGAGCTACACCATAACAATCATTCTGATGTCTGCGGTGTGTGCTGCAGGTCTGGTCTCTGACAGTGTTCACCACCCTGAGGAGTGACCCCCCAACAGCCTTGTGTACCATATCCATGCCTGTACTATGCCCATGACTGGTGTGGTGGGTATGGCTGCTGACCACCTCTATAGTAGCACAATGCTGGCATAGGTGTGGGGGTGGCTGTCTGTCTATCCAGTGTGTGGTGGCTGCAAACACCTTCCACAGTCCACACTGCCAGCAATGTTGCCAGTATTGGGCTGCCAATGTGCATAATGAGGAGCAAGGTACTATGGGTATAGGCCGGACAGGGTGGCCTGGCCAGGGTGCATCTGCACAGGGCATAGGGCAGTGACAGGCACATTGTAGTGCCCGGCCACCACCTACACAGACAGGGTGACCTCAGTATATCCTGCTGAGAGATCACTCTCACCCTGACTGTGCAGTGACCACAGCATGGCTAGGCACTCCCACGGTGCTATCCAGTATTTCTCTCATGTGATAAATATGGGTTTCCTTGTGGGGCCCAGTCACTGATGTATCTGCTTGCTGTGTATGCTGACATCTCCATTGGGCACTAGCAGACTGTTTGCAGCTGGTAGGTGTTGTGATGGAGTGGTTTGCAGGGTGCAGTGGCTGATGGCTTGCACCAGGGGAATATCAGATAGTGGTGGGATGCAGCATACCATATCCAGGCCTAATGTCTGTTTGCTTATTGTGTTATGGCTGTGTACAGAGCTGCATTGACTGCCCTGTGGGGTGTCTGTTCCTCAGCAGGACTAGGGTTAATGTTCCCCTCTACTGCCACCTTTGCAGGGAGGTAGAGTGTGGATCTTTTGATAGGAGACCCTGTTTGCCACCCTCAGCCGAGGGGGGGTGGTGTATGGGGGCTACACATGACTGAAACAGACAGAGATGTCCAAGGTGGTCCTGCAGAAACTACCTATCTCACACAATAACACTGCTTTGGACCTGCGCCATGGCCTCTTTCAGCTATGGACGGTGCTGTGGACCTAGTGCTGGGCTCCTCACTGCACCCTCAGGGTGAGCACAGTACCCACACAATGTGACGGTGTGTAGCCACTCTGTGCCAGTACAACACACGGTCAGTACCCCCTATCAGGCCGAGGTGCTGTGGGGGTGCACATGGTCAGTTCCCCCTACCAGGCCGAGGTGCTGTGGGGGTGCATTCCCCATGGTGTGTATCTGTGGACAGCTGATTTGCATGTGCAGTGCATCATGGGTGTGACTGGCACAATCCAACCCTGTGAAACTCCAGCACCTGCTGACAGGCTCTGATAAACCATAGGCCATCACACGTACATCTGTTAGCATAATGCATAGGTGCAAGACACCCTACTGCAGAGGTGTCCAAACCTGTCCTGGAGGGCCACAATCCTGCCAGATTTTGGGATAGCCCTAATGAATATGCATGAGATATATATGCATTAGAGATAGCCTGCCAACCTGATTGGTTTGTGGCCCTCCAGGACTGGATTTGGAGACCCCTGCCTTACACCTCTGTCATTTAAGATTGTGAGTGGGCAAGGTGCAGATGTCCAAGACATCAAAAAGGTTAGATAGAATTTGTCACATTCCTCCTCACTTCTCACCACCACCAAAATATTGTCCATTAGACATCTTTTTGGTGGTGGTGAGAATCGAGGATGAATGTGACACATTCTAGCTACCCTTTTGATGTCTAGGACATCTGTACCTTGCCCACTCACCATCTTAAATGACAGAGGTGTAAAGCAGGGGTCTCCAAATCCAGTCCTGGAGGGCCACAAACCAGTCAGGTTGGCAGGATATCTCTAATGCATATATATCTCATGCATATTCATTACGGCTATCCCAAAACCTGGCAGGATTGTGGCCCTCCAGGACAGGTTTGGACACCTCTGCCATACAGAGTCTGTAATATAAGATGCCCACACTGGTAAAAACACACGTACCCACACACGTACCCACGCACGATTGTACGCGCGCAACCTCGCATGCACCAATGTACGTGGCTAGGCACACTCCGAGGGTGTGTTTCTGACACCAATACTCAACGTAACGAAAAACATGCTTCCTCATTCCCTCTGTAATGTACAGGGTGATGCCTGGGACAGCCTTCTGCGTTAGGCACACTGGGGACTCGAACCCATGCTGCCTGTAACAGCGGTCAGTACCATAACCATTGTGCTACAGCTCTGTTTCAGTGCTTTGTGTCTGTACGTCTTCTTACGATTAACGCGCAGTAACGCGCCACGGCACCCGGTAACGCTCGTTAATTTTTTGAACGCGCGTTAGTGGTGACAATGTACCGCCCATGTCCTTATTTGGGGTTTCTGTCAGTATCGCGGCTCCTAACGCGAATTGCACTAATGCAGTTTAGTAAACATACCCCAAAGAGTTGTAACTATAGTTTTTTTTTAGGAACAAAAATATTTAGACAGTAATTTGCAAGTATCTTGAAGGACAGAAAAGAGACTTACTGTTTACTTTGCTATTTGTGTTGAAGATAACATCAAGGTTGGCTGTAACCCTGAGTAATTTATTTTAAAATAACTTCATTGTTTTCAAATCAGTTTGATACCAGTTTCAGGTATTATGTAAAAGGTTTTAATTTAAATGTGAAAAGTACATTTTGGTTAAAAATATAAAAAAAGCGGAGTGTTTGCATTCCAGATATCCACCAACCTTTTCATGAAAAAGTATCAGTTTCATGTCATTTGAAAATGATTGTTTCCTGAACTGTAAGATTCAAGGTAATTATTTTGCATTGTTAAGCTCTGTACTGATGACTGATGAACAGGACAGTAACTACACTGATCTTTCCAGTTTTATTTGTCACAATATTGGATTTTAGGATAATTTTACCTGTTTTTCTGCATTTGAATTTTACGTGCTGGTGTCCAGAGAAAAAGTGTACTTTGTTTTGAAAGTTTTTATTTCTGTTTCAGGAGTACAATTCCTGAGAAAACAGATATATGTTGCAGAGAAAACAGATATATGTTGCAGCACTGTGAGATATTAATTTTCTTTAGTTTATACACTTGTACTTATGTTACCAAATACACTTGTTATAGTAGTACGTTATGCAGAGGTCCAGTACACACACAACAATTACAAGATGAGTAAATATTAATAAGTTTGCTGAAATTTTGGACAGGGGCTCATCTGAAATTGCTTTGTTCCCAAGCATATAGAGTAAAGATGGAACTGAGTTCCCAGAAAATATGAGAATATTTGTATAATTATTTACAGATAAAACGATAACATTAACTTGAGTTGATTGGACAAAACCAAATCTTGCTTGTTAGCAATGATCCAGGAGAGGTTTGAGAAAAAGAATGAGAGAGAGAGAAAGAGGGGGGCAAAAGGTGAGTGATGATCTGGGCCACCGGAATTCTGACTGCTCTGAGACTCCTCGAGGACCCACAAGGCCTGAAGAACATGGACCTTGTATAATTATGCCTCTAAAGAGACATGAATAGGAAGGGGAGAGTAGGCCAAGAAGAACCCGAGGAAGCATCGCCATGAGGCCCAGCCACAAATGCCTTGCAGGCCAAGAAGAACCTGAAGAAGTATCGCCATGAGGCCCAACCACCAATGCCTTGTACCCTCTTAGATCTCTCACCTCAAAAGGATCTCTTTTTGACACCATAATTAATGAGTAGCTTACACAAATCCTTGTGGACACTGCAATTTCAAGATCAGTCCAAGTATTTTTAAAGTTTACTACAGCACTCTCACTGAGAACAGTGTATACGATAGACTCAAGTCATACATGAGAGATATGTGGCTGTCATGTTAGGAGCCATATTTCTTTCTATTGGGATTGATGTTATAAAATGTTGCAAAATAATAGTTTTATATTGTAAGGACTTTACCCAAATTGTTCCTATTTAGAATGAGCACATGTCAGTATTGGACCAATTAAGTTAATGGGAAAGGGACACTGTTTACTCATACTGTTATGCTTATTGAGAAGAATCTAAATTTATATTTTCTGCCTACCATTTGTTTACACCAATAGTAAGTTTCTAACAATTGTTTGATATTCTTAGCAGCCTTGCCAAACAAGGATACATTAGTATGGTATAAAAAACATGAAAAGGACCTATGTATTTAGTTGGTGGAATGATGCAAGTGATGAAAAAGTGTTATGAGGGATGAAGTGGGATATTAAGAGGAAGGACTCTGATGGACATTAAACTGATGAAGGTAATTTGAAGTGACATATCTGCCTAATGAATATGTAAACAACAAAAAAATGATGAGCACTTTATTCAACTATGCCGTCTCCAGAAGCTTCAATTCAGGAAGTCATACTGAACAATTGGAAATAGATACTTGGAGACAGGCTAGGTGCACCTTGCACCCTGATGAGCTTTGCCTCACTTTTCCTCTGTATGTCCTGGCCAGGCATGCAGAGGCAAAGGGGGATGATTTGATGACAAATTCTCACAAAATTGGTATAATTCTAAAACTTGCCACAATTGCAGAACACGTGAGTGCAACTTGTCTGATCTGTAAACATGTAAAGATCAGTCAAGGGCACAATGGCATATTTTCTACCAGCAAAGGAGTTTATCAAACTGCGAGACAAGGTTGACACCATATGAGATAGTTACTGGTAGACCATTGAAAGTTTATAAAGCAATATTTATAGGATATGATCTTAGTAAATATGGATGAAATTAAGTTTGTCTCATTGTGAAATCTAATCTAGAATATTTAGTCTTTTCATTTAATATTGGTGCTGCGCTTCTGAATGAGACCTGGAGCCATGTCACCAATTGCAATCCAGAGATTCCAGCAGAGGAAATTGGCCATAATCCAGATGGAACAGACCATCCCAAGAAATCCGAACTATACACCGCAGAAATGGGTGAAGGCGTCCCTACCTGGATCAGTGTGTCACATTGAAAAAGGGGCCAAAATATCCGCCCAAGAGAATGAGAGGTTCAAATTTTAAGAGAAACAGAACTTAAACTTCAGAAAAAGGTGAAGCACACTGCGAGGTCCTGGGGAACTGCTGAGAAGCAGGACCAAATCATCTGAAAATAGGAAGAGGACTATTGGACTGATTGGGGGCTTTTGTGAATGACTTTTTTTATTTTATTTTATGTATTGTTATCCTTTTATTATTGTTTCCTTGGAAAGTAACTGTAATTCTAGTATCTCAGATTTTTTTTCTGCTGAACATCATGTGCCCAATTGCTTATTTTGCCTGTTCCCCAGATCTTAGTTATTGCTGTGGTTTCTCTTTCTCCTGCTCATACTACTTTTTGAATCCACGGGTGGTCAATAGTGTAAACGTTTGGGTAAAATATGAAAGACCAGACTCATAGCTGGTGGAGGGAGTAGTAGTAATATGATTGAAGTTGTTAGTCCCTCACCACTTGCTCCACTACTCTCAATATATAACTAGTAGATTGAAATCCATGGGGCAGATATACAGTAGAAAAAGTCCTGAATATGCAGGTGAAATGAGTCCCCCACTGCATGGGGAACTGATAAAAGTAACTGAGATCTACAAGCCATTTGACTTGGGCAATTGTAATGCCAGTGGGAATGGTATATTAGATATCTTGGAAAAATGTCACCTAATTTATACCTTGACTTCTTGTCCCCTCAAACATTTGCCTTAATGTTATCCACTATGTTTTATCCCATGTTATTATTATTGTATTTCTAAATGAATTACAAAGGCAATTCAGCCATTGCTTACGTACAATATCCTTACTGATCCACGGGTGGAATGTATTACTAATTAAAAATTTATTTGGATCAGCAAGGAATATTGAACTTTGCAAGGAAATTGAACCTTTGAACCATTCTGCATGTGAGAAATCAACTGAGGAATCATGCTGAGCCAGCTTGCTAGCCCAGAGACTAAAGCTGTATTTACAGTCTAGTGAGAAACTGTTTACACATCTAGCCTATGGAATACTGAAAGACCAGGGAGGAGTTCTTCTCCTAACAAATGCAAATGTCCTAGGGTGAAGGAGACAGAATTCTTCTCCTGGCCTTTGAACAATTCTCTTAGCAGATGTAGATCAATTGATGAGAATTATTTACCTAATTGTAATTATGGAGTTCTGAACTTCTAAAACCATGGGAGGTGAGCATTGTCAGATGCCTGCCTGGAAACCAAAGGCTGGGAGCAAACAAAGGCTGGAGAGGGACTGGTCAAGCAGGGGGTGTATGGGGTGGAGAATGGCTGTAGGAATAAGCTCATGTGAAGAATCATGTGATGGCCAGCTGCAACACACAGCCTATATAGAGAGTGAGAAAACCCAGAACAGAGAGAGCGTAGATCTGCTTGGCCAGGCGCATGCCATGCATGAAGAATCCCAGACTTTTCTCCAGCCTTCGCTGAGCTCTCCCAGCTGATGTTTAAAGGGCTGCCATGATGCAGTTTGGTGAAGTATTATTCTCCTGTAAATAGCTGAACTATCTCATAACTCTATCAATGATGTATTATTCTACTGTAAATAATTGCTTTCTAGTTATCTTTTCTAACTACTCTGAATAAGTATCCTTGTTTTGTTTGTAAATAAACTGCACGACTTCATTACAAGGTATTAGCCTTTGTTGTAGTAAGACAGTATTCTAGTAAGCAGATATTACTGAGAGAAAAGATCAGTTAAGAATACTGCAGGCAATTATGATCATTACTGAAAGGTGCTTTAACATTACAGAATAAGATACAAGCCATCAATCAGCTGGCAATTTCTGTACTCCCATACAGCTTTGGGATTGTGAACCGGCCTTTTAAAGATCTGTGCGAACAAAAAAACTCTTCTATGTCCATGAAATGATTTTCAAGAATCAGTGTATGCCAGGACTCTAAAGCTGAAGGAGGGCTAGGCCTCACAGAGATTGATTACACATACAGAGCTGCTATCATAAGCCTCCAGGCCTACCTATTGGCATTTTCGGATCCAAATACTCAAAAAGTATTGAAATCTGAAAGTAAACGTCCTGAATTTATCTCCATCATCAAACTTGGACAAGTATTCCGATGACTAAAAGGAATGAGTGAGAACCCACAAACATACACGGAAAAAAGTAACAGAATTTTCAAGGCAAGAGAAAAAAACTCTTCAAAGAATTAGATCAGTGGCTCTCAAGCCAGTCCTCTGGGACCCCTAGGCCAGTCAGGTTTTCAGGATATTCACAATGAATATGCATGAGATAGATCTGCATGCACTCCTTCCATTGTATGCAGATCTATCTTATGCATATTCATTGTGGGATCCCACAGGACTGGATTGAGAACCACTGAATTAGATCTACAAACGAGGAAAAACAAGTGGCAAATGCACAGGATCCCTTTATCAATCAAGAATATACACATGGGTCAGCATCTAAGATGGCCACTTGAGCTGAAACTCTGGCTGGACCCAGCAATAAAAGCGATAATTTAGCTCACCGGATTACCCCAGACAGCGCGTAAAGCTGTCCAGCAGCAGCGGAAAGGGAAGAGATGACGGCGAAGGGGAAAAAAGTCAAAGGACTGCATTCTCGGCATTGGCCAGGCTGGCTATGCCATGAGTGCAGGATTACAAGATGACGGCAATGGGAGATAAAGCTCTGGGAAGCATGGCCCAAAAAAAAGCAATGGGCAAGCTTGAAAGCGCATTACCCAGAGCAGCCCTATCTTTGAATCCTGAGCAGCACAATAATTTTCAGACAGAGTTTCGGGCATGTTTTAAAGATTCAAGAACTGCAATAGTGCAAGTGTGGGCAGATGTGATAACTGGTATTGAGAGCCTGCGGGCAGATCTGACGGATTTGCGGAGAAGGGTAGAGGAGATTGAAGAATGGATGGACGAGCACGTGGAATCGGTGGGTCTCTTGAAAATAAACTGCACCTCTTGGATCAACAGCATGAAAGCCTGGAAGATAAGACTGAGGACTTGGAAAATCGGTAAAGAAGGAGTAATATTAGGTTCAGAGGGATGCCGGAAGAGGAACCTTATGAAAACTGTGCTGCACTGGTGACAGACATTTCTAAGGCCCTATTACAGGCAGCTGATTGAAGAACTACAATAGATTTTCGGATTGGCTGTGCTCATCATGTGGCGGGCCCAATGGGGCCAAATAATAACTAGCCAAGAGACATCATAGCTTGTTTTCACAACTATGGCATGAATGAATGGGTGTTGAGCAGGGCCCGGTCAGGTGGCCCTTTCAAATGGGGGGGCCTGTACAGTGGAATTATACTCTGACTTGGCCCAAATTACCCTACAAAAATGATGAAGAATATGGTACTTAAACTCTGGGAAGAGGGTGTACGATATGGATGGACTTTTCCCTTTGGACTCAGCTTTCATATAAAGGACAGAGATTGAGAATGTGCATCTGTGGAAAAACCGTTAAGGCCCTCACTGAGGCCGGACTAACTGGGCTAGAATCAGGCCATGGACCTGAGGGGCTACTTCAGAAGGACTTCCTGAGATGGCAGAGAGTAACACATTGTTGCTGTAGGCTTCGCTGCTAGTCAGGCAATGTGGAGCACGATGGAGCAGAAACAGGACAGGCCACCAAAGAGAGCTCTCTTGAATGTCAAGGACTTTTTTTTAGTGTGCTGGTACCATATAAGGAGTGGGCGGGCCAGGCAGAAAAAAGGAAAAAACCAGACCGTACGTGTGTGCGTCGTGCTAATGTGCGGGGCCCACATTATTGCGTGGAAAGGCTAAGTGGGGCGCTGCTGCATAACCAAACAACAGAGCCGTAGTACAACGGTGAAGACACTGACCTATGGTGCAGGGGCCAGGGGTTCAAACCCCTATTGCACTCAACAAAAAAGACCAGCTGAGGCATCAACTTTTATGGGCAAAAGTGATGCAGGAGGCATACTGCTTATGGGCGGCAGAAGGCGGCGCACTCTTTTTTTATACGGCATGAGGCGGCGCACTGTTCATTGTGGGCGGCAGATGGCGGCGCGCTGTTAAGGTTGGGCGGCAGAGGGCGGCGCGCTGATAAAATCGGGCAACAGAAGGCGGCGAGCCGGTGGGCAGAAGGCGGCGCGCTGATGTGTGAGGGGGCAACCCAATAGTAGGAGGGATAAGTGGCGTGCTGATGTGCAAATAACAGGAATGGAGCCATAGCACAATGGTTAAGACACTGACCACTTGTGCAGGCATCATGGGTTCAATTCCCCACAGTGCCCATTGAAGACAGCTGGCTAAGACATTATTTTAGGAGGCATGCCCATGTTGGGCGGCATAAGGCGGCACGCTGTTAATGTTACGCAGCAGAAGGCGGCGTGCTGTTACTTTTGTGCGCCACAAGAAGGTGCGCCGATGGCTACAAGGCTGCGCGCTGCTGCTCAAACACAGGAACAGAGCCACAGCACAATGGTGAAGACACTGACCAATGGTGCAGGTGTCAGAGGTTCAACCCCTCACAGTGCCCAGTGAACAAGGCTGGCTGGGGCAGTATGTATTATGGTGAGGAGTGCTGTAGGAGGCCTTCAAGGTTTATTTTATTTCCCACTACTAGTAAACCCGCTCTCACAGTGTGTTAACATACGGATGCCCGTAAGGCACATGTTACAGTGCACTGTCCGCCAAGGCACCCTAGAATGTCCCCTATAGGGCACCATGTATGTTGCGACACAGGACAATGTATAGTGCACCCAATATGGATGGCACCCATAAGGTGGCCTATAGGGCGCCCTAAAGAGCACCCTCAGAGGCACCTTATGGGTACAGTATGCCAAGGGTGTGTTTGCTGTCATAAAAATATGTACAGTAAACAAAGATAATGCTCTGGACAACCCTATCACAGAACCCCACAGTGGGCTTGAACCCATGACCTCTGGCTGCAAAGGTAGTGACGTAACCTTTGGGCTACAGCCGTCAGCAAGCCCCTGGCTGGCTGCAGAGAGCCTGCACGTCACCTCACAGACAGTCTGCTGTTGTAAACAAGATAGGGTTAGGCCACCCGTACCCATGATGCACTGCACATGCAAATCAGCTGTCCACAGATGCACACAAGATGGGGAATGCACCCCAACAGCTACCCGGCCTGGTAGGGGGAATTGTCCGTGTGCACCCACACAGCACCTCGGCCTGGTAGGGGGTCCTGAGCGGGTGGACTACCAGCAAAGAGTAGCTACACACCGTCACATTGTGCGGGTACTGTGCTCACCCTGAGGGTGTGATGTGGCGCCCAGGACCAGGTCCACAACACCAGCCATGGCTGAATGAGGCCATGACAGAGCTCCAAAACAGTACTAACCTGTGAGATAGGAAGGTGCTGCAAGAAACATCTTGGATATCTCTGTCTGTCTCAGTTAGTGGAAACCCCCATGGACCCCCTAGGTGGTCAAGGCTACACACCCTCCCCCCTCCAAGGGTGGCAAACAGGGCCCATCACCAACAGATCCCCATCCTTACACACACACACACACACACACACCCCCCCCATGGCATGGCAGTAGAGTGGACCATCAAACCCCAGTCCTGCTGGGGAACAGACACCCTACAGGGCAGTCCAAGCAGCTCCACACACATCCATCCATAAACACAAGATCAGACAGATGTTAGGCCTGGATATCCAAAGATGCACCCCAGCACTATCTGATATTCTCCTGCAGCAAGCCATCAGCCACTACACCCTGCAAGGCACTCCATCAAGACACATACCAGCTGTGAACAGTCTGCTGGTTAGCCCTGATGGAAATACATGCACCCAAAACTGGGGTGGCAGCACACACAAGAAGAGAGTTCTGTGAGGAGGCCCCCAACAGGAAACCCATATATATCACAAGAGAGAAACATAATACAGCACTATGGGGGTGCCTAGCCATGCTGTCATCACTGCACACTCAGGGTGAGAGCGCTCCCCCAGCAGCACATATGGAGGTCACCCTGTCTGTGTAGGTGGTGGCCGGGCACTACAATGTCACAGCCAGTGCCCTATGCCCTGTGCAGATGCATCCTGGCCAGCCCACCATGTCTGACCTATACCCATGGTACCTTGCTGCTCATTATGCACATTGGCAGGCCAATACTGGCAGTAGTGCTGGCAGTGTGGGTTGGGGAAGGTGTTTGCAGCCAACACACACTGTATAGACAGACACACTCCCACACCTATGCCAGCATTGTGCTACTATTGAGGGGGTGATTAGCCTTGCCCACCACACCGGTCCTGGGCACGGCACAGGCATGGATATGGTACGCAGTACTGCTGGGGTCACTCCCCAGGGTGGTGAACACCGTCAGAGGCCAAGCCTGGAGCACGCACCGCAGACACCAAACAGATTGTTCGGATGGGGTCAACTAGCAGTATGTGCGTAACGTAGGGATATCTATCAGCCTGTACTCTTAGCAAACGTTTCAGAGCTGTAAACCTCAGGTGTAGGGTGACATTGCTAAGGTATGCAGGTGCTAGTATTGGGAGATGCACGCAGGGTCCAATGTTCTGCCTCTACAGGAGACATTGGCCAATGGGGCCTGTGGGTGTGGGTGTGGGTGTGTCTGCCCCTGTTGGCTGCTGCTTTACGGCAGCGTTCCCCAAATCCGGTCCAGTTTTGCATCACACTGTTCGGGTCTTCCTGCTGTCCCTCATGAATATGCATGAGCTACATCTACATGCCGTGGGGATGGTGCATAGATATACAGCACAGGCATTTGTATGACTGGCAGCATGGAACCTGACTGGTGTGTGGCCCACCAGGACTGCATTTGGGGGATTCTGCTGTAGGTTCTGCCCCTGTTCATGGTGTCTGTGCTCAGTGGGGTAAAAGATAGATGTATTAACATTGCATATGTCCTCGTCATGAAAGGTGTGTCCTTACTGTCACTGTTTATTTGTGGGGAAAATATGTGGGCAAGATTGGCAGTAGCCCCAGCTGGTCTTTGAACCTGTGACCTTCTGTTCTTGCATGCATTGTCTGTGTGCACTGCACCACTGTGTAGCCACAGATTGGCTGAATTCCCTGGATAGTCCATGACTGTGGATCCGGCAGGGCCTGTCTGTTGCTGTGGACTGTGCCAGCCTGCACATGGCTAGGCCTCTGTCTTCCGTGGCTAGCGGCCACTGCCCCCTGCACCACATGTACTCGTCCGCCAACATGCTGGCATGAGCTTCTCTCAGAGAAAGCAGATGACCTGATTGCAATGTGTCAGTACGGGACTGCATTTGGGCGACTTGGCTGTAGGTATTGCCCATTGTTGTGGTGTGTGTGTGGTGTTGGGTAAAATATGGGTGATCTCCCCATGCCTATGTTCCCTGCAAGACAGGGGTGTGTGTGCTATCGTTGTTCAGTGGTGGGTAAAATATATGGCCAGGGCTGGAAGGTGCCCCAGCTGGGATTTGAACCTCTGACTCTCTGGTCCTAGAGGTACTGGCTCTGTCCACTGCACCACACTGTGGCAACAGGGACAGTGCAGTCCCTGGAGATAGTAACATGGCAGGATGGAGTCGCAAAGCCTGCTGTGTGCATTTCTACTGTGGGCTCCTTCACCCTGTCTGGTGACAAACGTGCAAGTAAAGCCCACAGATGACCACGGGAAAAGGGGGATAAAATATAACCAAGCTGGGCTACAGTGATATTAATGGGCAAACATGGAAAACACTCCCAGGACAGCTCCAGAAAAAGGGAAATGTTTTTTGGACGAGTCTCCGCTCCGTACACCTTTCCATAAATCATTTTGTTTTGGAGCTTTCCTGGGTGTGTTTTCTAGTTTTGCCCATCACTATAACTGTTCCCCAACTGAATTACTATTTTTAATATTTTTGTGGTGGTCATTTTCTATTTTTAATTGCACTTTTGTGCTGTGCACATGTATCACACTGCTCACGTTTTTCAGGTTTCCCCGGTTGTGCTGTACATTGCTGACGGAAATGGTTTCTCTTCCCTTTAAATCCCCTCTACCGCGAGTGGTTCACTCGCGCTATTTTTGCAATGGAAATTCGGCCCCGCAACTATGCGAGGGGCCTCTCCCCTCCCCTTCCCCGCCCATTAACCCCGTCTCTCCACCCCTCCGGGGCCTTCCTCCGCCCTCCGTAGGCCTTTCCACGCCTCTATCGGACATTTACGGGCCCATACTTGTGCGGGGCTCGTTAGTGTGACGCGCACGTGTGCGGGGGTTCGACGCACATTTGCGGGGCGCTTAAGAGCACTTAAGTGCTGCTTTTAGTGCGCTATTTTGCGCCGCGCAAAATAGCGGTTTTTAGTAAACATGCCCCATAGTCCGATATCTTGGAGTAGCACTTGACCAGAACATAAACATGCAGCCCCACGTAAATAAAACTACACAAAAGGCATACCATAAAATGAAGGTCATGCGGAGACTAAAACCATTGCTCAACCAGGAAAACTTCCGAACAGTAATCCAAGCAGTAGTCACGCCAATACTGGACTATTGCAACTCAATATATCAGGGCATCCCAAAACCCACCATCCATCTGCTTCAGAAGGCACTGAACACCGTAGCTTGGATTATCACTGACACAGCAAAGTACAATCACATTACACCAATACTGAAGCAATTACACTGGCTGCCTATTCACTCTCGCATCAGATTCAAGACAATAACCAACATATTTAAAATGCTAAACAACAACTCGTCAGACGTGCTACAGGAACTCATCACTAAAGACCTTAATATCCGACTGAAAAGGAACAACTATAGGGATAGGATGCTAACTCCCAGCATCTACACAAAGTCCAAGGATGTCACGACCAGGAGAGTGCTCTCATTCGCACAAAGTCCAAGGATGTCACGACCAGGAGAGTGCTCTCATTCGCAGTCCCTTCGCTATGGAACACATTACCTATGGATGTAAAAGCCACGCTGGACATAAAAGGCTTCAGGAAAAAGTTGAAAACACACCTATTTAAAGAACACCTTGGAAAGTCGCATAGTATCCACAGCAACTGGCACAAGATCCTACCACATAATGTTAAGATACTTAACACATGAACAACCTCTCTTGTAAATAAGTTCTAACACAAGTTAAATTATCTTGACTGCTAAGTATCCCTATTTAGCTGTCAAAAATATTACATTGTTATTCTGTTAACCTGTAAATTAATAACACTGTTACACTGTAAAATGTTGAGCTGTAATGTAAACCACTTTGATTTAAGGATGAGGCGGTCTATAAAACCTGTTAAATAAATACACACATACAGACATACATACTCCAGGAACCCTTTGTCAATCAGGAATGGACACACGAATGGCTAAGGAGGGGTGAACTGAAACCGAAGGATGAGAGGTTGATAGTTGCAGCCCAGGACAGTGGCTTATGGATTAGATGGCTTACAGCAAGCATTGAAAAAACTGGCAGCACAGACATATGTCGATTCTGTAAGAAAGACCTGGAAACAGTGACTCGAGTCATAGCTGGCTGTGAAGTTCTGATGGCAGAAAATTTCTGTACAGAAAGAAATAATAAAGTAGCGTGCCTCCTCCACTGGAAACTCTAAGCAATACATCACTGTGCCTAAAAAGCATTGGATCATGAGCCTAAAAGAATTACAGAGAATAAAGAGATTATGATCACCTGGGTTACTCACATTCTGACTGTTAAAAAGCTGGAGATGAGGCTTTCTGCTAGAAGATGATAATGGGGGGGGGGGGGGGGGGCAGTGCCAAGATGGCGGATTGCTGAGTTTGCTTGTGTGACGATTTTTCATGCATTTAACCAAAGAAAGTCTTGTCTTACTAATCTGTTATATTTTTTTGAACATGTGAATAAAAAGATAAAGGTGAGCCAGTTGATATAGTGTATCTGGATTTTCAGAAAACCTTTGACAAGGTCCCTCATGAGAGACTCTTGGCAAAATTAAAAAGTCATGGGTTTGGAGGCAGTGTAGTATTGTGGATTGGGAACTGGTTAAAAGATAGAAAGCAGAGAGAAGGTTAAATGGCCAATTTTCTCAATGGAGAAAGGTGAATAGTGGAGTACTTCAGGGATCTGTGCTGGGCCCGCTGCCTTTTAAATAACACAAAATTATTTAAATCAGTTAAAACACAAAAGGATTGTGAAAAATTGCAAAAGGACCTTGAAAAATTGGAAGACTGGATTCCAAATGGCAGATGAAATTTAATGTGAGCAAGTGCAAAGTTATGCACCTAGGAAAGATCAACCCAAACTATGGTTACACGATTCAAGGTATCACATTAGAAACCACCACCCAGGAAAAAGATTTAGGCATCATCATGGATAATACGTTGAAATCCTCTGCCCAGTGTGCAGTGGCAGCCAAGAAAGTAAATAGAATGCTAGGAATCATAAGGAAAGGAATGGAGAATAAAACCAAGGATATTATAATGCCTCTGTATCGTTCCATGGTGCAAACACACCTTGAATATTGTGTGCAATTCTGGTCACCATATCTTAAAAAGGATGTTGAAATTTTGCTTACCATTAATTTCCTTTCCTGGAATCCTGCTAGACAGTACGGACTAACAGGGTGTGTCCCCCTGCCAGCAGATAGTGAGACAAGAGAAAATCACAGAAGCTTTGATATAGTCTCCTATCCCTAGGGGTCAGCTTCAGTATAACCCTAGCAAGTACCAGAATGGTATACAGATCAGTATCAAGCATACCAGACTAAAAACATTAAAACAGAAGCAGCCAACGAGACTCCTGGTGAAGAAGAATGCAGATCGAGCATATTGGAGGATGTACGAATGAGAACAGAGTATTTACAAACCACAATGTCGCTTCTTTGTCCCTTAACACTTCTTGGAGGCGGCAAGCTAGTTTGCCCAGGGTGGGACCTGGACTGGTCTAGCAGGATTCCAGGAAAGGAAATTAACAGTAATTACCTTCCAGCCTGTCCAGACTAGCGGGGAGTACCAGAGCTACATCAACGTTGGGTGGGAAGAAACAGCTGCAACCAAAACAATGGCTCCGAACCGAGCTGCTTCACGGGCTTGGAGGTCCAGGCAATAGTGACACGCAAAAGTAGACAGGGACGACCAGATTGCTGCCCTGCAAATATCAAGTGGGAAAACTTGCAATCTTTCAACCCAGGAAGTAGCCTGAGCCCGCATGGAGTGCACCCGTAGTCGTATCGGAATGGGCTTGCTCTGAAGAATATAGGCCTGCTTGATCCAATGCGCTATTGTCATTTTGGATGTGGCTGCCCCCTTCTGGGGGCTGGCAAATAACACAAAGAGGTGGTTCGAAAGACGAAATGGAATGGTCACCTTGACATAGCAATGCAAAACCCGGCTAAGTTCAAGACGATGCAAAATCTGCTGGTGGCTGGAAGTCCCCTCTTGAAAGAAGACAGGCATGGATACTGACTCGTTGAAGTGGAACTCGGAGAGGATTTCAGGCAAGAAGGCCGGTACTGTATGAATAGTGACCCCTTCCGAGAAAATAAACAGGAAGGGGTCCTGGCAGGACAGAGCTTAGAGACATACCGGGAGGAGGTGACCGCAACTAGAATCATGGCCTTGAGTGTAAGGTCTCTAATGTAAGAGGCCCGAAGCAGCTCAAAGGGAGAGCGAGTAAGGGCACAAAGCACCAGGGCGAGATCCCAATCGAGTACCACTGAGCATACCGGTGGCCACCAGGAGGAGATGTCTGCATGAGAGACAAGAGAACTTTCAAGGAGATAAGGGCAAGACCTCTATCGAGGCCATCCTGTAGAAAGGAAAGGACAACTGGGACCTCCACTGACCATGGGGAGATGGTCTTGCAGGAGCACAAGGAGGAGAAGAGGCGTCATATGCGGGTATAAGCTTGAGAGGTGGAGGGTCTATGCACCTGGGGTAAGGTCACGACCATTGGCAGCGAATAGCCTTTGTGCTGTAGTCGGCACCACTTAAGAGCCAGGCTGTAAACGAATTAGGAGCGGAGTCATCTAGACAGATGGGACCCTACCCAAGAAGACCCTTGCATGCCGCAAGGGGCAGGGGTGTCACCTGTAGGAGATGCACAACGTTGGCATACCAGGGTCACTGTGGCCAATTTGGTGCCACCAGGACTATCTGGCAGGGATGTCCCTCTATCCGATGCAGAATGCGGCCGATCATTGGCCATGGGGGGAAAACATACAGCAGCTGAGCACAAGGCCAAGGCTGAGTCAGCGTATCCAAACCCTGAGAGCTGAAGAAGATTGGCACTTCGGCGTTGTTCGATGTGGCCATGAGTTCTAGCGTTGGGCATTCCCAACAGTGTACTATGGCTGCAAATGCCCACAGAGCCAGCTCCCACTCACTGGGATCCAGAGTATGGCAACTCAGGAAATTTGCCTGAACATTTTCTATGCCCACGATATACTGCACTGAGAGCACCTGGAGATAGTGTTCCACCCAGAGGAATAAGAAGGTCATCTCCCTGGCTATCCTTGGGCACTTGGTTCTGCTCTGTTGGTTGAAATACGCCATTGTTGTTGAGTTGTCTAAGAGAATGCACACTGTGTGACCTTGCAGCAGAGCATGAAAGGTTAGGGGAGCCAGCCGAATGGCCTGTGCCTCAAGCTGATTGATGAAGCAGCTGGCTTCGCGGGGTGACCAAGTTCCCCTGTGCTGTGTGCTCAAGGCAGTGTGCCCCACTAGCCTGCTAGGCTGGCATCTGTAGTGAGCGCGATCCACTGCGGGGTGGTAAAGGCACACCTCGCAGAAGGTTCCACAGGCTCAGCCACCATTTGAGGCTGCGGCGCATCACGGGCTGAAGGGACAGATGCATCTGATATTGTTAGGTGGAAAGCGACCACCTGGACAGGAGGACGTGCTGCAATGGTCACATATGTACTTGGGCCCAGGAAACCACCTCGAGGATGGTTGCCATGGTGCCAAGCACCTGCAGGTAGTCCCAGGCTGTCGGAGTTGGACTGCTCTGAAAGGCATGCAGTTGGGCACATAGCTTCCAAAACTGGTCCTGGGTAAGACAGACTTGGCCCACTGCTGTATGAAACAAGCTCCCAGGACGTCTAGTGCCTGCATTTGGTAAAGGTGACTCTTGGTATGGTTTATCACCCATCCTAGCTTGCCCATGAAGGTGACAACATGCTCTACTGCTGTCTGCATCTCTGGAAGCGACTTGGCCTGGATGAGCCAGTCATTGAGATATGGATGGACATGGATGCCTTGACACTGTAGCGCTGCTGGAATGACAACCATAACCCTGTAAAACGTCCAGGGGCGAGGCCAAAGGGCAGTACCTGGAACTGATAATGTTTGTCAAGAACCATCAAACTCAGGTACGGCTGGTGGTCCCTGCAAATTGGAATGTAGAAGAAGTCTTCGGCCAGATCCAGATAAGTGAGAAATTCTCCTGGGTGCACCACCTGAATAATAGACCGGTGTGTTTCCATCTGGAAGCTCAGTACCTGAAGGCAGTGATTGACCCCCTTGAGGTCCAGGATAGGGCGGAAGGAGCCATCCTTCCTGGGCACTACAAAATAGATGGAATAGTGGCCAACACCACGCTCACCTAAAGGGACCATACGGACAGCCCGGAGCTGCAGTAGCACTGTAGGGTGAGAGACATGGCCATCCGTTTGGCAAAGGACCAGCATGGGGGAATCAAAAATTTGCTGGGGATGAGCGCAACAAACTTGAGAGCGTAACCCCTCAAAATCACATTGAGCACTCACTTATCTGAGGTTATCTGAGCCCATTTGTGGGAAAAATGCCTCAGTCATCCTCCTACACACGGCACCCAGGAATGGACCCCAGGCCCATCAATGGGAGGGCTGTGAGGGTCCAGCGAACATGGAGGTGGAGTCATTACCTTTATTGCGGTGGACGCCCTGAAAGGACTGATGTCAGCCACCAGATTTGTTCAAAGAACCCCCGGGCTTGCCTGGGTGGTACCTTCGTGCCTCCTGGAAGCGCCCCTTGTAGACCGAGGAGGCAGAGGATGTAGATGCGGGGCAATGAGAAGTAGATCTCGGCCATTCCTCTGGAAGGCGCTGTGGTTTGACCTCCCCTAGATCCTTGACAGGCTTCTCCAGATCCTCGTCGAAAGGAAGCCTCCCCCTAAACGGGAGCTTAGTGAGGTGCAACTTGGAAGCCGCATCTGTATTCCAGTGTCTGAGCCACAGCCAGCGCCACACCACTATAGTTGCCACCACCAAGCACGCGGAAAGGGTCAGGAGATCGTACAAAGAGTCAGCGATAAATGTGGTGACTGATCCTAGTAGAGGCAACTGGGGATCTGCTGGGAGGAGCTGGAGCCACCTCAGTAACACAGAAACATGACAACAGAAAAAGACCACATGGCCTATCTAGTCTGTCCTTCCATATCAACCACTACAACATTACCCATTTTTCCTTTAGAGATCCTCTGTGTTTGTCCCATACTTCTTTGAATTCAGATACTGTCCTCATCTCTACCACCTCCACTGGAAGACTATTCCAAGGATCCACCACTCTTTCCATAAAGAAATACTTCCGCATATCACTCCTGAATCTATCTCCTTTCACCCTCATCCCATGTCCTCTCGTAGCAGAGCTTGCTTTCAAACGAAAGAGGCTCTCCTCCTGTGCATTTAAGCCACGGAGGTATTTATTTATTTATTTATATTTCTTATATACCACGCTATTATAATCAGTGCAGTGTACAGTTGAACAAAACATACTACAATGCAACAGGAACATTGAGTTTACAATGAACAGGGGAAGTAAAACATGGAAGTAACGGGGGGAACTAATTACAAATATAGTACACTTTTATTTTATTTATTTATTTATTTACATTCTCTTATATACCGCGCTATTCTGCATCAGTGCGGTTTACATTGAACAAACTGAAATTACACTGAACAGGGCATTATAACTTGGATAACTATTTTACAGGGAATATGGGCTATGGAGGGTTAAGTGGCTTGCCCAAGACCACAAGGAGCACCTGTGGGACTAGAAACCCCAGTCCTTCCGGCCCAAGGTTGCTGTCCTCTAGTGGGATTTGAACCCCTGACCTTCTGGCCTGAAGTACCTTGCCCCAACCACTAGGCTACTCCTCCACACTTTTATGTAGGAACATTATCCGAGACATATAAGGGAATCCGAGAAATGTAAGAGTCTTTACCAAGGCATATGCTCAGGAGTCAGGGTAGGGGCAGTGGGAGAACTGATTAACCATTCTCCTTGGGGGGCTGAGCAATGGGGAGGTTTGGGTAGGGAGGGGAATGGCTATGTGTTTTCCAGAATTAGTGTCCGGGTAATGTTTCAGGAAGAGGTGGTGTTTGAGAGCTTTTCTAAATAACGTTAGATTTGTGATGGCTCGGATTTCAGTAGGGAGGGCACTCCAGGCCCTGGGTGCGAATATGGAGAAAGCCCTACTGGCAGTTGTCTTCGTGCATTTTGTCAGTATCTTAGGGACTTCAAGCATATTCATCAATGTGGATCTCCTATTTCTGTTGACCGGCGTGCTGTGGATAAGTTTACTGATGGGCGTGGGAGACTGGTTCTTTAGGGCTTTGAAGGTCAGGACTAGAACCTTGTATTGGGTTCTAGCCTGCAGAGGTAACCAATGGAGGTTCATCAAGACTGGCGTTATGTGGATTGACTTTGATAATCCTACAAATACCCTCGCAGCTGACTGCATGGCGAGTCGTAGTAGGTGTAGTGTTGACTGAGGAAGACCATGGAGGATGATATTAGCGAAGTCGAGATGTGGGAGTACCAAGGCTTGGAAGATTGTTCGGTAGTCGGTGAAGTCAAGTAAGGGACAGAGATGTCGTAGTGTCCGGATCTTGTGGTATATTGCTTTCATGGTGTTTTTCACATGAGCTGACATGTCGAGCCGTTGGTCGAGTGCAATGCCTAGGTAGCGAATTGTGGATTTGGTTTTCAACTCAGCATTGTTGACTTGTAAGGAGGAAGGTGGCGTGAACTTCTGATTTCTTGTAACAAATAGGACATCAGTTTTGATGTGGTTAATCCATAAGTTCTGTGATAGGAGCCAGTCTGCAACTGCATCAAAGCATCTTAATATTGGTGAGAAGTCTGGTTGATCGATCTTGAACGGAATGTACATCAGGATGTCATCTGCATAGACAAGACATTGCACATTGAAAGAGTGGATTAGGGCACAGATTGGCTGCATGTAGATGTTAAACATCAGTGCAGATAGGGACGAACCCTGAGGCACACCTTGTTTCAGTGGAAATGGCTCTGAGGTGGTGGGGCCTGTTCTGACTTGTTGCCATCTGTTGGCCAGATAAGATTTACACCATACTAGCGCTGAGCCTTGTATCCCTTTTTCCTTGAGACAGAGTAGTAGTATGTCATGGTTCACCGAGTCAAAAGCGGCAGCGATGTCCATAAAGATGAGGACAAATCCTTGGTGGATGTTGTCAATTCCTGTGACTAGGTTGTTAAAGAGGGTTGTGAGGATGGTGTCAACACCGTGTGCTTCCCTGAAGCCGTGTTGGGATGGGTCAAGTGGTGCTTCGGTGTCAATGTGCTGTTGAATCTGTCGCTGGACTACCTTCTCGATGATTTTGGCAAGCAGTGGGATGCTCGAGATTGGTCTGAAAGATTCGACTTTAGAAGGGTCGAGTCTGCTGTTCTTCAACAGTGGACAGATTGATGTATGCTTTAGGCTTTGTGGGAAAGATCCTGTTGGGAAGGATAGGTTCATAATTCTGCTTAAGGTAGGACTGAGGTCATGGCGCAGCTCTTTAATCCAGCTGGCTGGACAGGGGTCGTTAGGAGCAGTGGTGAGGTTAATAGAGGAGATGATGTCTTGGATCTCTTTATTGGATACCTCACAGAACTTAAGCAGAGGGGCTGGATGGGAAGTTTCGTGTGGGGTGGCGAGGGTTATAGAGATTGTATTCATGTTAGTCTGGATCATTTTTGACTGTAGATAGTTGGAGTAGTCCTGTGGCTGGGGCATGGGTGGTTGAACAGGTGCTGGGTCACCTATTAAGGATTTCACAATATTGAACAGGTTATGTGGTTTGTTCATCAATCGCTTCAGTATATCTGAATGGTAATGTTTTCTTTTTTCTATCGTCTTTGCTCGATGTCTTTGTAGGTGTGAGGAGTATGCGCAGAGTGCCTCGGAGGTCTGGGTTTGGCGCCACTGTCTCTCGAGCTTGCGTAGGTGGAGGAGCGATGCTCTCAGGTCTTCAGAGTACCATGGTGCGTGTTCTCGTTTCTTTGGTTTCTTGCTAGTGGTTGGGAGGCAGGTGGCAGTTCTGAGAGCATCATCCCAGTTGGATATCAATACATCTGGTTCAAGGGATGCATTGGCAAGGAGAGGTAAGACCTTCTCAAGGATTTCTTCCTTAACGAGGGGCCGAAAGCATGTTGTCATGGTTCTAGGAGGGGCCTGTGCTTTGTTACCGCTATTGCTGTAGTAGTTGGTGGGTATGTGAAATGTGAGTAGGTTATGGTCAGACCAGGGTACTGGAGTTATGGAGATCACAAGGCGATGGGTTGAGTTGATAGCGGTCTGGGGAGCGAAGATCAGGTCCAGTTTGCTCCCCTTACTGTGGGTAGGGGAGTCGACGGGTTGCTCGTAGCCCAGGTCGTGCATTGCTTCAAGGAAGGCTGATGCATGTGCATCTTGCAGGGAAGGCAGGTTAAAATCTTCTATTAACCAGCTTGGGGAGCGTGGGTTATTTGAGTTACAAGCGAGTCTCAATCATATCACCTCTATCCCGTCTTTCCTCTAAGGTGTTCATATTAAGATCCTTAAGTCTGTCCTCATATGCTTTATAATGACGACCACAAACCATTTTAGTAGCCACCCTCTGTACGGACTCCAGCCTGTTTATATCCTTTTGAAGGAGTGGTCTCCAGAATAGCAGGATTGCACCAAAACCTTATACAGAGGCACTATCACCTCCTTTATTCTGCTGACCATTCCTCGACCTATGTACCCAAGCGTCCTTCTAGCTTTTGCCATCACCTTTTCTACTTGTTTAACTACTTCAAGATCATCAGACACAATCACACCTAAGTCCCGCTCTTATTTAGTGGACAAAAGTACTTCACCCCTATACTATATTGCTCCCTTGGATTGCTGCAGCACAAATGCATGACCTTGCATTTTTTAACATTAAATCTCAGCTGCCAAATTCTAGACCATTTTTCAAGCTTAGCTAGATCCCTCCTCATGTTATCTATACCTTCCTGGGTGTCTACTCTATTGCAGATTTTGGCATCATCCTCAAGGAGGCAAATCTTACTCGACAGCCCTTCTGCTATATCACTAACAAAGATGTTAAAAAGAATTGGACCAAAGACAGATTTCTGGGGCACACCACTGGTAACTTTCTTCTCCTCAGAGTGAGCTCCATTTACCTGTACCCTTTGTTGCCTCCCACCCAACCAATTTCTAACCATCTAACCTAGGGTCCAACCCTAGGTTGCTCAGTTTGTTTTATAAGTCACCTCTGAGGAACAGTATCAAAGGCTTTACTGAAATCTAAATACACCACATCTAGGGCTCTCCTTTGGTCCAACTCCCTGGTTAACCAGTCAAAGAAATAAATCAGATTTGTCTGACAAGACCTGCCTCTGGTGAATCCATGCTGCCACTGATCCTGTAATCCGCTGGACTCCAGAAACCTCACTATTTTCTCGTTCAGCAGTGTTTCCAATAATTTACTCACCACCAAAGTTAAACTAACCAGCATGTCGTTTTCAACCACATCTTTACTTCCGCTTTTGTATAAAGGGACCACATGTGCCTCTCTCCAATACTTTGGCACCACTCCCGACTCCAACGAGGCATTGAAAAGGTCAGTCAGTGGAGTTGCTAGAATGTCCCCAAGTTCCCTCAGTATTCAATGGTGTATCCCATCAGGTCCCATCACTTGGTCTACTTTAAATTTAGCTAGTTTCTCAAGAACACAGTCTTCTGAAAATTGTTCAAGATGCCCCTTGCTGTTGTTCCTGTTTGTGGATGTTTTCTGAGGTCCTGCTCCTAGTTCTTCATTTATGAACACAGAACCAAAATATTTGTTAAGCAATTCTGCTTTATCCAAATTAGCTTCTACATATTCCTCCCCTTCACCATAGAGTCCGACAATACCACTTTTGCCCTTCATCTTCTCACTATCATATCTGAGAAATGTCTTATCCCCCCATTTTACTGCATTGGCTATTTCCTCCTCCTTTTGAATTTTTGCTTTTCTGATTACTTTGCTAGCTTCTCTAGGTTTTTCCAAATATAGATGCCTGTCTTCCTCTCTCTATGATCTCTTGATTTTATGAAGGCCTCCCTCTTTTTCTTCACTTTTTCAGCTATTTCTTTTGAAAATCATAGCGGTCTCCTTTTCCTTTTACCTTTATTTACCATTTTAACAATAAGGTTGGTTGCCCTTAAAATATCCCTTTTCAGTTTTGCCCACTGTTTTTCTACATCCCCCAGCTGTTCCCATCCCGCTAACTACTCCCTGAGGTATTTGCCCAGCTTGGCAAAGTTAGTTTTCCTAACGTCTAAGACCCCTGCTTTTGAATGCATTTTAACAGTCCTAGTCCTAATACTGAACCACACCATCTGGTGATCACTGGATGCAAAATGATCTCCCACTATAACATCAGAAACACTTTCACCATTGGTAAGCACCAAGTCCAGTATGGCCCCTTCACGTGTTGGTTCTGTTACCAGTTGCCTGAATAATTCTTCCTGTAGAGAGTCCAGGATCTCCCTACTTCTAGATGATACTGCAGCAGGAATATGCCACTCAACATCTGGCATATTGAAATCCCCTATCAATAGCACTTCCCCTTTCTTAGCAATGCTGAGTATGTCTTCAATTAACTCTCCAACCACCTCTTCCTGGTCTTCCAGAGACCAAATGTAACAAAGCCCCAAACTGCGTCCGGAGCACAGGGAAACATCAGGACTGTCCCATTGCATGGTAACCATGTGCTGTAGCTCCCTGAGAAAGGGAAAGACTTTAGAAGGTTTCTTGATACCCACAATGATTAGATCCACCTGAGGCATAGCCAGGTCAGCATTCGCCGGTGCCTCGGCAAGATGAAGAGCTTCCATAATCTAAGTGATAAAAGCCGGGAGTTCCTCTTTACGGAATAGCCAAATCTTGGTTCCGTCATCTTGCTCCTTGGGATCTTCCTGATGTTTCTCTGGGCCTGAGAGCTCCCCCTCCTCTCTATACAATGCAGAGTCTAGGGAGAGATCCTCTGAGAAGCACTCACCATCATCTCTGACCAGGTGCAAGCCCCTAGAAAGAGAAGCAGTATCTTGGAGCTGGGAAGGAAAAATGGTGGCAGAAGCTGCAGCCAAACTTAGCCTGGCCTGCTTCCTTTGTGGGGCTGGTGCCTGGGGAGACCCCTTGAGGGGCCCTGAACACCATGCATTCCTTGCATGCCAGAACAAAGACAAAAACGGCTGGTCCCCAATGAAGGTATCCATACTGATAGGTGGATTTTGAGGAGATGGACATTTGGAAGAGCTGTGCAGGGGAATCGAGCTGCTCTCTGGGAGCAACAGAGGAGGAGGAACTGGGAGGCAAGGGGAGGGAAGCTGGCAAAGTGTTGGGCAAGAATGGAGGTGTCAAAGAAAAATGGTTCTGATCCAAACTAGGAACAAAATCTCCATATATAAATCAAAGTTTTCACATATAAATTAAAGAAATTTTGTTGGAGCTGCCAACCCAGTGCAAAGAACTAGTCTAATCACCACCGTGGAAACTCCGTTTTTATAAAGTGAATATTTTAGAACTATTCATTGCATTGCACTTAACTGCATAGTGACATGATCTTCAGGCTGTTATAAACACCACAGAAATCAACGACGTGACACGTTTCGGGTCCAAATCATTTCTGAAACTCTGCTTCAGGTCAAAACATAACGTGGTCAATCCTCAGCCAAGAATGGAGGTGTAGCAGGGCCCACTGGCATGTCAGAGGGGCCCATGAGTTCGGCCCCACAGGTGGCAGAGAGATTATTAAAAAGATGCTTGCATTTCCTCCAACAAGCAAGACACCGCTGCAGAGAGGCTGGTATGGCCGTGGGCACTGAAAAAATGCATATAGGAGATTGCGAAGGAAGCTGGGAGTTGCCTGCACAAAATGCCTGCCGCAGAAGACATGTTTGGCAGTCCCTCGCTGCACACAAAATAGCAGCTGCAATTTTGGCGGGAACCAGAAGAGGAACAAGGGACCCTGCCGGGCCAAAAAACTGCAATGAGGGACCCGCTGAGGTCGGATCTCCAGACCCCCGCTTTGGAAATCGGGCAGAGGCAGGAAGAGCGGAGGAGGAGCAGTAACCCAATGCCCAAGTGAGTGATGAGGGGGAGAGCAGAGACGTGACCGCAACATTAGATACAGGGAGCAGGACCATGGGGGAAAGAACTCACTGCCCTGTGCTGGATCCTGAAGTATTAGAGGAAACCAGTACAGATCTTGCAGATCCTTCCCAACGGAGCTCTGTTGGTGCCTCTGTCTGGTAGCTATTTTCCTTTTTCTTTTTTTGTTCAACTTTATCAGACAAGAAACTGCACCATGGGGTGAAGTAGAAGGCTGTACTGTTCCTCCTGAACAGAAAACCATTCCCTTCAGAGGTGCTCTACTGATCCTCTTGACCAGGAGCACCTCTGGCATGTATTGAAAGGCTTGAAACAGGAATCCCAAGGAGACACCTCATGTGCTAAGGGCTTAAAAAGAGAAGGTAAAGTGCTCCACAGAATTTTTATGAATCCCACAGGAGTCAAAGAAGCCCACCATCTGCTGAGACAGAAAAAATATTTAAGCTGGCCCCTAGGAGTTCGAGACTATATGCTAAGGGGGAGGTTTCAAAGCTTCTGTGATTTTCTCTGTCTCACCATCTGCTGGCAGGGGGACACAACCTGCTAGTCTGGACTGGTCTAGCAGGATGAACTAGAAATAGCTGAATTAAAAGAGATACAAAGAACAGCAATAAAAAATAGTAAAGGGAATGGAAGGATACCCCTACGAGGAAAGGTTTAAAGAGTTGGGGCTCTTCAACTTGGAAAAGAGATGACTGAGGGGAGATATGACAGTGGTCTATATATATTAATGAATGGAGTGGAACGGGTAAACATAGATCGGTTGTTTATGCCATTAAAAAGTAGAACGACTAGAGGAAACACAATGAAGCTACAATGTAACCCATTTAAGATTAATAAGAGAAAATATTTTTTTACTCAACGTGTAATCAAAATCTGGAATTCGTTACTGGAGGATGTAGTAAAAGCTGTTAGTGTAGCCCGGTTTAAAAAAGATTTGGACAAGTTCCTGGAGGAAAAGTCCATAAACCATTATTAAAAAGGACTTGGGAAATCCACCGCTTGCCCCGGGACAAGCAATGTGAAACCTGTGTGCCTTTTTAGGAACCTGCCAGGTACTTGTGGCCTGAATTGGCCACTGTTGGAAACAGGACACTCGGCTTGATGGACCTTGATCTGACTCAGTAAAGCATTTCTTATATTCTTATGATTCTGTCTGGGCAGTTATTGCCAAATGGTCCTGGCTGACTCTTGCTACAGGTTTGGAGGCAAAGCTGGCCAGGCTGTTCTAGTTCATGTATGCGTGGTTCTGGGAGGCTCTGACACAGTGTAGCTGCCTTTAAATTGGGTGATCAGCTTGACCAGGCATTACTTCAAACTCCTGCTTCTGCTTCTGCTCTGTTGATAATCAAATAAGTTTCCAGTCCTTTTACACTTTAGGGTTTCCATCGTTTGTCTTTGCTCTCTTCAAGCTCCTCATTGTTTGGAAACAAACAAATGAATCTCTAAGGTGAGAGACACTTTCTCCTGCCAGGGTTCTGCTGTCATAATGCCCCCTTATGACATCATCAGCTTTCACTCTCCTATAGGTTACATGGAGATTCATTATAGGCTGCATCATAAAATGTATCCAGAGAAGATTTTGCACATGAACTCTGGAGATCATGGCAAGCCTCCTTTTTCAGATTTCATCCACAGAGAAGGAAAACACTTCCTCAACTCATCAGTAATTTAAAACCAGGTTAACTACAGTGCCTTGTGAAAGTATTTATCCCTCGGTTTGTGTCCTGTTTTATTGCATTACGTACTACCTGGAATGAAAATGGAGGTTCATTTGGATGTTAGGTAATGGATCTAACAATATAGACCAAATTGGTGACGTGGAATGACAATAAAATACCTTGTACATATCATAAAAAAAAGTCAAAACTGAAAAGTTGTGAGTGCATATTATTCATCCCTTTTGCTATGAAACTCCTGAATAAGATATGGTCCAACCAATTAACCGCAAAACTGACAGAATTTGTTGATTAGGATCCACCTGTTTGCAATCAGTGTCACATGATCAGTCACATGCTGCCTGTATAAATATACCTGTTCTGAAAGTCCCCTGACTCTGCAATACTACTAAGCAAGCAACACGAAGACCAAGGAGCACTCCAAACAGGTCAGAGGCAAAGTTGTGGAGAAGTATAAAAAATACATCCCAAATTCTAAATATTCCACGGAGTAACATTAAATCCATTATATTAAATGGAAAGAATATGGCACCACTACAAACCTGACAAGAGAAGGCCGCCCACCAAATCTCACCAGGCAAGGAGGGCATTATTCAGAGATGCTACAAAGACATCAAGGATAACACTGAAGGAGATGCAAAGATCCAAAGCAGAGATGGGAGTATCTGTTCATAGGACCACTTTAAGCTGTACACTCTAGAGTGAGGCTTTATGGAAGAGTGGCCAGCAAAAAGCCATTGCTTAAAGAAAGAAATAAGAAAACACGTTTGGAGTTTGCACAGCAGTATGTGGCGGACCCCCCCCCCCCCCCAAACAAATGGAAGAAGGTTCTCTGTGACAAAAATTGAACTTTTGGACTATCATGAGAAATGCCCATGTGTGGCCCAAACCCAACACTTCCCATCATCCCACGAACAACATTCCGACAGTGAAACATGTGGTAGCAGCATCATGCTGTGGGGATGTTTTTCATCGACAGGGACAGGCAAACTGGTCAGGATTAAAGCCTCCACCACCCTCCCGACAGCCATCAAAAGCTCCTACGATCGGGGTAGAGCACCTGAGCGGGAAATCCTCCCGCTCAGAAGCTCCTGCCCAATCGGGGCAGTGGGAGCAATGAAACTCACTTTAAAAGTAGCGCCTCAGCAGGCAGCCCACTGCTCCAGCCTCCACCACCCGCCCGACAGCCATCAAAAGCTCCCCCGATCGGGGTAGAGCGCCTGAGCGGGAAATCCTCCCGCTCAGAAGCTCCTGCCCAATCGGGGCAGTGGGAGCAATGAAACTCACTTTAAAAGCGGCGCCCCAGCAGGCAGCCCACTGCTCCAGACTCCACCACCCGCCCGACAGCCATCAAAAGCTTCCCCGATCGGGGTAGAGCACCTGAGCGCGAAATCCTCCCGCTCAGAAGCTCCTGCCCAATCGGGGCAGTGGGAGCAATGAAACTCACTTTAAAAGCGGCGCCCCAGCAGGCAGCCCACTGCTCCAGACTCCACCACCCGCCCGACAGCCATCAAAAGCTTCCCCGATCGGGGTAGAGCACCTGAGCGGGAAATCCTCCCGCTCAGAAGCTCCTGCCCAATCGGGGCAGTGGGAGCAACGAAACTCACTTTAAAAGTGGCACCCCAGCAGGGCACACCCTCGCCTGGCGGGCCCGCACCTGAGGGCCTCGCCAGAAGGCCCTTTGGCGTGGCCCTTAGGCGCGGCCACAGAAGCAGCCACAAATGCAACCAGGAGTAAAGCAACAGCAGCCATCAGCCACCAGCCCACGTAGCAAAACTCAAGCAACTACACAAAAGAAACCACCACCAACACAGAAACCTCAGCCCACACGAGACAGCGAAAAAAGAAAGGAACACCCATCGCCCTAAGGAAACCAATGCGGAAGCCCAACCCAGCCCCAGGACACACAGGTACACCTATATACCATGCCACCCTTCCTAGCCCCAATTTACCTCCTAGCACCATTCCTAACCCTTTATCCCTCCACTACCGACACACTCCCCAACCACCCCATACCAAGCGTCACAAACATCCAAACCACAAACACCAACAAACCCCCCCCTGCATGGAGCAACACCCACACACCACCCACACCAATCCATACCCCCAATCCCCCAAACAACAACCCTATCTCCATCACACTAATAAATGCTCGTTCAGTCAGAAACAAGCACTACATGCTCCAAGACCTGATCACAACCCAAAAGATTGACATCCTATGCATAACCGAAACATGGCTAATGGATACCGATACTGTGCTCATGAACCAACTAACACCAAATGGATACAGTCTTCATCACTGTTCTCAAGCCCACACCAGAGGAGGAGGAGTAGCCATCATTGCGAAAGCCAACCTCCACCTCAGAAACCATGCCTCAGAAACAACCAATGAAGCGGACATACTCACTCTCAACAACAAGCACCTCTCCATATGCCTAATCTACCGAGCGCCCACCCCAAGCACCGACCTATCAGGCATATTACAACACATATCAGAGAGTGTCATCTCCACAAAAGAACAACTAATCCTCGGAGACTTCAACCTCCCAACACTCCAGGACAAATATGCCGAAGCCTTCATCAATGCCATGGAAGCAATGAACCTAAACCAGATCATACACGAACCAACACATGAAAAAGGAAACACACTTGACCTCATATTCCTGAACTCCAAAAATGCCACCTCATACAAAAATCCAGAGATCACACGTGTACCATGGTCAGACCACTATCTCATCAGCATCTACATAAGAACATAAGAACATAAGATATGCCATACTGGGTCAGACCAAGGTACATCAAGCCCAGTATCCTGTTTCCAACAGTAGCCAATCTAGGTCATACGTACCTAGCAGTATCCCCAAAAGACATCTCCCTCATCTACCAGCACACCAGCATCAAAGAAAACAAACAACATACAAGAAGATTTAAACCATTCATCAAAGAGGATTTCCTGGCGCAAATACTACCTAAACTCCAAACAAGCTCCACCAACATCGATGACCTCATCCACAACTGGAATACTACGATCTCCTCTGCATCTTGTGCAACGGCAAACTGCACCAAAACCAGACATACCTCTACAAAAACCCGATGGTTCACCCCCAACCTACGAAGACTAAAGACCCAACTCAGAAGAGCAGAGAGAAAATGGAGAAAGACAAAAAAGAGGAAGATAAAGTAAAATACATCAGTGAACTAGACGCTTACCACACAGAAACCGATAAAGCAAAAAGGACCTACCACTCAAAGATCATAAACACCTCAATAAACAAACCACGTGAGCTCTTCGAAATTGTCAAGAAGCTAACAAAAGCACACATCCACTCCAACCAGCTACCAAACATCCCGCCAGAACTACTAGCATGCCAATACAAGCAGCTTCAACAACCTCAAATTCCGCAACCGAATGCAGAGACAACAACCCGCCCTACTTCCATAGACACAGACTGGAGCACATTTGAAACAATCACCAAAGAAAAATAGAATCCACCATCTGCCTAAACATTACCACCTCTCCACTAGATCCATGTCCTGCAGAATGGATAAAGAAATCCAAGGAGGACATAAGCACGCCCCTAACCTACATTGTTAATGTATCCCTCAGACAAGGATAGATGCCAGACATCCTCAAAACCTCCATCATCCGCCCAACCCTAAAAAAACACAACTTAGACCCCCTTGACCCCGCCTCCTTCAGGCCTATAGCAAGTCTTCCATTCACCGCCAAAATCCTAATATGTACTGTATACACCTTAGAGGAAAGGCAGGATAGAGGTGATATGACAGACGTTTAAATACCTCCATGACATAAATGCACAGAAGCAGAGCCTCTTTCAATCGAAAGCAAGCTCTGCTACGAGGGGACCTGGGATGAGGGTGAAAGGGGATAGATTCAGGAGTGATGTGCAGGAATATTTCTTTACAGAAAGAGTGGTGGATCCATGGAATAGTATCCCAGTGGAAGTGGTAGAGATGAGGACAGTATCTGAATTCAAAGAAGCATGGGACAAACACAGAGGATATCTAAAGGAAAAAAGGGGACTGTTGTAGTGGTTGATATGGAAGGACTAGATAGGCCATGTGGTCTTTTTCTGTCAACATGTTTCTATGTTTCTATTTCTGCCAGAAGCCTGCAGGAATGTTTAAAGGTCAGATTTACTTTCTTTTTCTCCAGGACCAAGCAGGAAGTCAGTCCTCACATATAGGTGACATCGACGTCGATGGAGCCCCTGCGGAGCATTTCCCCAGCTTTCTATGAAAGCCTTTGGGAATACTGCATGCATGCGCGGTCCCCTTCGCGCCGAAAGGTGCCATCTTGCTCAGTCTCTCTTTTTCCGTGGAGCCCGTCAGACGTTTGTCCTAGTTCACCCGGAAAATAGTTAGATTTTTCTTGTTTTTTCTGCGATTCCATCATGGTTTTTTTCTCCGGTTCGATGCCGTTTCCCCTTCCCGCTGGGTTCGGTACACCGGTATCGAGCCCGATCTTCTTTTTTCGGTTTTTGCCCTTCGTGGCTGGCGTTCGCTCCCCTTTTTTTCTTTTTCCCTGGAAGGCCGGTCCGTTGACCTCGCGGGGACTCTTTTTTCCCCGATGGCTTCCAGTGGTTTTAAAAAGTGTGATCGGTGTAAGAAACTAATGTCTCTCACTGACACACACGACTGCTGCCTTCGGTGCCTCGGTCCTGACCACGATCCTAAGATCTGTGGGCCATGTGAAAAAATGTCCGCTAAGGTGCTGCGAAGTCGTCAACACCAAAAGGAAAGGCTTTTCTCCGTCTCGGCTTCCGGCCGGGCCCGGACCTCATCTGAGGCCTCGACGTCTCAGGAGTCTGACCCCGAGCATCATCGGGATTCCTCGGAAAAGGGGGTCCCCCGAGCGGGAGCGAAAGAGGAAGAAGCGGCTCGTGAGGGCAGCATCGGAAGAGGTCCCTGGCTCCTCGAGGGCTAGGTCTCGGACCCCCGACCGCCGTCCCGGGCCCGTGGAACAGGAGAAGCCATCAAAAGTACCTCGTCTGGCGCCGGAGTCTGCTGGACACGTAAGTCCTGTTGTCCTCGAGGACTCTTCTCCCAGGGAGCTGACGTCAGGCTTGGCGCCGCCGGGGCCCGAGTTGGTGGCTGCTGAGTCTCCTGAGCTGGGTCTCAGGTTGACAGCCTTGGAGTGCAGACTGTCTGCCTTCATGGATCAGCAGCGGGTACTGATGGCCAGCCTCGCTGGCGCATCTGCCCCGACCACCGGGACATCGACGTCGAAGTCGACCCCGGAGACCGAGCTGATACTCGAGACCATGAAGGCTCGAGGTCGTCCTCGGTCGCGGTCACCCTCGACCTCCCGGTCGGGACTGAGGGTGTCAACGTCGGTGCCTTTGGCGTCGGGGCGGGTGCTGCCGACCCCCTGCGCGGTTGGAGCCCGACTCCTCTTCGGACGAGTCCACCTGGGAGACGGAGGATGAGGAGTCCCCCGATACCTTCAAGACTCGGTGTGTCCCGTCGGACTCACCGCAGTCTGAGCCCCGGAGTAGGTCCCCTCCGGAGGATACCCGGTTCTCGGAGTTCGTTTGGGATATGGCCACTGCTTTGGCGATCCCCGCGGACCCTGAGGAGCAGCCTCGAGCCAAAGAGCTCAAGGCCCTCCAGTATGACTCTCCTCCGAAGGAGGCCTTTACTGTGCCAGTTCCTCCGATGCTGGAACGGCTCCTCTTCCGGATGTGGGAGCACCGGCCTTGGCGCCAGTTCTGAGCAAGCGAGTCGATTCCATTTATCGACTCCGTAAGAGCCCTGGCTTCCAAAAGGCGCAGCTACCGCACCATTCCATGGTGGTGGAATCGGCCATGCATCGTCTGAAAAGTCAGAAGATGCACTCCGCGGTGCCCCCCGGCAGGGAGGCCTGAAACCTGGATGCGTTTGGTAGAAAGTGCTTCCAGGGCTCAATGCTTGCTTGCCATGTCCAGTCTTACCAGCAGTACATGGGCATGTACTTGCGGGTCCTCAAGCCAGACTTTTGCGGCCCATTACTGCCTGGAGAGGGAGTCCCGGAGGGACAGTGCTTTTGGCCAGGCAGTACTCCGGAATCTCTTTGAGGTTTAGGCAACTCCTGCCCTCCAGCCCTCCGTTGGGCTACCAGTGGAGGTTCTTTCAGTGAAAAGCCTTTCTTTGATGCTGGGACTAGAGGGAGTTCTCTTGTTCAGCCTGGGTTCCTGGTAGCCCAGAGCTAGGGAGTCACCCATATGTGAGGACTGACTTCCTGCTTGGTCCTGGAGAAAGAGTAGTTACTCACCTGTAACAGGTGTTCTCCAGGAACAGCAGGAATCAGTCCTCACAACCCTCCCTCCTCCCCTGGGAGTTGCAGTTGTACATAGTTCATTTTATATTTTTGTGTGCTGTTTCTTAGCTATGTCATTGGACTGAGCAAGATGGCACCTTTAGGCGGGAAGGGGACCGTGCATGCGTGCAGTATTCCCAAAGGCTTTCATAGAAAGCTGGGGAAATGCTCCGCAGGGGCTCCATCGACGTCGATGTCACCCATATGTGAGGACTGATTCCTGCTGCTCCTGGAGAACACCTGTTACAGGTGTGTAACTACTCTTTCTCGGACATGGAATGGGAAAACTAGCCTCAGTTTATCAGGCACTAAAAGAGTTGAAGTAGACCCCGAGTGGATCTCTTCCATCCCCCCATCCCTGCTCCCCAACTTCAGTGGAGATAATGGGGGTAAGAGGAAAGTTTCAGACGATGGCTCCTGAGTGTTTGGGCTGAATCCTAAATACAACAACAATTAATCAAGGCCTGTTCTATATTAATAATAACGGGCCTATTTATGCTATGTAAAGTTTATGAGCATCATAGATGAGAGAGAAGTGTATCTTTTTTAAGGTGGGGAGGGGGCAGAACAACATATGCTCGGTATTTTTCTCTCAGAGTTTTATCATTACACACACCATGTCATGGAAATAATTACATATTACGCATCGCTTGTGATTCAAAATGAGATTATTACATAAACAAAGAAATTCATGCAAAATTTGCTTTCAACTATGGATCTTTTGATGTTTTTTCAGATTACACTGTGAACATGCAAAAGGTTTCATTCGGGGGTAATTTCTCCATATGGGTGATTTTGCACTTACCATGACAGTCATGAACCTCACTTCTAAGCCAGAGTATATGGAGTATGATCTTAGTCTCTCAAATGTACTGCTAATGCTCGGTGTAGTACTTGCATCATACCAAAGAAAGCCTCCCTCTGGAGTTCATAGGATGTTACACCCTCTCTAACCCTCTTCACATCCAGGTTGAAAACTCACCTCTTCGCTGCTGCTTTTGGATCTTGACTCACCTGATCTCCTTTCTTTCCCCTAGTTCTATCCCTGCTTACACCTTCTGTGTTTTGTCTTGACTAGATTGTAAGCTCTGATGGGCAGGGACTGCCTCTTACATGTCTGTACAGCGCTGCGTATGACTGGTAGCGCTTTACAAATGCTCAGTAGTAGTAGTAGTAGTATGGGTAATTTATCAAGGTGTGCTTGGAAATTCTCTTAACCTGTAGCCTGGAGAAGCTGAATTAACTTGGCTACCCCATTTGCTAAATGGCAACTGGAGGACAAGTTAACTAGCCTTCTTATTCCACCAGTGGAAGCCGAATACTGAAAATGCTCCCCTGTCCCTCCTCTCCTCTAGCAAGTACATATTTAAGTCTTCAAACCTCTTCTCATATGTCTTCTGGTGCAGGCTCCAAATCATGTTGGTCACCTTCCTCTGTCTAAACCATTTCCAGTCTTTTTATATCCTTTGTGAGATACAGTCTCCAAAGCTGAACACAATATTCCAAGCAAGGCCTCACCAGCAACTTGTACAGTGGCATTAGTACCTCATCCTTTCTACTGGTAATTCCTCTCTTTATGTATCTTTCTGGCTTTGGCCACCACCTTGTTAGACTGTTTTACCACCTTGAAATCCTCAGAAACAATCACTCCTCTCATGCCCTATTGCATACAATTCCCTTCAATTTCTGAATCCCAAGTGCATGACACTACACTTTTTCACATTACATCTTGATTGTCAGGCATTAGACCATTCTTCCAGTTTTTGTAGATTTTTCCTCATGTTATCACTCCCTCAGGGGAGTCTACTGTGTTGCACATTTTTGTCTGAACATTTGTTGTCTCTGGTGGACTCAAGCCACCACCTTTTGGTTAACAGTAGAATGCATTAACTGATTGTGCCATAGTGACAAGGCTAAAAGTGGATTGTTAGGCTTTTCTTTTAAGGCAATGGAGGATAAGGTCACAAGTGGGAACCAAACCCTGGACTCTTGATTACCAAATTGTTGCTCTAGCCACTAGACTCTCCACTTGCTATTAAAGCTCCTCCTCACCTCCTGCACCTGCCAATCAGCAGCCCTCAGCAGCCCTCTCCAACGGCTCAAATACCGCCGCTCCTGAGGCGCGCCCGCGCCTTGCGGGCCTGCGCCTGAGGGCCTCGCCAGAGGGCCCTTTGGCGTGGCCCTTAGGCGTGGAGCCGTGGTGTGTGAGTAAAATCTATTTCATGACTTTGGGCTTAACTCTCATGCTGTTATATCATGGTTATAACCTGCTGTTCACCTTCCTTCTTGTCTCCTCTATTCTTTTATCTATCACTGTATCTCTCACTGTCCTATCTCATATATGGCGTTCTTTTTGTATTTTCTTAAAAATGTATATTGTATTGTAAACCGCTCTGATGCTTTGGCCTGAGCGGTATATCAAGAAATTAAACATAAACATAAACTTGCACCAAGGTGTGCTAGTGGGAATTTAACTCTTGATCTTCTAGGTAGCAAGCAGATGCTCCTACCACTAGGCTATTCTTCAGCTTCAAAAGGTTGCGCCCAACTGGATATACTGGGGTTTGAACCCAGGACCTCATACATGCGAAGCATATGCTCTACCACTGAGCTACATCTCCCAGTTGATTAACTTAAGAAGTGTTCCCTGTCCTTTGAGGGCTTATCAGTGTGTATTTACCCAGACTTTGATCAAGAGACCCAACTGAGATGAAGGGAATTCCTTCTTTGTAAGCCATGGGTGGTCCAGCTGGGGGAATTATGCTTTCTTCACATGTATGGTAATGTATTGTTTTTCTGTATTCTTGGTGATCCCCACAGTTGTTGGCCTAGAGAGACTGGGCATTTAATACTATATTTGTTCTTTCCTTTGAGTCTGTTATGATGTGTTACTGATTTTGTGAAGGGTTCGTTATTCCTTTCCCAGCACTTCTTATCACTAACCCTGGGGACGTCTGTCTGGGTTGAGGACTCATCTTACCTTCTCTGTCTGGAATCCAGGGGAACAAACACACACACACTTGCACATAAGTGGAATGCAGTTTATTCCAAAGGGTGGAGGGATTGTCAGTACTTTTATACATTATCAGAGACATAGTCATACGTCATCCACCCATCTTCTGGGGGCCCACTATAGTTTATCAGTAACTAATACAAAAACAAGTCATCCTTGAGTAGAACAAACAGTTTAGCTTACAGAGCACATTCCTTTTTCCAACCCACCAGAATGTACAAAGGGCACACACATAGAATTCTGATTTGATTTCTATAAGATTCCAATTTCTCTTGTGCAGGCCTCTTGTATATACACTCAAACTAAGCATCATTATTACAAAGGACATATATATTGTCACCAAGCCTCGTAGGGAGAGACTCAGTGAGTGCCCTAGGCAGTCGCCTAGGGTGTTTTGAGTCACCTTGTTGCTACTTCTTTTTAAGACAGAGAGTCAGACAGTCAAGGTGATAAAGTAAAGTGGGGTTTATTCCCGTTCCCCGGCGAATATCAATGCTTGGAATACAAAAATGCAGAACTTAAACAAAACACAGCTTGAACATATTTCTTCTCTCTTGTTCCTTGCACAGAGAGGTCTAACGCAAAGAGGTTATTTCATCATTCAGACAAATTGTACAATCCATTGGCTCCTGGTCAATGTAATTATTACTGCTTGTATCTTGGTTTATACTTGGCTGGCAGCTGACGCAGCCAGGCTCACTCATATAACAAGTGGTAGCTTCACTGGTCGGGGGAGGGTAAACTTTCCCCTCTCCCAGGCACTGCTCTAACTCGGGATTGTAAAAACCTCTTCTGTAATCAGTTCTCTTATAGCCAGTCTCTCTTGGCTCTCTCACTTGGAAGTTGGAACCCTTTCCCAGGTTAAAACCTTGCTGCCAATAAGGACTATAAAAACACCCCATTTCACTTCCTTCCCCAATGTAAGGTTTTATCTTCTTTACCTTATCTAGGTTGCAGGCATCAGCTGTGGGGTTTTTCTCTCGTGGCAAAGTTCTAGCCTCGTGTAGCAAGTTCCTCCGAGGTTTGTAAAAACTCTCGGGGCTAGTGTTCCACTTCCTGCCTTCCAGGAAATCCTCCTGGGGGCTGTCTTGCCAGTGGTACGCTTCTCTAACGCTCCTTGGTAATTGCCTGGAGCTTTCTCTGAGAGCTTTTGGACCTCCCAGACCTTCAATGCTTTCCCTGGGATTAAAACTTCTCCTGGAGCTTTGGAACCCTCTCTGCTTCCGTGACTTGCCTGATTGCTGCTGAAACTCTAGCTGCATCGGAGTGTCACCTTCCCCTGCAGAGTCCTGCTTACTTGCTCTCAGGTATTTGTTCTGTCTCCCAGACTTTCTCTCGTAGTTGCTCTCAGCCTTATTCCTGAAGTTGTTCTCAGCGCTGTTCTCAGGGCTGCTCTCAGGGCTGTTCTCAGGGCTGTTCTCAGGGCTGTTCTCACTTCCTGGTTCTAACCAGGTCCCTTTGTACCTCCCCTCTCTACACGTAACGTCTGCTCCTGGGGGCAGGTGCTGGTAATTAGAATCCTGGATTCTAACTGCGTCACTGTTGCAGACAGGAAAGTTCCGTTCTAACCCTTTCTTTCCTACCTGTGCTGATGGCACCGGGTGCTCAGCCCTTTTTAGCCATGCTGGATCTCTCTGCCTAGCCCATTTTGAGGTGAGTTCTATATTTTCACTAACCTCCATTGGCTCCACTGTATCACATATCCCCCCTCTTAAGACATTCCGGGATGGGGAACTATCTTTCTCACAGCCCGGAATCCTGGACAACACATCAGCGTTTAAATGTAGCTTACCTGCCCTGTGGTGAATGGTAAAACTAAAAGCCTGTAATGCGAGGTGCCAGCGGGTGAGGCGAGGGTTGTGATTATGCATCGTGCCTAACCATTTTAAAGGTGCATGATCAGTAATGAGGACAAAATGCCGGCCAGTGAGGTAAAAGCGGAGCGCTTCAACCGCCCACTTAATAGCAAGGCATTCCTTTTCAATAGTGGAGTAATTGCCCTCTGCCTTGGACAATTTCCTACTTAAGTAAAGTACGGGATGTTCAGAACCCTCAAACTCCTGGGAGAGTACTGCACCTAGCCCAGATTCTGATGCGTCAGTCTGTAAGATAAAGGTGCGCTCAAAATCCACCCCATATAGGACCGGAGCCTTGCACAACTTTCCCTTCAGCAATGTGACGGCGGCATCCGCTTCCGGAGTCCAACACAGGTTATTAGGGGCGTTCTTCCGTAACATCTCTGTCAGTACTGCGCTTTCCTCGGCAAACCTGGGTATGAAGCGCCGGTAGTACCCGACCAAACCCAGGAAACTCCTGAGCTGCTTCTTGTTTACGGGCCTCTGAAAATTCTGTACACTTTCGATCTTATTTTGCAAGGGTCGGACCATCCCCTTTCCCACCATGTGTCCCAAGTACTTTACTTCTGTTCCCGCGAACAGACACTTCCCCGGATTCAAGGTCAATCCGGCTTGCCTTAAGGCCTTTAGCACTGCTCCCACCCGTGGAAGATGTTGCTCCCATGTGGTACTATGGATGACGATGTCATCCATGTAAGCCACCGCGTAACTCTGGTGTGGGCGCAGGACCTGGTCAACCAACCGCTGACACGTCGCAGCGGCGCCATGCAGGCCAAAGGGCATACGTTTGAATTGGAATAAGCCCAGCGGCGTACTAAATGCCGTCTTGGGTCTGGAGGCACGGGTAAGCGGTACTTGCCAGTACCCCTTGGTGAGGTCAAGGGTAGTCATGTACCGGGCCTGCCCCAGTCTATCTAGCAGCTCTTCGATGCGTGGCATCGGATACGCATCAAAGAGCGAAATGGTATTGACCTGTCGAAAGTCGATGCAGAATCTGAGACTGCCTTCGGGTTTCGGGACCAGGACCACTGGGCTGCACCAGGGGCTTTTCGACTCCTCAATGACGCCCATGGATAACATGTCCTGCACCTGTGATACGACCTCTTTCTTACGCGCTTCTGGTAAGCGGTAAGGTCGTTGCCGCACGATCTTCCCGGGAGGGGTGAGAATCTCGTGGGCTACTAATGTTGTTTCCCCCGGTACTGGAGTGAGAACATCCCTGAATTGTGCCAGCAACTGGGTTACTTGGTACTGTTGCTGCAATGACAATTCTGTTCCCATCCTTGGAGCTACCTCTGCTTTGCAGTCTTCTACCTGGGGGCCTAGATCATCTTCCAGCAGCTCTTCTGAAGTGGCGGTGAACCCTTGAACCTCCCTTTTGCCTGTGGAGCCAAACCCGCCATCTCCCCGCCTTGTAGGGGACAGTTGCGGTACCTCCGTCACCTCAGGTGACCCAAAGCGCTCGCACACAAGTTAGGCAATCCTATCCCCACTTTTCACCTCAAAGTCCCGCTCTCCAAAATTAAATAATAGCACCTTGACCTCTCCCCTATAGTCAGGGTCAATAACCCCGGCCCCGACATCAATGAAATATTTTGATGCCAGGCCGGACCGGGGAGCAATCCGCCCATAACACCCTGCGGGCAGTTGGATTTGTATCCCCGTAGCAATTAGGGCTTTTCCCCCTTTTGGCACTATTGTGGTTACAACACTGCAGAGGTCAAAACCTGCGGATGCTGCTGTCGCTTTTTGGGGGCTTTGAGCATCTGGGGACATTTTGCAAAATTTCAGAGTGAAACCCTCCTTAGTGGGTGTACGTACTTCTGTCTGTTACTTGGGACAAAGAGTTTCCTTAGGGGGTTTTCCAAACAAGGGCCCGGGTACCAAAGTCACTAGGGCTTCCCCTCCCCCCTTGTTTACTGGCTGGGACTTTTCTTTTAACTGTTCTCTGTGGGAATCCTCCCTGGACTCCTTCCTTTCCCTTGGAGTTTTTTCAGGGTTCTGGGCTCCTTCTGATGCTTTGACTTCCACTGAATGCAGACCTCCCTTTAGCCCTTTGTCAAATGGGGGCCAATCCCTACCTAAGACCACATCAAATGGTAGTTTTGGTACTAGGGCTATCAGTGTTTTCTTTTGTGTTCCTAAACCTTTTATCACTAGGTTGAACAAAGGATAACATGTGGATGAGCCATGAATGCATCTAATTTTAGCTACACCTTCTGGCTGACTCGGGGGAAAATCATTTTTGGCCTGTATGCTGTCCCAAAACTTCCGGGAGACCATACTTTGATCGGCCCCCGAGTCTAGCAAGGCTTTGGCCGGTACCCCTTCCACCTCTACATCCAGGCGGAATCCTTGTGGTACAGGCTCCTTACCCTCTGCTACCAAGGCTATGTGATTTGGGCAAAACCTTTTTACATGCCCTACTTTACCACATTTAAAGCATGTTATACCATCATTAGAATTACTTCTTTTAAGCAAACATTTCTTTGTACAATATGTGTCAAATGGCAAACCCTCCTTTAACCTTGCAGGACTGGTACAGCCCAACTTCCAGTCAGCGCTTTTAGACATTCTTTTATTCAGCTCGGCTTCTAAAAACCGCTCAGTAAGCTGCGCTGCTTGTATGGAGGTTGTGCAGTCTTGCAGTGTTAAAAAGGCTTTGACATCTGAGGGCACTGCCTCACAATATTGCTCCAATACAATTTGATCAATTAAGCTATCCACGGTTTTACCCTCAGGCTCTAGCCATTTTAGGGCTAAACTGCGCACCCTATGGCACAGTGCTTTTGGCGTTTCGCCTTCTTGTAACCTTGTGGATCTAAGCATTCTACGGTACACAGCTGGTGTTAAGCCTAGCCTATCCCGTACCGCTTTTTTAATTTCTAGGTACTCTGTTGCCAATGCGGCAGGCATCGCTCGGTACGCTGCCTGAGCTTCTCCCTTTAGGGAGGCGGCGAGTCTAACCGCCCACTGCTCCTTAGGCCAATGTGCATGCAGAGCTACTCTTTCGAATGATTCTACAAAATCATCAAAATTGTCTCCATCTGACATATGTCCAAATGTCCATATCCCACACTGGGGTGGGCCTACCCCACTGAAGCCTTCTGGTGTCTTCTTTTCTTGTTGTTCTTCTAGTAGCGTTTTCACGAGGTCTGCCAGGGGCTTTTGCTGTGCCTGGAGAGCAGCCAGGGCCTGTTCTTGGCTCTGCTGAGCCAGCTCCCTCTGCTTTTCGAATTGGGCGCTCATCCAGCGTAGCAACTCCTGGGCATCCATCGCTTAGCTGTTGCTGCAAAACACAAACACAAGAAACACCAAGTGCGGTACCCTTGGGCAAAGGACTTTTTCTGCCCTTTTCACTTTTATTATTCTCTTTTTTTTTTTTTTTTTTTCAAAGAGCACCCCTTCTCACTCCGGATCCTCCCCAGCCTATGCCCATATACCTTTTACCTGGACTAGGTGGAGGGTCTCGCTTTGAGAAGGTACTTGTGCGCCGTAGTCCACTTCGGTTCCCTCTGGATTTCCTTCCGGGCGTGGCAACTTCTGCTCCTTAGCTGGGCCTTGTGCACGTCCTGGTGGCTTGTTCCAGATTGAAAAATCCGCCCCAACTACGCCATTCCTGTCACCAAGCCTCGTAGGGAGAGACTCAGTGAGTGCCCTAGGCAGTCGCCTAGGGTGTTTTGAGTCACCTTGTTGCTACTTCTTTTTAAGACAGAGAGTCAGACAGTCAAGGTGATAAAGTAAAGTGGGGTTTATTCCCGTTCCCCGGCGAATATCAATGCTTGGAATACAAAAATGCAGAACTTAAACAAAACACAGCTTGAGCATATTTCTTCTCTCTTGTTCCTTGCACAGAGAGGTCTAACGCAAAGAGGTTATTTCATCATTCAGACAAATTGTACAATCCATTGGCTCCTGGTCAATGTAATTATTACTGCTTGTATCTTGGTTTATACTTGGCTGGCAGCTGACGCAGCCAGGCTCACTCATATAACAAGTGGTAGCTTCACTGGTCGGGGGAGGGTAAACTTTCCCCTCTCCCAGGCACTGCTCTAACTCGGGATTGTAAAAACCTCTTCTGTAATCAGTTCTCTTATAGCCAGTCTCTCTTGGCTCTCTCACTTGGAAGTTGGAACCCTTTCCCAGGTTAAAACCTTGCTGCCAATAAGGACTATAAAAACACCCCATTTCACTTCCTTCCCCAATGTAAGGTTTTATCTTCTTTACCTTATCTAGGTTGCAGGCATCAGCTGTGGGGTTTTTCTCTCGTGGCAAAGTTCTAGCCTCGTGTAGCAAGTTCCTCCGAGATTTGTAAAAACTCTCGGGGCTAGTGTTCCACTTCCTGCCTTCCAGGAAATCCTCCTGGGGGCTGTCTTGCCAGTGGTACGCTTCTCTAACGCTCCTTGGTAATTGCCTGGAGCTTTCTCTGAGAGCTTTTGGACCTCCCAGACCTTCAATGCTTTCCCTGGGATTAAAACTTCTCCTGGAGCTTTGGAACCCTCTCTGCTTCCGTGACTTGCCTGATTGCTGCTGAAACTCTAGCTGCATCGGAGTGTCACCTTCCCCTGCAGAGTCCTGCTTACTTGCTCTCAGGTATTTGTTCTGTCTCCCAGACTTTCTCTCGTAGTTGCTCTCAGCCTTATTCCTGAAGTTGTTCTCAGCGCTGTTCTCAGGGCTGCTCTCAGGGCTGTTCTCAGGTCTGTTCTCAGGGCTGTTCTCACTTCCTGGTTCTAACCAGGTCCCTTTGTACCTCCCCTCTCTACACGTAACGTCTGCTCCTGGGGGCAGGTGCTGGTAATTAGAATCCTGGATTCTAACTGCGTCACTGTTGCAGACAGGAAAGTTCCGTTCTAACCCTTTCTTTCCTACCTGTGCTGATGGCACCGGGTGCTCAGCCCTTTTTAGCCATGCTGGATCTCTCTGCCTAGCCCATTTTGAGGTGAGTTCTATATTTTCACTAACCTCCATTGGCTCCACTGTATCACAATATATATATAGGATTCTGATTTCCCTAACAATCCCCCCTTTGGGCCTGCATAGGCCCACTATAAGAACAGCCTAACAATTTACTACAAAATAACTAAACAGACATTATTAATGAAACATCTGTATGTGGCAGCTCAGGTACATCAGCCACCATAAAAGCAAGAGTATAGGAATACATAAAAGTGGTAAAGCTTTGTAGGGCCTTTCAACAATAGCCAAGAACAAATGAATATACAACAAAAAAGAACAAGAATTATAAAACCGCTCAATAGGGCAATAAGCAGTCCTTTGAGACCACCCCAAAGAAAAATATATCAGAGAGTAATCATGAGAATCTTCCCTGTAGTTGAAGAACAGTATAGAACAGTATTAGACAGGCTAAAAGCAGAAACAATAAAACAATCCGTAGCATTAAAACTAGAGACAGTTTACAATGAACAAGGGACCTAGTCATATCCCAAAGAGGGGCGAGTAACACCAATGTTATACAAAAAGGTAGAAAAAGAAACATGGGGCTGGGTGCAGTTTGAATTATCAGGTACAGTAAACTTCTGCATTTCACACAGATTAGAAGGTACAGTAATGAGACATGTTGAGAGAAAAGTTTCAGTTTGTAGCGAGCTGCACACACAAAAAAAATAAGGCAGTCTGGGCAAGTAGTATTTCCATATTAACAGTTCCCGAAATGGACTGAAGGAGGCACCACATGAGTGGTAGGAGGAGTCAACACAGTCTTGTGCATGATGGTCAGGAGGCTGGAACCGAAGATGTCAGTGGAGACGATACACGCTTGATTCTTGACGCATGGATCCAGAAGGGGAGAGGTCACACAGGATGGCTGACCATGTGATAACGATCACTGTAGTTTGGAGGTCCATAGAGCGGGTCTAAGGTACCGTGCTTGTGAGGTGCTCTGACCTGTCACCAGCCTTGAAGGGATATGTTGGTTCGGTACCTCTAGGCCGAAAGCTGCCTTTCTTCAGGAGTCTTCTCCTCTCCTCTCCAGTTGCTAGGGCCTTGGCTGCCCCGGCGTCAGCTACTTCTCATCCTGGTCCTGAAGCCTGATCTGTATATGGAGAATGTTTCCAGCGAGGGCAATGGCTTCAGGATCTTTTAGCCGCCACCTTCACTGTAATCGATGTTATCAGAAGAACTTAGAACGGTCCCATACTGGAAAAGGGGCTTGTACTATGTGCTGGTGGTATGTCTTTACCAAAATCCAGTCTCCGAATTGAAAGAAAAGAGCTGAGTCATCCAGTAGAAAGGACTGGACCTGCTGAGCATACCTGTGGAGGGAAGAGAGTTGCCTCTGCTGCTAGGAAATACAAGAGATCAAATGTGAGGCTCAGGAGTATAAAAGGTAAGCAGTCATCCATATAACAGTTCAGAGGGAGAAAAAGTTCAGTCCACTCCCTTAGAGCAATTTTTTTTTTTTTTTTTTGAACAGAGTCAAAGGCAGGACAGTTTAATTTCTTTACAAAGTTTTTTAAGGTTTCGGAGGTTCCCCCCTTCGTGGATTGCTGCTTGCATACAACAGCCAATCCTAAGCAACTCAATTTAGCTAATACATTTTTGACAAGATGCCCACACTTCCTCAAATTTTTTTCCACAATTTTAGAATTATACCAATTTTGTAAAAATTTGTGTAAGTAACTTTCCTCTTTTAGCTTCATGTGTCGGGCCAGGACACATAGAGGCAAAAAGGGATAAAAACATCTGAAAAGCACCACGTGGCCAGTGTGGGTCTCCCCAAAGCTCATTAGGATGAAAAGTGCACTCAGCCTATCTCCAAGTATCTATTTCCAATTATTGGGTATATCTCTGGGCTAGAAAAATTGGAATTAATGGGGATGGCATAATCAAATATTGTAGAGTATTCATTGTCAGTTTTCTTTCTAGATGGATACATCGGATACATCATTTCACATTTCAATTTACCCTCACCATTTTATAATGTTAATCTGAGTTCTCTTTTCCAACATGAATATTCCATCACACTCCTCTCAACACCACCTTTTTTCTTTCCACTTACATCATTCCATCAAACTACATGCTAGGTTCTTCTGTCTTTTTATACCATACTAGTGTATCCTTATCTGGCAAGGCTGCTAAGAACATCAAACAATTATTAGAAACTTAGTATTTTTGTAAACAAAGGTTTATATAAAATATAAATGTAGATCCTTTTAACAATATGAGCAAATAGTGCTCATTCTAATTAGTAACTGCCTAAACAAAATATAGGTAAAGTCCTTACAATATAGACTAGTGCTTCACGGCATTTTATAACATCAATCCCAATAGGAAGGAGTATGGCTTCTAACAGAACGGCCACATAATCTCTCAGGTGTGACTAAAGTCTATCTCATACCCGGTTCTCAGTGAGAGTGCTGTGGAAACTTAAAAATATTTGAGGACTGATCCTATAATCGCAGTGCCCACAAGGATCTGTGGAGGTTACTCACTAATCATGGTGTTTAAGAGATCCTTTTGAGATGAGAGATCTAAGAGGGTACAAGGCATTGGTGGCTAGGCCTCATCTTCAGGTTCTTCTTGGATTGCAAGGCATTCATGACTATCCTCGGGTTCTTCTCGGCCTATGCTCCCCCTGCCTATTTATGTCTCTTCAGAGGCATAAATATGCAAGGTTCCTGTTCTTCAGGCCTTGTGGGTGGTGTCCTCGAGGAGTCTTAAAGCAGTCAGAATTCCGGTGGCCCAGATCATCACACTCGGAACAGCACGCCCATTGCCTTTTCCAAGGCTATAGCCTCACCTTCTCTCTCTCTCTCTCTCTCTCCTTTTTTTTTTTTTTTTTTTTTAAAAACTCTCCTAGATCGTTGCTAACAATTAAAATTTTGTTTATCCAATCAACTCAAGTTAATGTTATTGTTTTATTTGTCTACTAACTTTACAAATATCCACTAAATAAGATCTATATGCTTGGGAACAGAGCAATTGCAGATCAGCCTCTTTCCAAAATTCTATAATTTCTGTGTATACTGAACCTCTATATAATGTACTGCTAGAACAAGTATTTTGGTAACATAAAGTGCAAATGTGTAAACTAAAGAAAAATTAATATCTCACAGTAATGCAAAATATATCTGTTTTCTCTGCAACATATATCTATTTTCTCAGGAACTGTATTGAAACTGAAATAAAACTTTCAGAACAAGGTACACTTTTTCGCTGGACACTAACACATAAAACAGGTGAATTTATCCTAAAATCCAATATTGTAATAAATCAAATCAGAAAAATCAATATCCAGCAGCCATGGTGCTACTCTCCTGTTCGTCACCATCCACACCGAGCTAAACAATGCAAAGTAGTTAACTCATAAAAAGGTTGATGGATATCTGGAATGCAAATACTCTTTTTTTTTAATATATTTAAAGTAATACAGTAACGTGCAATAGACAAGTCTTACTAAAACCATTTTAAGGTATCATTGCAGTATCAGAAAAGTGAATACAGTTGATCAAGGCAGTTAATGTCAAAACAGCATATACTGTCTGCAGATTAAAATGTAGCATGCAGAAGTATTACTTGTATTTGCAAGTTCAGAAAAAGATTTGTTTGCAAAACAGAAAACATTTGTGCAGAAAACACTAAATATTTTAAAAGAATGAACCAAAATACATTAAACAACATCTATTTAAGTGGCTTCAGTGAAGCAGTTTTGTTAATGTATAATCAATCAGGTATTCTCTTCCTTTTATCTGCCTCTCTCTAGCATGGCACTAATAAACCCTTATTGAGTAGTTCTGACAACTGTCAATGTTTTTATTTTGTCGGTACTAATTACTGCTCTCAGACAGAACATGTTTACAGTTAATAACCAAAATGTACTTTTCACATTTAAATTAAAACCTTATACATAATACCTGAGACTGGTATCAAACTGATCTGAAAACAATGAGGTTATTTTAAAGCAAATTACTCAGAGTTACAGCCAACCAACCTTGATGTTATCTTAAACACAGATAGTAAAGTAAACAGCAGGTCTGTCAATGTGTCTAGATTATTCCTGCAGGCAAATGCAAATAGCTGAACAAGAGAGAAAAAAGTCCTAAGTACTGAATTTAAAAGAAAAAGTTGCTTGAGAATTGTCACTAATTGTGATTGCTATTAAATTCCTCAGCCAGGGGACCAGCATGACCGCCGTGGGTCGCTACCCCTTCCCCCCCCTCCCTTTGCCCCCCCCCCTGCCCCGCAATAAGTACCACGACTCCATACTTGCCACAAAAGATGTCTTTATTTCCAATTTGTCAACTATAAGTGGAAAGTACAGTATTGTAAACTGTTGGCCACAGCATAACTTAACAACCTCCAACATTGTAACATCCAAATTTTTTATATAAAAGCATTACAACAATATTACATCAACAACATCGTAATTCTTACTTATCCTCATCCTTCCCGGAGAGGCACAGCCCCCAATCTTTCAACATCTCTTCGGCCGCCCGGCAGGGATATTCTGGAACATGGCCGTTCAAGCCACTTCCCCACTGCCGTCGGTCCCCACTAACATGTCCGTGGACAAGGGTGGCGTTGCAGCGGGCCCCCCTCCCGGCCCTTCTGGGCTCCGTTACTCTTCGCCGCAGTGTCTGTATCCCACCTCTGCCCAGGGCCCGTCAAAGGCATGCGCAGAGGTACGCTGAGAAAGGTGTATGCTCGCCTCTCCGGCCGTAAAAGCGTCAGGAGATCTTCTAGTCACTATTGCGGCTTACCCATCTTTGTACTCTGGGGGACCCGCCAGTTCCGATGTGCCCCACTCCCCCTTCTCATGTCTGGGCTGTGCGCTCTCTCCTAAGGATGGGGTCCCTATCTCTCTGCCAATCCTTCCCGGCTGCGACCCCTCGCTTGCCGGGGAGTTCCCCCTTTACCCCATCCTGCTGTGGCCAACCCACGTTTTTTGCCATAAGCGTTCGATCGTGTCTTGTATGGCGCAGAGGTATACGTCCATCCCGATATCCGCGAGGTGTATCCCGTCCGCGCGATACAGACCGTGGCAGCGTTCTTCTATCAGGTCATGGGCGATGCTGTATCCTCCGATTGAGTCCATGAACCGGGCCATCCATCTGTTGACTTTTCTTCTCGTTCTCTCCACTGCGTGGTGGGACCACTCGTCCCTCCATACTCGCCGTGGTATGATGTGGGACCATATCAGCAATGTTCCTGGGAAGGCAACCGTCAGTGCCAGCATGTCCCTTTGCATCTTCTTGGTGAGCTCGACACTGCGCGTGCCCGTCAGGTCATTGCCGCCCAGGTGCACCAAAATTGCCCAGGGCTGTCCGCCGGCCCTCTTCAACTGTAAGAGGCATGGCATCATCTGGTCCCACACCATACCACGTCGCCCCAGCCATCTCACTACCAGCTGTTCCTTAGGGAAGCCCATGTTATGCCCCTGTGGTCTCTGTCCCGTCCGCTTTTCCGCCCAATGAACAAACGAATGGCCGCAGATCCATGCCTCATAGTGGGAATTGGCACCTGTATGGTATTATTGTAAACCAACACATCTCGTCAAGAATACATTTTTGGGTGCAAGAATACAAAGGTACTAACACAGGTATACAACGGTGCGAGAAAACAGGTTTAGTTACATATCTGTATCTAGCTATTGCGATTTACATACGAACAAGCAGGGAAAACAAACCAGTAAAGACAAAAAAATTTTTTTTTTTTTTTTTTTTTTTGATAATGTTATCCTGAATCCCTCAGGGGGGTGTCTTACGCCTGGCGTCAGACCGGGCGTATATAAAGTTTGTATCTCTCGGAGCGCCATCTCCCGATGGTCATGATCTGCTCCCTCGTCATACCTATGTTGGCCGCCGTGGAAGCGGCCCCAATGCGGAATGAATGGGTGCCGTAAAAGCACGCATCCAAACCCACTGCTGCAAGTGTCAGCTTCAATACCTTAGCGAACTGGAACCGCGAGAGGGGGGTTCCGTCCGCGTGTACCAGCCAATGCTCGGCCCTTGTAGGGCGCATCTGTTTGTATTCATTGAATGTTGCTACTGGGCAGGACGGGTCCCCCCGCAGCGGGGCCAGCACCACCCGTGCCCCTTTTGCCTCGGGGTCAGTTTTTGACTTACGTAGATGCAGTATGAGTTTCCCCTCATGCATGCTGACGTCGCTCTCCCGGATCCCGCCTTCGGCCGATTCTCGGCTCGCTGAGGCTACCAGTTCGCCTATTCGGAAAGCCCCGAAAAATGCCCATGAGAATGCGCATCTGAATAGCCGGGTTTCAGAGTTGTTAAAGCATACCTGACCCATGATTGCTATCAGTCTCTGCAGAATTTCGTGTGTTATCGGGCGTCGCCAGTCGGGTGTGCGGGGCTGTTCCGGCTTCCAGCCCTTCATTACCCTGGCTATGACAAAATCTGCTCGTGGATTGGTCTTACCCATCACCTTCGTGAAAAAGGTGACTGCCGCCAGATGCGATTGAACCACTGACCTCTTGACTCCACAGCTCTTGGAGTGTAGGATCCACTGTAGGATGGATTCCGTCGTGGGACCGACGTTCGTGAGTCCGGCTCCTCTGCAGAAGGCTTGAAATTTCCCCCAGGCCGCTAGGTATCTCTGTCTTGTCCGGGCGGAAAGGGAGCTCAGAACAAGCTCCCAAACTTCGGTGGACCAAGTTCCCATATCTGTGGCGGTACAGGCATTTGGTTGAGATCGGCCCTGGGCGCCATCGATCGGAAGAGCGGGATCTTGAAACGAGAGAGAGCATCAGCAATGTTATTATGCTGACCGGGGATGTGTTCGGCCCTGATATTTAGGTTATACTCTAGGCATATCATCACTATGTGCCTAAGGAGTGCGACGACCCCGGGAGTCTGGGCCCGCATCCCGTTCAGGGCATACACAACCGCTGTGTTGTCAGTGTGGAATATGATTGCCTTGTTTACCAGCTGCGGAGCCCAGATGTATAGGGCCACTGTTATGGGGAATAGCTCCAGGAAGGTAATATCCTTAGTGATACCCTCGGCCTGCCACTCGCGCGGCCACTCTTCTGAGCACCAGGCTCCTCGGAAATAGATTCCGAAGCCGCTCCCTCCCGCAGCATCCGTGAAGAGATCGAGGGACTCGCTCGTCACCGGTAGCTCTTGCCAGAATGCCAGGCCATTAAAGGACTGCAGGAAGAGCTCCCACATGCGCAGATCTTCTCGCATGCCTTTTGTAATTCGAATCTTGTGATGTTTCTTTTTGACTCCCCTTGTAGCCATTGCCATGCGACGGCAGAACACCCGTCCCATTGGCATGATCCTACACGCAAAACATAGCAGCCCCAGCACGGATTGCAGCTGTTCCAATGTTGCCTTCGTCCGCCCTTGGATTGCGCGTATGGCATCCCGCAGCCGGATGATTTTCTCGTCGGGCAGTCGAGACCGCTGTGCTGCTACATCGAGCTCTATGCCCAAGAATGTGATGGTCCCTGTGGGTCCAGTGGTCTTTTCTTTTGCCAGGGGGATCCCAAATTGCCGGGCAATGTGTTCAAAAATAAAGAGGATCCTTTGACATCCCTCGTCCCCATTGCCTATGAATAGGAAGTCGTCGAGGTAATGTATGACGGTGTTGTGCCCCGCCATGTCTTCGACGACCCAATGCATGAATGTACTGAAAAGCTCGAAATATGCGCATGATATGGAGCACCCCATGGGCAAACATTTGTCGTAGTAATATTCCCCATTGAGGGAGAAACCCAGGAGTGCAAAGGAGTCGGGGTGTACCGGGAGCAGTCGGAAAGCTGATTCGATATCAGCCTTCACCAGTTTTGCCCGCCGCCCCAATTTCCGTATGATACCCACAGCCTGATCGATCGTAGAGTAATTCACGGAACATAGGGCTGGGTCGATGTGGTCGTTGACCGAACTCCCCTCTGGGTACGACAGGTTATGTATTAGCCGGAACTTTCCTGGCTCTTTTTTTGGGACAATCCCCAATGGGGACAGTATCAAGTTTGGGAGGGGTACATAAGTGAAAGGACCAGCCACCCTCCCCAGCTCTGTTTCTTGTCTTATTTTGTGCTGTACCACCCCTGCAAATTTTTTGACTGACGTTGAGTTCCGGATTGCCCGCCCCTGCGATGTGACCGAGGCTGGAATCCGGAATCCGTAAGCAAAGCCGTTCTCGATACTGAGAGCTTTGTCTTTTTGGGGGTATGCCCTCAACCAAGGCCGCATGCGGTCAAGCCTGATGGGGGTTGGGGCCAGGCCCATCGTTCCCTCTGGGCAGCATTGGCCGAAATGGCTTGCTATCCCTATTGGCTCGGCATGATGTGGCGGGGTGGTTCCCCCCACATCCGGAACACGTATGCCTAAACTTACATGGCCGCCAAGTGCAATTTCCTGCGTTGTATTGCCGGCACGCCTTGCGGCCGGCTGGCTGGTAATTCTGCCGCCATTGCGGCGCATGAAAGGACTGTGAGGTCACTTCCTGCGACAATGGTCTGTTATGGGACATTTCCTCCAGCCATAGATCAATGATCCTGTGCTGCCAGGTCATAGTTGGGTCCTCCGCCAAGCTCTGTCTGAACTTAATATCATAGTTGAGCCAGGCCCACCCACCTAGCTGCTTGTGCGCTTGGGTTATGGTGTCGAGGTACTTGATAAGGTATTGACTGAGGTCGGGTTCGCGTTCCAAAACGATGCTCATATAGATGTGGAAGGCAGAGACCCAGTTGCTAATAGATTTTGCAATCTTGGGTCTTCTCTCCCACCTCCTATCCTTCTCCTTGCTCTCCCCGGGGTCGCCACCCTGTTCCCTGATCAGCAGAGAGAAGATGTCAATAAATTCCCTCCGCCAGATCCGCTTTTTAATCTTCCTGGGCACCGCGCTGGCCAGAGAGCTCACTCCGCAGCGTGGGTCCCCACTCACTGCTGCCGGGCTTGTCAGTGTAGTCGGGACTGCACTTGCCGTCTCCGCTACCCTGTCCTCCCCGCCCCCTGATCCCCTGACGGGGTGGTCCCCATGCTGAGACCATACCCTTGCTAAGTTTTTTTCTTTTTGGGCTTTATTCTTTTTCTTTGTGAATGTTTTCAGCATGCTCCGCATTGCGGTTGCTAATGAAGTATCTCCGTCTGAGTCAGAGTTAGATTCCTCTGACGAAGAAGACACCATTAAAGTTTCCTTCCCCCCAGCAGACTTACCGGCCGATGCGCTGGTGCTCGGTATACCGCTGCTGGCGCTTGTCATGCTGCTGTTGGTGTTTGGCACATTGCTGCTGGTGAAAGGCGTGCTGCTGCCGGGCAGGACCCCGCTGGCGCCCTCCATGCTGTTGCTAGCCGCTATTGGGTCTGTGGGTCCTGAGTCGGCAGAACCTGTGTTAGCTGCCTCAAGCCGCTGCTTAAATGCGCTCAGACCGTGTTGGTTTACCTGGTCGCGTATGAGTCTGAACAGTTCGTCTAGCTCCTGGCTGGACGTTGAGGCCGTGGTGGCGGGCGCTTGCTGCCGTGTCGGGGCCCGTCTGTTGCTTTGTCGCGTATTCTTCTGCGGTGCCCGTTTTACAGCAACGCGTGTTGTTCTCTTCTGTGTACCTTGGCTGGACCCTGCTCGCTTGGGGCCTGCTTGCGTCCCGCTGTCCTTTCCACCGCTCTGCGCTACTTTCCTCGGCATGGTACCCTGTTGGAGAATGCTATAGGAGAAAAGACCAGGGGGAAAACAAGGGGGTAGACTCATTAAGCTCTTTGCGGGTACCCTGCAGCGGGCAGGCCTTAGCATTGTGATGTCACCTTGCCCATCCCCCCAGACCTCTCGGCCTTGCACATTTTTTTTTTTTTTTTTTGGTGATATCTCCAACCCCCCCAGCCTGCCTCATTCGTCATTCGACCGTCACATTCCATATTTATTGCAGCAAAAGAGAGAGACAGCGAAACATCCCTGCCTGCATAGGCACGACCCAACTAAAGCCAAAACAAAAACAAACAAAAAAAAAAACCAGCCTAGCCATATGTTCATTGGCCACTATATGGCGGCATTGCCTTGCTCTGCAGGTCTCCCAGCATTCATACAGGCCATATGCAGGAGAAGAGAAAGCAACAGGCCCAATAAAACATACCAGCTATACCATTCCTGCCCACCAGATGGCAGCGCCACCCTGCTCCCCTGTCCTTAATGTTAATTGTTTTCTGTACGTTTAATTCATTTATTCTCTTTTTTTTTTTTTTTTGTATCTCTCGCGCACATGGTCAGCATGGCCGGGCTGCTCCACCTTCTACAGCCCATCCCGAGCCCAAAAAAAAACCTTGCCTTACTGCCCCGTGCCTTCTTCTGAGGTCCAGAACCCCCCCCCCCCTCTCCGGCCTGTTGATTGCTTGCTCGGGAATCGGAACCCACCCGGGGGCAAGAGTCACTGCTCCGAGCGCCATCCGCTCGATCGCCCATTCCCCTCCTCTCTGCCCGCTTTTCGGGCCCCCCCCCGGCATTTTTTTTTTATTATTTATTTATTTATGTTCTTTTGTTACCTGCCCGCACTTCGTAAGGCCCGAAGGAAAATCGCCGCTCCGGCTCGTCTACCCGCACGCGCCTTGCGGTCAGCAGCAGTAATTCACTGCTCCGCCGTCTGAAGACCAGCAGGAAATCACCGCTCCACCCGCTCTCGCCTGGAGGTCCGCTCTCGGGAGGTAGGCAACGTGGGGTAGCTGATCCGCCGCCGACGCACACCCGGAGGACCGATGAGCACTGGGCCGCTCAATTGCCCGCTCGTGTGCCGTTGGGAGGAGGGAAAGAGGGCGAAACGCGGCGCGCCCGGCCCTTCTATAGCCGGTCGCCGCGCCGCCCTCCCCCTCCCCCCCGCCCCCCACCAAGGTTAACCCTTGGCTTGCTGGCCCAACGGCTGTGTCCGGTCGCGATAATTCGCGGCCGGAGCTATAGTTACAACTCTATGTGTTTCTATAATATATGAACAATAATTATGACCTCTGAGGTGCTTAAAAATTCATTGTTTCAAGTTGGAGTCTTTTAATTAATGACTCAGGATGCCCCATTGTCCTGACAGCGTTCCCAACCCCCACTTTAAAGGTTAAAGAAAAACAATCCAAAACCATTCGTGCCTTCTGTAGCCCACGGGAGGGGCTGCCTCCTTTCCCTCTCTCTTCTTTATTCTAGTTTCGTTTCTGATGCTGTAGGGGGAAGGGATAGCCCCAACCTAAATTTTTTTTTTCTTTCAGGACACCCTAAATCCTTTCATTCCCAAGAAATGCAACACATTATGAATGGCTTCTATCACAACTGGTTTCTCCTTCCCCAAACTTTGAAGATCAGCTACATAGTGCCTAGAGAGCAGACTCAAACATATACCTCAAAGCTACAATACTAACCCATTTTATTCATGCAAAATTTAGCTCAATATTTTTAACCAAAAGCATAAATATACAAAGCAGGGGGTTTCTTTTTGAAATAAGGTTTTCAAAGGAAAATATCCGTTGCTAGGACAATCTTATTCAAATTTCTTAAATCCTGCACCAACCAGCAAGTAAAAGAAAAACAATATTTACTGTAAACAAAACATATATATATTTTTTTCAGCTTGTTGGGAAGGACACAAAGGAATTACTTATTTGGAAAACTTCTGTTTCAGTTCTTATTTAAACAAGAGACAAATCAAAGCTTACAAGTGCTTTCTTAAGAAATTTCACCCTGCATAATGAACCAGTCCCTCTCCCTTGATTTCTCCACTTCAGACTTACCAGTCGCATAAAGGGTTAACACCTAACAAATCCAAACAACCAAAACAGCAGGAGGAGAGATACATTCCTTTGTACAAAGGGAACAACATTATTTCATCATTAGCATCTTACAGTTCTGATCATTCTACCCCTTTTTGTTACCGCGGTCTGTGCACAGAATTACGTAGTTGCTGCACGGTCAGCTTTTAATTCACTGTCTATCTGATTCACAATATCTCTAGTCACCCAGGACCATTACCAACTAGCAAAGAGACCTCTCTGCAGAGAAGGAAGTGAGACTGTTGAAATCAACAGGACGCGTCTTCGCACCCCCACTCAGCAGGAGTCACTCCACTGTGGGAAAATCCCAGTGAGTCCCAGCTGCTATTTACACCTTTACCTGTGGCCAATTCACCTTTAGCCAAGCTGGCCAATGAGACTCTGAGAGGGATATTGTGAAGCAGATTTAAGAGCTCTTTTTAGTATTTCATTATTCAACATTGCTACAGCAATGGGTGTTTAATACAGACACACCCTTTTACATATCTCAGTGACAGATATACCGTTGTTAAGTACAAAAGTAATGTTTTCTATTTAACTTGTCTACTTAGTTTACGTTTTAGTATACCGGTTAACTTTAAGTTTCTATTCTGTCTGCCTGTCTGTAGCCTTTGAACACAAAGAACAGAAAGGGAGGGGGAGGGAGGGAAAGAGCTGAGCAATGGAAGAATAAACAAACACCACTTGTCCAGGGACTCTGAATCATCAGTTTTACCTTTCTTAGAGAGGGGGAGGGGGGAGAGGGGTGTCGTATAGGCACAGAGATAAACTAAGCAAAGTAAAGCTTGCTAACAGACTGATTCAGCAGAATCTTGTAACTTACACGGACAATTTATGTAGAATGGCTGTTTTTTAGCTGCAGTTTTAAAACTTAACATTTAGCAGAACATACATACACGCGGATTCTGGAGTGGTCCCCTCACCTTGGGACCCCCCCCCCCATCCTCTAATTGATTCACAACAAACACACGGCTGGCCAGACACCCACAAACACACAGAGAAGGAGAAGAATATTACCACAGACCCAGCAGGACGTCCCTGTTATTCACTGTGCTACCCGAGCGCATATTCCAAGCGCTACCCGAGGGCATATTCCCAGCGCTACCCGAGCGCATTTTTCCAGGACGAGCTACCAAAGCAACGTCAATTAAAAAATCTTTGTGCAGCTACCAAAGCTGCTTCAATTTAGAAAGTGCATCGGGGAAATCCAAACTTCTGACACCAAATGTGAAGGGTTCGTTATTCCTTTCCCAGCACTTCTTATCACTAACCCTGGGGACGTCTGTCTGGGTTGAGGACTCATCTTACCTTCTCTGTCTGGAATCCAGGGGAACAAACACACACACACTTGCACATAAGTGGTATGCAGTTTATTCCAAAGGGTGGAGGGATTGTCAGTACTTTTATACATTATCAGAGACATAGTCATACGTCATCCACCCATCTTCTGGGGGCCCACTATAGTTTATCAGTAACTAATACAAAAACAAGTCATCCTTGAGTAGAACAAACAGTTTAGCTTACAGAGCACATTCCTTTTTCCAACCCACCAGAATGTACAAAGGGCACACACATAGAATTCTGATTTGATTTCTATAAGATTCCAATTTCTCTTGTGCAGGCCTCTTGTATATACACTCAAACTAAGCATCATTATTACAAAGGACATATATATATATATAGGATTCTGATTTCCCTAACAGATTTCTTTGTTTGCCCTTTTTCTTTTCCTGTACAAGTGTATCCCGCTTGGAATATATTTGTAAACTGTTAAATATTTTAAAAAAAATGCTTCCTGCAAAATGACAGCTTTTTTTAACCCAAAGATCACTGGTTCAAGGTCAGCGTCTAATGTGAGAAAAAACCCCAGCTTTTATATTTGCCTGAAACTTCAGCTATAGATTTCATTTGGGCAGCAGCCACAGCACTTCTTTAATTAAGAAAATTACTCTGAAATGATAATTTATAAAGACAAAAGGACACAAAGCAAAAATGTATTAAAACAAACCATACCTGCAAATGTTATATATGTAGTTATTTAGAAGTATTTATAAACTGCACTATCAAACATCCACCCAGTGTGATGTACAAGTCAATACACATAAAATCACATACAGCGCCCCACAATCTCATACGACAAAGGAAACTAAACAAAATGAAATTTTGTTTTGCTTGCACACCCCTAGGATTTTATGAGTTCATTTATACACACAAGTCACCACTTATACACATAAATGATAAAATACCAGAATTTATGAACATTATTCATGCATAAATCTAAGTGTCTCCTTGTAAAATTACCCTCATGGTGACTGTTTATTTATTTATTTATTTATTTATTTTTTATTAAAGTTTTAACATCATACAATGAGGCCAATAGTTCAAGACAATCAAGAAAATACAAGCATATAAACCAATAATCAGTAACATGAAATGATCAAGTCCACATCACCGGGACCCAGATGTGAATTTAAATACAAGAAAATAAACCATCATGAAATCAAGGCTTAACAAACCCATAACACGGAGGCAATCACTATATACTCACTCATCCCGACTAACCTCAACAGAGCCCTGCCGTTCCAAGATAAACTTCTCTAAATGTACAACATCAGAAAATATATAAACAGCTCCCTCGTAATTAACAACACATTTGCAAGGAAAACGGAGAAAAAAAGTAGCACCCAACTTTAGGACTCGAGGCTTTAACGTCAGAAAAAGCCTCCTCCTAAGTTGCGTGCTGCGTGAAACATCAGGGAATATATTTATCTTGTGGCCACAAAAGGGGGTCGTCTTTTTGTTAAAGAAAGCTTTAAGAATACGATGTTTATTTTCTAATGATGTCAAGGATACTACCAACGTAGCACGAGAATTAATAGTATCGGTGGAGTCTTCCAAAAAATCAGTTAAATTGGCAAGAGAGGGCTCGATAACATCAAAACCACCCTCTACCGGATTACTTCGCTTTAGGCCGGTGGGGATATAAAACAATTGAGACACCTCCATAGGATCTGAAAAAAGCAACACTTCCTTGCAATATTTGTCAAAAAGAATTTTTGGTGAAAGAAGAGGGGTCTGCGGAAAATTTAGGAAATGTAAATTAACAGCACGCAAGGTGTTTTCAAGTGCCTCCACCTTGCCATGCAAAATTAAGGCGTCTTTCATCCCAGCTACATTTGCAGAATATAAAGTAGGCAGTTGCTGCTCAAGTTTACCACAAGCAGCATCTACAACAGAAATCTTACCATCTAATTGTTTAAGAGACATAACAGTTTGAGATGTAAAATCACATAATGAGCTCAGGGTAGAAGACACTTTAGAATCAATTGATTGCAATACTTGCCAAAGATCCTTCAAGGTTATCTCTAATCCTGAAGAAACCAATGGGCACAAAGGCCCCCCAGAGGCAACTAAAGCGACTGGATTAGGTAACTGTACCACCGCCGAAACGGTAGCCCGCACCATCTCAGGGGACTTCACCGAATCCACTAAGGATAACAGATCGGCAGGACAAGGAGGAGGGGTCCCCCCTCCAAAGCTAAGGGAGGCACCCTCGGGAGAGGACTGCGCAACTGGGCATGGGACTAGATGTTTGTCCAAGGGACCGACAACCGGCACAGCAGCCGCCGAGCCCTCCTCTCCACGCCCAGATTTACCTTTGCGTTTCCCCATATGTACAACACTTAAACAACAAACAAAGCCAAGAACTTACTGTTCGCCGCTGTGACGCCGAAGGGGCGCCAAAGGGGCGTGTCTCGCCCCTTTAGACACGCCCCGCGGACACGCTCCGCGGTCAGCAAACAGAAACACAATTATACTATAGGGGTCCTTGCAAGGTCCTTGTGGAGGAAAGATGACCCGACTGTGCCTGCCCGAAGTTCGGGGGAAGGCAAGTTCTCTCACAAGGCACACACTCCCGCAGTCCCAGGGCTTCGACAAGCCCCGCACGCCTCCAGCGATCACTCCAAGTCCACGGAGGGACCAGAAAGCACAGTTCTTATACCTTGCAGGGTCCTTGTGGAGGAAAGGTGACCCGACTGTGCCTGCCCGAAGTTCGGGGGAAGGCAAGTTCTCTCACAAGGCACACACTCCCGCGGTCCCAGGGCTTCGACAAGCCCCGCACGCCTCCAGCGATCACTCCAAGTCCCATGGTGACTGTAATGAACCTCCAGGTCAATATTCAAAAGCTCTTCGCTGGGCAGCAGCAGCTGCTATCTGCATATGTGCCCTACCTGTGAATCTTCTGCAGTACTAGTATCTGGATAGTGTCATGAAGATTTTTACAAAGCTCCCCAGCACTATCTGGATAGTTCCAGGGTCCAGCATGGGTTTTCCACTGATCTCTGCAGATAGTCAGTGATATTCAGCTGTTATCCATATAAAGCCATCCGTAGAGCTAGCGGCAATTACTGCTGAATACATATAGTCAGTGCTGCTGCTTCCGAAAGTAACATCACTGAATGTTTCTACTACATTAAACACTGTAGCCAGCATTTAAAAAATACTGTGCTGTTTGAATATTGACCAGCTCATTCTTAAGCTGCGGTATAGGGGATATGATCTCAGTCTCTCAAATCTACTGCTAATTCTCGCTTTAATGCTTACATTGTGCCAAAGAGCGCCTTCTTCTGGAGTTCATAGGATGTACTATATAGGGGCAACTTATCAAGGTGCCTTGGAAATTCTTGTTGAATAATCCAATGGCATCCCAAACAAATGTGAATATTTCTGTTTCTTGATACTTGAAGATCTTCTCTCACTCTGTACATAGTATAGAACAATTAGCTTGGCATGGAAACTTCTCTTTGCAATGCCATTCATATTTGTACTCATCAGTGTGCAACTTGTCATCCTCTTGTTGAAGAAGCTCCCCTGGTGGTTGATAGGGGTAAGATTAAATTTCAAAGAAATTTGTGGTTCATACATCACTATCCCAGCATTCCTTAAAACTATAGGGTCTGATATACCAAGGCACTTATTCAGGCAGCCGAATAATAGGAATAAGTGGAATAGTCAGAGACACACTAGATGGATAGTCCACTGGATATTCTGAACTAGCTGGATAGTGCTGGGGCAGTCTAGGGATGGAGTTGGCATTTATCCAGATAGTGGTGATATTCAGTGCTGCTGTTTGGATCACCATCTGCATAACTCAGGACAGACAGTGCTCTTCTAGTTTGGGTTCCTTTTTCATCTGCTTTCCAGGCTGTTTGCTGTTAGCTCATGACATTCCATAGCTTTGGTTTTCACCTTTTCCAAGTTCTCCTGTATGCTGGGTTGTCATTCTGCTTCTTGATTGTAATTCCCTTTCTAGGACCTCAGCCTGCATCTCAGGCTTGTTTGGACACCTAAAAATTAAGCACAGCCACAAATTGCTTGTGCGTATTTACACATTTGAATTAGCATAGTTACCATCTAAAGGTGTTCTCCGGGGACAGCAGGTCTCAGTCCTCACATATGTGTGATGTTGGTGCCGATGGAGCCCTCATGGAAGCATCCCCCCAGCTTTCAAAGAAAGCTTTTGGGAGATGCCACCATGCATGCATGGTGCCCTTTCCGCCCAAGGGTGCCATCTAGCTCAGTCAGGTGGCATAGCTAAAAGACGGCAAAAAATTAAAAGATGGTAAAGAAGCAACTCCAAGGGGAGGAGGGAGGGTTGTGAGGACGGATTCCTGCTGTCCCCGGAGAAAACTTGTTACAGGTGAGTAACTACACTTTCTCTGAGAACAAGCAGGAAGTCAGTCCTCACAAGCCCATAGAAAAAAACACAGTCACCCTCAAGGGGAGCCGTGAGCAGCAGCAATTGGGTCCGCAGATACAGACTGTAGTAGGACCCATGTGTCTGATGGAAACCAGGACTCTGGTAGCCTGAACACAGAAGGGTCGGAGGGCAGGAATTGCCTAGACCCTGAAAAGATTATGGAGCATGGTCTGGCTGAAGGCGCTGTTCCATTGGGATTCCCTTTCCAGGCAGTAATGAGCTGCAAAGGTGTGAACTGAAGACCTGGTAGTGGCCCGGCAGATGTCCAGCATAGGGACGGAGCACAGGTTTGCCACAGAGGCCGCCATGGCCCAGACACAGTGTGCTGTGACCTGACCATCCAGTATGAGCCCAGCCTGGTCATAGGCAAGGGTGATGCAGTCTGCCACCCAGGTGGACAGTGTCCATTTATTTATCGCCTCCTCCAGCTGACTGGGGTCATAGGAAACAAAAAGCTGAGAATCTTTCCAGTGTCCCTGGGTACGCTGAATGTAGAAAGACAGGGTCCTCTTATAGTCCAAGGCAGGGGTGGCTCGGCAATCTGCTGCCTGAGGTGAAGGATGAGATGCCCCCACCCCCTTGAAGAGGGGGGTGGGGCTTTTTCAGAACTCCAATCAGGGACTGAACCAAACCAAAAAGCCAATTAGATTATATGGAGGAAATGCAAGATATTTGCACACCAAGGAACTAAAAAAGAGTGAGAACCAACAGCACAGTTTTTAAAACAAAATTATAACTCATTTTTATTGTGTTATTATAAACAGTGTTATGGTTCTTGCTTTTTCTTTTTCAACATATATTTTGCATCCACAGTGAGTGCAGAGCAGAACCAGGGCATTCACCCACAGAACTCAATATCTTAAAAAAAGAAATCTGATTCTGATCATCTCACTAACAAGAACAACAACAACAAACATTCTCCAGTACCAGGCATACAAAACCCTACAACAAAGAGCACATCTACCATACCATGGCATATCAGTACCAACTTCCAAAACTCACATAAGGAGCCCATCTAAAAAAAGGTCACTGTAAATACTACAGTGGGACCTGGAACATCCATACATCTATTTGAAAAGCTGAACAAGTCAAAATACTACAGTACAGTATAGATCTTTATGTGCAAACTCCATGTTAACCGAACACCTGACCTCAGTCACACACTCAGAATACAGACCCTTACCAAGTACAGAATAAGTAACCACAATCTAAAGTAAAAATAAAAACAAGTAGACAAAATTTAAACTCAAACCCCAAGAAGCCAGACTCCGCATGCAGTGCAAAATCAGATAAATAAGAGATGCAGTTACCCCATACTGTGTAAAATATAAAGATAGCACAAAGTCCAATCACTAAAATTAAATACAATTATTTTTTCTTGAGCAAGAAATGCCTGTTTCCCATCAGCGCTGGCGGGCTCAACTTTAACAGAGTCGCGGGAAAGAGAAACACTCTCCCTTCGCAGCTCTGCAAAGCTGAGCCGGCACAGGGGAAAAAGAGTGGCAGGGCTCTTCCAGGGAGGTGGGGGGCCGCGGGGCACTTTATTCTGCTGCTGCTGCTGCAGCAGTGGCAGCAACCTCTGCGGATGGGGTTATTTTTTTTTTTTTTTAAAGGCCGAGTGAGGCGGTCTTTTTGGGGGCAGTTTTTGCCGCCCTCACTCGTCCTCATTATAGAGTCGCCCCTGATCCAAGGTGTGTAATACTGTCTCCACCCTGCAGAAGTGAGGCCTTGTGAAGAAGGTGGGCAGCACCACCTCCTGGCTGAGGTGGAAAGAAGATACCACTTTTGGAAGGAGTTTAGCGTGTGTATAGCACAACCCTGTTCTTATAGAACCTGGTATACGTCGCCTCTGCCATTAAGGCTTGGAGCTTGCTGACCCTGCGAGCAGAGGTGAGCGCCACCAGGAACATGACCTTCCACGAGAGGTATCTCAGGTGGCAGGTAGCCAGAGGCTCAAATGGTGGGCGAGTGAGCTGTGCCAATACTATGTTGAGGCCTCATTCGGTCACCGGAAGGTGAATGGGGGGGGGGGGGGTGGACAGCAGAAGTCCTCTCAAGAAGTGGGTCACCAAAGGCTGGATCAAGAGGGGCTTGCCTTCCAGCAGGTGGTGATGCACTGCCAGGGCACTGAGGTGCACTCTGACGGAGTTTGATTTGAGTCCAGATTGCGAGAGATGAAGAAGGTTCACCTCTTGCTCCGCACACCAGACAAAGAACCTGCACCATTTGACAGCATAAGCTCTCTTGGTAGAAGCCTTATGAGAAGCAAGCAAGATCTCTTCCTCTTCTCCCTAGAGGTTGAAAGAGGCTAGGGTCATCCTTTCAGCAGCCATGCCATAAGTGATAGGGATCCCAGGTTGGGGTGCAGGGGAGAGCACTCCTCCTGAGACAGGAGCCCTAGGGAGATACCCAGTGGGATCGGAGTGTCCACTGACAGCCAGAGGAGCAACGGGAACCATGGCTGCCTGGGCCATTGAGGGGCCACCAGGATCAGTGAGGCTTTCTTAGAGCCTTGAAAAGTGTTTTGGCAATCAGTGGCATGGGTGGGAAGGCATACATGAGACCTTCCGACTACGGAATAAGAAACACATCTGTCGCCACCCAGGAGAGGTGGGGCTGCCGGGAGCAGAAGCAGGGCAACTGGTAGTTGTCCGATCTGGCAAAGAGGTCCACCCATAGGGTCCCCCAGTGCTGTAAGAGCCGGTTGGCTACTCTGGGGTCCAGCTGCCAATTGTGCGACTGGAGGACCCTGCTCAGTTTGTCCACCAAGGTGTTGTCCTTGCCTGGTAGGTATACCGCCTGTAGGAGTATTCCCTGTCAAACTGTGAAGGAGCAGAGTGTCATTGCTTCACAGCAGAGGGTACAAGACCCCATGCCCCCTTACTTGTTCACATAGAATATTGCAACCTGGTTGTTTGGATCAGCACTGGTTGCTGCCTAAGGCAGTGACAGAATACTCAGAGGGCTAGATATATCACCTGAAGCTCCAGAAGGTTGATCTTCTGGCTGCTCTCAGCCTGTGATCAGCTGCCCTGAGTGCAGAGTGGGCCCCCCATCCCAGCAGGAAGGCATCTGTAGTGAGGACCCTTAGGGGGCTTGTGGTTTGGAAGGGCATCCCTGCCTGGAGATGATGGGGTTTTTGCCAACAAGTCAGAGATTTGGCCAACTGGTGGGTCACTGAGATTCTGTCCTGGAGATGACCCAATGTTTGTGTCCAGTGGTCTCAAAGGCACCACTGAGCAGCCCTCATGTGCAGACAGGCGCCTGGGGTGACATGGACCGTAGAGACCATGTGCCCGAGTAAGCACAGCAGAAGCCGAGCTACACTGAGGAATGGTGTTTCATGTCTGCGGCCAGTGCCCTGAGACAGTCAGTTCGGTCCAAGGGGAGGTAGGCCTTTGCCTGAAGAGGTCCAGTTTTTCCCTTATGAACTCCAGACATTGTGTCAGGAGGAGGTGGGATTTGGGGTAGTTTATCACAAACCCCAGATGTTCCAGAACCTGGATGGTGCATGCAGTGGTCTGCTGCACCTCTGTGGCAGTGCCTCCTTTTATGAGCCAGTCATCCAGGTAGGGGAAAACAAATACCCCCTCGAGGTGGAGGAAGGTGGCCATTACTGCCAGGCATTTGGTGAAGACCCTGGGGGAGAAGGTCAGGCTGAAGAGTAGTACCCTGTACTGGTAGTGGCTGCTCCCCACCATGAAGCGGAGGTACTGCCGGTGATTGGGTGGATGAGGATGTGAGTATAGGCATCCTTCAGATCCAAAGAGCATCACCAGTCTCCCTGCTGGAGGTAAGGTTGCAATGTTCCAAGGGAGAGCAACTTGAACTTTTCCCTCACCACGAACTTGTTCAGGTTGCGAAGGTCTAGGATGGGCCTTAGGCCCCCTGTTCTTTTTGGTATGAAGAAATATCTGGAGTAGAACCTCTTGCCCCTGAGATGTTGGGGTACTGGTTCTACTCGAGAAGACCTGTGAGTTTCTTCAATAGGAGGTCCCAGTGAAGGGGAGACCTGGGGGACTCTCCCAGGAATAAAGGAGGAAGCGTCTGAGCCAGATGGAGGAGGCAGCCCTCCTTGACCACCTGGAATACCCAGGAATTGGTGGTGATGGCTGGCCACCTTTGGGCATAGTGGATCAGATGTCCCCCTGAAGGCCGCTGACCTCCTTGGGGTAGAGAGGTTATGCCCAAGGAGTCAAAAGCCCCCCCCCTGGCTGGGCCAGAGCCGACACCTGGGGCTTTGGTACCTTCTGCATGTCCCTTGGCCTACTGACTCTTATAGGGAGACCTGAAAATGTGGGTAGTTTTTGTAAGAAGCCCCTCTCCTCAGGTAAAAGGACTTTTACCCAGGATCTTCCATCAGGGAGGGGCAGCGGTCTTTTTAGAGAGCCTGGTCCTTGTCATGAATTTGGTCTCCAACTCGGCAGCCTTTTTGGTCATGAGTTTTTCCAAGAGGTTCTCTCCTTGGCATGGGACATTGACCAATTTGATGTCGGAAGACTGTAGCAAAGCCTGTCGACAAGCACCGATGCCCGCTGCAGATACTCAAATTGCCAACTTGTGGCCATCATAGGTGACCAAGACATGAATTTGAAGTACTCACGGATGGCCTTGGCCAAGTTCTTGAACCGCTGCAGGGGTTTTCTTGGAGAGACCAACCGAGAACACGGTGAATTCCTGCACCAGGTCTCTCAGGTACATGCCTATGTTCAGCTGGTAGGCTTGGATCTGGCCAATGAGCATCGAGCCCTGGTAGCACTTTCTGCTGAGGGCGTCCAAAGTGCAGGCCTTCCTACCTGGGGGCACCAAGGAGTGCAAATTCTGGCTCTCCAGCCGACACATGGCCAATTCCACCTCTATGCAGTTATGCTGCAGGAGTGCCTTCTGGAATCCGGACTCTGGCAGACTCAATACATTGATTCAAGCCACTTGCTCACAACTGGCACTGATGCCTATGTCTTCCACATATGGAGCATTAGCTGTTCCAGGATGGGTGGAATGGGTACCGTGACCGATTCCCTCGGAGGGGCCTCATATTGGAAGATTTTTAGCTCCTCAGTCTGAGGGTCCTCCTCCGACTCCATCAGAAATGCTAGAGCCTTCGACATGTCCCTCACAAAGTCAACGAATGCCATGTCCTCGGGCAGGGACTGATGCCGGGGTTCAGAAGGAGGGGAGTCCAAGGGGATGTTGCGGTGGCGACGGGTGTCCGGCGGCTCTTCGTCCTCAGTCTCCCACTCTGAGTTATCTGTCAAAGACTAGAGGGAAGGGTGATTCTTGGGCTCTGGGTCTCAGCCCTGCCCATGCCCCTTGGAGGCCCTTTGGCTGGTGCCATGTGCCCTAGCCAGGGAAGACATCGGCTGAGGATTGACTCGAGACTGAATGCTCAGCCTCTGGGAACTTCCTTGACATTGATGGCCCGGGGGTCTGGGCAGAGGAACCAGTGGTACCAGACAACAGTGCCTGTTGCTGTCCATAAAGGCAGACAGACTGTGCTCTCGGGCTGCCATTCTGGTTTTGAGTCCAGAAGGCTTTGCAGCCATCAGCGCAGACACCAAGGAACTCCAGCTCAGCACCAGTTCCCCCCAGGAGGAGTCCTCAACAAGGATAGGTTATTGCATTCAAGGCCAATCTGTGGTCAGTTCCTTCCAGGGGACCTTGGTAGGCTGCTGTCACTACGATCCCTCAGACGAGCGCCTAGGACTGTGGGACCTGGCTTGGAGCTTACCCAACCTGTCAGAACCGTCCAGGGATGCTGCCTCGAGGTTTTATTATAATTATTATTATGATTATTATTATTATTATTATGGTCCCTTGAGGATGACCCCCTTTCTGAGGAGTCACAGCGTCGATCGGGGTCCACAAAGGTACTCCGAGATTCCGTGGGTTTAGAGGATGACTCTGGGAAAAACTTATTGTGCTGCTGATGGTGGTTCTTGAGGGCCTTGGTGGACATCTTTTTACAAAGACTGCATGCCATGGGGTTGTGGTCTGGCCCTAGGCAGCGCAGGTAGCAATTGTGTGTGTTGGTAAGGGACATGATTTTGGCACACCAATCACACTTCTTGAACCCACTAGTAGCCATGGGGAAGAAAATTACCCCAGCGAGGTCGTATTACGCTGATTTTTTAACATATATACTGTCACACCCTTGCCCCTGGCCTCTGGCTTAGAGGGGTGAGGTAACGGAGAACTTCTCCTGGTGAGCTCAAATAAACTAGCTTTTCCTCAGGTGGATTCTGGGACATGTAGTTTGGCTCTTAAGAAGAAGTGTAGTCATGGTCCGATGTTATGGCAAATGACAGAATTTATTTTAAAGTAAAGGTTCAAGTAAACTGTACACAGGAATTTTGTCCATGCAGGATTGTTTGCAACAGACCATTTAGATCAGTATAACTGCTTCACAGTCTTTTAAACACATGCAGCTGGTTAACAACGTTGCTCAGTCTTAGAGAAACACCTCTGCTCAGCAAGGTAAAAATACTTCTTTTTAACCTTGTGTTTGTGAAGCACTTAACAGCAAAAGAATAACTCAGTTCCTCTGGAACAACCTCTTCTTTCCCTCCTTCCTTTCAGGATAGATTTTAAACTCAAAATAAGAAAACAAGTAACAAACGTTCACAAGCTTTCTCTTCAGCATGACTCAGCATTTTGTCTGAGAAATGCAAACACATGGAGTTTTCTTCAAACCCAATTCCTGGCTCAATTCCAGTTACCTGCTTCTAGGAGACTTCCTCATTCAATGCTAGCCTTTTAGCATAATGATTCCATGCTTGCAGCTTGACACAGGGTACAGTCCATGGGGCTATCTAGATCTTGTAATTCCTCCCCTGCCAACTCAATCTGCATATCCTCTGGTGTTGTTAGGGCAGTGTCCTGTTCTGAGCTCTGGACACAGTGCTCAGAATACAGCCTCCCTGGGGATTCTAATGTCTCTCCTGAGCTCAATTCTCCCCGATACAGACAGTCAGTACCTGAAGCACTGGGCATTTCTCCCTGGTTGTGCTTGCTACGGTTCCTTGTCTCCTTCCAGCCTCTCTGGAACAGCTCTCTGTATTCCTCTCTGGGTTCTCTCCTGGAGATCTGCAGGTGCTCCTGATTCCACTCCTGATTCCCCTGAATCCTCTGAGTCTTCCGAACCTCCTGAGACCTCTGCCTCCCCAGAGCTTCTCCTTTCCTCTGAGCTTCTTCTTTCCTCTGAGCATCCCTCTGAGCTTCTCCTTTCCTCTGCTTTAGCAGAGGTTTATATTTCCCTCTCCAGGGCTCTATCCCTTCCTTCACTCCTCCCATGTGATTGTAATCACCTCTCAAGCCTGCTCAAGACCGAACTCAATTTAGGATAGCTATCCAGAGGGTCGCCATGAGTCGACTCCGACTCAATGGCACTTAACAACAACAACTCAAGCCTACAGTTATGTCATAGGAGTTAGGGTGTGGCTGCCTGAACTTTCTCTCCCTCAGGTTTCTTTCTCTATGAGGGGCCTGAAATCCATGCCCTGCAGGGATTTCTCCTTTCTCTAAGTTAAAGTCACTGGCCTTTTCTATACTCAAAAGGCTCAAAACAGGCTTCCTTGTCACAATACATTTATGATTCATGCACTTGTTTTTATTTGCCTTATGCTATCATTTTCTATTCACTTTTAGCTATTTATTCTTTTAATTCTTTATCATTATGTTTTTATGTTGTATTTCTTCATGTTATTGGCTTTTATGAATTTATTGATTATGTTTTCAATTAATTAATTAATTAATTATTTCTTGTGAGGCAACACCCCCTGAGGAAGGCACAAGCCGAAACAGTCAGGGTTGCATACCAATAAAGTGACTATCCATTTGAACCTACTGCACTATTTTCTCCACTCCTTTCTGTACTGTTGTTGGACCTGCATGAGAGTCAGCTCTCCTTGGACTTTCTGCTTTTCTGAGCAATATGTTTTCCGGATCATAAGGTAAAGGTTGAAACAGCTGTTGGTCCACTTGATCTTTATCATATAAAAACTCTGCATATTCTTTCCACCTTTTTTTGATCTTCTCAGCATCATTCAACATAGATCCTTGAGCATCTTGTAACATTCCAATTCGAGGCTGGAATTTTTTCTTTAACTCTCATAGCTTTAGGAAAGCCAATCTTATTCTTCCTCTAATCGTTTCTGCTTCTATTTCCTTGCATGTGTCATTGTAGTACTTTTCCTTGTCTTGTCTTGCTGCACGTTGGAAATCTCTGTTGAGTTTTGCGATTGCCTCTCTTTCTCCTCTGGCTTTAGCTTCTCTGAGTTTCTGGACAATTTTCAGAGTTTCTTCCGTCATCCATTTTGGTCATTTTTACTTTTTCACCTTGGGTGATTTCTCACTTTCATCCAACACAACCATCTTGATGTCATCCCATAACTCTTCTTGAACTCTGTCATTTGTATCTAAAGCAGCAAATCAAATTACAGGCAGTCTTTAAATTCCAGTGGTATATTCCCCAGGTCACATTTTGCTACATTCATGAATAGCTTTTTTTTTTTTTCAGCTTCAGCTCGAGTTTGCATACTAGTAGTTGCTGATCTGTACCACAGTCAGCTCCAGGTTTTGTCTTGTTGATGTTATAGAGCTTTTCCAATGTTGACTTCCACAGATGTAATCAATTTGATTTTTGTAGAAGCCATTGGGTGAAGTCCATGTGTAGAGTCACCACTTGTGGTGCTGGAAGAAGGTGTTTGAAATGAATAGATCATTGGTCTTGCAGAATTCGATCAGTCTTTCTCCAGCTTAGTTTCTGTTGCCAAGTCCATATTTTCCAACTATTTTGCCTTCTTCTCTGTGGCCAACCTTTGCGTTCCAGATACCCATGACTATTAGGATATCCTGTTTACATGTTCTGTCAATTTCAGCTTGTACTTGTTCATAGAATTCAACGTTTTCCTCTTCTGCAGCTGTTGTTGGGGCATATTCTTGAATTATAGTTGTGTTCATAGGCATTCCTTGTTGGTGAATAGAAATTATGCGTTCACTAACTGCATTGTATTTCATTACAGTTCTTGTAAGTTTTTTCTTAATTATAAATGCAACACCATTTCTTCTTTGTCTTTCATTTCCAGCACAGTAGACCATGTGATTATCTGATGCAAAGTGCCCGATGCCAGTCCATTTCAGTTCGCTGACACCAAACATATCAAGTTGTACACATTCCAGTTCCTTCTTGACCACCTCCAACTTCCCTTGGTTCATGCTTTGTACATTTCACGTCCCAATATGCAAGACATCTTTGCAGCTTCTGACTCTCTTTTCTTGCGCAGCTACATCAGCAGTCAGACGTCCCGAGGGCTTTGATCCAACCACATCGTAAATGCTGGCATTACTCTGAAAAGTCATCAGTTCCTCCCTAGTAGCCAGTTGAGTGCCTTCCGACCTATGGGTCTCATCTTTCAGCACTATAGTGCAATTTATTTTGTTGTGACTATCCATTGGGTTTTTGTGGCAAGATACGGAAGTAAATTGCTAGGCCTTTCTTCCGCACAGTTTGAGGGTTGATGCCATTGTCACGGAAATGTGATCCTCCACCGCCAACATTGTCCCATTCTGCTGCTGCCCAGATGGGTGGTTTGTCTTGTTCTGGCATCTCAGCTGAGACCTGTTCATCTTGGGAGACCATGCCTGTAGTTAAACCCTCAGCTTAGCCCATAGCATCACTGATGCACACAAGCACTCACAGCACGACAAGCTGCAAACCAAGTGAGGGTCTTGACCATATGCTTCTGGAAACCTTTGAAATGGTCTCAGTGTGCTTGTGTTCATTTCCGCTTGCTGCCGCTGCACAAGATCTCCTTAGGGGTCTGTTTACTAAACATTCCTAATGTGCGGGGCCGCGGTAGTGTGCCTGTGCCATATAAGGAGTGGGCGGTTCAGGCAGAGAAAAGAAAAAAACGGGAGTAAGCGATCGCACATTTGCGCGGGGCGCTATTGTGCGCAGCGCTATTGTGCGCCGTGCATAATAGTGCGTGGGAAGGCTAAGTGGCACCCTGATATGCACACACAAAGGAGCAGAGCCATAGTACAATGGTTAAGACACTGACTGTGGGTGCAGCTGCCATGGGTTCAATTCCCCATTGTGCACAACAAAAAGGGCTGGCTGAGGCATTAACTGTAATGGGTAAAAGTGCTTTAGGAGGCATATTAATTTTGGGCGGCATAAGGCGGTGCACTGTTAATTTTGGGAGGCATAAGGCGGTGCGCAGATGCCCAAGCATAGTAACAGAGCCACAGCACAATGGTTAAGACACTGACCAATGGTGCAGAGATCAGGGGTTCAATCCCCCACAGTGCCCAATGAAGAAGGCTCACTGAGGCAGTGTGTATTATGGGGATGAGTGCTGTAGGGGGCAATCTATTTTTATTTCAGTTATCACTACTAGCAAACGCACTCACAAAGCGTGTTAACATAAGGCGGCCCATAAGGCACATATTAAAGTTCACTGTCCGCCAAGGCACCCTTGAATGTCCCCTATAGGGCACCATATATGTTGCGTCACAGGATAATGTATAGTGCACCTTATATGGACGGCAACCATAAGGTGCCCTATAGGGTGCCCTATAAAGCACCCTCAGAGGCACCTTATGGGTACAGTACACTGAGGGTGTGTTTGATGGCAGCAACATATGTACATTAAATCTAAAAAAAGCTTTGGACAACCCTATCAAATAACCCCACTGTGGGCTCGAACCTATTACCGCTGGCTCCACAGGCAGTGAAGTAACCATTGGGCTACAGCTATATAGCTGCCAGCAAGCCCCTGGCTGGCTGCAGAGAGCCTGCATGTCACCACACAGACAGTCTGCTGTGGGAACCAGGATAGGGTTAGGCCACCCATACCCATGATGCACTGCACATGCAAATCAGCTGTCCACAGATGAACACAAGATGGGGAATGCACCCCAACAGCTCCCCGGCCTGGTAGGGGGACGTGTCCGTGTGCACCCACACAGCACCTTGGCCTGGTAGGAGGTACTGACCGGGTGTTTAATTTGCACAGAGTAGCTACACACAGTCACACTGTGCGGGAACTGTGCTCACCCTGAGTGTGCGATGAGGCGCCCTGGACCAGGTCCACAGCACCCTCCATGGCTGAGAGAGGCCATGGCAGAGCTCCAAAACAGTCGTAATCTGTGAGATAGGTAGTTTCTGCAGGAACACCTTGGATATCTCTGTCTGTCTCAGTCAGGGGGAACCCCACGGACCCCTAGGTGGGCTATGTACCACCAACCAACCCCCCTCCCAGCTGAGGGTGGCAAACAGGCAGGGTCTCCTATCAACAGATCCCCATTATACACCCCCCCCCCCTTCTTCACCCCCCCCAATGATGGCAGTAGAGTGGACCATCAACCCCAGTTCTGTTGGGGAACAGACACCCTACAGGGCAGTCCAAGCAGCCCCACACACACACCCAGACCACAATATCAGACAGACAGTAGGCCTGGATATGCTAAGATGCACCCCACCACTATCTGATATTCCCCTGCATCAAGCCATCAGCCACTGCAAGGCACTCCAGCAGGGCACATACCAGCTGCAAACAGTCTGCTGGTTAGTCCCACTGGAAATGCATGCACCCACAACTGGGATGGCAGCACACACAAGCAGATACATCAGTGACTAGGCCCCAACAGGTGACCCATATATATCACATGAGGGAAGTGCTATGAAGCACTATGGGGGTGCCTAGCCATGCTGCCATCACTGCACAGTCAGGGTGGAGTGAAAGCCCAGCAGCACATACAGAGGTCACCCTGTCTGTGGAGGTGGTGGACGGCCACTACAATGTCCCTGCCAGTGCTCTATGCCCTGTGCAGATGCATCCTGGCCAGCCCACCCTGTCTGAGCTATACCCATGGTACCTTGCTGCTCATTATGCACATCATCAGGCCAAAACTGTGGACAGTGTTTGCAGCCAACACACACTGTATAGACAGACACACACTCCCACACGTATGCCAGCATTGTGCTACTATAGAGGGGTTCAGAATCCTTGCCCACCACACCAGTCCCGGGCACAGTACAGGCATGGGTATGGTATGCAATACCGTTGGGGGTCCCTCCCTAGGGTGGTAAACACTGTCAGGGGCCAGACCTGACGCACACACCGCAAACATCAGATAGATTATTATGATGGAGCTCATAGAGCAGACTGTGCGTAACGTAGGGATATCTATCTGCCAGTACTCATAGCAAACGTTTGAGAGCTGTGTACCATATACCCTGGTGTAGGGTGACATTGCTAAGGTATGCAAGTGCTGGTATTGGGAGATGCACGCAGGGCCCAATGTCCTGCCTCACCAGGAGGCATTGGCCAATGGGGCCTGTGGGTGTGGGTGTGGGTGTGTCTGTCCCTGTTGGCTGCTGCTGTACGGCAGAGGTTCCCAAATCCAGTCCAGGTTTGCAATACACTGGTTGGGGTTTCCTGCTGTCCCTCATGAATATGCATGAGCTACATCTACATGCCATGGGGGTGGTGCATAGATATACAGCACGGTTATTTGTATGAGTGGCAGCATGGAACCTGAATGGTGTGTGGTCCTCCAGGACTGCATTTGTGAGACTCTGCTCTAGGTAATGCCCCTGGTCATGGTGTCTGTGCTTGGTGGTGTAAAAGATAGGCGTATGACCAATGCGTATATCCCCAGCAATAAAGGATTGCCCTTACTAACATGGTTTAGTTGTGGGGAAAATATGTGGACAGGAATGGCAGTAGCCCCAGCTGGGCTTTGAACCTGTGACCTTTTGCTCCTGCACACACTGTCTGTGTGCACTGCACCACTGTGTTGCCACAGATGTGCTGAATTCCCTGGGAAGTCCATGACTGTACATCCGACAGGGCCTATGTTGCAGTGGACGTGCCAGCCTGCACATGGCTCGGCCACTGTCTTCTGTGGCTAGCAGCCACTGCCCCCTCCACCACCTGTACCCTACCGCCAACATGCTGGCATGTCCGTATCTTGGAAAAGCATATGACCTGATTGAGTTGTGGCACTCCAGGACTGCATTTGGGGGACTCGGCTGTTGGTAATGCCCATTGTTATGGTGTGTGTGCGGTGTTGGGTACAAAATGGGTGTGTGAACCATGCTTATGTTCTCTGCAATAAAGGAGTGTCTTTACTATCTCTGTTTAGTGGTGGGTAAAATATGGGGACTGGGTTGACAGGAGCCCCAGCTTGGATTTGAACCTGTGACCCTCTGGTCCTAGAGGTACTGCCTCTGTCTACTGCACCACACTGCACCATAGCAGACACTCCCAGGAAGGCTCTGAAAAAAGTAAATGGCTTTTGGAAGGGTCTCCGCTCCGTAGCCCCTTCCATACTTCATTTCATTTCTTTGGAGCTTTCCTGGGTGTGTTTCTTATGTTTGCCCATTAATATCAGGGTTCCCCAGCTGACTTCCTATTTTTAATATGTTTGTTTGGGTCTTTTTCTATCTTTATTTGCACTTTTGTTCTGTGCACATGTATCACACTGCTCACGTTTTGCAGGTTTCCCCGGTTTCCCTGTACATTGCTGACGGAAATGGTTTCTCTTCCCTTTAAATGCCCTCTACCGTGAGTGTTTCACTCGCGCTATTTTTAACCTGCAAATTCGTCCCCGATACTGTGCGGGGAGCCTCTCCCCTCCCCTTCCCCGCCCATTAACCCCGTCTCTCCGCCCCTCGGGAGCCTTCCTCCGCCCTCAGAATGCCTTTCCACGCCTCTATCGGACATTTGCGGGCCGGGTACTTGTGCGGGGCACGTTAGTGCGGCGCGCAATTGTGCGGGGCCCAAGCGCACTTGTGCGGGGCGTTTAAGAGCGTTTCTGAGCGTTTGAGTGCCGCGTTTCCGTGCGCTATTGTGCGGCACGCAATTGTACGGCTTTTAGTAAACATGCCCCTTAGTCTTCATTTTACCTCGGAACTTATCAAATATGCGTGTTCCGCTGTGAAGGCAACCTTTCTCTGCCATTGTTCATTTCTGCCAGTAGTGTGTTCTTTTTTCTTCCTCTGCTATTGCTGTATTTAATTTTTGCCCCAGTAGAGTCTTAGGTAACTTTTTCAAGTAACTTTAAGCTTCCCTTCTTTTCAACATCGCTGCTACAGGCCATATTTAGACTTGCAATTGAGTTGTTTGATTTCACTGTGGCTATTTTTCTGGACAACATGTCCCAGAACTCTTCTGCAGATTTAAGAGGTGCTTCCAGTACAACAGGACAATATCTTTTATTAAATTTCATAACTGATATCTGTAGTGTCTGGGACCTGACTATAAACTCTTTTGTTGTCTATTGTGGTCACAGATGGCAAAGAGAAGCTCAGGAGTCAAGCAGAACAGTGCAAAAGGATTTTTGGCGCTTCTAGGTACAATCCATCATCTTTGCCATCAGTAACATTGGTCCTCTTGGCCCAAGAAGCTGAACTGAATGCTGGACGTGCATTAACATTGAGGGAATTCTGATATTACTCAACATTGAGCATCAATAGGGCCCATCCACCAATTCCATCCCAAAGAAGATGAAGGATTAATCCTCAACTTCATCAGTATTGAGGACTTGGGATGCTTGGTAGATCAGCTTCGCAGTTCATCAGAACATGATATCCTGAGCATCAAGGAATCAGGGGCTCTGACTTGAAGTGGCCCTGACATGAATAACACTCAGTATTTTAGAGGTCCTGACAGTCTTCACAGAACTGGGACCAGCCTGCCAATACTCCCCAACCAATTCCACAGATAGCATAAGAACATAAGAAATGCAATACTGGATCTGACCTGGTCAATTAAGTCCATTATCCAGTTTTCCAACAGTGGCCAATCTAGGTCACAAGTACCTGTCAGGTTTCCAAAACGGTGCATACAGCTGTAGTCAACATTATTGCAACCTTTCATTTTAGGTATGTTGTGTACAATATCTTAAGAAATAATCGGAAATATTCCAACTGTATGTCATCATGATATTTTAATAGTAAGTTCAAAGATATGCCACAATAAAAAAAGATGTCTGTGCAACATACACATGGTAATTTCTGGGTAAATAACCCAAAATATGACCTGGACAGGAGTAATGGCACCCTTCACTAATTTGGTTGTACAACCCTTGGCAGTGATGACAGCTGCCAAATGTTTCTTGTAAACCAAACAAACAAAAAGACAGCTAAAGTGTGAAACCAAAACTCATTGTCCAGTGTTGATCTAGAAAAAATGGGGAACATAAACCAGCCCTGAGATTATTGGGCAGGCCTCAGTGAAAGGGGGGTTAGGGATGCACTTGCAAAATATTAACGCTGCAACACCTAATAAGTAGTGTTTACCCACAATCTCAATCATAGGCCACCAACTAGTTTTTTTTTTTAAATTCTTTATTTTCGTTTTATAACAACAAAGGAAAGGAAGACATACAGCTAAAAGACAGATACATACATAGAATGTGATACATACACCAAAGTAAACCCCTACCACCCCCCTCCCCCCTGCTTCTTCTCTAGAAAACTAATCATTCCCGAAACGGGCATGTACTGACATTATGGTGTTACAAAACCTAACGGTGATCTAAAACATGATGAGTGTACTTTTAAACAGACATGTCGGAGCAATGAGCAGATTGTACATAATCATTGAGCATCTGCCATGTAGACAAGCGAGAGTGAGTTTGGGTATGGGGAATAGCTCTCTGAGATATCTGCTCATATTTACTATATAAGCAGACAAGGTTCCACCATTCATTGACAGTAAGTCGAGAGCTATCCTTCCAATTCCTCGTGATTAAACATATGGCTATACCCAGCATGAAATCAAGGAGAAAACGACCCTTCTTAGGAAGAGAGGGGACCTCCGCCACCGAGCGGAGTCCCACAATCTTCCAAGAAAGAGGCTCGTGGAGGTGTAAGATAAATTGAATACGACCCCAGACCCGCCCCCAGTAAACCTGTAGTTGAGGACATTCATAAATAACATGAGCGAGGGTTCCCACAGCAGTATGGCAAGACCCACACTGGTCCCTAGCAGTTGTGTTCCATTTGGCTATTTTTTCTGGAGTATAAAAGCATCTATGTGCAAAAAAGAAGAGAGTTTGGGTAACTGAGGCAGATCGGGAAACCCGCACTACTTTGCTCCAGAAAACGCTCCATTGCACAGGGGTTAAAGTGGTTTGCAGTTCGCGCTCCCAGACTTGTTGGGCTCTACAAGTAGCAGTATCTGTACCCTGACATAATAGTTTATAAAAGTTAGAGGCTACCCCATGTGTACTACTAATAGAGTGAATGAGATCTGATAGCCCGTCCTTAGTAGGGACAGAGGGCGGCAGGATTCGAGCACTTTTGAGGCAGTGTTGAAGCTGCATCAATTGAAAGTAATGTTTTGCTGGTAACGCAAATTCCTTTTGTAAATCAGAAAAGGTTTTCCAACGAGCTGCAGAGAAGAGCTGTTGGGGTGTCCAGATCCCCCTAGAATACCAGGGTTTCCATGCTATCGTTCTATTTAGGACTTGAATTCTGGGGTTATTCCACAGCGGGAGTCCGTCCTGAGGACATACGGTTGGGCCCAGTGATAGAATGAGAGTGCTAAAGGCCGCAAGAGTATCGACAATCATTGGGGGATGGCGGGTGTCTACTTGATGGGACATACCGGGGAGATGGATCAACGGAATTGGGCTACTAAGCTCCTCTTCTATGTCAAGCCAGACTGGTCTTGAAAACATACAACATACTCAGAATCTGTACAACAATGATATAATCACCGAGTTTGCTGGCTAATACACCCCATATTGAAAAGTATGTACCAAAGTAACTTAGAGAAGAAGCAAAACCCCCAATGAAAATGGCGACCATATGTCTGCGGGAGGAGGCCCTAGAGAGGAAGATAGAGACATAAAAAAGAAAAGAAACACCAGAGTCCATAATTAACACTGTCTCTGATACTCATCGAGGCTACGATGGGTAGATGGAGTCGGGTCACAGATATCATCAAAATAAGGCAACAAACCGCCCTCGACAGGCTCTTTGCTGAGCCGCGGCAAATCCAATATGGCAGGTACAGCGGATATGAGAATACTGGCAGGAATATTCTGGAAGTCAGCGCATCAAGTCGGCTTCTTTAGCATCCAAAAACTCCGCTAGTAGATCAGGGTCCTCAAATGTTCTTGTCTGATTGTGAAGCGTGACTCGGAGCTTGGCCGGGTACATCAGGCCATAGCGTGCTTGTAGTTGTTGAAGCCTCGGCCGGAATTCCAGAAAGCGCTTTCGGCGGTCGACCGTGGGCTTAGCCAAGTCAGGATAGAAGGAGATCTTGTGGCTCTCAAACTCCATATGGCCCTTTGCCCGAGAGGCACTGAGAATTTGCTCCACATGTTGATATCTCAAAAGTCGAAAGATGATAGGCCGCGGGGTCTTCCTGTTGAGCGTTATGTTGGTGGGTACACGATGAGCGCGATCGATCTCCAATTCTTTGGTAAAGGTAATTTGGAGCAGGGAAGGGAGGATTTTATATAAAAACTCCTTCATGTCTCCCGATTCCGCTCCCTCCGGTATGCCCACGAGTCGTAGGTTGTTGCGGCGCGCTCTATTATTGCCATCTTCCACTTCTTTCTGCAAGGCCCGCACCTGACGTTCAACTTTGTCGAGTTTGGACAGCCGGACCGCGTGGGAGTCTAATATGCCCTCCATTTTGTCCTGACGCGAAGAGAGCCCCTCTAGTCTGCCTTGCAGTACACCAAGATCTTCCCGCAGCGCTCGGAGTGCTTCACCGTTTGACTGCACGAGGCACCAACTAGTTTTTATGAATTTTTAAATGCATTTAAAACTCAAACAACTTACCTGGTTATGAGCAATGCCCAATTCTCAGGACACAAAAACTCCTGCTTGTCTTGCTGGCTGGATAGCTTAAATCTCGTCGACTCAAGTTTCGCCTATTTGTTAAAGGCTGCCTCAGGACACAGTATGAGCAGACAAACAGATCTCCTTTCAAACACACTGGTTTGTAGGTAGTGTGAGAGTCATAACGAGTTGTAACTTGATTAAACGTTTCTTGTAGCCATCCGTAAGTTTCATGTATCTCTCTGCTGATTGTTTCTCTCACTCTTCAACTGTGATTTATTCTAGCTCAGTGGTTCTCAACCCAGTGCACTGGGATCCCCAAATCAGTCAGGTTTTCAGGATATCCACAATGAATGAGAAAGATCTGCATGCACTGCTTCCATTGTATGCCGATCTTTCTCAAGCAATTCATTGTAGATACCCTGAAAACCCATCTGGGACTAGTCACTAGAGGTTCCAGAAGACTGTGTTGAGAACCACTGTTCTAGCTCATGAATGTTTTCAGGATTCCTTTTACCAGTGACAGATTTCAGCTCTTTCCAAAGATTCTTGATTGGATTGAGATCAGGATTCATTGATGGGCAGTTTAAAAGAGCCAATTTTTGTTACTTTTAACCATTCTTTTGTACTTTTGGATATATGTTTTGTGTTATTGTCCTGCTGGAGGACCCATGACCTTCGACCCAGACCTAGGTATCACATTTCCCTCCAAAATACCTTGGCAGTTTTCTGACTTCATGATTCCTTTAATATGTTCCAGGCCTCCATTCCTGAGGCAGCAAAACAGCCCCACAACATTATTGAACCTCCACCATATTTAACTGTAGGAGGGGTGTTTTTTTATTTATAAGCTTCATTTCATCACCTGTAAATGTATTGTCTGCAATACCAAAGAGCTTAAGCTTGATTTCATCTGTCCACAGAACATTTTCCCAGAAGGACTGTGGTTTCTCATGATGGGTTTGGGTAAAGATCAGGCATGCTTTTTATGTCTGTCTTTGAGCAGTGGGGTCCTCCTTAGCCCTCACCCATGAAGCCTATCTTTGATTCGTGCATGGCATATGGTGCATGTTGAAACCACCACTCCAGATTGCTCCAGGTTAGCCTTAAGCTCTTTGGATGTTGTGGGTGGTGTTTTTCCAGACATTGCACTAACCTTCAAAGACTTCTTGATTTAATTTTCCTCTTCCCACTATGTCCTGGGAGGTTCCTGACAGTTCCATGAGCAGAAAAGTTCTTAATAACATTGCGAACTGTAGACACAGGAATCCCAAGGTCTTTGGAATGGCCTTGTACTCCTTTGAAGTTTCATATTTGGTGATAACGGCTTTTCTGATGGTCTTTGGCAGTTCTCTTGTCTTCACCATTGTGAAAATGGAACAGAGAGTGAATGTGGCCATTTGAACAATAGAGCCATCAATCACTGGTTGATTCAAATCATGTGATCACAGATGCGTCTAATTTTGCTGCAGTGGGAATGTGGTTCTTCTGTTCAACTTGATTTGAATTGTTTATAGGGGTGCTAATAACATCTTGGTAATGCCCCAGTTTTATACTATTTCCTACTATTTCCTTTTTTAATTGGTCTTGTTTTGGTTTGCAGCTTGTCGTGCTGTGAGGGCTTGCGTGCATCAGTGATGCTGAGAGCTAAACTATCCGTAGTTTAACTACTGGCAGGGTCTCCCAAGATGGACAGGTCTCAGCTGAGGTGCCAGACGAAGACAAACCACCCATCTGGGCAGCAGCAGAATGGGATAGTGTTGACGGCGGAGGATCACATTTCTGTGACAACGGCAACAACACCAAACTTAAACTGCGCGGAAGGAAGGCCCGGCAATCTACTTCTGTATCTTGCCATGAAAACCCAATGGATAGTTACAACAAAACAAATTGTGCTATGGTGCTGGAAGATGAGACTCCCAGGTCGGAAGGCACTCAACTAGCTACTGGGGAAGAGCTGAAGACTTTTCAGAGTAAAGCCAGCATTTATGATGTGGTTGGATCAAAGCCCTCGGGAAGTCTGACTGCTGATGTAGCTGCGCATGAAATGAGAGTCAGAAGCTGTAAAGATGTCTTACACATTGGAACATGGAACGTACGAAGCATGAACCAAGGGAAGTTGGAGGTGGTCAAGAATGAAATGGAACGTGTACAACTTGACCTGTTGGGTGTCAGCGAATTGAAATGGACTGGCATCGGGCACTTTGCATCAGATGATCACATGGTCTACTATGCTGGAAATGAAAGACAAAGAAGAAATGGTGTTGCGTTTATAATAAAGAAGAAACTTGCAAGAACTGTAATGAAATACAATGCAGTCAGCGAACGCTTAATCTCTATTCGTCTACGAGGATTGCCTATCAACACAACTATAATTCAAGTATATGCCCCAACAACAGCTGCAGAAGAGAATGAAATTGAAGAGTTCTATGAACAAGTACAAGCTGAAATTGACAGAACATGCAAACAGGATATCCTGATAGTCATGGGTGACTGGAACGCAAAAGTTGGCAACAAAGAAGAAGGCAAAGTAGTTGGAAAATATGGACTTGGCAACAGAAATGAAGCTGGAGAAAGATTGATAGAATTCTGCAAGACCAATGATCTATTCATCTCAAACACCTTCTTCCAGCAACACAAGCGGCGACTGTACACATGGACTTCACCCAATGGATTGTATAAAAATCAAATTGACTACATCTGTGGAAGTCAACGATGGAAAAGCTCTGTAACATCAACCAAGACAAAACCTGGAGCTGACTGTGGTACAGATCATCAACTACTAGTATGCAAACTCAAGCTAAAGTTGAAAAAGAGCAAACCACTCATGAATGCAGCAAAATATGACCTTGAGAATATACCACTGGAATTTAAAGACTGCCTGCAAAATCGATTTGCTGCTTTAGATACAAATGACAGAGCTCCGGAAGAGTTATGGAATGACATCAAGAAGGTTGTGCTAGAAGAAAGCGAGAAGTCTCTACAAAAGGTGAAAAAGCAAAAACGGCCAAAATGGATGACGGAAGAAACTCTGAAAATTGCCCAGAAACGCAGAGAAGCTAAAGCCAGAGGAGAAAGAAAGACAATTGCAGAACTCAACAGAGATTTCCAACGTGCAGCAAGACAGGACAAGGAAAAGTACTACAATGACACTTGCAAGGAAATAGAAGCAGAAACTATTAGAGGAAGAACAAGATCGGCTTTCCTAAAGCTGCGAGAGTTAAAGAAAAAGTTCCAGCCTCGAATTGGAATGTTACAAGATGCTCAAGGTTCTATGTTGAATGATGCTGAGAAGATCAAGAAAAGGTGGAAGGAGTATACAGAGTTTTTATATGATAAAGATCAAGTGGACCAACAGCCGTTTCAACCTATACCTTATGATCAGGAACCATTGGTGATGAAAGAAGAAGTTGAAGCAGCATTGAAAGCCTTATCAAAGAACAAAGCACCAGGCATTGATAGCATTCCCATAGAAGTATTGCAGCAATCTGATGCAGCTGTTACCGTACTTACACGGCTCTGCCAAGAAATATGGAAGACAACATCATGGCCAACTGACTGGAAAAGATCTGTGTTTATACCAATACTAAAGAAAGGTGATCCAACTGACTGTGGAAATTATCGCACAATCGCTCTGATCCCACATGCCAGCAAGATTCTACTGAAGATTATTCAAAAGAGAGACTACAGCCATACCTAGAACAAGAACTACCTGAAGTGCAAGCAGGGTTCAGGAAAGGGCGAGGAACGAGAGACATCATTGCGGATGTGAGATGGATCCTTGAAAAGACTAAAGAATACCAAAAGGATATCTATTTGTGCTTTATCGACTATAGCAAGGCTTTTGACTGTGTAAACCATGAGAAACTCTGGACCACATTAAGAAGAATGGGTATACCAGAACACCTGATCGTTCTCTTGCGCAATCTGTACATTGATCAAGAAGCAATAGTTCGAACGGAACAAGGAGAAACAGAATGGTTTAAAATAAGCAAGGGTGTAAGACAAGGCTGCATACTTTCCCCCTGCCTGTTTAATTTATATGCAGAACAAATCATCAGAGAAGCAGGACTGTATGAAGACAACAGAGGTGTGAAGATTGGTGGAAGACTCATCAACAACCTTCGCTATGCTGATGATACCACATTACTGGCTGAAAGTGAAGATGATCTGAAACATTTGCTTCTTACAATCAAAGAACATAGTCTCAAAATGGGCCTGCACCTTAATGTAAAGAAGACAAAGATCATGACAACTGGCAAAATCAACAGGTTCATCGTTGAAGGAGAAGAAATTGAAATCGTGAACAACTTTAACCTACTTGGATCAACTATCAATAAAGAAGCAACAAGCAGTCAAGAAATCAGACGACGCATTGCTCTTGGCAGAATGGCTATGAAAGACCTAGATAAGATTCTCAAGAGCAGAGATGTCTCTCTCCATACAAAGATTCGACTTGTTCAAGCCATGGTATTTTCAATAACATCATATGGATGTGAAAGCTGGACAGTGAAAAAGACAGACAGGAAGAAAATTGATGCCTTTGAATTATGGTGCTGGCGGCGAATACTGTGTATACCATGGACTGCCCGAAGAACAAACCAGTCGGTACTAGAGGAGATCAAACCTAAGCTTTCTTTAGAAGCTCAGATGACAAGACTTCGACTTTCATACTTCGGACACATCATGCGAAGAGAGAGATCATTAGAGAAAGATATCATGCTTGGCAAGATAGAAGGTCAACGCAAAAGAGGAAGGCCAGCAATGAGATGGATCGCTACAATAACAGCAGCTACGGGTACCAGCCTGTCAACAATGAGCCGCCTGACTGAAGACCGAACACAATTTAGGATAGCTATCCAGAGGGTCGCCATGAGTCGACTCCGACTCGACGGCACTTAACAACAACAACACTATTTCCTTTTTTAATTGGTCTTGTTTTATTTTGATTCTTTTATGTGTGCATATATAGTCCAAAGCCATTTCACTGGCCTCTTTTATTTAGGAGATTTTGGACATTAAGGGGTTGAACTGCAAGGTGCCAATAACTTTACCACAACTGTACAAGTTCCCTCTTCTCTTCCCTTTAAATTAGAGATGGATCCTCCTCCATGTTCTAGAGCAGGGCTGAAAAGTAAGGGCAGATCTATATAAAGGGTTACAACCTGGATTCAATAATAGATTGGAGCAGATTTGAGACCAGTGAAAAGTGTGGTGTTGTGTTTATCGACCTCTCCTCAGCTTAGAACATTGTAGGCTGCTTTGCAGAACTGTCTCCAGGATCAGCCTATGATAAGAGTAATACAGGAAATCATAACCAGCCGTTAGTTAGAAGATGGAGCACGACGTCAAATCCATGAAAATGGTTTCCCCAAAGAATCAGTTTTGGCTCCTGCTCTTTCAACCTTTATAATGCTGGTCTTGCACAGATCTTGGGAATGAGCCTTCGATATGTCAATGCCTTGACCATCCTCCATCCTGGTAGCTATTGAGAGGATTCATCCCAATACAGAAGTATTAAGGCCAAGCTCCCTTGTCTCCCGTGATACCATGAGAAGGCACAAAAACCAACTCTTCTCATGGAATTGACTGGAGCTGAACCAGCTCATTTCTCTTGGCTTTCCCCATCCATGATCCTTCCTCTCACCTCTCCATCTGAAAAAGAAACAAAAATAAATTATTGAAACACAAAAGAAGGTAGTAAAACTACATTATTTTTATTATGTAGAATAAATTTACTCTCTTAAATATACATGATTCCAATTTATGCAAACAGGGCACTTAGTTGGTATAGAATTTCAGAAACTGGCACAGAATCTATCCCTCCGAGCTGTGGCAGGAAACTGGAGCTGTGCTTAAAGTTCTGCATATCTATGTTACCAACAGTAGCAGCTCCATCTTAATATTCAGAAGACCAACCCTTCAACCTTCCACTTCATCAACAGGGGAGTAAAATTTTTCCCATGAGACTCAATGGATTCCTCTATCAGCTTCCAGCAGCCCAAAACATTCGGGTTAGGATTAGAACTCTCACTTTCTGTCATTGCATCGATATTGTGGCTGGCAAGGTAGCAGCTGGGATCCACTTGCTACAGAGACTGTGCAGACATCATGAGCTGACTTTACTAATTGATGCTCCTTTACCCTGGTTCTTGGGTATGTTCCAGCTGAGTATTAGTTGTTTCCTTGGGGCTGGAGCACATACATCTGAATTCTGAGCTTCATATGATAAGTGGTTGCCTATGCCCAAGGCTTTTGACTGTGTAAACCATGAGAAACTCTGGGCCACATTAAGAAGCATGGGTATACCAGAACACCTGATCGTTCTCTTGCGCAATCTGTACATTGATCAAGAAGCAACAGTTCGAACGGAACAAGGAGAAACAGAATGGTTTAAAATAAGCAAAGGTGTAAGACAAGGCTGCATACTTTCCCCCTACCTGTTTAATTTATATGCAGAACAAATCATCAGAGAAGCAGGATTGTATGAAGACAACAGAGGTGTGAAGATTGGTGGAAGACTCATCAACAACCTTCGCTATGCTGATGATACCACATTACTGGCTGAAAGTGAAGATGATCTGAAACATTTGCTTCTCACAATCAAAGAACATAGTCTCAAAATGGGCCTGCACCTTAATGTAAAGAAGACAAAGATCATGACAACTGGCATAATCAACAGGTTCATCGTTGAAGGAGAAGAAATTGAAATTGTGAACAACTTTAACCTACTTGGATCAACTATCAATAAAGAAGCAACAAGCAGTCAAGAAATCAGACGACGCATTGCTCTTGGCAGAATGGCTATGAAAGACCTAGATAAGATTCTCAAGAGCAGAGATGTCTCTCTCCAGACAAAGATTCGACTTGTTCAAGCCATGGTATTTTCAATAACATCATATGGATGTGAAAGCTGGACAGTGAAAAAGATAGCCAGGAAGAAAATTGATGCCTTTGAATTATGGTGCTGGCGGCGAATACTGTGTATACCATGGACTGCCCGAAGAACAAACCAGTCAGTACTAGAGGAGATCACACCTAAGCTTTCTTTAGAAGCTCAGATGACAAGACTTCGACTTTCATACTTTGGACACATCATGCGAAGAGAGAGATCATTAGAGAAAGACATTATGCTTGGCAAGATAGAAGGTCAACGCAAAAGAGGAATGCCAGCAATGAGATGGATCGATACAGTAACAGCAGCTACGGGTACCAGTCTGTCAACAATGAGCCGCCTGACTGAAGACCGAACACAATTTAGGATAGCTATCCAGAGGGTCGCCATGAGTCGACTCCGACTCGACGGCACTTAACAACAACAACATGTCCAATATCAGTTCATGGATTGCACATTTTGCAGAATTGTCCACCTCATCTAAGACAGTTGGTGCAACTAGGGTGGCAGCATTTAAAGAGGCTAAAAATCCAACAGACCCCTTCCATGATAAGATACCTGAGACACTGTCACCCCAAAGCAGGCTGAGCTTTCATTCAGTCATATAATTGCCAGGGCCAGAGTTAATGGACCATGAATGAATAGAGAAAAGAATAAGGCTGTGGCAGGTTGAGGTAGCAGACCTTAAAAGGACTGGTGTCATGTAAATTATTTGCCTTCAGGCACTGGGCATTTTGACTCCTTTATGTACAGCTGGAGTCTTTGTGTATCATTTCTCTCCTTCAGTGCTTTAAGAACATTAACATAGTAACATAGAAAATGACGGCAGATAAAGACCAGTATGGTCCATCTAGTCTGCCCAGTAAGATGGCAAGAGTAGGTGCACCTGCCTCTCCGTGCAGGCCACCCATCCCCATGTCTTTGTTTTAGGGGTTAACCCTCCCCATGTCTTTGTTTTAGGGGTGAACTCACCGCTCTGTGTAGGACACCCCTGTATGTTGAGAAATTAGTTAGTTAAGTTTATTTTTATTTTATCCTGTTGCTGTAAGGGGATCCACTGTGTCTGTCCCATGCCATTTTGAATTCTGTCATTGTATTTGCCCCCACCACTTCCATCGGGAGGGCACTCCAAGCATCCACCACCCTTTCAGTGAAAAAGTATTTCCTGACATTGCCTTTCAATTTACCCCCTTGCAGCTTCATGTTATGCCCTCTAGTTTTACAGCTTCCCCGTCTTTGGAAGAGGTTTGTTTGTTCATTATTTCTCTTTAAGTATTTAAAGGTCTGAATCATATCTCCCCTGTCCCTCCTCTCCTCCAGAGTGTACATATTTAGGTCTTAAAGTCTCCTCTCATAAGGCTTCTGACGCAGGCTCCAAATCATTTTGGTCACTTTCCTCTGAACAGTTTCCAGTCTTTTTATATCCTTTGTAAGATATGGTCTCCAAAACTGAACACAGTATTCCAAGTGAGGCCTCACCAGTGATTTATATAGTGGCATTAGTACCTCTTCCTTTCTGCTGGTAATTCCTTTGTATGCAACCCAACATCCTCCTGACCTTTGCCACTGCCTTGTCACACTGTTTTGCCACCTTGAGATCCGCAGAAATAATCACACCAAGGTCCTTCTCCTGGTCCGTGCACACCAATCTCTCTCTCCCTATTGTGTACATTTCACCTGGATTTCTGCTTTCCAAGTGCATGACACTGCACTTCTTAAATCTTAACTGCCAAGTATTAGACCATTCTTCCAGCTTTTGTAGATCTTTCCTCATGTTATCCACCACCTCAGGGGAGTCCACTCTGTTGCAAATTTTCGTGTCATCTGCAAAAAGACAGACTTTTCCATGCAGTCCTTCAGCAATATCACTCACAAATACATTGAACAGTGCCGGGCCCCAGGACCGAACCCCGGGGCACCCCGCTAATCACCCTCCTTTCATCTGAGTGAGCTCCATTTACCATCACCTTCTGTTGTCTGTCAGTCAACCGATTTCTGATCCATTAATAGTGTGTTTTATGTTTTATTATTTTATGATATGTTTAAGCATTCTATAATATGGATTTGTATGTCAGTTGTAATGTAGTTAGATTTGTAAATAAATACTGTTCAGCTTTTTGGGTAACAGATGGGCTAAGTGATCTAGATAGTCCCTCTCCCGCCCAACCCCCACAGACAAATATAATTGTGGTCAACATTATCGGCATTTGCAGTTCAACCCCTTAATGTCCAATATCTCCTAAAAAAAGTGGCAAATGAAGTGGTTTTGGACTATATATGCTCACATATTTGACACATAAAAAAATCAAATAAAATAAGACCAATTAAAAAAGGAAATAGTAGGGCATAGTATAAAAACTGGGACAATGCCAGAACATGATTATTCAGTGTAAAGATCGCCAATTTAAAAATATGCAGGTATGAAAACTCTTTAGGTCGTATATCAAATCTTGTCAGAGCCATCGTCAAAGGGAGGGAGAAAACATATACATCCCACAAATAGTGGTTTCTCCTTTTTAATCATTTTTATTAGATATAGAATATGACTTATCTTACAGTATGTAGAAGTGCTTGAAGAGGAAGAAAGGAAGGAATTCACTCACAATGTGAGCCACGTTTGGGCCGCTAAATAGGCCCTGCTTCAGGTGCTGTTGAATTCCAAATTTCAGCAGAGGTTTCAGTGCTTGTGAATTAAAAAACCGCTAGCTTTAAAAGTTCGTGCACTTATTCCAGGCTTTACCAGTTCTGGTTCCAGATAGAGTGTTAAAGAGCATTCAGTGGAAAATGGAGTAGTTTATATGGAAGGATAAGCCCCTGAGAGTAGCTCGGAATGTTGCAGCAACACAGAAGCATTGGGGGGATGGGGCTACCGGATTTTGGGAACTATTATGTGGCAGCCCAGTTGCACGGTGTCTACAGGTGGTTGCGGGAATGGGAGAAGCAGTGGGTGAGGATGGAATGGCAGGAATTGAAAGAGTTGGGGCCTGAAGAAGGGATTTAGGGGAAGTGACAAGCTAGAAGGGTGGAGCACCCGTTGGTGCGGCACATGCTGAGCATCTGGGCGGGCCACCACAAGCTCTTAATGGCGTGGAAGACTTACTCTTCTCTGTGGCGGCTGCGGGATTGTTGCCTGGAAGGGACCGGGCCCCTTAGGCAATTGTTGGAGGAGTGGAAGAGTCTGGAGGGGGTATCCCAACTTTATCAAGGGAGGGTGCTTGTGACTTATGAAGGCCTACGAGATATGTACTCTCTGGGCAATCAAGGGTTCTATGGGTACTTGCAAATTCGACACTTCCTGTTGCATAGGCTTCGAAGCCCTTTGTCTGGGGCTCCTAAGGAAGAAAGGGATCATATCCAATATATACCAGGAACTGAAGGCAGTAGGGGGAGAGAAAGAGGGGTTTATGGTGGAAACAGGACCTGGGGGTAAGGTGGGATTGGGCGGATTAAAAGAAAATATTTCAGACAATAGGGAAGCTGTTGTTCTCTTCAAACTTGGTAGGGAATGCATACAACGTGTTTTATCAGTGGTTTCTAACGCTGGTGCAATTGCAGAAAATGGATATCCTTCGTTCCCCCCTCTTTTGGAAGGAGGATGAGGTTGGGGGGATTATTTCCATATGTAGTGGTCCTGTCCAATGGTGCAGAGTTACTGGGAAAAGATAATTGGGCAGATAGAATGAATACCGGGGAGGATCCTTACAAGAGACCCAGTGGTATACCTTTTACCTTTTGAATGTGCCAAAGCCAAACTGCCCGGTTCACCAACGTGGGTTATGGCGACACTTGGTGGTCATAGCGACGTGTGAGATAGCCTGGCACTGGGCATTGCCGAGAAGGGTGATAGGGTGTGAGAGGTGACTAGGCAAACTGTATAGCATGCACCAGCTGACAGCATTGTGAAGGGGGAGAGTGACACAGATGGAAGGCCAATGGCGGGTGGAGTGGGAGTGGCTATGAGAATGGAGCAGGGGGAGAAGTTGGGTGGTGGGAAGGGAAGGGTAGAGGGATGGGGGAGGGCATGGGGAGAGGAAGGGGGAGGGGGATACCTCATTGGTTATTTTTAGCTTGTTCTTACTTTGCTTTCTTCAGTTTGGTCATTGGGTTGTACATTTACTTCTTTTCTATTTATTTTCTTCAGTTGTAAAAACTCTTGAGAAGATTTGTATGCATAAGTGTTGTATTAGATATCTGTTTATTGGTTGTCACAAGAAAAAACATTTATACAGTTAAAAAAAAGAAACTATATTTAGTCAGTATCAAACAATCGCAGCCCCCCTTTCTTAAGGACTCCTGCATTAGCCTCCATCCACTCTGAAGAATTCAGGCTGCGAATCTTCACCTTTCTGGCCCTATGCATTGGAATCAGCTTCCTGGCTATATATGTACAGATATCAAAACCAAAAGCCCTTGTCAGGAATAATCCAAGCAATCAACATAAAAAAACCTGATCAGAAATGAAAAAGTTTACTTTTGTCAGAGCAGCCATAACAAAAGCAGACAGAAGGAAAAACCGTCCTCTCGCTGTGGCTGCTCCTTTTAATACTTTTTAAAGTGAGCAAAAAATTTAGCACTTAACTTTCATTTTTCCGAAATTCTGAAACAAAGGAATCCACTTGTAACAATGTGTCATGTTTTGGGTCCCCACCTTGACGACCCTGCTTCAGGTTAAAGAACTCCCATAGTCACCAAGCTTCAATTAAACGAAGAGAAACCATTCAGCATTTTTTAAGAGCTGGCATTGATGCTGACGCGAAGAATTTTGATCAACCTATCAAATGCTCACAGTCACTTTCCCGCCAATCAGAAAGGGGAAACCCTATGACAAAGGGAACCCCCTAATCTAATTGGAACAAATTGTTGTCATTCCTGTCCCAGAAGATGCAATAGGACAAACGTAGTCACAAAATGCTATGCCACTCCAGCATCGCATTAAGACCCGATGGAGAAACTGTGCTCAATTTATAAATCCAGCGTTGTTCTAACTTTTGCAACTTAAAGGTCCAATTACCTCCTATTGGATCCAATGGTGCATGATCTAATATGCGCCAACACAGATGTTCAAAGTTGTGAGTATGCTGAAGACAATGCTCCACTAACGGAGCAGTAAGTGTTTTTGTATTTATACGGGAAAAATGTTCGGCCAAACGTATCTTTACAGCTCAGGTTGTACGTCCCACATAATAAAGAAGACAGGGACAAATGATGATCCGACTGAGATGTGGTGTGCCATTTAGAATAGTATGCTTGAGAAGTGTGAGTATCAACCCATGATGATCCTACAAGGGAGCCGTCACAAAAACGACATGATCCACATCGAAAATGACCCGGGTCATCATGAAATGAGAGTAGGCGGTCAACAAGAGAGGTAGATCTGACTACTAGATCCCTCAGATTAGCCCCTCTTGAATTGGCCACTCTCAAACCCTTATCACGAAAACATTTATGAAGGGATAAAACAGGCCAAAACTGGTGAAGCATCTTAACCACTTTTGCAACTCCTCTAACATAAGGAAAAATACCAATAATGTTACTTTACGACTTTTCTGACAATTGAGATGCCTGATCGTTGGTTGCCTGATCGAGTGGCCTATTCAAGAGGGACTAATCTGAGGGATCTAGTACCACAACATGCACACTGAGCACAATGCAACAACCACAACAAGCACACTGAGCACAATGCAAAAATAGTACCCCAAAGGGAGGGTGTGTATGGGAACCTGTAACACCCAGTGATGTGGCAAATGGCTGGCAGATAGACAGCTGTCACCGTACAAGGATGTGAGCACAGGTGGGCCATGTACATTTATTATTTTTTTATTTTAACATTTCTTTTATACTGTGTTCTTTATCATCAGTGCGGTTTACAGTTAACAGAACGACTCGAGGACCGCAGGGCACTCCCGAGTTTACATCAAACAGGGAAAACAACTTGGAAAGAACAGGGGAAACTATGTACAATTTACATGTTGCTGTGTCAATAAAGTAATGTTACAAGGGTAGAACAGGGGAGTGTGATCCGGAGTGGACCGAATTCCATTTACAGACCACTTCCTCTTATCAAACTTGTGTTTGCTGATAAGCTATCAGGTTGTGGGATGGTATGTGTGAGGGTATGAGGCGTGAAGGAATTATTGTATTGTGGAAAGTGAGAAATGAACAAATGGTGCTTGAGGGCCTTTCTAAATTGAATGATGCCCTTGATTGCTCTGATGTCATGCGGGTGGTTGTTCCATGATCTGGGTGTATAGGACACGAATGCCCAGAAATGACCATGAAATCAGTAAATACAAGTGTCAGTGTGCTCAAGGAGTGGAGGAGTAGCCTAGTGGTCAGAACATTGGCATGGCAACCAAGCAACTAGTGTTCAATTCCCATTAGTACTCCTTGTGGCCTTGGGCAAGTCACTTAACCCTCCATTGCCTTGAAAGAAAGGCCTGCCAATCTACTTCTGGTGACACTCCCAAGAAAATCCTGGAGCTTCTGGGTCACCAGGAATCAGGACTGACTCAAAGGCACACATTGCATTGCATTTTTGTCAGCGTGATCAAGCAGCAGAAGAGACAAATGTATGTCAAACACATATTTTTATTTTGGTTAATCATCACAGATAGTGTAGATACCGCCATCATAATATCAAGGTGAGTGGATCCCAGGTGAAAGACGGAAAACACATTTAGCAGGGCAGCAACCCACATCTTACAGAAAGGTCACGGGCCCATCTACAAATGATGGGCAGGAAAGATAATGTGCATCAGGTGCATGGTGTGCAGTATGCATTAGCCCCCCCCCCCCCACATGCTGCTGCACGCCTCAAATGTGTTACTTACATATGAGTGCATGTAGACAGTAGGCGGTGCATGATGAGGGCCCAACACACATCAATCATGATCTGTTCCTCAAAACATATCTATCTGGCAACAGAGGAGGCACACAAATGAAAATAGCATATGTTGTTAAAATGTTGAAAGCTTAAAAGCACATATTGAAAGTTATGTTACAGTTGTCACATAATGCCTGATATAGGAATCAAAGCTGCAACAATGTAACCCTGAACAATCGTCAAATGCACAATGAGGATATGCTAACAGGTAGCAGAGGCACATGAACACAGAGAGAATTCAAAAGAAACTATCTGCAGAAACATGCAGAGATAACACTATGCAGAAGGTCCCCCTGCACTGGTTGGTGTGGATACAGTGTCTGTATACAATATCATGGTACATGGAATGCACAATTGAAGGAAGACAATGCACACTCACACTGCGACACTCCAAATATAACGGGGCAATGTGAGTGTCATTACCTCAGGGGATAAATAGGTCTGTGCAGACATGCAATGCAAGGTTTGTAAATCAATGTTGAGCCTCACGTCTGTACAGTAAACAAACACAACAACCAGTATATAGAGATGGAAAGAAAGGGCAAACATTTTACCGTAAACCACACAGAAGCCATATTGCCACATGCTGTGTTTCCCCAACATAGTCAGTCATATGCACATGCACAGTGTACGTTTCAACATGATACAGTGATGCCACACATGCATGGAAACACCCTTGGTGAGTGAAAACATCAATCCAAGCTGTTGGTGTGCAGTAAAGCGGTGTTGTGGCAAAAACTGTATCATGTCCAAGTGGAGAGTAGGTGGACATAGACAACAGGACCTCTCCATTGCTCCCCCTATGCCACACTCATGGCTGTATGCCTGTGTTGAACCAAACAGATGAGCGTATCCTGTGTTCCATGTCACACACATGGCCAAAACACAACAACACAACGTTGGAGGAATGTACAACATACAGTGACAATGTCAGTCCCTGCTGCACACGTGGGGACCAGTACACAGTGTCTAAAGTGCAAAGTGTGTCTGCAATCCAACAAGTCAGGTTAAGACTGTCCTTGAAACCCTGGGCATGCATAGTCAAGTGTCACATCCCAATATGCCACAGTACTGGAAAGGTCATGTGTGTCTCCAGCGATGAACATGACTCCCAGCCAGAGCACGGCAGCAACAGTGTGTTGGACAGGTCTGTCATGGCCAAAGTAGCACTCCAACAATAATACTGTCCACCCTAGGCATGTGTCCCACTCACAGAGGTCAAACATCCTATGGCACAATTTCCCAGGGATAGTTCCATGGTGTTGTGTCCCCCAACAGGTAGATGATGGGGACGCCGGATGCACTGTAGTAGATGTGGCTGGTTTGTTCTCTGCCCTGTATCAGAAGAGGATAAATAATATATTGGTATGCTGCTTGCAACATCAGCACAAATTGCAGAGAGTCAAACATTAATATGCACATAATAAAAGGACACACAGGCAAACATAACATGATCACAACACAGAACACACTGCATGTTGGGGAAATTTTGAATTGGAATCGCAAACGCGGGTGTCACATGGATATGGTCATGTCCATGCCCATGTTACACAGGCGTTTCACAGCTCCACCCCATGTGCATCAGCGTTCGTGAACAGAGAGCCAACAGGAAATGTATATGAAACAAACAGTAAATCATTAACATGTAAAGGCTGATATCATTCACAAAAGAATAAAGGTGCAACCTACCGTGTGTTTGCATCAAGTCAGGGCCGGCCCGTCCATTGAGCGAGAATGTTTTTTGCACAGGGCCCCGCGTTTCAGGGGGCCCCGCGCAAAAAACATTCTGATCCTAAAGTTAAATTTAAAAAAAAAAAAAAAAAAAAGCTGTCTTCTTCCGCTGCCGGGGGCCGCCGCGGCAGCATCGAGTGTGCCGCGGGGCCCCCCCTGCCCAGCAGAACCTGCCCTCCCCTTTATCACCTCTGTCTCTCGTTGTAGCTTCAGTCACACGCGCCGGCTCTCAGAGCGCGAGAGGAGAGTTTCTCCCTCGCTGCTCTGTTAAGCCCGCGGGGGCTGATGGGAAGTTCCCATCAGCCCCCGCGGGCTTATCAGAGCCGCGAAAGGGAAACTGGTCCTTTCGCGCTCTGAAAGCCGGCGCGTTTGACTGAAGCTACAATCAGAGACAGAGGTGATAAAGGGGAGGGCAGGTTCTGCTGGGCAGGGGGGGCCCCGCGGCACACTCGATGCTGCCGCGGCGGCCCCGGCAGCCGGAGAAGACAGCTTTAAAAAAAAAAATTTCCCGGGCTATGGTGGGGGTTAGAAGTGGTGATGGGCTAGGGGGGGGGGTGAGAAGTGGTGATGGGCTATGGGGGGGGGGGGGTTAGAAGTGGTGATGGGCTATGGGGGGGGGGTTAGAAGTGGTGATGGGCTATGGGGGGGGGTTAGGAGTGGTGATGGGCTATGGGGGGGTTAGAAGTGATGGGCTATGGGGGGGTTAGAAGTGGTGATGGGCAATGGGGGGGGTTGGAAGTGGTGATGGGCTATGGGGGGGGTTAGAAGTGGTGAGGGGCTATGGGGGGGCTATGGGGAGTTAGGAGTGGTGATGGGCTATGGGGGGCTATGGGGGGGTTAGGAGTGGTGATGGGCTATGGGGGGTGGTTAGGAGTGGTGATGGGCTATGGGGGAGCTAAGTCTGTATATGGGCTGATGGGATTAGGACTGGCAGTGGGCTATGGGGGGCTAGGACTGGTAATGGGTTGGGGGGGTTGCTAGGACTGGAAATGGGCTGGGGGGATTAAGACTGGAGGTGGGCTGATGGGGTTAGGACGTAATGGGCTGTGGGCTGTTGGGGGGGTTAGGACTGGTAATGGGCGATGGGGGGGCTAGGACTGGGAATGGGCTGATGGGGGGGTTAACACTGGAGGTGGGCTGAGGGGGTTAGTACTGGTAATGGGCTGTGGGCTGATGGGGGGTTAGGACTGGTAATGGGCTATGGGGGGGTTAGGACTGATAATGGGCTATGGGGGGCTAGGACAGGAAATGGGCTGATGGGGAGGGGTTAGGACTTGAGGTGGGCTGATGGGGTTAGGACTGGTAAATGGGCTGTGGGCTGTTGGGGGGGGGGTTAGAACTGATAATGGGCTATGGGGAGGTTAAGACTGGTAATGGGCTGTTGCTGATGGGGGCTGTCTGGTAATGGGCTATGGGGGGGATAGGACTGATAATGGGCTATGGGGGGGGCTAGGACAAGAAATGGGCTGATGGGGAGGGGTTAGGACTTGAGGTGGGCTGATAGGGTTAGGACTGGTAATGGGCTGTGGGCTGATGGGGGGGTTAGGACTGGCAATGGGCTATGGGGGGCTGACTGGAAATGGGTTGATGGGGTTAGGACTGGAAGTGGGCTGATGGTGGGTTAGGACTGGAAGTGGGTTGATGGGGGGGGCTAGGACTGGTATTGGGTTGGGGGGTTGCTAGGATTGGAAATGGGCTGATGGGGGGCTAGGACTGGAAATGGGCTGATGCAGGGACTAGAAGGGAATGGATGCTGGGTGAGGCTGGAACTAGAAGGGAGCTGATGTTGGGGGAGGATTAGAATGGGATGGGGCTGGGAGAGTAAAATGGAGAGGGGAAAAATATTTTGTGTGGGAGGGATAAAAAAATCTACAATTAGCCGGGTATTGGGAGAGTAAGTGGGGATTGAGGATGGAGGGGTAAAATTTGAGTGGATGAAATAGGAATGAGGAAAGAGCAAAAGGAGAAAGATTAGTATGTTAAAGCAGATGTAGAGAGAGAGAATGGAAAAAAAACTAGAAGAGAGAAGAAAGGACAAATGGACAGCAGATGATGGAGAGTTAGCAGAAAACATGAAGAAACCAGAAGAAAGTGTCTGGAGCAATTGCAACTGAAAAAAAATGCACAAAAGGTAAAAAGATCTCTCTTTATTTTGAATTTATTAACTGGAATATGAAAGCTCTGGGAAATGTGCATCATTAACGTCTGCGCTTTGTTTGGTACAAGTGGAAATTAATTTATAGTTTTATTTCTACAGTGTTGTTGTACATTCCAAGTTTGGCTTTTGGGGTTCCCAGTTTAATTATTACCTTCCTGTTTCTAAATTGTGATTCCTTGTTTGGTGATGGTCTATGTTCTGCATGTGTAACTGAGCTGAGGTATTCTGTTTATGTAATTCCTATTTGACATTGCCACTTGTTTTCTTTCCCCAGTAGGTCATGTATTGTTGTACTCTGAAATGTATTGGTTTAATATTTGCAGTGTTGCTTTTTGATAGGTAGGGTATGGTGCTTTGTGAGTCCTGGTAGTGCTGTTAGGATACGGCGGGTTTGCTATGGATTCTAAAATGGGCAGTGTTTGTAGAAGTTCCTAATGTGCCTGGCGGTTGGCACTGCATTATACTGTAGTCTGGGCAGTGTTTGTAGTAGTTCCTAATGTGCCTGGGCAGTGTTTGTAGTAGTTCCTAATGTGCCTGGCGGTTGGCACTGGATTATAGTCTGTCTTTATCCATACACTCATTAAGAGACATGTTTACTAAAAGTTAGTGTATGTTAGCATTATGCAAATATTTATGCAAATAAGGCCACTTATGCAAATGAGGCCCCGCACCGAGTCTCCGCACATGGCCCCGCACCCCCCTTGGGCCGCCCCTGCATCAAGTGTATGTCTTGGATCCCCTGAGGCACTCAAAGGCCACAACAGGTCACAGTGAAGGGAGACGATGTCATCAAAATGTGTAGAATCACCATGTCACCATGTCAAGCCACTGTTGATGCATGTCCACATTATGGCGATATCTGTGATACAAAAATGCTGTTCAACAGTGGTCTGTCAGAACACAAGACCCAGTTCTGCTCACAACACACAACACATGTCCACAATGTTCACACGGTAAACAGCAGTAAGGTAGAGATAGCACAGTCACCACCACCCCCCAGGTGTACAGACCCCTCACACCACATGATAATGAAAAATGCCTGCACACTGTATCATCACACAGTCAACCCAAAAACACCCACCCACACAGTATGCTAAGGTGAGCATGCCAGCAGTAGCATACGGCTTCTATGTGCACAATTGGAGATTAGGGGACATAAAGGCCTTCCCTCCGTCTCGAGCCCCATCATCCCACCTTTAGGCGTCATCTAAAGACCCACCTCTTCTCCCTGGCCTTTGACCTTCCCTCCACTTTTGTGTGATCCTAATCTCTAAGTCTCGTGTTGTGTCCCTTCCTCCTCTTGTTTTCCTTTCAAAGATTGTAACTTCTTTTTCCTCCCTTCTAGCCTAGTGCTTTCTTTAACTGCTTGTATATTGTGAACCGCTCTGCCTCCCCTGAAGGGCGGTATATCAAATTTAATAAACATAAACATAAATGCAATGATACACTGGGGTTGGCTGATGGTACAATGTTGGGGAAGGGTGTACGTGTAGCCCACCACCCAAACACCTAGGATCTCCACACACATGCAGCTCTGTTGGACATGTCCCAGAGACAGTGTTGCAGAAGACATACTGGACAGGAACACATGGGGATATGTGTGCCAAAAGCAAGATATAGGGTATGGAGGTGCAGAGAAAAGAGGTGAACAACAACATATGTACAATATGAAAGATCACTGAGGACATGTGTTCCCCCTGACTGCCGTCACAGACAATGTAGCTGTAGGTCCACCTACCCCAGACCACTGCATGTTGGATGACGTACAGTCACCTGCCAATGCACCACAGCACCGGGAGCATCACCAAGTATGTCCTGTGGATTGAGAAACACAAGGGAAACATACATATGTCATGTTCTAGCTGTTCAACACACACTGCACCTTCCTGTCCTCAGCTCACAGTCCCCCAAGATCCTTTACAGACTGACTGTTCACCATCACACTGTACAGATCTCTTTCATGTGAGAGTTATCACTGACATTTGTTTGGAAAACTACAAGGGTCCGTACTCTGTCTGTCCCCTCCCTCACCTCTCTGTTGCCATACAAATTGGTGAACAGAAGTGTTTGCTCCCTACCGTGTACCTGCTTCACTCCAAGGCCGCAGTATTATCCTGTGTCCCCCATATTGCTCCCAATGCCCCTTCACTGTGTGTACTGGTGTCTCAATGTCGTCTACTACCCCGCTGTCAATTCCTGTAACACATGGAAATATGCAGGGGCATCTCCCGTATCCTCTGTCCATATACATTTCCTTGGTGTGTATATCACATACCTTGACAAACATTAACAGCTGTGTGCTGATGTGTTGCAAATATATATCTCAATGGCTGAGTTATGTCTGCTAAACCACACCCCGATGTCTGTTTTGACCTGACCTTGATGGCTGCATGTCATCCCACTGTGTGAAAGTGATAATGGCAAAACATGGATAGCCTATATGTGCACCTAAAACCTCCCCTCCCATCAGAGCCTCTTTGTGTGTGTGGACATAACTTTCCTTCTCTAGGGTCCGCAATGTAGTTGTTGTCTTAGACTGCACTCTCCTCCTCTACACACTTACACAGCTTGTAGTTAAGTCATGTGCTTCATGTCTAGATGTCATCAGCTAGATTTGCTCTGTCCTCCCTGAAAACACCATTAAAACCCAATTCCACCCCCATATTCAGCTCTCGGCTTGCCTACTGTAACCTACACCTTGCTGATCTGGCCTGAATCATCTCTGTCTGCGGGTAAATATGCAACACTGCACTGCATGGCTATTCTACAGCCAAAAAAAAAAAGGGCAATGGTACTCCCCCACCGCACAGGTTCCCTATCCTTCCCCGCATCCATGTCAAGGCTACGTGATGACCTATACATTCAGGCACACTGTGGTGTTGCAGCAACTTCCCTTAAGGATATTAAATACCAGTATTAAAAATACTACTGAGCATGTATATATTGCTACGTATCACATGTAGCACCACAACTGGCCCCAACCATGGTCTGATAGAGGAGTTAAAGGGGCACTAAGAGGCAACAAGGCAATAGCGGAGAGACTGAATGAATTCTTTGCTTCGGTCTTTACTGAGGAAGATGTAGGGATGTTACCCATGACTGAAGTGGCATTTAAAGGTGTGGAAGAATTGAAGGAAATATCGATACATCGGGAAGATGTATTACAACTATTAGATAAACTGAAGAGTAGCAAATCACCTGGGCCAGGTGATATACATTCAAGGGTGTTGAAAGAACTGAAATATGAGATTGCAGACCTGCTATTAGTAATCTGTGAACTATCATTAAAATCATCTCTAAAACCTGAAGATTGGAGGATCGCCAATGTAACACCAATTTTTAAAAAGGGTTCCAGGGGTGATCCGGGAAACTACAGACCAGTGAGCCTGACGTCAGTACCGGGAAAAATGGTAGAAACCATCATAAAGAATAAAATTACTCAACATGTAAATAGTCATGGCCTAATTTATTTATTTATTTATTTATTTAACAGTATTTTTAAACCGCCTTATCTTATTAATCAAGGTGGTATCACAGCAAACAATCGGGTAAAGTGAGTGTGTTAATCATGCAGTGAGGGTGCAATTTAGTTGAGTGTGTTATATCGTGTGCTAGATTGGGGTGAGCTATGTACAAGGTGTGGTGTGTTGCGTGCTAGAATGGTTTGAGCTATGTACAGTGTGGGCTATATACAGTGGTGCTGTAAAACATTATCTGTACAGGCAGCAATATGTGCTGTTATACATTCTCTTAGGTTATGTGATGTGTCCATAGTGTTCTATGAACAGCATGGTTTTTAGCTGTTTTCTAAAGTCTTTGAGGTCTGTAGTTGTCCTCAAGTCGTCTGGTAGTTTGTTCCATATAGTTGGAGCAGCCATGGAGAGAGCTCTGTCTGTTGTGTCCTTGCGTATCTTTGAATTCACCTGGGGTGCTGACTCGGTTGCGTGTTTGTTTTCTTCTAGGACGAGTGCTGTTGTCTGGTTGAATGAGGGTGTGTAGGCTGTTGGCTGATGTGTGCTGATTTATCTTAAATAGGTTTATGATAGTTTTGTATCTGATGCGTGCACCGATTGGGAGCCAGTGTAAGTCTTTTAAGGTGGGTGTGATGTGGTCCTGTCTTGCAGTACCGGATATTATTCGTGCTGCAGTGTTTTGTGCTAGCTGGAGTGGTTTGAGGGCTTGTTTCGGTAGTCCCAAGTATATCGGATTGCAGAAGTCCAGTATTGGGGTTATCAGTGCTTGGAGGACGGTACGAAAGTGTTCTGGGGCAAGGAGTGGTTTCAGTCTCCTGATGATTCGCATCTTGTAGTAGACTTTTTGTATTGTTTTGTCTATGTGTGGCTTGAGGCTTAGCTTGTTGTCCAGAGTAACTCCAAGGTATCTCACTTCTGATTTTATTGGAATAGTAGTGTTTTGTATCTTGATGTTTGGCGGGTGTATGAAGCTTTGGTTCCGAGTGATTATTAGAGCTTCAGTCTTGTTGTAGTTTATTGCGAGGTTGTTGTTTTGACACCAGCTCGTCATTTGGGTAAGGCAGTCTGTTATCTTGGAGAAATCCGGGTTGTCGATTTCTATCGGGGTGTATATCATGATGTCGTCTGCATATATTGTGTATTGAATGTTGTTGTTCTCTTTCATGATGTCGCATATCGGTTGGATGTAGATGTTAAATAGGAGGGCTGAAAGTGCGGATCCTTGAGGTACTCCTTGGCGGACATTTATGGGTCGGGAGGTGTTGTGTCCCACCTTGACCTGTAGCTGTCTTTCGGTTAGGTATGAGTGGAACCATTTCAAAGTGATACCGTGTATACCAGTGTTCTTTAGTCTTTCCAGGAGCGTGTTGTGGTCCACTGTGTCGAAGGCTGAGGAGATGTCGATGAAGATCATTATGATTCCCTTCCTGTTGTTGTCAATTATTCTTAGGATGCTGTCGAAGAGGTAGATCAGTAGCGTTTCGACTCCGTGGTTGGGACGAAAGCCGTGTTGGTTGTCGTCGAGTGTTTCATGTTTGTCGATGTGTTCCTGGAGTTGTAGTTGTACTGTTTTTTCGATGATTTTTGCCAGGAAGGGTATGCTGGAGATCGGTCGGTATGCTGCTGGATCCTTTTTGTCGAGTGTTGTTTTCTTTGTTATTGGTCTTACTGAGGCAAGCTTTAGTTGCTTTGGCATGAGTCCTTGAGTGAGTGAGTTGTGTACTATTTTGTGTATGGTGTGAATGAAGTTTGATTTGGTGGCTTTGACCCATGATACTGGGCATGGGTCTGTAGGAGCAGTGCTTGTGTTGATTGTAGAGATGATGTGGGATATCTGCTCTGTTGAGGGTGAGTAGAATGTGCCCCAGGTTTTGGTGTGTATGTCTGTCCTGGTGGTCCCACTGGGTGTTGTACGCTCTGTGGAGTGGAATTTGTCTTTGATGTGGTCGGCGAATTCCTGTGGGTCCACTTGTACTTCCCCTTCTGTTGTTTGCTCTTTTGTGAGGATCTTGACTATTTCAAAGAGCTCTCTGGGCTTGTTGATGGAAGTATTTATCAAGTTTGTGTGGAATTCCCTCTTTGATTGGTTGATGCATTCATTGTATTGTTTTTGTTTTGTTAGGTAGAGATGTTGGTCGGCTGCTGTTTTGTTTTTTCTCCATCTCCGTTCAATCTTCCTGAGCTCCCTCTTTTCCTGACGTATTTTTGCTGAGTACCAAGGTTTGTTTTGTCTCCTGTTGTGTTGGTGTTTCTCGTGCCCTCCACCGGATGGTTTGGCGGCGTTAGCTAAGATGCTGTTCCATCTGGAAACTTGTTCCTCCAGGTCATCTGTAGGAATGTTCAGGTGTTGTGTTGTGTTCTGTATGAATTCGTCCCTGTCGAAATTCTTGAATCGTCTTTGTGTGTGTGAGTTGTTTGTTCTTTCGTTTGTCTGGTCCTCTTGAGATCGTATCTTTGTCTCAATTAAGTAATGGTCAGACCATGGCACTGGGGTAATGGTGGGTGGAGAGATTAGGTCTCTTGAAGTTATGTAATTGGATGCGAAGATGAGGTCTGGAGAAGATCCATGTCTGTGCGTTGGAGCGTTGATTATCTGTGTGAATTGAAGTGAGGTCATTGCTTGCAGGAAGGCCTCTGCGTCTTTGGCATTGGTGGACTTGAGGTTGAAGTCTCCAATCAGTAGTGCTGGTTTGTTGTTTGTTGTTATGGCACAGGCTTCTTCGAGTATGAAGGCTAATTCGTCGGGTGGAGCTCTGGGTGCTCTGTAGGTTAGGCAGATTGCAATGTTTTTGTTTTTGATGCTGATTGTGTTACATTGCTGAGTATTGGAGAAGCTATGTGTCTTGAATTTTAGTTTTGTCTTTGCTATTATTAGGACTCCTCCTCCACGCTTGTGGGTTCGTGGGCAGTTGTACGCTGAGTAGTTGTCCGGTACGAGTTGGTTGAGTAGTACATTGTCGGTAGGGTTGAGCCACGTCTCTGTGAAGCATATTATGTCGGGCTGTCGCTCCTCTATGTGGTCTACAAGAGTGTGTATCTTGTTGCATACTGATCTGGCGTTTATGAGCTCAATCGTTGTTACCTTTGTTGAGTAGGTTGCTGTTACATGTGCTTCCTTTGTGCAGGATTGGGAGTTTGATTTGTGTCTGTTTGGTCTTTTTGTCTGGGCAGTTCTGAGTGTTTGTTTGTGTGTGTGCTGTGTTTCTAAATATGGCAATGCTGTTGGTGGGTACCGCGTTGTGTTTGCTTGTGGGTAGTGTAGGTGTGTGGTTGGTGGGAGGAGTTGAGTGACGAGTAGGTAGAGTGGGAGGAAGTATGTGACGTGCATTTTGGTCTTTTGTGATGTTCTGTTAGGGTGATGCCTTTTTTCTTAAGTCTTCGTCTGTTGCTTGCTTTGCTGTTGTTTTTTCCTCTGGTGTTCTGTTGTATGTGTGGCTGTGATTCTCCCTTTGTGCTCACTCTTGCCGCGCTGTTCCTTGTACGGCCTTGAGTCTGCCCCGATTGGGCGGCACTCTGCCGCTGTCTGGCTGTGCCCTTGTTGCCGCTCCAATCCCCCGATTGGGGAGAGCTAAACTTGGAGCAGGGGCCTGTCCCCGTGGAAGGGGAGCCTGTCCCCGTGGAGGGGAGCCTGTCCCCATGGAAGGGGAGCCTGTCCCCGTGGAGGGGAGCCTGTCCCCGTGGAAGGGGAGCCTGTCCCCGTGGAGGGGAGCCTGTCCCCGTGGAAGGGGAGCCTGTCCCCGTGGAGGGGAGCCTGTCCCCGTGGAGGGAGATCCGGATCCGTTGGGGTGTTGGTAGTTGAAGGGACCGTCTGGTGGAAGGAAGTGTGTGGTGTGTAGTGAGGGTTCTACTTGCGGTTTTGACGTCCTTTTCTTCGGTCTAGTCCTTTGTTGGGTTCTGCTGCGATGTTGTTGGTGTAGCTGACTCGTTTTGTTGTTGCCTTCTGCTCGCCCTCGTGCCGCGCCTAAGGGCCACGCCAAAGGGCCCTCTTGCGAGGCCCTCAGGCGCGGGCCCGCAAGGCGCGGGCGCGCCCAGCAGGGACGCCGCTTTTAGTTGCTGCCTGCTGCTGCTGTTCCCGCTCCCACTGCCCGGATTGGGCAGGAGCCGAGGAGGGAGGAGCTGGTGTGTCCCGGCAGTAGTGGCGTCTCTGCGAGCAGAGACCAGGTTAGGGCTCTTTAACCTGGAAAAGAGACGGCTGAGGGGAGATATGATAGAAGTCTATAAATTAACGAACGGAGTGGAACGGGTAAATGTAGATAGATTGTTTACGTTATCAGAATATAGAAAGACTAGGGGACATGCAATAAAGCTACAGGGTAAACTATTTAAGACTAATAAAAGAAAATATTTTTTCACTCAACGTGTAATCAAACTCTGGAATTTGTTACCGGAGGCTGTTAGTGTAGCTGGGTTTAAAAAAGGTTTGGACAAGTTCCTGGAGGAAAGGTCCATAAACCATTATTAAGAAGGGACCCAGGATATCAATGCTTGACCCAGTACAAGCATTGCGGAACCTGTGTCTTTTGGGGAAACTGTTAGGTACGTATGACCTAGATTGGCCACTGTTGGAAACAGGATACTGGGCTTGATGGACCTTGGTCTGACCCAGTATGGCATATCTTATGTTCTTATGTTCACTGTTAACTCCACACCACATGCCTTTCACCTTGCTGCACCCAAAGAATCAAACTAACGACCTGTGGATCCACAGCAGCCTCTATCACAATCAGCCACAAACCAGGTATGTCACCACAACAGCTCCCACAAGCCTAAAACTCCCCACACACATAATCCACCTCCACCCGCTGTTGTGCCCTGCCCACATCTTCTGTGTTTCAGTCATGAGTAGATTTGAAGTTGGGATGGCCAGGCAGTGTCTGTTACATGTCAGTGCAGTGTTGCATCTTACTGATATTGGTATACAAATGTCAACTAGTATAGCAGTACACACATATTCAAACAAATGTAGGTGGGAACATATGCAGTACTTACATGAGAAGAGCTCTGCAATCACCTGCCGCCTGACTGCTGTGCCCTCACGTGTGTCAGCACGGGCACATGCAGGAGGGCACGTAGGATCATCCTCCAGATCCTCATTAATTTCGACAGGGATATGGTACCTGAGAGCAATGTTGTGCAGGATGCAACAGGTTATAATGATCTCTGCCACAGTCTGTGGATTGTATTGTAAGGCCCCGCCTGTCCTATCCAGACACCTGAAGCGACTCTTTAAAACGCCAAAGGTGCACTCTATGACGGAGCGGCTGGAGACATGGGCCTCATTGTACCTCCTCTCTGCACGTGTCCGTGGTTGACGCACAGGGGTCAACAACCCGGGGCGACACCCATATCCTGCATCACCTGCAGAAATAAATGTGGAATGTTAAAGCAGGAGTTCATGTCCACCCAAATGGACACAGGTATATACGTGCAAAACAAATGCATAACACATCATGACATAAACATATGACATCACAACTATGCATCAGCGTGTGAAGTTAAGACACACAAGACAAGGGGTAGGTGTATGGATTGAAAACAACATAATCTGTAACCACGACACAAATGCTAGCATCCATTCAATCATCATCACACAGCACCATAGCAAGGTGGAGTTGGAGGGCACCAACCCCCCCCCCCCACGTTATATCACACACAGACAGATGACACACACACACAACAAGGGATACACCTCCAAGTCAGACATTTGCACATACGGTTAGTCACATGAACACCAGGTGCATGTCAGAAATGAGAAATACACACCCAGCAATATACAGTCCTCATACTGTCCTGCCTCAAATTGTCTGAATAGTGCCGAGTGATGCAGGATATAGGAGTCATGGGTGGACCCTGCAAACCTAGGGACCACATTCAGAATATGCATATTTGCATCACATACAACCTGAACATTCAGGGAATGATAGTGTTTGTGGTTGCGGAACACTACCTCCCTGTCTCTAGGCGGGACCAGGGAAACATGTGTGCAATCATAAGCTCCCATCACGTGTGGTATCCCAGCTAACGCCTCAAAGGCCTGGTTCAGGGTCCCCCACTGTTGCCTAGTGTGGGGAATGGCAATGTAATTCCCCACCCGGCTGACCATGGCACGCAGTACTTGGTGGAGACAGTGTGAGAAGGTGGGGTGGCTCGTGCCACCCACTGCGGCCACTGATGACTGGAAACAGCCAGAGGCAAAGAAATGTAGGGCACCAAGGAGCTTGACCAAACCCGGTATGGCATTTCACCGATCAGTCAGGGGCTCGAGGTCAGGTCTTAGATCCTCATAGAGCTCCCTAATAGCACCCATGCTCAGGCAGTAGAGGGAGATGACCTGGTCCTCACGCATGCCCTGGAGCTGGGCCCTGGGCCTTTAGAGGCAAGGCTGGCGAGCCTGGACCTCAGCACGTCTCCTGCGCTGTGCCGGCACAGCCCCTGCCTGGCCTGCCCCCACAGCTGCAGGTCTGTTTTGTAGCGGGACTACACCCATGCCCTATGCCTCAGCCCCATAGACACCATCTCCCCCATCAGGCAACCGCAGCGCCTGCTCACCTCCCACTGCAGATGCAGCAACCACAAAGGCCGCCATAAACTCCACCCGTCCAACTCCTCTAACCCACTCAAACACAGACACTCACTTCACTAACCAAGCCACACACCTTTCACACCACACACAAACACAGCCACACAATACAACCACCACCACTCACAAACCCACACACTCCATAATACACCTGCTTCTGACTTTCTCCTTCCTTCACTGACAACACACGCCTTCTCTCCCTCGCCTACACAAACCCCTTAAAGTGAACCAGGTGTGCAGGTGCATTTATAGGATTTGTGTTACGGTGTGCGCGTTGCGCATGCGCAGTTGTGCAAGTGTGGCAGCTGTGCACGTTGCGCATGCGTAGTTGCATGATCACGGTGGGTGTGCGTGTTGCACATGCTTAGTTGCGCAAGCACGGCAGCTGCGTGCATTGTGCATGCGCCGCAGAGACATAGAAGGTGCATGCGTGGGACACCATATTACACATGCACTGTGCGTGAGCGTGAGACATGCGCATGCGCCACGCCTCACATGCACACACAGCGCATGTGTAACAAAATGTCATGCGCACGCACCTCCCACATCTGCGCATGCGCTATGCACGCTGCTGCCATGCTTGCACAACTGCGCATGCGCAATGCGCGCAACGTAAAAAAAACCTATAAATGCACCTGCACACCTGGTGCATGTTGAGGGTTTTGTGTAGGCAAAAGAGAGAAGGTGTGTGGTGTCGGTAAGAGTGAGAAGCAGGTGTTTAGTGAAGAGTAGCAGAGTTAGTGAGTTGCGGTGGAGAGTGGTAGAGGCAGGTTTGTTGAGGAGAGGTGTGTGGCAGAGCAGGGGAGACAGAGAGGAGGGGAGGCAAGGAGCAGGTGAGTGAGAAAGGAGCAGAGTTGAGGAGCAGACAGCAGGGAGAGGAGGGGGGCCAGGACCAGGTGTGAGGTGGAGCTGAGGAGGCCAGGAGCAGGAATGTGTGACAGGGAGAGAGAGGGCACAGAGGGCAGGGAGATTGAGCGACAGGACAGGGCAGGAGTGATGATGATGATGCACTGCACACCCCTGATATAACACACACACACACACACACACACTCTCACCCTCCCCTCCCACCCCACCCTCCACCCCTCAACAACCCCCACCTCCCCTTCCCCATCCCTCCCCTCCTGACACCTCCCACCCACCCTCACCACCCTCCACACTCCCCTCCTCCTCCTCACCCCCCAAAATAACACACGCACACTCACCCTCCCTTCCCACCCCAACATCCACCCCCTCCATTTCCCCATTGTCCTCCTCCACCTCAGCCGCCTCTGCCGCCTCCTCCTCTGCCGCCTCCTCCTGCTCCTCTTCAGCCTTCACCACCTCCACTGCCCCCTCCTCCTCCTCCTCCATTCGGCGTCAGGCAGTGGGGCGTGACATGATGTGCCCCGATGTGGAGGGGCCCTCACCGGCAGGATCTTCCTCTGTGGGGGATGACAGTCATTAGCACACTATTATGTGAGTCACATACCACATGTGCATAGTTTGGCCGCGCACAGGCTGGTGGGCCACTGTGACATTTTCTACAGAGCTGCAGAGGCCGCAACACTCACCTCCACGTTGAGACATTGCCTGCCTCTGTAGGCGGGCAAGGACCTCCGGGCAGTGCAGCCGCAACTCCCAACCCTTTTTCCATAGGTCCTCTACCTAGGAGGGGTAAGCAATGGGAGGGTGCATTAATGACCATATATCTCTGGTGGGTGGCCAACATATATCACACATCTCTGTGCGCAGCATCATGCTGCTCCTGCTCCTCTGCTCAGTGTGTCCTCTACTAACGGTTGCCAGTGCCAGCTGCATGTGTGGCTGTGGGTCTGGCCATGTGTGTACAAAACATATAACCAACATGAAATCCACTGGCTGTTTGCCTTGCTAACTTTGGATAGGGGTGAGTACGGGGCCTGAGTTGGGTGTGCTGGCTTGTGCTGTTGTTTTTAATTGCTTGTGTATTTCATGTTGGTTATATGTTTTGTTGGACAGTTGCTTTTCCCCTGATGAAGCAAGGATGCTTGCGAAACGCTGTTGAGCTCTGAGTTGAGGCGTCGGGGAATAGGAAGCAGGACGGCCAACCTTTGAGGCGCAAAGCATGATTTTGAAAGTTAAGTGCTGTCTCATTGATTGTGTTTGGGTGGCTTGTCGGGATCTGCATGGAAGGTCATTGATGTTATAAGGGCTTGTGCATTATGACAGTTTAGTCTGTTGTATGCATGTTGTAGGCCCGTGGTTACTGAGACCTTCTGTGCAGTATTGTGTGTTTAACAACATATAATGAACATTGATATATATATACTTGAATGTTGAAAGATAATGAATATGGAAAGATTTGGACCAGTACTTTTTGTTTTTGTGGAGTGGGCATTGTGAAGTTCTGTACCCTTACACCAGCATCTATAATGTTCCTCTGCAATCAGTTACGGGGCTCCTGGGGAGTGGCCAGATGTGTGACCAGAAACTGCATACACATCAATGATATATGGATTTGTTTCAGACCTTCGTAATCAGGTCTCATGGCTCCTGGGGGTGGGATGGTTTACAGCACATCAACAGCTGCACCTACCATACAATCAGGATCCATAACAGACATGTGTAATGAGGTCTGGGCATCCGGAGAATAGGGCAAATGTGTGTCCAAACCCGCAATCACCTACCACAATATCTAGATGCCATACCCACCTTTGCCCTCAGGTCTCAGGCCTCCTGGAGGTAGGGTGTCTTAGCACACATCATCAGCAACATACACCATTTCACCAGGGTGACTGACAGAACACTTTCAGCAGGTCTCAGGCCTCCTGGGGGTAGGGTGGATTATAACACAGCAACAGCAGCATAAACCATGCCACCAGGGTGACTGACAGCCCACTTTGATGGGCTCTCAGGCCTCCTGGGGGTAGGGTGGTTTATAACACAGCAACAGCAGCATAAACCATGCCACCAGGGTGACTGACAGCCCACTTTGGGCATGTCTCAGGCCTCCTGGGGGTAGGGTGGATTATAACACAGCAACAGCAGCATAAATCATGCCACCTGGGTGACTGACAGTCCACTTTGATGGGCTCTCAGGCCTCCTGGGGGTAGGGTGGATTATAACACGGCAACAGCAGCAAAAACCATGCCACCAGGGTGATTTGGAGCACGTCTCAGGGCCCCTAGGGGTAGGGCAGATGTGTGACCCTGTAACTGCAGAACCTACCATATCATCATGATGTTTACAAAACTGCTTTAGGAAGATCTATGGTCTCCTTGTGTTACAGTGTATTTTAACACATCAACAGCAGCAGCTGCCCTAACACCAGGATGACATCTGGAACTCCGTGATCAGGTCCTTAGCCTCCTGGGGATAGGGCAAACCACTTTGATGTGATACATAGGCGGTATATCACGTGGGTTTAACTAAGAAACATAAATGAGATAGAATGCCTACACACAGCAGCATGCACAGCTACAATCCACACTGGATATGTATACGGATATACTGACCTGTCCCATACACTTATCTCACGTGGGTAGTCTGCAAGACGATTAAAGCGCCTTGTGACGCGGTCCCAGGCCCTCTGCACACGCCCCAGGTCCTGCTGCTTGGATGAGGCAGGGAATAGTTTGGTCTGCCTAGTGCAGATCAGCCCTGCAAGGTGTCTTAGCTCCCTGCTTGTAAGAGCTGGCTTCCTAGAAAGAGTAGCCATTTTCTGCACTGCCTTGCTCATGCACGCATGCACATGCGCACCGCAACGTGCATCATTAAGGCGCGCTAGCAACATGCCTGTGCCATGGCTGGTACACAGTAAATGGTGGTGCAATCAATATCTATAAAGATCTATGCTGCAGACACACATTGCAGTGATGCATCTGAACACAATTCATTTATTATGCATTTATCTTGGTGTTGGCATACTGGGGTCTCAAACCCATCACCACTGGCTGTGAGGGCATTGTATAAACCAGTGTGCTATGTCTGCTGTGGTTACCAGGATAGGGTTAACCCACCCATACCCATGATGCAATGGGTGGCATAGCTACACCCAGACGGGCACCATTGCCACACACATGCGGTGGCTGGCAGGGACCCACAGTGCCCTGTGCTCCATTCCACCCTCCCCCCCTCAACAACCCCCACCCCACCCCCTCCCCCCCGGCACCTCCCACCCACCCTCACTACCCTCCACTCCTCCTCTTCACCCCCTGTACCCATGATGCACTGCACATGCAAATCAGCAGTCTACAGACAATCACAAGATGGGGTATGCACTCCCACAGCACCTCAACCTGGTACAGGGAACTGACCGTGTGCACCCCACAGCACCTCAGCCTGGTAGGGGGTACTGACCATGTGTATTACTGGCACAGAGTAGCTACAGACCGTCACATTGTGCGGGTACTATGTTCACCCTGAGGGTGAGGTGGTGCGCCCAGCACCAGGTCCACAGCACCTTTCATAGCTGAAATAGGCTATGCTGTAGGTCCTCATCAGTGCCAGTGTGTGAGATAGGTATTTTTCAGTCACATCTAGCTCTTATGGGCTATGATACACCCAGAATAGTGCATATTCTGTGTTGGTGCCATGGTCACATGATGTAAGTGAAGGGGGGTATTTGGGCCCATAGGCAGACTATGTACCACCACCCAACCCACTCTCTGTGGCTCAGGGTGGGGAACAGGATCTCCCGCCAACAGATCCACATTCTACCTCCCTGCAATGGTGGCAGTAGAGGGGACCATCAAACCCAGTCCTGTTGGGGAACAGACACCCTACAGGGCAGTCCATGCAGATCTGTACACATCCATAAGGCAATGGCAGACAGACAGTAGGCCTGTAAATGCTCAGCTTCCCACCACCACTATCTGACAGTCTCCAGCCACTGCACCCTGCAAGGTGTTCCAACCATACACATATAACTGCAAACAGTCTGCATAGTACATGTTCCTGGAGGAGATGTGTGCAACCAAAACTGGGATATGAGCATACCCACCAAGCAGATAAATCAGTGATTAGACCCCAGAAAAGAAAACCCATAGATATCACTTGAAAAAACTACTGTATAGCACTATGGGGGAACCTAGCCATGCCATGGTCACTGCTCAGTCAGGGTGAGAGTGACCTCACAGCAGGATATGCTGTGGCCACCATGTCCGTGCAGGTGGTGGCCGGGCACTATAATGTCCCAGCCATTGCCCTATGCCCTGTGCAGATGCGCCCTGTCTGGGCTATACCCACAGTACCTTGCTCCTCATTATGCACATTGGCAGGCTAACACTGGAAACAGTGCAAGCAGTGTGGGCTGTGGAGGGTGTTGGCAGCCACCACACACTGGATAGACGGACACACACTCCCACACCTATGCCAGCATTGTGCAATTATAGAGGCTTTTGGCAGCCCTGGCCCCCGCACCAGTCCTGGGCACAGTGCAGGCATGGCTATGGTAAGCAATACTGTTGGGGTCACTCCCCGGGGTGGTAAACACTGTTAGAAATCAGAACTGAAACACACTCCACAGATATCAGAAAGGCTGCTATGATACAGCTCAATCAGCAAATTGTGCTTAACTTACGAATTGCTATCTGCCATTAATCATAGCAACCGTTTGATATATGTGTAACGTATTCCCAGGTTTAGGGTGGCATTGCTGAGGTATGCAAGTGCTATTATTGGGAGATGCTGCTGCATGCAGGGCCCAATATCCTGCCTCTCCATGAGGCTTTGGATAATGGAGCCTGTGGGTGCGGGTGTTTCTGCCCCTGTTGGCCGCTACTCTAGGGTAGAGGTTCCCAACTCCGGTCCTGGTGGGCCACACACTGTTCGGGTTTTCATGCTGTCCCTCATGAATATGCATGGGAGATTTCTGCATACCATGGGGGCGGCGCGTAGAAATGCAGCACAGGCATCTTTATTAGCGACAGCATGGAACCTGAATGGTTTTTGTCCCTCCAGGACTGCATTTGGGAAACTCTGCTCTAGGGATTGCACATGTTTATGGTGTCTGTGCTCTGTAGGGTAAAATATAGGGAGGACCAGAAACCTGAGGAACGGGACCGGGACTGTGACTTCCATTGGTGCCAAGGACTCGTCTGAGGCCGGTGACACTCGGGGGCTGGCTCGATGCCCGGGGATTCCCCCGCAGTCCGGGGACCTGGTTGTTGGGGTAGATGATACAGATGAGCCAGACATCATTGCTTGCTGCAGGGCTGTCCTCGAGAATGGTCTCCACCGGCTGAGGACTCCTTCTTAGAGACCATAGGGGGGGCGCTGCTTGGAGTCACCTGAGTCCTGCCGCAGGACCTTACCAGGTTTCACCGGTGGAACTTTGACTGGCTTTAAAGATTTTTTTTCTTTTTCTTAGCAGGGTCCTGAATCTTTACGGAGGAGCCACTGCCATGGGACTATGAAGATGCCTGGGCCTTGTGGAAGGTGCTTGGCTTAGGGCTCAGCATCATGGAAGCTGGGGCTGAGTCGAACCGCAGGAACATCCTCTCCTGCAACTCCGAGCTCTTTTTGTTGGTTTTCAGTCATAGCCTGGCACAAGTCACAGGCAGTGCTGTCATCGTCTGGGCCAATGCAACGCAAGCAGCAGTGGTGGGTGTCTGTAACAGACATAGTTGGACTGCAGCAGTCGCATTTTTTGAACCCACCGGGAATCATGGTGAGGCACACCCGGGCAGGGTCGAGGATCCCTGGGCGAAAAAGGGCGTGAACACTGGTCAAGGCAAGCCTTGGTGAAAAAAAGGGGAAAAGCCGAGGACGGCGCTGGCTCGAGGCAGGAAGAGGATCCAGTACGCAAACCGGGAAGAAAGATACTTTTTAAGGATAATTTGAGGAATTTTTCTGGGGACACAGGACAAGTGTCCATTGGGCTCCGTGAAATAAAGGAGACTGAACAAGATGACACCTTGGGTGGGAAAAGGACAACGCATGTGTGGTAACATTCCCAAAAGCTTTCTTTGAAAGTTGGGAAAATGCTCTGCGCAGGCTCCGTTGGTGCCAACGTCACCCATATATGAGGACTGACTTCCTGCTTGTTCCTAGAGAATGAAGTGTAAACTTGAAAACAAAAATATAAGAAAAACTTTTTACTACATGGTTTTGGTCTGCTAATTGTTGGTCACTAAAACTGCAGGGCTTCAAGTAGTCTACAAATAGTAAATGGAATGTTACCTTCTTTAAGATTCAGGCTAAATCCGTATTTCTAAGGGGTATGTTTACTAAACCGGGCTAATGGTTAACCCGGGCTATCTGCCACTAGGTCCCATATTATTCAATGGGACCTAGTGGCAGATAGCCCGGGTTAACCATTAGCCCGGTTTAGTAAACATACCCCTAAGAGTTGATGAGTGTACTCATTGGATTAAGCACCATACAAAACAGAAGTGGCGACAGAGAATCTCCTTGAAATATTCCTTGCTGGATCTTAATGTTAGAAATGATGTACTGACCATCTTCATACTTCAAAAAGATTGTGGTTTGCCACATTGTCATGGTGCACTAATGTACTCTATCAAACCAGGATTTATTTTGTACATTGCAAGGCACTTTATTAACCATGAGTATGGGACACTGTCAAAGCTTTCTTATAATCAATACATGCTATACTGAGATCTCTGCTTGTCTTAGTACTGGCCATCATGGCCTTATTCAACATTAACTGGTCTTTGGTTCCATATGCTGCCCTCTTATTGCCCTTTTGCTCCATTCCCTTGATGTTATTGGACTCGATATGATCATATATTCTGTCTGCTTTAATTGCAGTGAACAACTTGTAGATTGTAGGAAGACAAGTTATTGGGCTGTAATTTCTTGGAATGCTACTTGGGTCCCCGTTTGGAAGGAGAAATGTTCTTCCTGCTGTTGCCATCATTGTAGTGTTAAGTCTGGCTGCTTGATCAGTTGGTTTTTGCAGTTTGGCAGATCTTCATTGAGTGATGTTAACTGTAAGAGCCAAGAGTTGGTCACTCCATTTGGGCCAGGGATTTTACAGAGTGGGCTTCATTTCAACCTGCTTTCCAGCTTTTTTGTTGTTACTACAGACCATTCCATAGGTTTGTTTGATATTTCTAAATGTTCTTGTATGCAGAGTAATCACTCTGCTTCTTGACTTTGCTCTATGAGGTCCTCATATAGATTTCCCAAGAAGGTTTCTGTTTCAGCTTTGGTTGTTGGTGGTTTTTTTTTATCATATTAATGCTCTTTCAGACTTCACTGTAGACTTCTTTGGATTCTTTCTAAATGGTCTATTTTGACTGCTTTTTTTCTGTTTTATTCCAGGGCAATTTTTCCAAATAGGTGAGTTTGCACATAGTTACTCACCTGTAACAAGTGTTCTCCGGGGACAGCAGGAATCAGTCCTCACATATGGGTGGTGTCGGCATCGATGGAGCCCTCATGGAAGCATCCCCCCAGCTTTCAAAGAAAGCCTTTGGGAGATCCACAACACATGCGTGGCCCCCTTCCCACCAAAGGGTGCTATCTTGCTCAGTCAGATGACATAGCTAGAGCCAGCAATGAAGATGGAAAAATTGTAGCAACTCTGGGAAGGAGGGAGGGTTGAGGACTAATTCCTGTTGTCCCCGGAGAATGATTTCAACCTCTCAAATTTACTGCTAATGATCGGCATAGTACTTGCATCGTACTAAAGAGAGCTTCCCCTCTGAGGGTTATAAGATGTTATTTATATGGGTATTCTACCAAGGTGTGCTTATAAGTTCCTCTAAAGTAGGCCTGTGTCACCCATCATGATGAGAAATAACTCAGTATCTTTCTGGCACATTTTTTTGCTCTCCAACTGCATTCCTTGGTACTTAAAACATTTTCTCCCTCTCAAGCGATTCAGAGTAGTCGCTTGGAACTGACACCTCTAGAATCAATGCTGTTCTGATGTTTTCTCTTTTACCACTATATCCGGTTTCTTCGCATCCAGCTTTTTATCAGTCAGAATGGGAGTATCCCAGTTGATCATAACCTCTTCATTCACGGTAATTCTTTTAGGATCATGATCCAGGTGCTTTTTAGGCTCAGTGATGTTGTAGTGCCTAGAGTTCTTAATGGATGAGGCACATTGCTTTATTGTGCCTTTTTGTATAATTTTCTTCCATCAGCAAATTTTTATACAGCTATAAGGTGAGTCACTGATACCAGCTCTTTCCCACAGAATCAACATATGTCTGTTTTGCCAGTGTTTTCAAGTTACAATCTTAAATTGTCATCTGTTTATTTTTACAGTTTTCTTTCTTTCTGCTGCATATAATAACTTGATGACTTTTCATATTTGATGACTGATTGAACTTTTATTACGCTAGGTACATGAAAATGTTTCTATCTGCAGTGTATTATTTGATGCCCTTTCAGAGCCGATGAACAATTGAAACTTTTATTACACTCAGTCTATTTAAAGGGGTTTTTTTCTGATGTGTATTACTTGATGAATTTTCAGATATGATGAGCGTGTGAAACTTTTATTACACTCAGTACATGTAAAAGGTTTCTTTCCACTGTGTATCATTTGATGATTTTTCAGATGTGATGACCGATTAAAACTTTTATTACACTCAGAACATGTAAAAGGTTTCTTCCCGCTGTGTATTACTTGATGAATTTTCAGATACGATGACAATTTGAAACTTTTATTACACTCAGCACATGTAAATGGTTTCTTTCCACTGTGTACTGCTTGATGAGTTTTCAGATGTGATGAACGTTTGAAACTTTTATTACACTCCATGCATGTAAAAGGTTTCTTTCCACTGTGTATCATTTGATGACTTTTCAGATGTGATGACTGATTGAAACTTTTATTACACTCCATGCATGTAAAAGGTTTCTTTCCACTGTGTATCATTTGATGACTTTTCAGATGCGATGACCGATTGAAACTTTTACTACACATAGTACATGTAAAAGGTTTCTTTTCGCTGTGTATCATTTGATGATTTTTCAGATATGATGACCGATTGAAGCTTTTATTACACTCAGTACATTTAAAAGGTTTCTTTCTGCTGTGTATTACTTGATGACTTTTCAGATATGATGACAATTTGAAACTTTTATTACACTCAGTGCATGTAAATTGTTTCTTTCCGCTGTGTATTACTTGATGAATTTTCAGATATGATTTATCTTTGAAACTCTTATTACACTCAGTACATGTAAATGGTTTCTTTCCACTATGTATCATTTGGTGCTTTTTCAGCTGTGATAACAGATGAAAACTTTTATTACACTCAATACATGTAAAAGGCTTCTTTCCGCTGTGTATTACTTGATGAATTTTCAGATTTGAAGAATGTTTAAAACTTTTATTACACTCAGTACATGTAAATGGTTTATTTCCACTGTGTGCCATTTGATGAGTTTTCAGATGTGATGATCGATTGAAACTTTTATTACACTTTGTACATGTAAAGGGTTTCTTTCCGCTGTGTATCATTTGATGCCTTTTCAGAAGTGATATCCAAATGAAACTTTTATTACACTCAATACATGTAAACGGTTTCTTTCCACTGTGTATTACTTGATGAATTTTCAAATATGATGACCATTTGAAACTTTTATTACACTCAGTGCATGTAAATGGTTTCTTTCCACTGTGTGTCATTTGATGACTTTTCAGATGTGATGACTGAGTGAAACCTTTACTACACTCAGTGCATATAAAAGGTTTTTTTCTGCTGTGTATCATTTGATGCCTTTTCAGATGTGATGACCAAATGAAACCTTTATTACACTTAGTACATGTAAAAGGTTTCTTTCCGTTGGGGATTATTTGGTGGATTTTCAGTTTCGACAACTTACTGAAATTTTTACCACACTCAGTAGATGTAAAGGGATTTTTTCTGCAGTGAATCATTTGATGGGTTTTCAAATATGACATGCTCTTGAATGTTTTACAACACTCCACACATGTAAAAGGTTTCTTTCTGCTGTGGATCAGTTGGTGGATTTTTAGCTGTGACACATAAATGAAGCTGCTATCACACTCAGAACAAGTGAAAGGTTTCTCTCCAGCACGTCTCCGTTTTATTTCTGATAGATCCGTAGATATATTCTCAGATGCTGAAGATGACCAATTTCTCTCTTCTATGTTTATTTTTCCTTTTATGGACTGCCTGATGTTGCACAATTTCACATATTCTCTACTTTTTCCAGTACTTTGCTGTGTAATTAATGATTCCTTATGATGGAACCTTTTCTTAAATTCAATACGTGGAAATGCTTTAACTTCAGCATGAATTCTCTCATGAAATTTCAGATTTACCTTCTGTTTGAAACATTTTTCACACTGAGAGCATGAAAAGCGTTTCTCCCTAGTGTGGGTTTTCTGATGCAATAATAACTGATATTTCCTATTAAAGCTTTTTCCACAGTCATCACACAGAAAGGATTTCTTCCCTTTCCTCTTTCCTTGATGGAGTTTGGAAGTCATTTGGTCACTGTTACTATTCTGAGAAGTTTTCTTTGCTCTCAGGTGTCTCTGGGGTTCAGAGATGTCTGTGAGTTCCCTGTCACTTCTTTCACACTCAGTGACTCTGACTGGTGAGTCTCCTGCTGGGTCTCTCTGCTCCTTCTCTGATTCCAGCTGCTGATTCTTTGTGCTGCTCCTTTTGGTCCCCAAGGAAATATTTTCAGGGATATTTCTTGAATTTCTTGGGATTTGTCCTTTTTCTCCAATATGTTCTTTTTGATTTTCCTTTCTCTTCTCTTCCAGGATGGTGTCAGTAACTGCTGGATATAAACAAAATATATTAACTATGTATTAGTGAATATGGAAAGCTAATAATTATGAGAACAGAATTTTCTGGGTTCACACAATGACCACATGATATTGATGTTTAGAAATTCTATGGATTTCAACTTCCTACCTAAAAGCCTAAATTTAGCCTCCAGTTTATCAAATAGTTGTAATACTCTTCAGTTTATCAAATAGTTGTATACATCTTCCCAATGTATCTATATTTCCTTCATTTCTTCCGCACCTTTAAATACCACTTCAGTCATGAGTAACATCCCTACATCTTCCTCAGTAAAGACAGAAGCAAAGAATTGATGCCCCATTAACCCCTCTATCATCAAATGGACCAACTGACTCACAGGTTTTTTGCTACGAATGTACTTGAAAAAGTCTTTATTACGCATTTTTGCTTCCTCAGCAAGCTTCTTCTTAAATTCTCCCTTTGCCTGCATTATCAATGCCTTGCATTTAACTTGCCAGTGCTTGTGCTGTTTCCAGGTTTCATCATTTGACTCTTTTTTCCATTTCCTGAAAGATGCTTTTTTGGCAACAACAGCCTCTCTGAGCTCACCTTTAAACTATGATGGCAGTTTTTTGGACTTCCTTCCACTTTTCTTAAAGCATGGAATACAGCTGGTCTGGCCTTCCAAGTTAGTATTTTTAAACAACACCCAAGCTTGATGTAAGTCTTTAACCTTTGCAACTGCTCCTTTTAGTTTTTTCTTAACTATTTTCCTCATTTTATCATAGTCTCCCTTTTGAAAGTTAAAAGGTAGTACTGTGGATTTCCTTACCATTCCTCCTCCACTAATTAAATCAAACCCGATCATGCTATGATCACTATTGCCATGTAGCCCAAACACCCTTATCTCTTGCACTAGATCTGGTGTTCCAGTAAGGACTAGGTGTAATATGGCTTCCCCTCTGGTCGGTTCATGAAGCAGCTGCTCCAAGAAGCAGTCATTTATTTCATCTAGGAACTTTGGGGTATGTTTACTAAACTGTCTTAACGTGCGCTCTGCAATGTTATCGCGCGATAAGGTACCTTATCGCGCGATGATGGCACTTTTTAAGACACACAGGTACCATATCGTGCGATAATGCACGTTGCGGCGCAAACGAGCGCTGAAGGCGGGGAAAGGCTCCCGGAGGGCGGAGGAAGGCTCCCCAGGGGCGGAGAGAAGGGGTCAATGGGTGGAGAGTGGAGAGTGGGAGGGAAGAGGCTCCCTGCACACCAACGCTGTGAAATCGGAGGCTCAAAACTAATGCCAGTGAAACCCTGGCGTTAGAGCTGATTTAAAGGGAAAAGAAACCATTTCCGTCAGCAATGTACAGCAAAACCAGGGAAACCTACAAAACGTGATAAGTGTGATAAATGTGCATGGAACAAAAGGGCAAATAAACATTGAAAATGAACAGAAGTAAATGTAAAAAAAACATAAGCAAGCTGGGCAATAGTGATAGTAATGGGAAACATCAAAAAACACTCCCAAGAATGCCCCCAAAAAAAGATATGAATTTTGGAAGGGTCTATGCTCCGTCCCCATACAAGGTGAATGATCCCACAGTGAAATAGCGCTGATCAGGGTTTCCCTCTCCATTGGACAGGTTTCCTATGGCATGCACATGTTCCCCAACAGCAGGGCGGGCATGTCGGAATGGGCAACTGGACAGATGCTGGGAAAGGGGATACAGAGGGCTGCAGGCGGCACATGCTGTGGTGCAGCTGGGGTACAGTGCGGACTAGGCAGATGCCTAGGTGGCACTTAGGAATGCTGAAACTGTACAGCAGCCAGACAGCAACTGATGAGGGCCCAACATGGGCACGAGAGTGTTTATCACAGTGTCACAGGTGATAGTACCCAGCAGGCACTGTTCCCTCTAAGCTGTGCGCGTGTGCGCGCACACACACCTTGCTGAGCGAGCGCACAAACTTTACAACAGAGCGCACAAAAATTACAGCTCTGATTCTGCTAGAAAACAACACAGACGTCTTAAAATTTAAAAATTATGATTGTAATTACTAGAAATTTCCCGCTTCATTTAGTAATCGTCCATTTTCATTTAATTTGATTAAAATCAATGTGGTGTACATACTGTATTCTGATGTGTAGTCAAATTTTAAAGTATATAACTCCGAGTGTCGTTATGTGGCGCACAAAAATTTAACCTTCCTTCAAAAGCTGCACACAGCTGATATTTTATGCGCACACGGCCTACAGAAAATTAGAGGGAACATTGCCAGCAGGTACCTCCAAGGGCACAGAACATTGGCAGGCGGTGTTGGGGGGAAGCGTGGACATCTATGCAGGCACCCCTACCCCAGAACACGCACCATAGGCAGCCGCCTACCTGCACACTGGATGGCTTGAGACTGCACACCACCAGCACCACCAGCAGAAGGGCATGTCAGCATAGTGGCAGAGGGGTACTGGTGGTGGAGGGGGGCAGTGGCAGCTTCCCAGAGCAGATCATGGCCTAGCCCTGTGTAGGTGGGTGCCATGCACTGCAACAGACAGGCCCTGCCAGACAAACAGTCATGGTATCACTAGGGAATGCACTGTCTCTGTGGCAGCAAGGTGGTGCAGTGCATGCAACCAGTGTGTTAGGAGGTAGAAGGTCACAGGTTCAAGTCCCAGCTATGGTGCCTGCCAAACCAGTCCCCATATTTTACCCACTACTACAACGTGCTAATACAGACAGAACCTTTATTGCAGATGACGTAAACATGCCCAAAACACCTACATTTTACCCTACAGAGCAAAGACACCATAAATAGGCGCATTACCTAGAGCAGAGTCTCCCAAATGCAGTCCTGGAGGGTCAAACACCATTCAGGTTCCATGCTGCCTCTAATAAAGATGCCTGTGCTGCATATCTATGCACCACCCCCATGGTATGCAGATGTATCTCATGCATATTCATGAGGGACAGCATGAAAACCCGAACAGTGTTTGGCACACCAGGACTGGAGTTGGGAACCTCTGCCGTAAAGCAGCAGCCAACAGGGGCAGACACACCCACACACACACCCACAGGCCCCATTGACCAATGCCTCCTGGAGAGGCAGGACATTGGGCCCTGCGTGCATCTCCCAATACTAGCACTTGCATACCTTAGCAATGCCACCCTACACCTGGGAATACGGTACACAGCTATCAAACGTTTGCTATGATTACTGACAGATAGCAATTCCTACGTTAAGCACAGTTTGCTGATTGAGCTCCATCATAGCAACCTTTCTGATGTCTGTGGAGTGTGCTTCAGGTCTGGTCTCTGACAGTGTTTACCACCCTGGGGAGTGACCCCCAACAGTAATGAGTACCATATCCATGCCTGCACTGTGCCCAGGACTGGTGTGGCGGCCAGGGCTGCTAAACACCTCTATAGTAGCACAATGCTGGCATAGGTGTGGGAGTGTGTGTCTGTCTATCCAGTGTGTGGTGGCTGCAAACACCCTCCACAGCCCACACTGCCAGCACTGTTGCCAGTATTAGCCTGCCAATGTGCATAATGAGGAGCAAGGTACCATGGGTATAGCCCGGACAGGGTGGCCTGGCCAGGATGCATCTGCACAGGGCATGGGGCACTAGCTGGGACATTGTAGTGCCTGGCCACCACCTGCACAGACAGGGTGGCCACAGCATGTTCCGCTGGGAGATCACTCTCACCCTGACTGAGCAGTGACCACGGCATGGCTAGGCTCCCCCATAGTGCTATATAGTATTTCATTCATGTGATATTTTTGGGTTCCCTTTTGGGGCCCAGTCACTGACTTATCTGCTTGGTGTGTATGCTGACATTCCAGTTCTGGGTGCATGCATTTCCACCAGAAACATGCACTATGGACTAGCTAGCAGACTGTCTGCAGCTGGTATGTGTCTTGATGGAACGCCGTGCAACGGCTGAAGGCTTGCTGCAGGAGGATATCAGATAGTGGTGGGGGGCAGCTTAGCATATCCAGGCCTAATGTCTGTCTGCTATTGTGTTATGGATGTGTACAGAGCTGCATTGACTGCCCTGTAGAGTGTCTGTTCCCCAGCAGGACTGGGGTTGATGGTCCCCTCTACTGCCACCATTGCAGGGAGGTAGAATGTGGATCTGTTGGTGGGAGACCTGTTTACCCCCTGGAGGAGGAGGGTGATGGTACATAAGCCTCCTAGGGGTCCATAGGGGCTACACTTGACTGAGACATACAGATATATCCAAGGTGTGTCTGCAGAAACTACCTATCTCACACATTAGCACTGCTGGGGACCTGGTGCTGGGCGCCCCACCTCACCCTCAGGGTGAGTGCAGTACCTGCACAATGTGATGGTGTGTAGCTACTCTGAGCCAGTACCACACACGGTCAGTTCCCCCTACCAGGCCGAGGTGCTGTGGGGGGTGCATACCCCATCTTATGATCATCTGTAGACAGCTGATTTGCATGTGCAGTGCATCATGGGTATGGGTGGGTTAACCCTATCCTGGTGACCACAGCAGACTGTTTGTGTGATGACATGCAGTCCTTCTACAGCCAGTCAGGGGTTTACTAGCAGCTGTGGAGCTGTAGCCCACTGGTTATTTCACTACAAGTGGAGCCAGAGGCCATGGGTTCAAACCCACAGTAGGGGTTCTTTGATAGGGCTGTCCAAAGCACTGTCTTTTTTTAATGTACATTAGTGCTGCCAGCAAAACACCCTCAGGGTACTGTAACCATAAGGTGCCCCAGAAGGCGCCTTATAAGGCACCCTATAAAGCGCCTTCTGAGGCACCTTATAGTTACAGTAAGTATAAGGTGTCCTATGGAGCGCCTTATAGGGTGCCCTATAGGGGACATTATAGGGTGCCGTGGCGGACAGTGCACTTTATAATGTGCCCTATGGGGTGCCTTATAGGGTGCCTTATGCGGCACCTTAGGTTACGGCACATGAGGGTGTGTTTGCTGGCAGCAATAAATAAAATGCCTCAGGAAACAATACTTACATGTCACAGCTGATGCCTCAGCCAACCTTATGCATTAGGCACACAGGGGGATCAAACTCATGACCCCTGTAATCATCAGTCAGTGTATTAACCATTGTGCTACACTTCTGTTTCTATGTTTGGATGTCTGTGCGCCTACTTAAGATTACCGCGCGGTAACGTGCTTAGCAGCGCTTCGCACGATCATGTGCGTAGCAGCGCGCGTTATCGCGCGATACTCCCATTTTGCTGCTTTAAGACTGAAACGCCCACTCCTTTTATGGCAGCCTGCACACTATCGCCAGGCGCACATTAAGATGGTTTAGTAAACATACCCCTTTATCTCCCTATCATGTCCTGCAGTGACACTGACCCAGTTGATACCGGGGTAATTGAAATCACCCGTTATTATTACTGTGCAGTAACTTTTGTTAGCTTCCTTGATTTGTTTGAGCATTTCATCATCCATTTGTTCATTCAATAGTACACCCCCACTGCGATCACCTTCCCCTTTTTACATGGCATTTCAATTCATAGAAATTCTACAGCAAATTTTGTTTCCTGCAAAACTTTAATCCTTTCTGACTCAATGCCCTCTCTAACACAGAGCGCAACCCCTCCACCAATTTGATCAGCTCTATCATTATGATATAGTTTGCACCCAGTATCACAGTATCCCACTGGTTGTCCTCCTTCCACCATGTCTCTGAGATTCTAGTCATATCTAACCTCTCATTTAGTGCTATATATTCTAACTCTCCCATCTTATGTTTTAGACTTCTAGCATTTGCATTCAAGCATTTTAGAGACCTTAGTCTATTCATATTAATCTGGCTATTGGTAGGCATGGGTAATTTGGAATCTTTAAGCTCTGTCTGCTCCATACTCAGAGACATTTGGGCTACTTTACACTGCTTTTGGTAATATCCTTCAAGGATGCATTGTTCCGAACCATGCACTCTTGGGTGACTTTCGGCTTTCCCCTATTATCTAGTTTAAAAGCTGCTCTATCTCCTTTTTTAAAGGTTAATGCTAGTAACCTGGTTCCATCCTGGTTAAGGTGAAGCCCATCCCTTCGGAAGAGCCCTTCCTTTCCCCAGAATGTTCCCCAGTTCCTAACAAATCCAAAACCCTCATCCTTGCACCATCGTCTCATCTATGCATTGAGACTCCGGAGCTCTGCCTGCCTTTTGGGTTCTGCTCGTGGAACAGGAAGCATTTTGGAGAACACCACCCTGGAAGTTCTGGATTTCAACTTCCTACCTAAAAGCCTACATTTAGCCTCCAGAACCACCCTACCACATTTTCCTATGTCATTGGTACCGACATGTACCAAAACAGCAAACTCCTACCCAGCACTATCTAAGACCTTATCTAGGTGGCGCGTGAGATCTGCTACCTTAACACCAGGCAGGCATATTACCAGGCAATCCTCACGTCCACCAGCCACCCAGCTATCTACATGCCTAATGATCGAATCACCAACTATAACGACTGTCCTAACCCTTCCCTCATGGGCACATGGCCCTGGAGAAACTTCTTCAGTGCGAGAGGGTTTTATATCACCTAGAGGACAGGTCCTAGTTACAGGATCACTTCCTGCCACAACAGGGTGATGCTCTCCTGTCACGTGACCTCTCTCCTCCATGGCAACAGGGATGTTGCCAGACTGGACGTGGGACTTCAGGACTATATCCCTGTAGGTCTCGACTATGTACCTCTCTGTCTTTCTTATGTCTTCCAAGTCTGCTACTCTAGCCTCTAGAGAACGGACTCGTTCCCTTAGAGCAAAGAGCTCCTTGCACCTAGGGCACACATAAGACCTCTCACCAACTGGGAGAAAATCATATATGTGACACTCAAGAGCCCCCATCTCACTGATGGACTGCTGTCTGCATCTTAGTTTTAAGCTTGTGTTTAGATCTTTAAGTTCTTTACTTATTAAGGGTTGCTGTGGATACTTATACTAATAAAAGTGTACCTAATACGTTTAATATACCTTGTTCACCTTAATGTATGACTGATTGCAATAAAGAGCTGCACCTGAGAGCAGCTCCTTTCCTTTAAGATGTGTAAGTACCTATAAAGCTACAATTATCCCAGGGGTGGGTGGGTTTTCGGGAGGGAGGGTGGGAAATAAGACTTATTAAAAGAGGGCTGCTACACAGTACCTGTCCTGTGCTTCTAAGGTAAGCTGTGACCAACTTCTTGGGTGATTAACAGTCCTTGCTTGGATAGAAGAAATCTTTCAAAATGGCCTTTTGACCTGACACCTGGCTTTAACACCTATTTAAAAGGTTTCACAGGTCTCTTGCCCCCTAGGTAGAAGGCCTCTTTGTAAAGGTCTCTAGAAGAATTTATTTAGTGCTCACAGAATACTGACCTTGTTTTGCCTTTTATGCTAAGTTATATTCTGATTTGATTTAAATTAAAGCTCTTTGCTGCTGCTAGACTCTGACTTAGGGGTATGTTTACTAAAGGGCGCTATTTGCGCTACTGACACGTTATCAGGCGATAAGGTACCTTATCATGCAATAATGGCGCTTTATCAGGCGCAGAAGTATCTTATAGCATGATAACGCGCGCAGCTGCGCAAATGAGCGCTGAGGGTGGAGAAAGGCTCCCGGAGGGCGGAGGAAGGCTCCCCAGGGGCAGAGAGAGAGGGTCAATGGGTGGAGAGTGGGCGGGGAGAGGCTCCAGGCACACTAACACTGTGGAATCCGGGGCTGAAAACTAACGCCAGTGAAACCCTTACTGACTGAAACCCTGGCGTTACAGCAGATTTTAAGGGAAGAGAAACCATTTCCGTCAGCAATGTACAGCAAAGACAGGGAAACCTACAAATAGTGATAAGTGTGATACATGTGCACCGAACAAAAGGGCAAATAAACATTGAAAATGACCTGAACAAAATGTAAAAAAAAAAAAAAAAAACCAAGCTGGCCAATAGTGATATTAATGGGAAACAGCAAAAAACAATACCGAGAAAGCTCCAAAAAAAAGATATTCATTTTGGAAGGGTCTATGTTCTGTCCCCATACAAGGTGAATGATCCCACAGTGAAATAGCACTGATCAGGGTTTTCCCTTGTTATTGGACAGGTTTCCTATGGTGCGCACATGTTCCGCAACAGCAGGGTGGGCATGTCGGAACGGGCAACTGGACAGATGCTGGAAAAGGGGATACAGAGGGCTGCAGGCGGCACATGCTGTGGTGCAGCTGGGCCACAGTGCGGACTAGGGTGATGCCTAGGTGGCCCATAGGAATGCAGAAACAGTAGAGCAGCCTGACAGCAACTGATGAGGGCCCAGCATGGGCACGAGTGTGTTTCCCACAGTGTCACAGGGGATAGTACCCAGGAGGTACCCCCAAGGGCACAGAACATTGGCAGGCGGTGCTGGGAGGAAGCGTGGACATATATGCAGGCACCCCTACCCCAGAACCCGCACCATAGGCAGCCACCTACCAGCACACTGGATGGCCTGAGACTGCGCACCACCAGCACCACCAGCAGAAGGGCATGTCAGCATGGTGGCGGAGGGGTACTGGTGGTGGAGGGGGTAGTGGCTGCTGCCCACAGCAGACCCTGGCCTAGCCCTGTTTAGGTGGGTGCCGTGCACTGCAACAGACAGGCTCTGTCTGACAAACAGTCATGGTATCCGCAGAGAACGAACTGTCCCTGTGGCAGCAGTGTGGTGCAGTACACACAGCCAGTGTGTTCAGGTGCAGAAGGTCACAGGTTCAAGTCCCAGCTGTGGTTGCTGCCAAACCAGTTTCTATATTTTACCCACTACTAAACCATGGTAATAAAGACGGAACCTTTATTGCAGATAACATAAACATGCCTCAAACGCCTATATTTTACCCTACATAGCACAGACACCATAAACATGTGCATTACCTAGAGCAGAGTCTCCCAAATACAGTCCTGGAGGGCCAAACACCATTCAGGTTCCATGCTGTCTCTAATAAAGATGCCTGTGCTGCATTTCTATGTGCCGCCCCCATGGTATGCAGATGTATTTCATGCATATTCATTAGGGACAGCATGAAAACCCGAACAGTGTTTGGCCCACCAGGACTGGAGTTGGGAACCTCTGCCCTAGAGCAGCGGCCAACAGGGGCAGAAACTCCAACACCCACAGGCTCCATTATCCAAAGCCTCCTGGAGAGGCAGGATGTTGGGCCCTGCGTGCATCTCCCAATACTAGCACTTGCATACCTTAGCAATGCCACCCTAAACCTGGGAATACAGTACACATATATCAAAAGGTTGCTATGGGGAGGCGGAGCTAGCCGGTTTCAAGATGGCTGCCTAAGCCCTGTGCTCAGCATCCTTGATCGCAATCCTGCTCCCTAGCACCCCGTGGGAGGATTTTGATTCATTGCTTTCTAGTCACGCTTGGTGGAGAAATGTCGGTGAGCAAACCTGTACGTTTAGACTACAGTGCGGCAACGGGATCTGGAACGAAGAGACCCAAACCTGATCCACCCTCCCCGCAAAAGATGGCGGGCGCTGGAGAGGGCCCTGCAGGGCTGCGCCAGGTGCTGGCTGAGATCCGTGCAGTGCGGGAGATGGTGGCGGTCAACGGGGAAACCCTGAGTGGTGTGCAGGCCGATGTCGCGGAGTTGAAAGAGCTCAAGCAACAAATTGCGTCTTTGGCAGAGCGCTTAAGCGGCCTGGATTGCAAGGTGGCGGCTCACGAGGAGCGCTTCAAGCAAGTTGGCGTAAATACTAAAAGAATTGTAAATCTGGAGCGGAGCCTTGAGGAGCTGAATAATAGAACTCGCAGGAATAATGTTCGCGTTGTCGGGGTGCCGGAGGGAGCAGTAGGCAGCGATATTAAAGCCTTTTTAAGGGCTACTGTCCCGAAAATGCTGAGGCTTGAATTTGAGCTCCCCTTTGAGATCGAGAGGGCTCATCGGATACCGTCACACCCGGGCCCTCAGGTGAAACTCCCAAGGCCTATAATCTTCTGTGCATTGTGACATTCCCAGGCGGTTCAGATTTTAGCTGCTGCTCGGGCGCTTCCTAATATCATGCTGGAAGGACAAAAGGTTGCTTTTTACCCGGACTTTCATAAGGCGACGGTTGAACGGAGGAAGCGGTTGCTTGCTTTGAGGCCTCAGCTGCAGGCCCTTCAGGCCCGGTACGGTTTGCTATTCCCGGCTAAGATGCGAGTGACTCTCCACAACCAGACTCGAATGTTTGAAGATCCAACTGCGCTGCGCGCCTTACTGGAAGAACAAGAGGCTGCGGTGATGCGATGAGGGACCTGAACTGAATTTGATCTGGTGTTTTGTCGCTTAACAGGGCTGTGGAAAGTTGTAAGGGGGGGGGAATGCTGTGTGGTTGGTTAGGTGAGGGTTGTTAGTTGTGGGAGACTTGTGTCAACTTGTAGAGTTTGCAAATCTGTTGGGGTACTGGGGGGGCAATAAAAGGGTGGAAGGAGGAGAGTTTGAAGATCGAGGATGTTGGCGGGTAGCTAGGGCGGCTGTAGTTACAGCTGGCTCACCCGTTTAGATCCTTGTGTGGGGGTAGGTGTATGTCTCCTTGTGGGCTGGGGATGGGTATAAATGTGCATGTTTTACTATGTCTTGCTGGCAGTTATGGTTGTGTTTGTCTGTTGTTACTGGTAGTGGCAGTTCTCTGGCTGACTCCCTTTTGCATCTTGCACCGTGGGTTTTCTTAAGTTTTTATCCCTGAACGTGAAGGGCATTAATAATCCTATTAAAAGGAAAAAGATACTCCTTTATTGTAAGAAAGAGCAGGCTGACATAGTTCTCCTACAAGAAACGCGACTTGTGGCCTCTGAAGCTCTGAAACTTGCAACGAAGGATTATATGGTGGTGGCCTATTTTATTTATTTGTAAGTCTTTTATATACCGCCACTTCCCAAGATCAGTGGCGGTTTACATCAAACAATAAGAGATACATAGAACAGCTTAATAATAAAACTGGAACAAAGAACGGTAATCAGAACTATGAACAAAAGGTGTATGTATAGTATAAATTTTAAACTATTTACAGATTTTTTTTATGATATTTATACACATATATTTACAACATGTTTCATCCTATGTTTAGCTATGTGATTAAGTGTCGTGATTATTAGCCTATTCTGAGGCTCGGTCTAAAAAGAACAGGGTTATAACTCTTGTTAAGAGGGCTTTGGCTCCCAGCATTGAGCACTCGAGGGCAGACCTAGAGGGTCGTTGGGCAGCCGTGCTCTTGCAGATAATGGGGAGGAGAATGGCAATCTTTAATCTTTATGCCCCAAATGTGGATGATGTTTCATTTTTTCAGAGGGTGGCGAAAGAGGTACAAGAATATGTGAAGGTTGACTTAGTAGTGGGAGGAGACTTAAATCTTGTTTTGGATCCATTATTGGATTGTGCACCCTTCAAGCCCCATAGGCAGGGCCGCGCTGCTTTAACGGTACTTTCTATAATGAGAGATTTCACACTAGTGGATATTTGGAGGCTTATGCATCCCATGGAGAGAGAGTATTCCTTTTTCTCTCTTCCCCATAAATCCCATTCTCGCATTGATTACACAGGTACACTACCAAAAAACTGCCTCCAGTTTTGCAACTGATTCCTATAGATTTTGGGGTGCTGAATCCAGGAAAAATAGCCAAAATGTTCCATCACGTCACGTTTTCTTGCAAAATTATATTTCTTATCCATATAAGGAATGTTCACATAATTTCTTTTTAGCCGACTGCAGTTTATTTTCTTGGCCCAAAATAGAGGTTGTAATGGTTAACTAACTAGAAACACTCCCTCATGATATTTTAGAGTGTTTTGTATTCATTTTATACATTAACAGGACAATTGGGAGGCGGGGGGCTAAATCCAGTACTCGCGCTGGCGCATGTTCTTTCCTGTTCGCCTCGCCTCGTTCGCTCGCTCAAACACGGTGGTTGCGACATGAACGTTCCTGTCAAATTTCAGTTTCTTGCAAGTTCATTATTACCTTTTGTTTGCTCAGTCATAATCCAGCTTTATTCCGAAGTGGTTCACTACAGTTGTAGTTTGCAGTGCTGTGTATTTGCGATGGCTCACAGAGCCAGAGGTTGCGTCAACTCTCCGGACAGTTTTTGTTTTATTTGTGGGGAATATACCGTGAAAAAGCGGCAGAGGAACATTTCTGCATTTATTAAAAAAGTATATTTCGCCTATTTCGGTTTGAAGTTAGGCGATCAAGACAAACCGTGGGCATCTCACAAAGTGTGCAAGACATGTGAGGAAGATCTATGCTTATAGATGAAAGGTAAAAAACAAGCATTTCATTTCGGAATACCTATGATGTGGCGTGAACAAAGAGACCACAGCAGTGACTGCTATTTTTGCTCTTGCTTTGTGAAGGGATACAACTTAAAAAATAAGAACGTAATAAGTTACCCCAACCTTCCCTCAGCAATTAGGCCTATGCCTCATAGCAACGAAGTACCTGTGCCTGAACCACCAAAATCTTTGGATCATATTTGTGTGGACGGTTCTGATCATGATGAGACTCATCAGATGGCTTTTCCCGATGAGTCCAGTACTTCCGAGTTTGAAACTGAACTAGATCCGAAACCTGAACTTTTCTCTCAAGCTGAATTGAATGATTTAGTCCGGGATTTAGGACTCCCAAAAGATGCTGCCCAACTGCTAGGTTCTCGGCTTAAACAGAAAAATCTATTGTCACCAGGAACAACTTTTTATTGGTACCGCAACCGCGAGACACAATTTTTGAAGTATTTCAGCAAAGAGGAAGATTTGGTATTTTGCAACGATATATACGGAGTGATGGAAAAGTTTAAACTCAAGTATGATCCTGCTGAATGGCGGCTGTTCATTGATTCGTCAAAAGACAGCATAAAAGGTGTTCTTCTTCATAATGGCAACACATTTGCTTCAGTTCCTATTGCTCACTCTGTTATTCTCCAAGAAAAATACGAGAATTTGGCCCTGATTCTTCAGAAGATTCGTTATGATGAGCATAAGTGGATGATTTGTGGAGACTTTAAAATTCTATCCATGCTATTAGGGCAGCAATCCGGTTTCACCAAATATCCCTGCTTCCTTTGCTTGTGGGATAGCCGGGCCCGCGACCTACACTGGGGGAAAAAAGACTGGCCAATTCGGGAGTATTTGAGACCCGGTGAGAAAAATGTACTTCATGAGAGCCTGGTACCTCGTGATAAAATTCTATTACAACCTCTCCACATTAAGTTGGGTCTCATTAAGCAATTCATCAAGTCCCTTCCAAAAGATGGTGAGTGCTTTCGGTACCTTTGCTCAAAGTTCCCCCGACTTTCTGAAGCAAAGCTAAAGGAAGGAGTGTTTGTTGGCCCTGATATAAGGAAACTCATTTCAGATGGAGCATTCGCTGAAACGATGTCTGAGAAGGAAAAAGAAGCCTGGGATTCCTTCAAGGATGTTGTTCTCAAATTCTTGGGGAACAGGCGGGATGAGAACTATAAGGATATTGTTGCCAGGATGCTCAATGCCTTCAAAGAACAAGGCTGTAACATGAGCCTGAAAGTCCATTTCTTGCACTCCCATGTGAACTACTTTCCCGAAAACCTGGGGGCGTACAGTGAAGAACAAGGTGAAAGGTTTCACCAGGACATCAAGGACGCAGAGAGAAGGTACCAAGGAAGATGGAACACCACTATGATGGCTGATTTCTGCTGGTTGCTGCTGCGGGAAACCCCAGATGAAAAATACGCCAAGCAGCGCACCAAGAGAAGCATTCGGGGGAAGAAGAAGAAACGGGCCCACCAGGAGATTGATTGACCCAAGAATGACTTTAAAATCTAAACTGTGTTGACAAATATCGTGTTTTTACTAAACTTTGAAATAAAGATTTGCTAGTTATTACCACAGTGTCGGATCTCATTTATTAGAATTTTATTTTCACACCATTGGGTGTTTGTCTTCATGTATTGCAATGGTGCGGTTTGCGTTTTCTATTCTTACATACATACCTGTACAACATTTTTTGCACATTTCTTTGCTTTGCTTTGTGTCTAACCTCACTCTTATATGCTCAGTGTTTGTGCACATGTATGTGGCTGTTTTAAGTGCAGACAATTTTGCTACCATCACAGTGTGTTTTGTTGACATTACTCTATTCTTATGTGCTGCCTTGTTACAATTTTCTTTATTCTTATTTGAATAACTACTAAACAATTAGTATAAAGAATTCATCCAAGAAACGTTAATCTCGATCGCACTCAATCTGAAACGTTCACCTCAAACTGCTAACCCAATGTAGCAAAAAATCTGTACGGGATGTAGCAAATTGGTTACCAGATTTGGATTCAGCGCACCAAAAAACGTAAAAATCAATCGAAACATTAGAGGCAGTTTAAAAAAAATTTTTTTTAGTGTACCTGTGATATCTTTTAGTCTCCCAGTCATTAGTCTCTGTGATTGATAGGGTGGCGATTTCTGCTACCCATGTTTCTGACCATGCGGCCGTCACTATGAGGATTGCCCTAACCTTTGACCATGCTCCGCGACCGGGCTTCTTTTTTAGACGTTCGCTGTTGGAGGAGGAAGAGTTTAGAGTCTTTATGAAACAGAGTATTAGGGAATATTTTCATCGGAATCACCCAGATGCTACTGCAGGATGGGCCTGGTGGGAGGGGTTTAAGGCCTTCTGTAGAGCGCATATAACGAGTTATTCAATCCGGGAGCGCCGGGCAAAGGCAGCTAAGCTGGCGGCTTTGGATCTTCAAATTAAGGCGGGTGAAAGGTTACTTGTGAGGGGGTCAGAGCCTTGTATTCTGCTACGGTTGCAGCGCTTAAGATATCAGTATAACCAACTTCTCAGTACTGAAGTTGTTCAAAATTTATCTCAGCAGCAATCTGGTTATTATTTTGAGTGGAATAAGGCGGGTAGCCTCTTGGCACGCACTTTGAAGCCGCGTGAAGGAAAAGCGAAAATAGAGGCCATAAGGACCGGTCAGCAGAAGCTTTTACTTAAGGATGAAGAAATAGCGGGGGCCTTCAAGGTTTTTCATGAGCAGCTTTATTCCTCAGAGGGGGAGTTGGTAGGTGAGGAGTTTCTCTCATTGCTGGCGCATCTGCCACATCCCTCTCTCTCAGTTGGGCAGGCTGCTGAGATAGATAAACGAATCACGGTTGGGGAGATTGGGGAGGTGATTCGAACAGCTGCTAGGGGGAAGGCGGCAGGCCCTGATGGGATTCCTATGGCGTTTTATCAGGTATTTAATGATGAGGTGATCCCCTATATGAGAGAATATTCCGAGCGCCTGAAGGCTCAAGCGCCGGCTATAGGAGCCTTTAATGAGGCTACGGTAGTTGTTTTGAGTAAACCGGGGAGAGATCCGGTGAAGGCTAAAACCAGTGCGGGGGGAGTCCAATTTCCAGATTTTCGAAAGTACCACCATGCGTTCAGACTCAGGCAAGGTGCGTGTTGGGTAGAACCGGATTCGAGGGGAGAGAAACCTATTTGGTTGAGGGTAGAAGAGTGCTTAGTTGCTCCCATTCCGCTGCCATTGTTAATTGGCATGAGGCTCCCGGAGTCCTTTGGGGCAGGTAGAGTAATAAGGGCCACGCAGCAATCTTATCATGAATTGGGGCAGGTTTTGGAAGACCCCCCTGCTGGTCCTCAACCGCTGTGGTACAATATTAGGTTCAAGATTGGTCATAAATTGACATTGTGGAAGGAATGGGCAAATAAAGGTATATGGCGAATTGGGTAGCTTGTTCGGGATAAGAGGTGGAAGTCTTTTGAGGAGCTGGCTCAAGAGTTTGCGTTACCTGCACGGCTATATTTTCAGTGGTTACAATTATCCCATTGTCTATTAAAAGCTCATATCCGTGCAGACGAGCTAAGGGAGGAGTGGAAGTTACAAGCGGTGGCCGAACAGCATGCGGGGTTGAAGGGTGCATCCTTCAAATTTTATGGGATATTACGGGATAAGCCCCTCGCGAAAGGGTCAGGCCCTGGTAAGGTGTGGGAATATGAGCTGGGGGATAGTACTCTGCAGGTACAATGGGAGAAAATTTGGGAGCGAGTTAATCGGGTTTCCAGGGGGGCCTCAATAACGCAGGCATTGTTTTTCTTTATGCATAGAGCTTACATAACCCCGGTTAAACTTACAAAGTGGGATTCGTCCGTAGGTAACAAGTGTTGGTCCTGTGGTCTTTCCCCTGGCACTTTGGAACATATGATGTTCGCATGCCCGCATGTTCAGGTATTCTGGAGGAGTGTTTGGTGCAAGATGCAAGAGATTTTAGGTGTTCAAGGTCAGGTATCGTGGAAGACTGTAATCCTTCGATCCATGGATGATGGCATATCCCTAATTAAGGACACAGCATTTTTGTTTGATTTTATGATGGCCGTAGCCATTAAGTTGATTGTAAACTGCTGGAAGGACTCAACAAAGTTAGATGTTATGCATTGGTGGAATTTAATGTGTGTATATGCTGGCTATGAGAAAGAACAGTACAGAAAAAACTGTCAGAAAGGGGCCCTTGCGGCTTATTTGAGGGCTGGTCGGAAAAGGGATCTGGCCATCCTCAAAAAGTCAAAATGGCAATATTTAGATGATTATGCTGGTAAGGCCAGAGTGCTGCCTTGTTGATTATGATCATGTTTTCTTTTCTGATGGGATGTATTGATTTCGGTTTTTGATTTCCCTAGGAGGGGCTGTTTAGGGTAAGACATGTGTATTGAGTTATAATGTTGAGCGCACAAGAAGACGGGGGCTGGGGGGGGGTTGGGGTGGGGGTTTGAGGAACTGGAAGTTGGGGGGATGGGGAAGAGTCTATTCTGTCTTAAGAATATGGTTGTTCAGTATTGGTGTTGTACTGCTGTGTTGTTAAAAAATCTAGAAAAAACAATAAAAAAAAAGAAAAAAAGGTTGCTATGATTACTGGAAGATAGCAATTCCTAAGTTAAGCACAATCTGCTCATTGAGCGGTATCATACCAACCTCTCTGATGTCTGTGGAGTGTGTTTCAGGTCTGGTGTCTGACAGTGTTCACCACCCTGGGGAGTGACCCCAACAGTATTGCGTACCATAGCCATGCCTGCACTGTGCCCAGGACTGGTGCGGTGGCCAGGGCTGCCAAAAGCCTCTATAGTTGCACAATGCTGGCATAGGTGTGAGAGTGTGTGTCTGTCTATCCAGTGTGTGGTGTCTGCCAACACCTTACTCAGCCCACACTGCTTGCACTGTTGCCAGTGTTAGCCTGTCAATATGCATAATGAGGAGCAAGGTACTGTGGGTATAGCCTGGACAGGGTGGTCTGGCCTGGATGCATCTGCACAGGGCATAGGGCAATGGCTCGGACATTGTAGTGCCCGGCCACAACCTGCACGGACAGTGTGGCCACAGCATGTCCTGCTGGGAGGTCATTCTCACCCTGACTGAGCAGTGACTATGGCATGGCTAGGTTCCCCCATAGTGGTGTATTGTATTTTTCTCAAGTGAAATGTATGTGTTCTCTTTTCTGGGGCCTAATCACTGACTTATTTGCTTGGTGGGTGTGCTCACATCCCAGTTTTGGGTGCACATATCTTCTCCAGGAACATGCACTGTGGACTAGCTAGCAGACTGTCTGCAGTTACATGTATATGGCTGGAACATCTTGCAGAGTGCAGTGGCTGGTGAGTCAATGTGCTTGCTTTTGGAGAATGTCAGATGGTGGTGGGGGGCAGCTGAGCATTTCCTGGCCTACTGTCTTTCTGCCATTGCCTTATGGATGTGTACAGCTCTGCATTGGTTGTCCTGTAGGGTGTCTGTTCCCCAGCAGGATTGGGGTTGATGCCCCCCCCCCTCTACTGCCACCATTGCAGGGAGGTAGAATGTGGATCTGTTGGTGGGGGATCCTGTCTTCCACCCTGAGCCACAGAGGGTGGGTTGGGTGGTGGTACATAATCTGCCTATGGGTCCAAACTCCCCCCTCCCCTCCGCCTATGGGTCCAAACACCCTCTCCCCTCCCCTCTCCTCCCCCTCTGGCAGAAACCCTTGGGCCAGCTCTGACATTAAGGAACTGTAAACTCCCCTTGTGAGTGAGTCTGCCCTCCCTGCTTCCAGTGTAACTAGCAGCAGAGACTGTGGGTAGGATCCAGCCAATGGGAAGGCTGTGGGGGTGGAGCACTGGATTGCTGCTCTAATCACAGACTGGGGGTAGGACCCAGCAATGGGAAGGCTGAGGGGGCGGAGCACTAGAATGTTCTAATCACAGACTGCGGGAAAGGTCCAGACAATGGATTGTCCTTTATATCCCCCTATGCACTGGTTGACAATAGAGCAATACTTCATACCATGTTCACTTCCTCTTCTGTTGGCCTCACTCTGCTGTTTGAACGTGTGATGCTCACCAGTACCTGGAGGCTAAAGGGCCTCATGTGTTCAAAATTCAGAGGAGGGGGCGGCAGCAGATGGGGCGTGAAGTGCTGCTCTCCTCCTGCCAATAACAGGACGACCAGGAAGAGCAACGAGCCAGGGCTGCAGCGCATCAGAGACTTTACAGTGATAACACCAGTGAGAAGCACTGCCCTCTGTTACTGTTGCTTGTAAGAGAAACCCTGCGAGTGATTAAAGAAATCTCTAGAGGAAATGCTCAATCCATTCTTCATCTCTGCAGTTTTATCCCAGTCCCTCCACTGTTCCCTCTAAGCTGTGCGCATGTGCGCGCGCACACACCTCGCCAAGCGAGCGCACATACTTTACAACAGAGCGCACAAAAATTACGGTTCTGATTCTGATAGAAAACAACACAGACATCTTAAAATTTAAAAGTTGTTGTGCATTTACGGTTTTCACACGTTCTACAATATTTTCTAGTGCAATCAATGTGGTGTACATACTGTATTCTGACGTGTGGTCAAATTTTAAAGTATAGAACTCTGAGTGTCGTCATGTGCCGCACAAAAATTTAACCTTCCTTCAAAAGCTGCACAGCTGATATTTTATGCGCACACAGCCTACAGAAAATTAGAGGGAACATTGAGTCCCTCCTATTATTGGACTCACCTGAGCTGCTGCTTTTCCCAGTTTCGCTTTCCTCTGATCCTGGTCCATCCCAGATATGTGACTCTTCCTCTCCTTCAGTCTGGGATATGATATCAGGGGTGATAGTCAAAGAGCCTGTTCCTGGGATAAGAACAACAGACTAGATTTTCCACAATCAATCATGGAGTGATTCCCCCAAATTCAGGATTAGAAAAATTTCCAGCAGAAAAATTTCACCAACTGTAGTAAGATCACCAGATTTTTGGTTTGCAAATCTGGGACCCTGAATGGGGTGGGTTGGGGCTCCCCTCAGGCAACGTTCAGCCATAACAATTATTATCAATTAAACATAAATATTCCATTTCTTTACATTTTAAAAGTATATTTTCTTATCACAAAATATTTAGGATCCAATGCTAAACACATTCTTAGGTTGGCGGATACGTCCCACATAGAAGAGGATTAATTATGCAATGAAAAAACAAATCAGCTGACAAAATCCAGCTGTTCAATATTAGGTGGGATGTTCAGGTTCTGAAACTCTGAACTGGACAAAACCCGTGCTGCTAACCTGGCTCTGACAGCTGCCGCAGGCCTCACAAACTATATGGTGCATCGGAATCGCTACCACCACAGCCCTGCTCGCTCTCCAAACTCAATCAGTCCCCTGAATGCACTGACTATGACAACAAACACTGCTGTCCGGGCCAACAAACCAGCCTCCTCGTTGACAGGACTGCAGCTTATAGTTTATAGATTACTACAACTTGATTAACCACCCTTCGGGACAACAGAGCGGTGTACAATAAATAGTTAATTAAAATCAGATAGAAAAGAACTTCAATTGAAATGACAGGAAAGGACAGAAGTAGGAAAGAGATGTAAGTGGAGATAGGTCAAAGGTGACTCTGAACAGGTCAGTCATTAGCATGGTCTTAAATTTGGATATGATGTTTCTAGCTGGATATCAGAGGGTAAAGAGTTCCAGAGACGGGGTCCTAGGAAGTAGAAGGCAGCGTGACGGGTGGATTCTAAGTGGGCCTGTGATGGTGAGGGAAGCTGTAACCTGTTACCGTGAATCTGTCGCAGGAGTCGGTGGAAGGGGGGGGGGGAGCATGGAGAATAAGATGGGATGATAAGTAAGATGGGATGCCAGAGTGAAGACTCTTGTGTGGAAGAGTGAGAATCTTGAAATTTATCCGATAACTGATTGGAAGTCACTGCGATTTGATGAGTAATAGAGTAATATGATCAAATCTAATTGCGTGATGGAAGAGACATATGATGGTCTTTTGTGCCGATTGAAGCCATTTCAGTTGATATTGCAGCAGACCCGTGTAGATTACATTGGCATAATCCAGTCGTGAGATGTCTAAGGTGAGCAGCTGCATCAGGACAGATGGATCCAGAAAAGAAGAACGAATAGAGCGCATCTGCTCAAGGTGTCTTTTCTTTTTTTTTTTAAGATTTGAAGGGCCAGGCTCTGTCATGGATCACTTCTTCGTTCCTTCCCAAAGGTTGGGGAGGAGGAATGGGGAAGACCAGGGGTCTCAAATGGGTAACCTAAGACAGTGAGGTGGTGATCAAGGGGCAGGGACCGGCCAGCCGGGTTCCCACCCCTGAGCTACTGTTCGCCAGACCCCGAGCGATGGATCCCCTGTGGAGCTGAGCCTTAATTCCGTGTTCCTCCTCTTTTTTTTCCTTTTTTCCATCTCCAGTGGAGTCCAGACTGTACAGAAGCTGGAGAATGAGACAATACTGGTGTGAGGGGGTCTGCATAGAGCCCTTATAGGATGACATCATCAAACATGTGGTTCTCAGTCTCCATTTGCTGATGACATGGCATACAATGTAGATAGTTTCCCCAGTTATTTCCAAGTTGATCTCCCCGTTCATTGTAAATACAACTCAGAGTGCCTGCGTTGTATAGTTGATGTTGAATGTAAACCGCACTGATCTAAAATAGCGCGGTATAGAAGAAATGTAAAATAAATAAATAAATAACCCACATGTCTGGACTGGACAGGAGGGATGATGAGGAACTATTCTTTCATTTACTTGGGCCCTCACCTCTGGAACATTCTCACAACTGCCCTGCGCCAGGAATCATCTTTCCCTACATTCAAGAAAACCCTCAAGACCTGCTTATTTTAACTGGCCTTCCACATATCCTCCCCTGGTAGATCTTTCCTTGCCTGGACTTCCCTGGGCATCACCTGTTTCTTTCTCTCCCCTCCCCTCCCCTCCCCTCCCCTCCCCTCTTATTGCAGTATGTTCTTCTCTCCTTTACCCTTTACCTCTTTTACCGCATTTTCTTTGTTTCTCTTTCCTTTTTAATTTGATTGTAAATTGCTATGATGACTATTGTATTCTTTGGCAGTAAAGCAAATGTTCATAAATAAATATGTCTGACAGGTGGAGACCAACTGGGTGTATTAAAGGGAAGCAGCAGCATAGGCTGCTGGACAAGGAGCAGCCTGCTACACTCCCAGTGGACTTTCTTCAGCTGCAAAAACCCATCAAGCCCCAGGTAAGTTTAGAACTCTGTAAGCCAATGACGATTCAATGTAAAGCCATTGGAAGGTATATGGGAGGCCTTAGCTATGCTGGAGAGTCTTGCTGTTCCCAAAATATCCAGCTGTTTCATCAGGTAACTGGTGACTCTGGACTCTATAAGACTAAAAATGGGAAAGTTTTAAGAGGAAAAACCTGCTTATGTGGGACAATTTGAACAACAGTTCAAAAGGACTCTACACTTTAATATATACACATTTTCCAATTTCGCCATTACCCTTTTCAATTTGTTTAGAAGTACCAGAATCATCCAGACCCGCCCCCTTTTCAAGCATAGTATCTGTCCCAAAGGCTCATAGTAAGATCATTCTTACCTTAATACTACTACTAGTATTGAATATTTGTATAGCGCTACAAGACATACGCAGCGCTTCACAGACACATGTAAAAGATGGTCCCTGCTCATCACAGTAGCTGTAGACATAGGATACATCTAGTGGGAATGGTAAGGAAAAACGAAGGAGGTGAGTCAAGATCCGAAAATGAGCAGGCCTGGAAGAGTGGGGACGTCAGACTGTCAGCATAATAAATGTTATTTTTATAGAAACATAGAAAAATGGCAGCAGATAAAAACTATATGGCCTATCCAGTCTTCCCATTCATACTAACTACTAAGCTCTACAATCTTTTTCCCTTCGAGATCCTCTGTGTGTCTCCTAGGCTTTCTTCAAGTCATCCATGTTGGCACAAGTGATACTGTTAAGGATCCCATCAAACAAATAACTTTGTTTTCATTTTCATTTTTATGTTATTGTAATTGTTTTTTTAGTTTAACATTTTTTAATTCTTTTCTTAGTTTTATAATGTTACCAGTGTAAATTGCCTAGACATTATTTTGAGGGCAGTATATCAAAATAAAGAGGAAATTTGAATTTGAACTTGAAATCATCAATGTGGCTGACTTGTACCACAGGAAAAATAGTGCCCCCATTTAGGGACACTAACAGGGAACATGCACATAGCGCAGTGTGAAAATAGTCCTTTTTTACTCCTCTTCTAGCAGACAGCACTAGCAAAGTCTGATACTCATTCAGAAATCATTTTTCTGTGTCTGATCCTATTGTACTGCAGGCTCTACACACAGACACAAAGTGCTATTAAGATTCCAGTCTAGACAGCTAAAACAATGGTATGGCATTTCAACCCAAAGAAGATGAGAGACCGGCAATGACACTGCTATATAAACGTTAGACCTCTAGATCCAGTTCTTCAAAAAAGTGCTAAAAGCAATCAGTGCACATCATAGGGAAAGCACAGAAGTGCTGCTCGATAAGCTATCCAAGCAGAAGGATGCTAATGGTCTTTTGTGTAGGGTACAAGTGGTACCCTGTTAGTGGCTATGGCCTCGTTCATGGGGTTATCCAGCAGAGGAAACCTAGAGGTGGGAAAGAGTTCATTCAAATTCTGACTGAATTCAATATGTCCTCCACAATGGTCAGCACTGTGAGCAGAGGCTGTGGAAAGGGATGGGCCACACAGGCTCTGGCCCTACCAAAACATTGCTGCTGTGATCATGGCCTTCCCCTGCCTGTGAGGGTCTGACTCCCATAGGCAGAAGTAGGGGAAGGCCGTGACCCGGCAGGCAGCAGGCTACACACAGGGATCGCATTCCTCTTGGGCAGAACAGTACTGCAATCACTGGTTTTCCTCTCCTGTCTGCCCGTGGGATCCCTGTAGACAGACAGGAGGGGAAGGGTGGTGATCACAGCCGCACGTTGATCGATAGTCCTAGAGACGGAACATAAGAACATAAGATATGCCATACTGGGTCAGACCAAGGTCCATCAAGCCCAGTATTCTGTTTCCAACAGTGGCCAATCTAGGTCATACGTACCTAGCAGTTTCCCCAAGGGACACAGGTTCCACAATGCTTGTATTGGTTCAAGCATTGATATCCTCGGTCCCTTCTTAATAATGGTTTATGGACCTTTCCTCCAGGAACTTGTCCAAACCTTTTTTAAACCCAGCTACACTAACAGCCTTTTGAAGAAAACAGCATTCTGGTGCCTCTGACTGGTAGCAGCAGAGATCTGCTCTTACAGCACAGCCATAATATTCACAACACATGTGAAATCCAAAGAATCCCTCTCCCTGGAAGCGCTTGACATACATAAAGCCGCTGAAAACCAAAGCCCTCTCCCTTTAAAAGTGAGATTTTATAAGACACCATTTGTTGAATGTGTATTATTATTTGTTTTTAATAAAATATTTTTTTAAACAGACAAAAGGCAACAATCCTGTGATTCCTTTTCATAATGCCCCTTTAATACAGGGAACTTTAATAAGACACAGTTGGCACTCTTTGTAGAACACACACCTCTGAAGGTTATGAAACAGGGCTTGAAAAGATATACATGTACACTGTTTTCTTGGTTATTTTTTTACAAAATGCAACACCATTTCATCATTTTTCATAGGGGTGTCACTTTTTCATCATACATCCAACCATGTTAATGCAATTTCCTCTGATGTCATCCAACATGGTGGATGGGGGACGTATATTAGGGCCTCCATGTTCTTGTGATGATGGATGATGACTTTCTGTGACATCATCAATATAGGCAGAAGTGGGCGAGAGGTAGCATGAACCAAAAGTGAAATCTGATTGGCTTAAACTGGGTAGGGCTTAAACTGGAAATCGTGACTGGCTGATTTGACCTCTCAAAATGAATTTGACAAAGGCTACATATATAAAACTATTCACCCAGAGAGCATAGACAAAATGAGAAGTGATCTACAAAGAATTAGAAGCAAAGGCTACTGCTAGGCAATTATGCTTTAATATGAAGATGTGTAGAGCAATCTATTTGTGGGGCAGAAATCCTAAGGAGCTGTATGTGGTAGGAAGTGCGAGGTTGATCTCCATGGATCAAGAGATAGACCTTAGGGTGATAGCATCTGAGGATCTTAAGGTGGTAAAACAATATGAGCAAAGCCAGAAGGATGTAGGGTCGCATAGAGAGGGGGCATAACCAACAGAAAGGAGGAAGTGATAAGAGCCCTGCATAAGTCAGTGGTGAGGTCTCACTTGGAGCACTGTGTTCAGTTTTGGAGGTCACTAAGGATATGAAAAGACTTGAAGTGGTTCAAAGGAAAGCAAACAAAATGTTATGGGGTCTGCATCAGAAGACGTATGAGAAGAGACTTGAAGATCTTAGAGGAGGGGAGATATAGAAGTTAAAATACTTGAAAGGTATTAATGAACAAACACATCTTTTCCAGTAATGGGATACTTACAGAACTTGAGGACATGAAATGAAGCTGCATAGAAGTAAATTTAAAAGCAACATCAGGAAATACTTTTTCATGAGAAGTGTGGTGGATGTCTGGAAAGCTCTCCTGCTGGAGATGGTGGAAACAAAGCTGTGATGGAATTCAAAAAGATCTGGGATAAACACAGAGGATCCCTATATAGCTGGAAGATGGAATCAAACTCACACCCCAAAAGAACATCTCTCTTATGGACAAAGCAACTGAAAATGGCTCTACAGCTACCAATCAATGGAAGAACTTCTGCATCCCATCAATGAAACAAATAGAACAAACCATCACTGCCCCAAACACCACCACCTCTCCATCGGACCCCTGCCCAGTGACTTGGATTAAATCCACCAAAGAAGAACTCAACACATTCATCCAAAAGATAGTAAGCACCTCTCTCACTCAGGGCTACATGCCCAAAGCACTCAAGCAATCTACTATCTGCCCCATCCCTAAAACTACTTCATCTAATAGCACCGACCCTTCAACCTACTGCCCAATAACCAGCCTCCCATTCCTGGCAAAAATAACCCAAAAAATTGTACAGAGACAGCTCCAAGATCATATTGACGAATTTGCCCCACTTGATCCCCACCAGCACGGATTTCGTCCAAAACATGGTGCTGAAACATTTCTCATACATCTACTCGACAACTTAATCAAAGGAATAGACAAGAGAAAGCAAGGCTTCTTACTAATATTTATTGACATATCAGCCACTTTCGACACAGTTTCCCATCACATCTTTTTGAAGCAACTAATGGAGATTGGCCTACAAGATATCACCATCAAATGCATTCAATCATACCTCGAAGATAGACAACAGAAAGTAAAATCTGGGAACCTCACCTCAGCGCCCTTCAGTACCACTCAAGGAGTTCCCCAAGGCTCATCACTATCAGCTCTTCTCTTCAACATCTATATTCAGCCTGTATGTAAAATATTCAACAAATACAAGATACAATATGCCATATATGCTGATGATATCATGGCATATACCCCTATTCAACTGGACTCCCCAAACTACACCACTATATCAACCTGCATTCATGAAACAACAACCTGGCTTACTAACAACAACTTAAACATCAACATAAAGAAATCTGAAGCAATCATCATTACGAGAGACTCCACATTCATTCCTCCTACTTCTATCAACATATCCAACACACCGATTACAATAAAAGACGAAGTCCGATATCTTGGAGTGATTCTAGACAAGCAGCTTACCCTCCAACCACATATCAACAAGATATCCAAAACAGCCTTCTTCAAACTCGCAATGCTCCGGAGACTAAAACCCCTCCCCAATAAGGAACATTTCTGCACAGTATGCCAGGCCATCATTACACCTGTGCTGGACTACTGTAATATCCTATTCCAAGGTCTACCTAAACAAACCACCCGTCCCCTACAAATAGTCCAGAACACCGCTAGCCCTCATTATTGCTAGCGCTTCAATACAACACCACATAACTCCATTACTACATGATCTGCACTGGCTACCAATCTCCTCACGGGCAAAATATAAATCAGCACTCACCATCTTCAAAATTAAAAACAATATGTCAGCAGGAATACTACAGGAACTCATCGGAACCAAAGCAAGCAAAAGACCAGACAGAAACAGCACCAAAAACAAAATACCGACACCTACTCTATTCACAAGAACCAACAAACCACATCCATGTGAGCCTTCTCTCTTGCTGCACCCACTATTTGGAATGCCCTCCCAGATATTCTAAGATCAACAACTGATATAAAAGAATTCAGAAAGCTGCTCAAAATCGCCCTATTCATTGAACAATTCAACGAAGACCACCAAGCACCAATCACACCAATCACCCGACAGGCCCATTTACACAAGCCATGAACACTATAAGGACTTCACATGAATCAGCTATCAGACTTCTCCAACCTATAAATGACCCCTGCACCCCCCTGCTACTTGTATACAGCCCCTATTCATAGTTTACAATGTATATAGCTCTTTGCTACCTGTATATAACCCCTGCTCATAGCTCACAATGTATATAGCTCCTGCTCATAGTTCACAATGTATATAGCTCACCAGTTAATCAATCACACTGCTCACCCACACCACACAAGTTGATGTATCCACTGCATGTATTCACCCTCCCACTCTTGATTGTTCGATGTGCTCACCACTTTGATTTAAAGATAAAGCGGTATATTAAATCCTTTTAAATAAATAAAAATAAAAAGATACCCTCACTATAAATATAAATCAATATCGCATATGCCTAACCTACAGACCACCTGACCCTAAACCTGACAACTTGGACATGCTAACTGAACTACTTGGCTCCTCCACCGACGCAAAACCCCTGATCTTATTAGGTGACTTCAACTTACCATCTTTGACTAATACTCACATAACATCCTTCTTCAACTCCATTGAAGATATGGATCACCACCAAATCATCAATAGTCACATGCACATAAAAAGTAATGCCCTAGACCTCATTTTCCTGCCCAGCTCCCTCCATACCGCTTAGGACTCTACATCACTAGAAATTCACCCCGTTCCCTGCTCTGACCATCATCTTATAAAATTCAAACTACCCATTATTGACAATCTTCAAAACAGGACCACATACTCCTCCCACCCCAGCGATTCAGAAAATTTAATAAAGAAGAATTCTTGGATCAGATTATACCAGAGCTTACCCAAGACCCTACAAACCTTGAGGACACTATAACATACTGGAATAACATAATATCTAATGCAGCTATACCCAAATTACATTACGGCCAACCAACAAGGAAAAACAAAAACGCCCCATGGTTCTACCCTGAATTAAAACATACAAAAGCTGACTTGCGTAAAGCCAAATGCAAATGGTGATACACAAAATCTACAACACACCAATCTAACTACTTAAACACCCTTAAACTATACAGGAAGACCATTAATGATGCAAAGAATAAAAATAAAATCATACTACTCTAGCCTACTAGCTAATTCAATAAATCGACCTAGAGAACTTTTCAGTATAGTCCAATCTTTAACAAATAACTCATCCAACATAAACTCAATTGATATTGCAATATCCCCACAGAACCTAGACGACTACTAGATGAATAAGCTAAAGCAGCAAACTTCACCCATTATGAACTATATCGAAGGCCAGTCTCCTTTTCAAACCCCTTGGCCCAACTTTTACCCTACTTCAAAAGACACACTCAAAAACATCATTGCCAAGTTAAACACCACCACTTCATGACCCCTGTCCAGTTAACAGGATAAAAACAATCTTACCTGAACTATCATCCTTCATCCTTCCCATTATTAACCTCTCTCTAAATAATGGGTATTTACCACCCTGCCTTAAACACGCACAAATCCGCCTAATTCTGAAAAACAACGCCTCTGACAAAAACTCCCCCACTTCCTACAGACCCATATCAAGCCTCCCATTCATGGCAGAACTAATAGAAAAAATTGTCCAAATCCAATTCCAGGACCACATTGACTCCTCTGCCCCACTGGACGAACAACAATATGGTTTCCATCCCTATCGTGGAGTTGAAATGCTGCTCACAGTGCTCATCGATACACTTACATGTGGAATCGATGACTCTAAGCAAGCCTTTCTCCTCATATTTCTGGACATTTCCGCAGCCTTTGACAGTATAAATCACCAATTAATGCTAACCAGACTCCACCAGATAGGGATCAATGAAACAGTCTTAAAATGGTTCTCCTCTTACCTATCTGACAGAACACAAGCAGTAAGGATTGATCAGCAAATGTCAATACTATACAAACAAGAACAAGGTCTTCCCCAGGGCTCTGCCCTCTCAGCCCTCCTTTTTAATATTTATCTTCAGTCCATCTGTTCCATCTTCAAATGTTTCGGCGTCAACTATCACATTTATGTGAATGATATAGGGGTATGTTTACTAAACCGCGTTAGTGCAATTCGCGTTAGGAGCCGCGGTAGTAACAGAAACCCCAAATAAGGACATGGGCGGTACATCGTCACCACTAACGCGCGTTCACAAAATTAACGAGCGTTACTGGGCGCGGTGGCGCGTTACTGCACGTTAATCATAAGAAGACGTACAGACACAAAGCACTAAAACAGAGCTGTAGCACAATGGTTACAGTACTGACCGCTATTACAGGCAGAATGGGTTCGAGTCCCCAGTGTGTCTAACGCAGAAGGCTGTCCCAGGCATCACCCTGTACATTAGAGGGAATGAGGAGGCTTGTTTTTCAGTACGTTGAGCATGGGTGTCAGAAACACACCCTCGGAGTGTGCCTAGCCACGTGCGTGCGTTGGTACATGCGTAGCCCCGTGCGTAGCTGCGCACGTAGAATCGTGCGTGGGTATGTGTGCTCTTACGTGCGTGGGTACGTGTGTTTTTACCAGTGTGGGCATTTTATATTACAGACTCTTTAGGGTGTCTTGCACCTATGCATTATGCTACCAGATGTACGTGTGATGGCCCATGGTTTATCAGAGCCTGTGAGCAGGTGCTGCGGTTTCACAGGGTTGGATTGTGCCAGTCACCCCCATGATGCACTGCACATGCAAATCAGCTGTCCACAGATACACACCATGGGGAATGCACCCCCACAGCACCTCGGCCTGGTAGGGGGAACTGACCATGTGCACCCCCACAGCACCTCGGCCTGATAGGGGGTACTGACTGTGTGTTGTACTGGCACAGAGTAGCTACACACTGGCACATTGTGCGGGTACTGTGCTCACCCTGAGGGTGCAGTGAGGCGCCCAGCACTAGGTCCACAGCACCGGCGATGGCTGACAGAGACCATGGCGCAGGTCCAAAGCAGTGTTACTGTGTGAGATAGATAGTTTCTGCAGGACCACCTTGGACATCTCTGTCTGTTTCAGTCAGGTGTAGCCCCATGCACCACCACCACCCCCCCCCCTCTCTCCCAGGGCAGCAAACAGGGTCTCCTATCAAAAGATCGACATTCTACCTCTCTGCAAAGGTGGCAGTAGAGGGGAACATTAACCCTAGTCCTGCTGAGGAACAGACACCCCACAGGGCAGTCAATGCAGCTCTGTACACAGCCATAACACAATAGCAAACAGACATTAGGCCTGGATATGGTATGCTGCTCTCCACCACTATCTGATATTCCCCTGGTGCAAGCCACTACATCACAACACCTACCAGCTGCAAACAGTCTGCTAGTGCCCAGTGGAGATGCCTGCAACCAGAACTGGGATGCCAGCATACACAGCAAGCATATACATCAGTGACTGGGCCCCAAAAGGAAACCCATATTTATCACATGAGAGAAATACTAGATAGCACCATGGGAGTGCCTAGCCATGCTGTGGTCACTGCACAGTCAGGGTGAGAGTGATCTCTCAGCAGGATATACTGAGGTCACCCTGTCTGTGTAGGTGGTGGCCGGGCACTACAATGTGCCTGTCACTGCCCTATGCCCTGTGCAGATGCACCCTGGCCAGGCCACCCTGTCTGGCCTATACCCATGGTACCTTGCTCCTCATTATGCACATTGGCAGCCCAATACTGGCAACATTGCTGGCAGTGTGGACTGTGGAAGGTGTTTGCAGCCACCACACACTGGATAGACAGACAGTCACCCCCACACCTATGCCAGCATTGTGCTACTATAGAGGTGATCAGCAGCCATAGCCACCACACCAGTCATGGGCATAGTACAGGCATGGATATGGTACACAAGGCTGTTGGGGGGTCACTCCCCAGGGTGGCGAACACTGTCAGAGACCAGACCTGCAGCAAACACCGCAGACATCAGAATGATTGTTATGGTGGAGCTCAATGAGCGAACTGTGCTTAACGTAGGAATTGATATCTGCCAGTTATCATAGGGAACGTTTGATAGCTCTGTACCATATACCCAGGTGTAGAGTGGCATTGCTAAGGTATGCAACTGCTAGTATTGGGAGATACAGGCAGGGCCCAATGTCTTGCCTCTCCAGGAGGCATTGGCCAATGGGGCCTGTGGGTGGGTGTGTGGCCATGTTGGCTGCTGCTTTATGGCAGAGTTCCCCAACTCCAGTCCTGGTGTTCCATACACTGTTCGGGTTTTCATGCTGTCCCTCATAAATATGCATGAGCTACATCTGCATACCATGGGGGTGGTGCATAGCTATGCAGCACAGGCATCTTTATTAGAGGCAGCATGAAGCCGGAATGGTGTGGGGCCCTCCAGGACTGCATTTGCGGGACTCTGCTTTAGGTAATGTGCCTGTTTCTGGTGTCTGTGTTTGGTGTGGTAAAATATAGGCCATGCGTATGTTCTCTGCAATAAAGGAGTGTCTTTACTATCACTGTTTAGTGGTGGGTAAAACTATGGGGACTGGGTTGGCAGGAGCCCCAGCTGGGATTTGAACCTGTGACCTTCTGGTCTTACAGGCACTGGCTGTGTCTGTTGCACCACACTGTGGCCACAGAGACAGTACAGTCCCTGGTGTTAGTTAAACCAGCCTGACGAGTCAGAAACCCTGCTCTGCAACAGGTTTACTGTGGCCTCATTTACCTTGTATGCAGACAAAGGTGCACATAAACCTCAGGAGAGACCTCAGAAAAGGGGCACACACCCATAACCAAGCTGGGCAACAATGATATCATTGGGCAACATTACACAACACTCCCAGGACAGCTCCATTACAATGACATGATCTTTGAAAGGGTCTGCGGAGCGTAGACCCTTCCACACATCATTCCTTTTTTATTTGGTGCTTTCCAGGGAGTGTTGTTCCTTGTTGCCCATTGCTATCACTGTTTCCCAGCTGAATTATGCTTTTTAAAATGTTTCTTGTGGTCATTTTTAACGTTTTATGTGAAATTTTGTTCTGTGCACATGTATCACACTGCTCACGTTTTGTGGGTTTCCCCGGTTTTTCTGTACATTGCTGACGGAAATGGTTTCTCTTCCCTTTAAATGCCTTTAACGACAGGTTTTCATTCGCGTTGGAATTGAGCTCAGAAATTCAGCGCGTTAGTATGAGGGGAGCCTCTCCCCGCCCACTCTCCACCCATTGACCCCTTCTCTCCGCCCACTCTCCACCTTCTGCGCTGTTTTAACGCGCCACGGAGGTTTACGATCGTTAACTGCGGTTAACGCGCGTAAGGTACGTTTAACGATCGTTTGCACGTCCGAACGCGCGTTCTGACATGCGAACGATCGTTAAACGTACTTTACGCGCGTTATTCACGATTACCGCACTTTAGTAAACATCCCCATAATGTTATACCTACCTTTTAACATTTCTAATCTGCCAACCCAATCACTCTTTGATTGCTTCTCTGAAATATTACAATGGCTCAAGAACTACAACCTTTATATTAACTTTTCTAAAACAGAAGCAATGCATGTCATCAGAAACCAGAGCTTCGCCCCTCCATCACTTATTAGGCTCCAGGATATAAATATTGCAGTCAAAAATGAGGTGAAATACATAGGAGTCATTATTGACCGTATCCTCAGTATGGCATCTCATATAAAGCACACAACTAAAAAGATATTTTACAAGCTTAAACTTGCAAAACAGCTCCGTCCACTGCTCCACCACCAGGACTTTAAATCTGTTATTCAGGCAATTATAACACCTCATTTTGACTTTGCCAATATTATTCTACAGGGCATTACAAAACAGAACCTAAGAAGACTACAACTAGTCCAAAATGTAGTAGCTAGAATAGCCGTGAATGCCAACACACTGGAACACATCACTCCCATACTGTCCACCCTCCACTGGCTACCCATACAAAGCCGTATAATCTACAAAATTCATGTATCAACCTTCAAACTAATCAATAACATTGCCTCTTCATTCCTTTCCACACTAATCTCAAAGGAAACCCCCAATCAAAATCAATGGAACAGGAACAAAAAATAAACTCGTTATACCAATGGAATTCAGGAAATCCAGAAAGTTAACAAGCAACAAGGCTTTCTCCCACATTGCACCCATCCTCTGGAATGATCTCCCAGACAACCTCAGAGAAATACATGACCTATACATGTTCCGTAAAAAACTCAAAACACACCTTTTTACAATTCACTTTGGTACCCAAGCAGATCACAATACCAGACACAACCCATTAGTGCATTTTAACTCCGCTTCCACACATAGCAATAAACTGTTTTTGTTGAGATCTCGCCGTTCAGAGAGTTCAACTATCCCATCCCTATGATTTTACTTCATTATATTCTCTTCCATTGTATATAGTTTAACATTGTATCATGTTTCCAGTTAAATGTATTTTGTTATATTGTATATAGTCTACATAGTTCCATGTAACCGAACATGTACCTGTTCATGTTGTACTATTCACACTGTTGTTAATTGTAAACCGTGTTTGATCCTTTGGGAAACATGGTATAGAAATGTTTAAATAAATAAATAAAAATAACCTGCACAGATCGGTGGGTATAACCCTAAACAAGGGCACTGAGCAGAATAACTTGCACAGACCAGCAGGAACAACCCTAAACAAAGGCATAGAGGGGGCAACCTCCACGGAGCAGTTGGTATAATCTAGCTACATTACTGGGCAGAGCATTATGGACCATGCTGGTCTTTTTCTGCCATTATTTACTGTATTACTGTGTTAGTATATTACTTAACATGAAACATCATTATATATTTCTAGAGTTCCACTACAAAACACTCATGGTTTCTCTAATGTCATGGGAATGCAGCCTCTTTCCCCCCTCCCTATACAGATAAATCAGAGCCCCCAGACTGCCCAGGAGTCCTCTCCTGTCCCTGAGCTGTCACTCACCTCTCCAGAAGCTTTTCAGTTGTCTGTCTCTAAGGTCCTGCTGGTCCCTGACACACGGATCTTCCTCCCGCTCAATCTTGGATATAAGAGAAGGTTTCTCAAATAAAGAGCCTGTTCCAAACCAAAAAGAATCACATCACATAGTGAATTTGAACAGCCTGACGTTCATTCTGAATGGATGAGGAAATATTACTAGTGTTAATACATACAGGAGAAGACGTCGGCTCTGACAGCCCATAAGCAGAAGGAGTTCTCTGCTCTTATGGGATCTTTTGACTCTCATTAGGATTTTTGTGTACAGCAGGTTTCTTTCTTTATCAGTGGGATATTTGGCAGCAATATTTGGATAAGAGTTGCCACTGAATATCCAGATTAAGTGCTGCCAGCACTTAATCTGGAGAGTGAGATTTTCATGAGGCCTCAGTTATCCAAATAAGTGCCGGATGAGAATCACAGGTGCCAGAACTTATTGAGAGAACACCAGCTCTGCCCTCACTCTGCCCACAGACCGTCCCTGCACTAACTGGAGAGTGTCAGGGCAGTCTGTGGAGTCAGAGGCACTATCCAGATAGTGCTGCTGAAGATTTTGCTCCACACCCTTATCCTGGATGGCCCCATTGGTCGTCCAGATAAGGGTTTAAATATCAGCCCCTATGGGGATAATTTTATAAGCTGTGTTTAGGTTAACACACATTATGCGCATCCTTGACTTTATAAAACAGGTGTATAAGTAGTGGGAAGCATGTGTCAGATCTAGGTGCAAGCACTTGCACCAGCCCTATGGCTGCTATAAATGTTTGCATGTACTTTACATGTGTGACTACATGCTCTGCCTACATTCTACCCAAGCTCCATTGTATATAACTTCTAATAATGGAGTAGAAAATAATCTTTACCCAGTGACGTCAGAGTTTCATAATTTTCCTTCATTGTCTCCTTGTAAAGCTCCTTCTGCCATTCTGCTAACATCTCCCACTCGTCCTCACAGAAATAGACAGCGATGTCCTCAAATGTCGCAGGGACCTGAAACAAGAAGAGGAACCCACTCAGCACCCATCGCCTCAGACATAATCAGCACAGATTCCTGACATGATCACCTCTAAAGACTAAAGACTCTTTGAGTTCTCTGTAACATGTTGAGTTTTATGTAAACTGCTTTGATTATATTAGAAGGCGGTATACAAATCTTGTTAAATAAATAAATATTAACAAGGATCTTCCCTGCCCACATTTGGGAGACCCCTGGCATCAGCTGGAATGTTAATTCCAAAGAACGACAACTTCCTGAAAGTGTGAAATCTTCTAGTGTCTTCCTTTCTATAATGACACATTTTGGTTCTTAGTTTTATCAAAGATAAAGTAGTGTGATAGTTGGGTTAGTCCATTTTAGTCATAGATAAATAAGACAAACAAAAAGCAAAATATAGTGCTACCTTTTTATTGGATTTTTATACATTTTAGGACAAGTTTTGAAGGTAAAACCTTCTTCAGCTCAGGACAGTATAAGTAACAGATGTACTTGTCCAATAAAAAGGTATCACTTTATTTTCCTTTTTCTTTCTCTTTTTATTTAACTACTGGTCTAACTAAGGATCTAGCGATTCTAGATTTTCCAGGGCCAGATTTAGAGACGGGAAAGCAGGGCAGTTTCTCAGGTGCCATGTGGCAAGGAGGCTCTGAGCTGGGAAGCAGAAGACAGAGAGTGAGAATGTGTATGAACAGGAAGAGGAAATTCCCATCACCCTGTGCTGATCTCCTCTCTGCCATCAGCAAGCGATAAGTGCTCACCTCAAATCTATTCTGGAAATGTCTTTAATAATAACACTAACCCCTCTGAAGTCAAATATTGTTGTAAAGTTACGTTTAGAAATTAACTTTGATTCCATTTTAATGCATCTTTTACTTTATTTCACTTTTAGCATAGAGTTTTTAACTTTAGTGATTTTGCATGTGTTTAGTTTACTATGTTGTAAATCATTAATGTGGAAGTAAGCGAATCTGTGCTAAAAGTCTAACACAGATTTTTTAGCACAATCTTATTACACCAGCCTGAGAGTGAGTCACATCTGGGGCTCAGCGCTCACTCTTGCCACTCAGCCTGAGGCTATAAAGGAAGAGGAGGTGCTGGGAACAGTGTGTCTGTGCTGCACAAAGCAGAGCCTGGCTATCCAGACCCTGCATGCAGCCCATTAATTCCCACACCCCAGGGCTCAGTGCTGCAGGTAGGAAGGAGAGGCATGCCCATCTACACATGTGAGGGAGGAGTGGCCTAGTGGTTGGGGCAAGGTACCTCAGGCTGGAAGGTCAGGGGTTCAAATCCCACTAGAGAACAGCAACCTTGGGCCAGAAGGACTGGGGTTTCTGGTCCCACAGGTGCTCCTTGTGGTCTTGGGCAAGCCACTTAATCCTCCATTGCCCATGTTCCCTGTAAAATAGTTATCTCCAAGTTATAATGCCCTGTTCAATGTAATTTCAGTTTGTTCAATGTAAACCACCTTGATATCATGAAAGGCGGTATATAAGAAACATTAAATAAATAAATGTGCCTGGAAAGGAGCTCCTGCACATGTAAGAGTTACTGCTGGTGTCTGTTATCGCTGAGAGGGAAATAGAAGTGCTGGTCTGTACAGTGAACATCAGACAGTGGGGGTTTTACCAAGATCAGGACTGTTGCTTCACTGGTTGGGAAATACTGGCTAGTGTTCAGTGGACGTGGCTAGATGGAGGACCAGGAGTCATATACTCCGCCTGCCTTTGTTTCTGCCTCTTGTGAATGATGCATATACGTGTGTAATAAAGACTGTCGGACCCTCCCTGCCTGAACTGCTTTTTCTTGTTTTTACTAACAGCTACACCGTCCTCAGCCCTGGAGTGTAAACTGCCCTACCTGTGCAAACTCTGCCTCAGACATTCTGCTTTTCTGGGAAGGATTCGCTTGCAGATCAGGAGGATTCGCCTCACTTCTCTCTCTTTCTTTCCCAGGATGAGGCTTCGGGCTCTGCTTCTCTCTCAATGGCGGAGGCTTGCAGAGAGGGCAGGAAATGTTCTGCAGTTAGGAGGGAGGAGAGAGGAAGGGGAGGAGGGATCTAGACTGAAAAACAAGAAACCCCTGTGCTCTCAGGATCTCATGCTGACGGCCATCTTCAGTGTGGCAACAAGCTCCCGAGACTCCACTTTCTAGTCACAGTTTAATTTACTACATACCTGATATACTGCTTTTAGTGGAAACAGCAAAGTAGTTTAATATACAAATAAAAACAATTTTATATTCAAATAGATGAGATACAAAAATTAAATTTAAAAAAAAATTAAATTTAAAAAAAAATCTATGTAGTGCAGTCCAGCAATAGACACTCCTCACCACTCAGAGCAACCAAAGGCCTGTTCAATAAGTTTTAAAATTATTTCTAAATGACTTCAGAGCAGTATCCTGACATATATAAAGAGAAACAGAATTCCTCAGTATGAAAGCAAGAAAAACAAAATGGGTGATAAATGTATAGATTCACATCTCGCACAGCTATTAGCAGGTACCACAAGTCAGTTGTGAGATTGAGATGATCGCTTAACCATATAAGGAATCAGAAAAGCTGAAGGGTAAAGCGTAAATCCAGAATAGAAAGCTTTGCTGGCTAACAACAAAACTTTAAGCGTAATATAAAACCAGTTAAATAAATAATAAAATAAAAATAAAATACTGTTGTGTAAATGTTGAAATAAAGAAGTATTTTTTGGATAATTGGAATGAGCCTTTATTATATAAATTGCGCAATTGAGAGAGTTGACAGGCGTGCAAGGATTCCAGCATGAAATACAAGTCTCTAACTAGTATCGATCAGGCACATCTTATATAAGCCTAAAGCAGAAGTACAGATGCTAAGAAAAGCAGAACTAAAAGGGACCAGGGGAAGGTGCTTATTTATTTTATTTTATTTATTTATTGTAAATTTCTGTAACACATGTTTCCAGTGGATCAAAAGCAGTTTACAGCAAACAACAATTTGAATATTACAGAACAAGTAAATATTCAGTTACAGGGAACATTTTCTTCTCAACTATATACAGTATATGTGTATATATATATATATATATTATATACAAAACATTGTTAACATAATGGTGAGTGCTTGCAGTAACTCTTTAAGCATCTCTATCGAACTATTTACAAGTTTTGAGGAGTTTTCAGTGTTCAGTATGTCTGTTTTTGGTATGTCGTGAGCCGGTCTGGATATTTTGAATTTCCATTACTTCTATTGCTTCATCCTGATAGTCTCACAAGTCTAGACTAGAAATATATTTATAACAGCGATGTTCTTATCTTTCTGGCCAGCAACATCTCCATTCTTATCCCCATAGGCTAGTTCATAGTGCTTATACCACATGGCCAAGCAAACTGTCATGGACTCTTGGCCCCTGTCTCATGTCCTGTGTTCCTTGTTCCCAATGCTGACTGCGATGTGTCCTCCATGCCTACACTCCGTCTCTAACCCGCCCATTCCCCAGTGCTTGATATGTGCCCCCCAATGCTGACTGCGATGTGCCCTCCATGTCTACACTCCGTCTCTAACCCACCCATTCCTCGCTGAGCTCTGTGCTGTGCAGGTAATGTACATTCTTAACGCGTGGTTGCAGTCATGACCGCATGTTAACCTTTTCCACTGCCAGTTAGTGGGTTTTAGTAAAAGGACCCCTTAATTTACTCTAGGCCTTGAAAGAGAAATAACCAATTCAGTCTAGAGATGCAGGTAACGTTTGCAGTCTCCTTGGGGCCCTTTTACTGAAGTGGCAGTTACCATGTGATAATTGATCATCACGTGATGGAGCAGGGAATGGGCAGGCTATGGGCGAAGAGTGGGCGTGGAGAGCACATTGCTATTAGTGCATAAGATTTATTGTGTGCTAACTATTAATGTTGCAATGGCCTATCCAGTCTGCCCTTAATGCCAACTACTATAGTCCCTTTTATTCCTTTAGAGATCTTCTATGTTTGTCCCTTGCTTTCTTGAATTCAGATACTGTCCTGGTCTCTACTACCTCCTCTTTGAGACTATCACTCTTACCATAAAGAAATATTTCTGCATATAACTCCTGAGTCTATCCCCTCTCACTCTCATCCTACAGTATGTCCCCTCGTAGCAGAGCTTGCTTTCAGTCAAAAGAGGCTCTTCTCTTGGGCATTTATGCCATGGAGGTATTTGAATGCTTCTATCATATCTCCTCTTTCCCTCCTTTGCTTTAAAGTATACATATTGAGATTTTACGTCTCTCCCCATGTGCTTTATGATAAAGTCCACTGACCATTTTGGTAGCCACCCTCTGCACAAACTCCTTCCTGCTTCTATCCTTTTGGAGGTGTGGTCTCCAGAACTGCACACAATATGCCAAATGAGGTTGCACTAAAGCCGTATACAGAGGCACTATCGCCTCCTTTCTGCTGGCCATTTCTCTCCCTATGCACCCAAGCATCCTTCTGGCTTTCGTTGTCATCTTTTCAACCTGTTTAGCCACCTTAAGATCATCAGAAACAATCACCCCCAGGTCCAGCTCTTCTTTTCTGAACAGAAATACTTCACCCCCTATACTGTACCACTTCCTTGGATTTTTGCAGCCCAAATGCATGATCCTGCATTTTTTAATGTTAAATCTCAGCTGCCAAATTTTTTACCATTCTTAAAGCTTAGCAAGATTCCTCCTTATCTTATCTACTTTTTAGGAATTTTATATTTCAAAGCTAATCTAGTGTTGAGAAGGATTCCATCTTGCATTTTCCTCTGCAGACTGAAACATCCCCAGGAGACTCCCAGTGACTGAAGGGGGATCTGGCCAGCTCGTAAAGGGACCTCAGCACAGAGATGTGAGAAATCATAGGAGGCGTCACACTTGCAAACTTTACATACATTTATTTGTAACTGCTTCAGAACAGATGTAAATGTCCGTTGCTGAATTTAGGGCACAATCTTTATAAAGACAAGTAGGCATCTCCATGTCTGTATGAAATAGACTTAAAATAGGTGCATTTGGCTGCCTTAACCTAGGCTCCCTGTTAAATCACCCTCCACGAGTTTAGGGGGAAAGAGAAGTTGGAGTAAGAGTCACATCTGGTGACTACACAGAAGAGACCCATTTGTTAGAGCTTCATCTGTCTGTTCATTAATCTAGATGTGGGATTTTAGTCTTTTCATTTGTCTTGTTTCTATAGTAATCTGTTTTACAATTGCTGCATAATAAAAAAAAAAAGAACAACTGAATTTTAAGTTCTTTTTTAAATTTCTTATGAAAAGTTTCTGTGTGACTATCCAGGAGAAGCGAGTTCCAGAGAACTGGGGCACTGTATGCAAAAGTGGAACACCTCATCCACTCCTATCTTAACTGTTGATATGTAGGGACGGCAAGAAATGAGCCTGGGATGATTGTAATTGTCCATGAGGTGTGTGCAGAATAAGAAGGGAAGAGAGACACTGTGTAATAAGATTTCTCCATGGACAAGCAGGATTGCGTCAGCCACACCTGGCGACGTCCTCCGGGCGACGCCGAGTTCGGAAGTGCTCTCCAAAGCTCAGAAAGGTGAACCTTTCTGAACATGCTCGAGTAGCCCACCTCTCAAGCCCACCCCTAGCCTGGTCAGTTTTTTTCCTTCCGCCTTGCCAACAAGACGGACCCTGCTCTCCCTCTAACTACAAGATATCATCCATCGGAAACTACATCAGCGACGATGCCCAAACCAGGCTTTAAAAAATGCACTCACAGCCAAGAGTGGGGCCTCACCAGCTGAGAGCATTGGCCACCTCCCTAGCCAACTTGCACTCGGTCCCCCTGGTCGACATCTGCAAAGCGGCCACATGGTCCTCTCCGCACACGTTCCAGAAACACTACTGCCTCGACCTCAGGTCACAGGAGGACTGTGTACTGGGCAATGGCGTCCTAGCCACCACATTGGAATGGCCCACGGCTGCTCTCGAGGCCCAAACTATGGAAAGGACATAACCCGGAGCGGTACACAGTACCCCGGGTCATAACTGCTATAGCGTTTATCATGGTGACTGATCAAGCACCTTGTTCTTGCCTGTTTATGTTGCACCACGTTCTTCACTGGTTTGCTTGTTTGCCAATGTTTCGGCATTGTTGCACACCCCTTTGGCTCTTCACATTAAATGCATTCCCTGACTCCTGTCTCTGTAGCCTTCTGTTCACGCCTCCCTCCTCCACCTCAGCACGTGTCCGCGCAGTGAGGGAGGCACCAGGTGTAGCTGATGCAATCCTGCTTGTCCATGGAGAAAGCGAGGTTACTTACCTGTAATAGAGGTTCTCCGTGGACAGCAGGATGTCAGCCACACAATCCCACCTGCCTCCCCTTGAGGAGGTCTGTCTGAACGATCTCACTCCCTAGCCGGAACGTCTAGCTAAGAACACACAGACCAGGCTAGGGGCGGACCTGTGAGGTGGGCTACTTGAGCATGCTCAGAAAGGTTCACCTTTCTGAGCTCTGGAGAGCACTTCCGATCTCGGCGCCACCTGGAGTACGTCACCAGGTATGGCTGACTTATCCTGCTGTACATGGAGAACCCCCGTTACAGGTATGTAACCTCGCTCAGTGTGAAAGCATCAGGATTTTGAATGTTATGCGCTGGGGAATTGGCAGCCAATGTTCCTTGATCAGTAGTGGGGTAACAAGGTCTTTTCACTTTATCCTATATATCAATTTGACTGCTGCATTCTGGATTAACTGTAGACATTTCATTGAATAGATCATAAGCCCTAAAAGCAGGGATTTACAATTGTCTAAATGATTTAAAATTAGGGCTTGAATCAGGGCTCTAAACGATTTTCCATCTAGATAATGTCTAATAGATCTAAGCAATGGCAGCATATAGAAAAATTTCTGCACGAGAGAAGCAATACGTGGGTTAAAGATCAATTCCCTATTCCAGTGTGATAATCTTATCTTTAACACAGCTAAATAAATAAATGAAATAAATTAATTAATAGGAATAAGGGATCCAACTATGCCAAGAGAAGAATCACGAACCGCTGAATCATCTTTACTGAGCCAGACTGCAGATTTATTTGTGTTCAGCACGAGTTTGTGCTCCTGAAACCAATAGGCAATTTCCTCTAGTTGGTCTAAGAGGTGTGTAATGAAATTTTCTTCTAAAAAATTTTTTCAAAGTTTTAAATCCTATCTATACATCACCACAGCTCGCCTGCTGCAGTTGCTTCCTCACTCTCCTTTGAGTTTGGATTTAGAAAAGGAGACCTGGATCTCTGCTCCTCCTGGCATGGAGCTGGTTGGCAGCTGTACTGTAAGCGGAATCTCAGCAGTTTTTTGCCGTTCTGAAGATGGCAAAGGGGTTTCACTTCTAGTTATTTAGTTTCTTATCTAAATCCCTCCTCCCTTTGCGCCCTCCTCCACTGGAACAGTTCCTTCCTCTTTGCAAGCCTCCGCCATTGAAAGAGAAGCAGAGCCTGAGGCCTCATCCCGAGACAGAGAGAGAGAAGAGAGAGTGAATCCTCCTGATCCCAGAGCAAATCCTCCCCAGAAAAGCAGGAGAGAGAATGACTGAGGCAGAGCCTGCACAGGTAGGGCAGCTTTTACTCCAGGACTGGGGACATTTCACCAGCAGCTCATAGGAGGCGATCGTTCCATCTCTGAGTTCCTCTCCCCTTCGTGCCACTGAGGTGGAGGAGGGGGGAGGCATTGTCGGGGTATCTAAAAAAGGGATTTCAGGCAGGGAGGGTCCAACAATCTCTACTACTCATATGCATATTTCATAGAAGGCGGACCATGTGACTCCTGGTCTTGCATCCAGCCACATTCGTTGAACACTAGCCAGTCTTTCCCTCCCAGTGTGCCCTCAGACCTAATCTGGGAAAAATCAGGTTCAGACCAACACTTGGGTTTTCTTCTCAGCAGCAACAATAGACACCGGCAGTAACTTAAACTTGGAGAAGCTCCTTTCCGAGCACATGTGCACTTGGGCATGGCTCTCCTTCCCAGGGACGGCTCAAGCAATCTGGATGGAACCAAACCAAAATGCCGATTAAATTATATGGAGGAAATGCAAGATGTTTGCACACCAAGGAACGAAAAGAAAGAGCGAGAACCACAGCAAAGTTTATAAAACTAAATTATAACTTGTTTTTGTTTTGTTGTTATAAACTGCGTTATGATTCTTGCTTTTTCTTTTTCAACATATATTTTTCATCCACAGAACTCTCTCCCTCAACAGTGGGGACAAAGCAGAACTAGGACATTCACCCACAGAACTCAATATCTTAAAAAAAATCTGATTCTGATCATCTGACCAACAACAATAAATATTCTCAAGTACCATGCATATTGTGAACTAATACAAGACCCTACAACAAAGTCACTAAGGATCTATAGAGCAAATCTACCATAACATACTATATCAGCACCTACTTCCAAAATTCACATAAGGAGCCCACCAAAAAAAGCATCACTGTAAATACTGCAGTGGGCCCTGGAACATCCAAACACCTATTTGAAAAGCTGAACAATTCTGATTACTACAGTACACATCACTACATACAAACTCCATGTTAACAGAACACCTGACCTTGGTCACATATTCAGAACACAGACCCTCACCAACTACAGAATAAGTGACCACAACCTAAAATAAAAATAAAAATATGTAGACAAAAATTAAACTGAAATCCCAAGAAGCCAGACTGCATGAAAACAAAATTATTTTTTCTACTTTTTATTGTCTGACCATTTTATTCTCTGATCATGCAGGTCCTGATCTGAGGCTTCTGCTTTCCTCTGTCTTCTCTTAACTTTCTTTCTACAGTCTCTAGTCAATCTGACATTTTTTATTTTTCCTTTTGTTTTCTTCACTTCCTTTTATCTTTGATATTGATTTATTTTCCTTTCAGTTTTCTTCCATTTATTTCTCTCTCTGACTGCCCAGATTTCACTACTCCATACTATCCAGTTCTCGGTTTCCCTCTTTTTTACCCCATCTACCTACCGCTTTTCAACCTCCACCCCAGTCCTTCCATTCCCCAGCTCTTCTTCCCTGGTCCATGGTTCCCCAGTCTTTTGCTCACTCTCTGTCCTCCTCCATGTCTGACATCTCTCCCCCCGTCATCCAGTGTCTCTCTCTCTCTCTCTCTTTCCCTCCATCCAGTACCTCCACTCTCTCTTTTCTTCCATGTCTGCCCTCTCCCTTCCTATCCCCCCTGCAACCAGCATCTACCCCATCTCCATACCATCCCCTCCCTATTACTTCCATGCCCAGCATCTTTCCATCTTTCTCAACCTATTTACCCCATGTCCATCTTCTTCCCTCTCTTACCCCATGCCCTGCATCTCCTTCTCCCCTTATTGCCCCCTGTCCAGCATCTCCCCTCTGTCCCCTCCCCAAGTCCAGCATGATCCCATAGTCTCCTTATAACCCCCTGGCCAACATCACAACTCCATCTCCCCTCCTTGCTTCTCCCTTTGCCCCTTTCCATGTCCAGTATCTCCCTTTATCTTCCTAGCCCCCCATCTCAATCTTGCTGCCTCCCTATTCCCCCCCCCCTGCACCAGCAGCTCCCTTCTGACTCACTGTGCCCAACCACGTGTACTTACCAATGCCCCTTCATGTTCACCCCTTGTATGTACAAGGTAGAGTCAGCCTGCAGAGCAGAATGTCTGATGGACAGGGGCTGTGCATGTAGTGATCCTAGCCCAGAGAGGCAGGGTACAATAGGCCTTGCACAGCCCCTGCCCACAGGACATGCTGCTCCCACAGGCAGGTTCTGATCTCTGGGCCACAATTGCTGCCGCTCCCCACACCCTTCTGCCTGCAGGAGCAGTATGTCCTGCAGGCATGAGCTGTGCAAGCCCTGACTGCAGCCCTGAGAAACAGAGCCTGCCTACAGGAGCCAACATCTGGAGGCTGCCATCACTGTACACCCTCCCTCACTCAGGATGACCTGTGGAGTGCCGGCAGCTTAGTGGAGAGCCTGTCCGCGGGACATACTGCTCCTGTGGGCAGAAGGCTGTGAGTAGCGATTGTGGCCTCTCACAGTCTTCCACCCATGGGAGCAGCGTGTCCTGCAGTCAGGCTCTCCAATAAGCCACCAGCACTCTGCAGGCCATCCTGAATGGGGAGTGGGGGACTCTCCTGATGTTGGCACTTCCCTGTTGCGCTTACCCAGCTTACCGGGTAGCACCGGCCCTGGTTCAGCATTTGTCATTTTGCTTCCCCCCCCCCTGCTGTTCAGCATTTGTCTTCCTGCTTCCCCCCTCTGTCCAGCATTTGTCTTCCTCCCTATATCCAGCATTTGCCTTTCTGCTCCCCTCCCTGTTGTCCAGCATTTGTCTTTCTGCTCCCCCCTCTTCCAACATTTGTCTTCTCCCCCATCCAGCATTTGTCTTATTGCTCCCCCCATGTTCAGCATTTGTCTTCCTTCTCCCCTCCCCCCTTGTCCATCATTTGTCTTCCTGCCCCCCCTGTTGTCCAGCATTTGTCCTCCTGCCCCCAAGCATGAAGGCCCTGATGTGTCCCGCCCCCTCTGATGATGATTTTCGTGTCAGAGGGGGCAGAACCAGCAGGGACTTACAAGCCAACAGAGGCTTGTAAACTGTGCTTTTCAAATGCTTTTCATTTTGGCCAATGGCTAGAGCTCCCTGTCGCTGCCCCAGTGTCCTTGGATCTGGGGCAGCAGCAGAAGTGGCGGGGTTGGAGGGATTGATTCTGCCACTGCAGAGAAGCAGTGGCAGCAGCTTGTTCACCCTTTTTTTAAGTCTTTGAACGCAGTGAGACAGCTGTTTTGGGAGAATTTTTTGCCACCCCCAAAACTTTGCCACCTGAGGCGGCTGCTTCACTCCATCTCATTATAGAGCTGCCCCTGACTGCCTGGCACTGCGTCCCCAGCTACCCATCTCCTGCCAGTCTCCTACCTGCTGAGCAGAAAGCCCTGCAGCCATTCTCCTGCCCTTCACACAGTACCAGCTCCAGCCCTGACTCTCTACAGGGTCACCTGGGCTGTAGCATAGGGCTTTGCAGGATTAGAGTTCGCTCTCACTAGTGTTGCAGGATATCAGCACTGTACAGTACAATACAGCAAGCTCCACCCGTTCCAAGATGAGATGATGTCACAAAGTGGTGGTCCTGCAGCTGTACACATAGATGCTGGGAAATGGCATTAGCTAAATACAAAATCCCTATTCCTCTCCTCACAGAGTAACTGTTCTTCCTGCTTTACAGCATAATGCTCCCAGTTTCTGCTTCCTGTGATCTTAGAGTCTCCTTACTCTCTTCCTTTCCTCTTTGTTTTGAGTAAGCCTCCAAAAATTAGTGCTTAAATTTTAAAATAATATGTGACAAAATTGGAGATATATAGTATTTGAATTTCAGATCACAACCCTAATCATTCAGAGGTTTTACCACTACTACTGAACATTTGTATAGCACTACAAGATATACACAGTGCGGTTCAGACACATGTAAAAGATGGTCCCTACTCATCAGAGCTTACATTCTAATCACGACAGACAACACAGTAGCTGTAGACAGGAGATACATCTAGGGAGAATGGTAAGGAAACTCAAAGGAAGCCAGGTGAGTCAAGATCCGAAAGCAGCGGTGGCAGGTTTATCTTTCTGTAATTGAAAAGGAAAGGTACGAGCTGAAATATCTCGAATGCAGCTCAATACCTAGATATTTCTATTATCAGTAGTGTCCTCACAGCTCTCATCCTCTAATAGTGTGTGCTACTATAGGGTTCATTCAACAAAATTTTCAAACTCTCAGAGCTTAGGGCTGAGCTGTCAGGAACAAAACTAAACTCCCACCATCAGCTCTTCCTGTGTAAACCAGGAGCTCTGCATTCCCATTCTCAACCATTCCCATATACAAAGGAGTCTAGATGCCCAGTGATACAGCTGTAGATTAGGGAGAACCATCCCACCTCTATTTTTAATCCTAAAAGGGATTGTTAGCTTGATCCAAACAAAGCTGCAAATATAATTGGGCATCCTGCAGATCCTGACTGCCCCCTGCAGTTGAAAATGCAATATTGAAGCACCGCACCTGCCAGCAGGAATGTGGGTAAAGGAGTCTTGCACTAGAGGGAAAGTTGGATGGGGGAAGGGATCCTGACATCCACTTCTTCCGAAACACAAGCTCACTCAAATAGCAACAATCCCGTTCTTAACACGTAACCTCTGCCAACCCAGTAACACCTCTCACCCCTCTCTCATCCTAACAAAGTTCTCTTCATACAATAAGCCGTCCATATGTAAATAGTTCAATTACTATTATTCATTGTAAATAATTACCCCGGTTACCCAAGTTTTTGTCCCTGTTCCATGTAAAAAACAGATAATATGTATCTTATCTGATGTTTTATTGTTCTATGTAAACCGCGCTGATTATAAATAGTGCGGTATATAAAAGATGTTAAATAAATAAATAAATAAATAAAAATAGAAATTACACTTACCTGGTAATTGTAGTTCCTGGGGGTCCAGTTTAGTCCTCCACATCCGGGTAGTGCACCTCCTCCTGCAGCATGGAGACTGGACCAATCAGAATCTTCCCATCTCAGGCTGTATGCTGCTGGAGCTCCCATCAGCCCCCAGTGAACTAGTAACAAAGCAGACTTAAAGAAGCAACACATGAGACAAGTATAAATACCTAACTAGAACCTAATCTATTCCCCTTATCTTTAATTCGACCCCCTACCCAAACGAGGAAGCCAGAACTCTGCACATTGCTTCTGCCTTTTTACCTGAATCAATAGGCAGTCACAACCCCAGCAATATGAACTTAATTGCTGGCAAAAAAGAGAGCATAAGGACCCCTACTACGGGGACCCGAAGAAATTTGCTGAAAAAATTCTCCCCCATTTGCCTCAAGCGCGCCGCAGCAACCAAAACTGACACTTGGGAGGGAATGAGGACTAAACTGGAACCTCCAGGAACTACAATTACCAGGTAAGTGTAATTTCTATTTCCTGAGCGGTCCTCCAGTTTAGTCCTCCACATCCGGGATGTAACAGAGCAGTCAACAACGGGCGGGACCCTGCAAACTGGCGCGCAACACTGCCAAACCAAAACAAGAATCCCGAGCGGCCAGCACATCTAACCGGTAGTGCCTACTGAAGGCATGAAGAGATGACCAGGTAGCCGCCCTGCAAATGTCCAGTGGCGGAACAAGACTATGCTCTGCCCAGGACGTCGCTTGCGCTCTAGTAGAGTGGGCCCGCAAGCCCAACGGAACTGGCCGACCTTGCAAAACGTAAGCCGATGCAATCACCTCCTTAAACCACCGAGCGATGGACACCTTCGCCGCTGCCTCACCTTTTCAGGCTCCACCAAAAAGCATGAACAACCTGTCTGTCTTACGGAACGCCTCCGACACCTTTAAGTAGCGCCGAAGAACTCATCATACATCCAAGCGATGTAACCCACCGTCCGTAGCATCTGTCGCGTCTGAATTAAAAACCGGCAGAAAAACGGGCTGGTTTAAATGAAAAGGCGAAACTACCTTAGGCAGAAAGGAAGGAACCAGCTGCAGAACCACCCTATCTCTAGAAAAAGATAAGAACGGTTCTCTACACAAAAGCGCCTGCAACTCGGAAATTCGCCTCACCGAACAGATTGCCACCAGAAAAACCGTCTTCAGAGTCAGATTTTAACAGATGCCAGCCGAAGGGGTTCAAAAGGCTTTCGAGCTAAGGCTTGTAACACCAGATTCAAATCCCACGAGGGAACCGACACTCTCCGTGAAGGCCGCAGCCTGAATACCGCCTTAAGAAAACGCTGTACGTCCGAGTGTGCTCCCAGGGGAATTCCTAGAACCTTACCCCTGTAGCACGTGAGCGCCACCATCTGCACCTTCAGGGAACTGGCGGCTAAACCTTTGTCAAAACCGTCCTGCAGAAAGCTGAGAATCACGGATACCGGAGCCGTCGCTGCCCGAATACTACGCCGCGAACACCAGTCCTCAAAAATTCTCCACACCCGCACATACGCGAGCGAGGTGGACGTCTTCCTAGCCCGAAGGAGAGAGGTTATTCGCCAGCGGTTATTGCCATTCTTCCTCAACCGAACCCTTTCAATGGCCAAACCATAAGTGAGAATCGATCCACCTGAGGCATCCGCAGCGGATCCTGAAGCAGCAGGTCTGGCAACGGAGGAAGTGTCCATGACACTCCGTCAAGTAACCGCACCAGATCCGCATACCACGGTCGCCTGGGCCAATCCGGAGCAACTAGCAGGACCCGCCCCCGGTGCGCCTCGATGCGCTGAATGACGCGGCCGATCAACACCCAAGGGGGGAAGACATAAAGAAGACCGGACTCCGGCCACGGCCGAATGAGGGCGTCGATACCTTCGGACATGCGTTCTCTCCTTCTGCTGAAGAATCGACCTGTCTTCGCTGACTGAAAGGTTGCCATAAGGTCCATGATCGGAGGCCCCCATCTGCGAACTATTTGCGCGTATATCTGCTGGTGCAGCTCCCACTCCCCGGGGTCCACCTGCACTCTGTTGAGAAAATCTGCCATCACATTGTCTTTTCCCGCGATATGCACTACTGAAATGGCCGGCAGACGGGCCTTCACCCATTCGAACAATAACTCTGCCTCGCTTTCCATGGCCACGCTCCCTGTGCCTCCCTGTCGGTTGATGTAGGCCACCGTTGCCGAGTTGTCCAATAGGACTCGCACTGCCCTCCCCTTCACCAACGTCTCGAGGGCTTGCAGCGCTTGTCTCACCACTCGCAGCTCAAGCTGGTTGATCGACCAAGAGGCCTCTAGAGGTGACCACGACCCCTGCGCGTAACGACCCTCGCAGTGGGCTCCCCAGCCCACCAGACTCGCATCCGTTATGAAAGGGATCCAAATGAGCTGCTCTAAAGACAGACCTGCTCGCTGGGACTTCGAGCACAGCCACCACTGGAGAGACAGGCGAACTGTTCTCGGGCAGGGCAACCGCTTATTCAGCGAATCCAACTGGTTCGACCAACGACATAACAGGGCTCTCTGAAGTGGATGCATATGAAACCTGGCCCACAGGACCACCTCCAATGTTGCTGCCATTGTTCCTAACAGCCTCAGGTACCACCATGCGGACGGAGCGGGGATCCCCAAGAACGTGCGCACCAGACGCTGCAAGGCCTGAATGCAGCACTCCGGCAAGCACACCAAACCTCTTGCCGTGTCGAAGCGAACTCCGAGGTATTCGAGGGACTGCACTGGCACTAAATAACTCTTCTTCTCGTTGACCACCCAGCCAAGAGACTGCAGCAATGCTACCACTCTGCCCGTGGCCTGCAAACTCTCCTCCTCGGACTTTGCCCGAATCAACCAGTCATTGAGATAAGGGTGGACTAAAATACCTTCCTTTCGCAAAGCCGCCGCCACCACCACCACCACCATGACCTTGGTGAAGGTGCGTGGAGCCGTGGCTAACCCGAACCCAAACGGTAAAGCCCGAAACTGAAAGTGCCCCCACGGGAACGCAAACCTCAGAAACATTTGATGAACCGCTCTGATCGGAATGTGCAAATAGGCCTCCGAGAGACCAGAGAAGTTAGAAACTCCCCTTGGCGCACCGCCACTATGACGGACCTTAAGGTCTCCATCCGGAAATGCGGCACCCTGAGACAACGATTCACGCCCTTGAGATCCAGGATAGGACGGAGCAAACCATCTTTCTTTGGCACTACGAAATAAATGGAGTAGCGACCTACGCCGCCCTCGGAAGGCAGGACGGGGATTACCGTCCCCAAGGCTATGGGACGAGCCAACGTTAACTGAATTGCTAGCGTCTTCTGCTTTCCTTTGCTGGGGGAAAGGACGAAGGAGTCCCGAAGCGGACAAGCAAACTCCAGCGCATATCCCTCTCTGATTACCTCTAGCACCCACTGATCTGAGGTTATTTGGGCCCAGGAAGGAAGAAAGTCCCGCAGGCGACCCCTGATGACTTGACTAACCCCGGAGCCTGCCTCGCTTCATTGTGGCTTGCGACCAAAAGAAGAGGACAAAGAGGAGGACGCAGCTGCAAATCCTCTGCCCACTCCTCGAAAACCTTGAAACCCTTGGGACCTAGACCCAAACCGGCCGCGCTGGGAACCCCACAGGCGGGAAGAGCAAAACCTTCGAAAGTCCCGAAACTGGCTCCGCGCGGTCGGCAAGTTTCTACCCAGCTTAGGCTTATCCTCCGGCAGCCTACCGCCCTTAGACTCTCCGAGGTCTTTCACCAACTTATCCAGATCGTCCCCGAACAACAATTTGCCCTTAAAGGGGAGTTTGCTGAGCCAGGATTTAGAAGATCCATCGGCTGCCCAATTCCACAACCAAATAGATCTCCGCGCCGCCACCAAGGAAGCCACGCTATTTGCCAAAGTTCTAATCAAATCATAATGTACATCCGCCAAATACGGCGACCCAGACTCCAACCAGGTCACCTCTAGCAAGCACTGCTGATCCAAGCTGGAAACTTGCCGTAACTGCTGAGCTCACCTTAAGCAGGCCCTAGCCACCCAAGCCCCACAAATAGAGGCCTGCAAAGATAAAGCATTGGTCTCAAAGGCCTGTTTCAACAAACCGTCCACCTTTTGGTCTTGCGTGTCCTTCAAGGCCGCACTGCCTTCAAGAGGAATGGTCGTTTTCTTGGTTACCGCCGACACCGCTGCGTCTACTCGCGGCGACTTAAACTTATCCTTGTCCTTGTCTGCTAACGGATACAGGCGGTTCATAGTCCTAATCCCCTTCAGACCTGATTTCGGTTGATCCCACTCAGTTTGAATCATCTGCTCCACAACCCTGTGTACCGGAAACACCACCTGAGACTCCCGTACCGCTTGAATGAGGGGATCCTCCAACCCGTCCTCTTCAGCAGGACAAGCTGCCGCTAGGTTGAGCATCTGAAGAGATTCCGTAATCAAAGGAACCAGCTCCTCCTTACGAAACACCCGAATGATCCGGGCTTGATCCTCCGGCTCTGGGATCTCACCTTCCTCCATCTCCTCACAACTGTCCCCGGGATCCACTTCTGCCTCAGGCTTCTGCTACACCATATCTTCCTGCTCTAAGTCCGCATACCTAAACCGCTTGGCTGACTGCTGGATATGCTGCCTGGGCTCCTCTCCTTTAAAGGAGGGCAGGGGTGACGGCAATGCCTCCGGCAACTTGCCCAAACACCCCAAGCGAAAGGCCTGATGCATAAGAAGGACAAAGTCTGGGGAAAAATCTGTCAAGGAAGACTCTGTTGCTTCCACCGGCAATGTGCTCCCCTGCCCCCTAGGGGGAACAGGAGAAAAAGATGCGTGAGGTCCTGGAGAAGGCTCTCTCTCCGCCTGCCCAGCCGGACTTCCAGGGTCTGACAGCGCCTTGCTCTCCATTTGTTGCTCTAAGTCAATGGAAACCGAGGCACAGCCCCTGCAAATGCCAGACTCAGCTACAGCTCCTCTGCGCGAACCGCAGATAACGCACTGCGGTCTCGCAGCCATTCAGGTACAGGGAGCAACTACTGTGAGAAGGGACTGTCCATAAACTAATGTTAAAATAAAACACATAAAACAAATAAAACAAATAAATTAAAACTCTTTTTTTTTTTTCAAAACCAGCAACCCTCAGATCCACGAAAGCAAAAACGCCAGCCCGAACCAGTGCTAAACGCCACGGGAAAACCGCTGCAGAGCTCTTCACTTCGGGCGGGAAAACAACGGAGCTACAAAATGGCCACCGCAACAAGCAGCCGGCGAGAAAATGGCGCGAAAGAGAAAATTACCCGTGCCAAACTGCCCTGGATAACCAAAGAAGGGCGATCTCCAGGAGCACACCGGTACTAAAACCAAACTCACCCCGCTTGCAGAGAATCGCCGAGAGACGGAACGCCGCTCGAACCCTGAGCGGCGTGTGCGCTACCGCTCCGGGCTGTAAAAACAACCCGCCAGTGAGGATTCCACGCCGGACCACTGTCCGGAAGCCAGCTGACGGTGCAGGAGCTCTCCGGATACAAGCGGGCGGTTGGCAATAGCAGATCTCTCCTCCGTACAGTCTAGGAGGAGAGATCTAGCATCCCTGGCTGCAAATGACACCTCTGCAGGAAGCAAAAGCAGAAGGGCAGTGCAGACCCGGCTCCTCGATCGCCGCTTTCTCCTTTTTTTTTTTTTTTTTAAAGGCACAGCTACCTATTAAAAAATAAATCAAAGTAACTATAGGAGTGAAAAATAAACCCCCAAAAAGTCTAACTAGTGTTGCCTCCAATGTCCTTAAGTGAGCCCAGTGCCAGGCTCACACGTCCTCCAGCTGCAAGGAGACTGGACACACAGGACAGTCACTGGGGGCTGATGGGAGCTCCAGCAGCATACAGCCTGAGATGGGAAGATTCTGATTGGTCCAGTCTCCATGCTGAAGGAGGAGGTGCACTACCCGGATGTGGAGGACTAAACTGGAGGACTGCTCAGGAAATGACAGGAGAATAAAACCAGCTGAAATCTAATGCATTCTGAGCATCTCGCCGCGTTTCCTTTTTTTTTTTTTTTTTTTGGTGTTTAAAATTGAGAGTGTTGGTATCCGTCTGTCCCAAATAGCAGAAGAAAAATACTGAGGCAGGAAGGGCTGGGACCCGGCACAGGAAGGGAAAAGACAGGAAGCTCAGAGGAATTTAAAAAACCCCCAAAGAATGTGAATTTATTTATTTATTTAACAGATTTTATATACCGTCTTTCTACAAATCAAGACGGTTTACATAAAACATTTAAAGTAGAGTGTTTCCACTGTTTACATAGAACAAAGTAACAAATACATAAGATAACAATGAGAACTAATCATGAGAATAAACAACTATTTACAAAGGTATTTACCGAGATATCGGTTGTCAGTATGATAGGTTTAGAAGGGGAATTCCTCTGAAGTACTAGAGAGCTACTCCGGTCCCAGAGGGTGACACACCTACGCGTGGCAGACTGCTTGTCCATGGAGAACTGCACTGCTTAGAGGGAATGCTGGATGGAGGGAGGGATCCTTCCATGATAAAATGACAGGAGAATAAAACCAGCTGAAATCTAATGCATTCTGAGCACCTCTTCAAGTCCCTGAGTGTATTTCTGGTTTGTGTTTCAGAGGTGGGTGATGTTTGAAGACATCACTGTCTCTTTCTCCCAGGAGGAGTGGAGGTATTTAGATGAAGGGCAGAAGGAGCTTCACAGGGAGGTGATGAAGGAGAATTATGAGACTCTGATCTCCCTAGGTAAGGACTGCATTAGCTGTATTTCTAGCAGACACAGGAATATGAAACATTATTCCGTACATCCTCTACTGAATGGAAAAGTATGTCTTTTTGCAGATGACATGAAAATTTGCAGCACAGTTGACTCCCCTGAGGGAGTGGTTAACATGAGGAAAGATCTACAAAAGCTGGAAGAATGGTCTAATACTTGGCAATTAAGATTTAATGCAAAGAAGTGTAGAGTCATGCACTTGGGTAGCAGAAATCCAAGGGAAATGTACGTGATAGGGGGCGAGAGGTTAGTATGCACGGATCAGGAGAAAGACCTTGGTGTGATTATTTCTGAAGATCTCAAGGTGCGACAAGGCGGTGGCAAAAGCCAGGAGGATGTTGGGCTGCATACAAAGAGGAATCACCAGCAGAAAGGAAGAGGTACTTATGCCACTGTACAAGTCACTGGTGAGGCCTCACTTGGAATACTGTGTTCTGTTTTGGAGACCGTATCTTGCAAAGGATGTAAAAAGACTGGAAACTGTTCAGAGGAAGGCGATCAAATTGATTTGGAGCCTGCGTCAGAAGCCTTATGTGAAGAGACTTGAAGACCTAAACATGTACACTTTGGAGGAGAGGAGGGACAGGGGAGATATGATTAAGACCTTTAAATACTTAAAGGGAAATAATGAACAAGCAAACCTCTTCCAAAGACGGGGAAGCTGTAAAACTAGAGGGCACAACATGAAGCTGCGAGGTGGTAAATTGAAAGGCAATGTCAGGAAATACTTTTTCACAGAAAGGGTGCTGGATGCTTGGAATGCCCTCCCGATGGAAGTGGTGGGGGCAAACACGGTAACGGAATTCAAAATGGCATGGCACAGACACAGTGGATCCCTTTACAGCAACAGCATAAAATCAAAATAAACTGAACCATCTAATTTCTGAACAAATAGGGGTGTCCTACATGGAGTGGTGGGTTCACCCCTAAACAGGGACGTGGGGAGGGGTGGCGGAGTGGCAGGTGCACCTACTCTTGCCATCATGCTGGGCAGACTAGATGGACCATGCTGGTCTTTATCTGCCGTCATTTACTATGTTACTATGTTACTGGGAGGATTTATAACACTCTCTAGAGAGAAGCATTAAGGCCGGGCTGCCTGGTCCCCTGTGATATAAGAAGGGGCACAAAATCCAACTCCTTCCATTGGGCCCTACCATTACCGTTAATCAACCCCTATTGACCTATGCATATGAGGCCCCACAATCAGTCTCTGCACATGCCCCCGCTTCCCTCTACATCCCCCTCACACCGTCCCTGCCTCCCATGGAACTGGCTGGGGCCCATCCCGGTCATTCCTCTTTCCTTTTCCCATCCACAGTCCTCCCCTGAGAAGCTGCCCTAGGAAACTGCCTAATTTGCCTAATGGTTTTGGCCAGCACTGGAAAGGGGAAGAAGACCACAGCTGCCCGGTTAGATATTGTGAGGAGGAAACTGGCAATGGAGGTATAAGGGGAGAAAGGAAAGTGGCTAAAATCAGAAATATCAGGGGTAAAAGCTGGTGTCAGAGATTGAGATCATAGGTATGGAGGTGGGGGTAGGGACTGGCATCAGAGGTAGAAGAGAAGAGGCCGGAGGTTATGAAATTGGAGGCATCAAGTGGGAGAGCAGGGAAGAAAGTGGAATAAGAGGTACTTTAGAGAGGAGGGGAAACTGGCATCAGAGGTAAGCAGCGAGGGACTGAGGTTCTCCACTTTCAAAAATTATTACATCTTTGATGAAATAATGCTTCAATTGTAGTTTAGTGCAAAGCTGTTCACAGAAAGTAATTTCCCACCCAATTTTACACCACCATGAAAAACTAATTTTCACTTTTGCACATTTCTGCTCTGCCTCTTTTTTCTATCTGAGTCCCCAAATCTCTCTCTGTTCTCAGCACTCTTCATGTTTTCTCCATTCATTGCCATCTGTTTATTCCTCTCTATTTTGCTCTTCTCAGCTATCTCTGTTCTTCTTTCTCTCATTTCTTTACTCTTTGTTCTTTCACCACCACTCCCCTAGTGCTACCTATCTCTCTGCCTTATCTCCCACAACAAACTCCCGATGGCCCTTCTATCTCATCAGAGCTCACTGCATTACCCGTCTCGCTGTAGCCCCAAACAGAGCTCGGTATTAACATGTGTGCACGGTGCAGGGAACAATTGCAGGTAGAGCAGTGGGGAGCTTCTGCCCCGGCTCTGCAGATTATTTTGACTGGTGGGACCTGGGGATCCATCACCCATGCTGCTCCATCTGGCCAGCTACATGGTGAAGTGAGGTGAGGTGAGGCGAACTCGCACAGCACGCTGCGCTGACTCTTCCCCTCTCCCCCCCCCCCCCAGTACAGCAGCAAGCCGCAGTATGACTTTCCTAACAGCAGCCCTCCTACTTTGCAAACCACATGGCTCCTCAGGCCAGCTCTTGTGCAATCTTCCGTTCCAGTCCTTGCTTCCGATGGGGGCATGTATGTACTTCCAGGCTGGGTCCAAATGCACCCCTATATTTTTGCGCTCTGTGTGGCTGCATTGTTAGCACCAGCCTAGGTATAGCACTGTAATAACCCCCAGATCCCTCTAATTTATGATAGGTAGTATTAGTAGACCCTCCCTCTGCTCCCCTATCATTTTCTGCTCCCTGAGAGCTACTGCTGTGTATCTTTCAGTAAATATAAGGGAAATATAACTCATTTTTCATGTTTATTCCTGAAAACAGGCTATGAAAGAATCAATCCTGATATATTATCAAGGATTAAACAAGGAAGAGCTGAATGTCCAGGAGTCAGGAGAAAGAGCAGTTACTGACTCATACCCAGGCGAGTAATAATAAATACTGTACTGGGAAGAGATAGTATAGAGTACAGATGAGTAATGCTCATTTACCTTCCTGTACCCCATGTTCTCTGTGGACAGAAGAATATAGGTCCTCACAGGTGGGTGATACCATTCGATGGAGCACAATGCAGTAAAGGTTTTAAAAAGCTGTAGAAGTTTGTAGAGCATCCAGGTGCAGCCCTTCCCCCAGTGCGTCATCATGCAAGATCACCTTAGTTCCATCTGTAACTTATTATTGAAGCCAAATCTCATGGACAATAGGTGGGGATTGTGAGGGCTTCCAACTCAGAACACCTGTTATAGGTAAATAAATGAGATATGAAGTCCTCACAAGGAGGAATACAAGCTACGGGTTGCCTTGAATAAAACAGGCTGGCAATGAGCTCACAATGACATGTTTTTGCTGGTAATGGGACATTTTCAGTATTTTATTCTTCATTTTTTTACAAAGGCCACATGGAACTGGCAAGTGGGCCCTTTGGTAACTAGACTTAGATTCTAGACCTCAAAGAGATTCCTCGGGACAGATTGACCAAACCTCCTGTCGCATTGGGATTCCATTTCAAGACTAATGCTAGGACAATGTATGGACTGAAGTCCCAGTTGCAGCTTTGCAAATCTCCTCCATTGAAGAAACAGAGAAAAATGACAACAGATAAAGACCATACGGCCTATCTAGTCTATCCTTCCATACCAACTACTAAGCTTTACAGTCCCTTTCTTTCCCTTACAGATCCTCTGTGTTTGTCCCATGCTTTCTTGAATTTAGATATAATCCTTGTCTCTACCACCTCCACTAGGAGACTATTCCATACATCTACCACTCTTTCTGTAAAGAAATATTTCCTCAGATTACTCCTCTATCCTGTGCCTCCTTATTGCAGAGTTTCCTTTCAGTTGAAAGAGGCTGTCCTCCTCTTCATTTATGCTCTGAAAGTATTTAAATGTCTCTATCATATCTGTTCTCTCCCGCTTTTCTTCCAAAGTATACATATTGAGATCTTTAAGTCTATCCCTATATGTTTTATGATGAAGACCACTGAGCATTTTGGTAGCCATCCTATGAACCGACTCCATCCTATTTATATCTTTTTGAAGGTGCGGTCTCCAGAATTGCACACAATACTCCAAATGAGGTTGCACCAGAGACTTATACAGAGGCACTATCACCTCCTTCATCCTGCTGGCCATTCCTCTTCCTATGCACCCAAGCATCCTTCTGGCTTTTACCATTGCCTTTTTTACTCATTTAGCCACTTTAAGATCACCAGAGACAATCACTCCCAGGTCCCGCTCTTCTTTTGTAAACAGAAGTACTTCACTCCGTAAACTGTACTGCTCCCTTGGATTTTTGCAGCCCAAATGCTTGACCCTGCATTTTTTAGCATTAAATCTCAGCTGCTAAATTCTCAATCATTCTTCAATCTTCGCTAGATCTCTTTTCATATTTTCTATACCTTCCTGGGTATTCATCCTATTGCAGATTTTGATATTGTCCACAAAGAGGCAAACTTTACTGACAGCGCTTCCACAGTATCACTTACAAAAATGTTAAAAAGAATCAGACCAAGGACAGATCCGTGTGCACACCGCTGGTGACATCCTTCTCCTCAGCGTGATCTCCATTTACCTGCACTGTTTGTCGCCTCCCATTCAACCAGTTTCTAATCCAATAGGTCACTTTAGGGTCCATCCCTATGGTGATCTATTTATAAGTCACCTCTGTGTAACAATGTCAAAGGCTTTACTGAAATCTAAGTACACCACATCTAGCTCCATCCTTCGGTGCAACTCTCTAGTCAGCCGGTCAAAGAAATTAATCAGTGCTCTAGGACCACTCCCAACTCTACAGAAGCACTGAAAAGATCAAATAGTGGAGCCGCCAGAACTTCCCTAAGTTCCTTCAATACTCTCAGTAGTATCCTGTCTGGTCTCATTGTTTTGCCTACTCTTAATTTACCTAGCTCCTTATGAACGCAGTCTTTTGAAAATCATTCAAGATTCACCTCACTTCTGTTTCCATTTGTGGGTGTTTTCTGTCTTTACTTGTGAGCACAGAACAGAAATATTTATTAAACAATTCTGCTTTATCCTCATGAGCTATTACTTATTCTTTCCTTTCATGCTTGAGTCTAACATTGCCACTTTTGCACTTCCTCCTCTCATTAACATAATCTGAAAAAACGTTATGTCCTCCCTCTTTACTGCATTGGTTGAATGTTTTTTTAGCCTTTTCAAATATTGATACTTGTCTTCCTCTTTCTGCTGTCTCTTGTACTTTTTCCTCACCCATTCAGCCACATCTTTGGGGACCATAATGGTCTCCCCTTCCTTTTACAATTATTTATTTTTCTAAGAAAAAGATTTGTTGCCCTTAAAATATCCCCTTTTGGTTTAGCCACATCCTACAGCTGCACTTAAGGTATTATCCTGTGTTGATAAAATTAGTTTTCCTAAAGTCTAGGACCGTTACTTTTGAATGAACTATCTCAGCCCTTGTCCTAATACTGGTCATTGGATGCGAGATGATCACTCACTATAACATCAGAGACACTCCCTATTTCTATGCACCTGGTCGAGTATGGCCACCTTCCATGTGGGTTCCTTTACTAGTTGATAGAACAGTTCTTGTAGAGAATCCAAGATCTCTAGATGACACTATAGCAGAGATATTCTAATCAACATCCAGTATATTGAGATCACCTATTGATGGTGGTTGACCTTAGGAGAGCTAACAATACAGTCATGGTTCAGACATTGTGAGTCTGGAGGTCACCCTCTAGTTTCAGGCCTGCCTGGGAATGTTGTTGTTAAGGGCCATCGAGTCAGTGTCTACTCATGGTGACCCTCTGGATAATTGTCCTAAAGTATGTTTGGTCTTCAGTCTGGTGGTTCATTGTTGACAGAGCGGCATCCATAGCTGCTGTTATTTTATCAATCCTATCTCTTTGCTGGCCTTCCTCTTTTGTGTCGTCCTTCAACCGTGCCAAGCATGATGTCTTTCTCTAATGATTTCTCTCTTCGCATGATGTGTCCAAAGTATGAAAGTCAAAGTCTTGTCATCTGAGCTTCTAAAGAAAGTTTTGGTTTGATCTACTCTAGTACTAACTGGTTTGCTCTTTGGGCAGCCTATGGTATACACAGTTTTCTTTGCCAGCACATAATTCAAAAGCATCAATTTTCTTCCTGTCTATCATTTTCACTGTCCAACTTTCGCATCCAAAAGATGTTATTGGGCATAAGTGAAGTAAATGCAATATGCTAGCCATTGAGATAGCCTGCATTTGGCTATGGACTTTCTAAAGGGCTTTGCAAAGGCAATGCAATGTGTGCCTTTGAGTCAATGTTGACTCCTGGTGACCCACAGCTCCTGAGATTCATAAGAACATAAGACATGCCATACTGGGTCAGACCAAGGTCCATCAAGCCCAGTATTCTGTATCCAACAGTAGCCAATCTAGGTCATAAGTACCTAGCAGTCTCCCCAAAAGACACAGGTTCCTCAATGTTTGTATTGGGATTATGGACCTTTCCTCTGGGAACTTGTCTAAACCTTTTTTAAACCCAGCTACACTAACAGCTTTTACTACATCCTCCGGTAACAAATTCCAGAGTTTGATTACATGTTGAGTGAAAAAATATTTTCTATTATTAGTCTTAAATAGTTTACCCTGTAGCTTCATTGCATGTTCCCTACTCTTTCTATATTCTGATGACGTAAACAATCAATCTACGTTTACCCATTCCACTCCATTCATTAATTTATAGACCTCTATCATATCTCCCCTCAGCCATCTCTTTTCTAGGTTGAAGAGCCCTAACCTTTTTAGCCTCTCTTCATAGGAGTATCCTTCCATCCCCTTTACCTTTTACTTGGCAGTGTGACTATAAGTAGATTATCAGGCCTTTCTTCCAAGGCAATGGAGGGTTAAGTGACTTGCCCAAGGCCACAAGTAGTGCTAGTGGGATTTGAACCCTGGTCTCTTGATTACCAAGCCAGTGCTCTAACCACTAGGCTACTGTGCTCCAAACAGAATGCTAAAGCTTTTTTGCAGTTCACAGTGTATGTCATATTCACTATTATGGGCTTGAGGCATGGGAAAAACTGTTGGAAGGACTGGCAAAGGTAGAAATCATTTACCATCACAGAATCACCCTATTATTAAAATACTTTGTGGAACAAGCACTCTTCTGATGCCTAGTCATACCCTGGCACAGGTATACAATCCAAAATACAAAAAAACTAGTTCGTGTTGTGAACGCACCGCCCACGGGCAGAAATATGCAAGCATTTTCTGGAATTGTGCATACAAATCTTTCTTCTCAGGGCCATCCAGGAAACACCTCTGACACGCCCTGTGTGACAGGGACGTGATTGCACCAGGCACATTTATCTTTGGAGGTTTCTAAAATTGGTTCTGGGAAATATTCGTGATTTCCACATCTGAATAACCAATTTCAGATGTGAAAATCACGAGTAGAACTTCTAAAATGACCCTCATAGTATTTTGCTGGAGGCTTTGACAAATGTCGAGGTGCAAGACTGCACGTGTCTGTCTCTCCATGTCCAATGAGAGCAGCAATTTTTACAAAGCTGCATGAGGGGGAAAAAACTAGAAATACTCCCATATATATGTGCAAACAGCTTTATAAAATTGCTGCTCCCACTGTAGATCCTGCAACACTAATCGCCGCCACCTAATCCCTCCACCCAACACAAAGCCCAACTCCGATAACCTCCAACCTCTGTTCCCCGCCCCCAGACATTCTCTTAGACCACCTGATCCTCCCATCCTCCCTGACATCCAATATTTCCAACCACCCACCAAGCCAGCATGCTGTGGATCTAAACACTAATTGTGACAGGGCGCAAGGCTGAACTTTTGCTTAAGGTGCCTATTACACTTACACTGGCCCTGTAGTTATTCACACCTGAAATTTGTACTAATGGTTCTTCACATGAATAGTTTGAGGGCATCTGTGTTAACCAATGGAATTTTCTAAACATTACAGATCCCATGATGTTATTGTGTGATTTCAGAAAATTTCTTTCCTGATCATTAGTAGCTTTCCATAAAGCATAATTAATGTCTTCTGTTTGTATCCTGCAGATAATCAGGCCATACAGGAACAGAAGAAGGAAGGTAATCAAGAAGAAACTCTTGTAGAAATGGAACAAATCTCAAGACAATCAGGAAATGTTTCTGAGAATATTTCCCACAAGACCGAGAGGAAAAATACATGGAATCATTGGCAGGAATCAGAGACAGAGCAGAGAGACTCTGCAGGAGACTCACCAGATGGAGTCACTGAGTGTGAGAGAAGTGACAGGGAGCTCACAAACATTCCCGAGCACCAGAGACACCGGAGAGCAGAGAGATCCTTCCAAAATAACAGCAGTGACCAAATGACTTCTAAACACCACCAGAGAGAGAGGAAAGGGAACAAATCCATTTTGTGTGACATCTGTGGAGAGAGTTTTGATAAGAAATATGATTTATTATTGCATCAGAGGACCCACAGTGGGTAGATAGCCTTTATATGCTCTCAGCATGGAAAATGTTTCAAACAGAAGTTAAGCGTGAAATTGGACCAGACAATTCATGCTGAAGTGAATCCATTTCTCTGTACTGAGTGTACCAAAGGCGTCTGCCATAAGGAGCTATTAATTACAAACCAAAGAATGCACACTGGAAAAATATCTTTCAAAAGTAAAGATGTGACACACCACAGCTTCAAGCAATTCTTAAGAAAGACCCAAAAAATAGGAGAGAGAAAATGCTCACGCTTGGAATTTGAGAAGCGCTTCCCTGGTCCATCAGCGTCAATAACTGACCAAATGAGTCACTGTGGAAAGAAACCTTTTACATGTACTGAGTGTAATACGAGTTTCACTCGGTCATCAAATTTTAAAATCCATCAAATGATCCACAGTGGACAGAATCCGTTTACATGTACTGAGTGTAATAAAAGTTTCAATCTTTCATCGAATCTCAAAAGGCATCAAATGATCCACAGTGGAACAAAACCATTTACATGTTTTGAGTGTAATAAGAGCTTCACTCAGTCATCGCATCTTAAAAACCATTAAACAATCCACAGTGGAAAGAAACCTTTTACATGTACTGAGTGCAATATGAGTTTCAATCTTTCATTGAATCTCAGAAGGCATCAAAGGATCCACAGTGGAAGGAAACCTTTTACATGCACTGAGTACAATAAGAGTTTCACTCAGTCATCGTATCTTAAAAAACATCAAATGATCCATAGTGGAAAGAAACTGTTTACATGTGCTGAGTGTAATAGAAGTTTCACTCTTTCATTTGATCTCAAAAGGCATCAAAGAATCCATAGTGGAAGGAAACCTTTTACATGCACTGAGTGCAATAAAAGTTTCATTCAGTTATCATATCTTAAAAACCATCAAATGATCCACAGTGGAAAGAAACTATTTCTATGTACTGAGTGTAATAGGAGTTTCACTCGCTCATCAAATTTTAAAATGCATCAGATGATCCACAGTGGAAGGAGACCTTTTACATGTACTGAGTGAAATAAGAGCTTCAGTCACTCATCAAATCTGAAAAAGCATCAAAAGATCCATAGTTGAAAGAAAATATGAACATAAACATCCAGAATCTGAACCAAACCAAAAAGCCGATTAGATAATGTGGAGGAAATGCAAGATGTTTGCACACCAAGGAATTAAAAGAAAGAGCGAGAACTACAGCACTGTTTATAACACCAAATTATAACTCATGTTTATTTTGTTGTTACAAACTGCATTATGGTCCTTGCTTTTTCTTTTTGAATATATATTTTGCATCCACAGAACCCTCTCCCTCAACAATGTGTGCAGAGTAGAACTAGGACAATCACCTACAGAACTCAATATCTTAAAAAAAATCGGATTCCAATCATTTCACTAACAACAACAAACATTCTCCAGTACCAGGAATATTGTGAACTAGTACAAAACCCTACAACAAAGTCACAGAGGATCTATAGAGCAAACCTATCATACCATACCAGCTCAACTTCCAAAACTCACACAAGGAGACTACCCCAAAAAAACATAGCTGTAAATACTCCAGCAGGCCCTGGAACATCCAAATACCTATTTGAAAAGCTGAACAATTCAGATTACTACAGTATAGATCCCTGCGTACAAACTCCATATTAACAGAACACCTGGCCTTGGCTACAAACTCAAAACACAGACCCTCACTAAAGTATAGAATAAGTGACCATAACCTAATAGTAAACATATGTAGATAAAAATTAAACTGCAACCTCATGAAGTCAGATTCTGCATACAATGCAATGCCAGAGAAATAGAAAGAGATGCATTTCCCTGTACTTTATAAAATATTAAGAAAACACCAAGACCATTCATTAAACTGAAAATAAAATTCTTTTCTACCTTTGTTGCCTGACCATTTTATTCTTGATCATGCTGGTCCCAATCTGAGGTTTCTGCTTTCCTCCATCTCTCACTACCCCCCAGTCTACTTCCTCCCAGGGGCAGCATGAGGGTGATGTAGGGCCATGTGTGGAGATTCATTGCAGCGTTATTTGCATAAAGCTTAGTTACTCACCTGTAACAGGTGATCTCTGGGATCAGCAGGAATTTAGTCTTCACATATGGATGACATTGGTACTGACGGAGCACACGGAGGAACACTCACCAGCATCCAATAGAAAAGCTTTTGGGAGAATCCCACTGTGCCTGCATCACTGCCTCCCCACCTTCCCAACTCTCCCAACTCAGTTGAGTTTGTAGCTGAGAGAAAAGGAGAGAAAAAGAAAAACTACAACTCCTAGGAGAGGAAGGTGAGTTGTGAAGACTAAATTCCTGCTGTTCCTGGAGATCACCTGTTACAGGTCAGTAGCTACACTATCTCCAGGAACAAGCAGGAATGCAGTCTTCACATATGGGACTCCCTAGCTCCCAGATGCCAGAGAAATGATTTCAGAACTGGTAGGCTTGCCTCAGTGCAGGCTTCAAGAGGTCATGAATCCTCCATGGATGTCTGGTATTGTAAAGTTCCGGGACAGAGGGTAGGAGTTGCCCTTAAATCTGAAAGAAGTGCTGGAGAACAGCCTGACCAAACATGGCATCCCGGCAGGAGTCCTTGTCCAGATAGTAATGAACATCAAAGATATGGACCGAAGACCAAGTTGCTGCCTTGCAGATCTCATCAATGGCTACAGAGCACAAGCATTATGGGAAGTGACATGATCCTCAAGGGATAGTCCTACTTTATCATAAGCAAATGAGATGCGATCTGCTATCCATCTAGATACAGGCAACCTGAGGTGACTAGGGTCAAAGGAAATGAACAACCGCAAAGCCCTAGGATGCTCTTGAGTTCTTTGAAGATAAAATGCTAAGGCACATTCCTTATCATTCCTCCAGTTCAGTCCTATACCTCTGGGTTGTCAACCTCCTGCAGCCTGGAGACTGTCATGTCAGAATTCTGACATCACTGGATATAGCCTGCTGGATACTCCCATCAGCCCAGTGTGACCAGTCTCCATGCAGCAGGAGGACGTCGTGAGCCTGTGCTGAGGCTCACTAGAGGAACAGATAAGGAATCTGTAGGATGAATTAGTTAAATTGGGATTTTAATTTGGCTTAATTTGGCTGTTTGGGGCTCTTGGGCAAGAAATTGCAGTCTGTACCTTTAAAAAAAAAAAAAGAGGGAAAACTTTTTTACCTGCTCCCTGCCTTCTCTTAGACTAATTGCTCTTTAACCAGCTGATCTCTCCTCCCAGACTTGCCGGGGGAGAGCCTCTGGTCTAGCGGTCCCATCAAGCCGGCTCAGCTCTGTCAACGTGATTTACAGCTGCGGTGAGTCGGTTAGTGGATGGCGATTCAGTTGTGCAGGCTTGGAAGAAACCAGCAGCTCTGCTCTGTTCGGTGAGTGCTGCATCGCCGTGGGAGATCAAATAACGGCAAGGCGGTCCTGACCGGTAAGCTGTGCACCGGGTTCAGGCCGTTGCAGCTGAGGAGCCAGAATTATCTGCGGGGCAGGCTTACAGTAACACTAGCGGGAAAGGCTGCTTTGGCGTCCTTTTTCCTTCCTCCCCGGTGTAGGCGGCGGCCATTTTAGACGGGATCGTGTGGCCGCCGAGCAGAAAGGAAATTTGTGAAGCTTTTATTTGGCGCTTTTATTTTTCTCTACAAGTTAGCTACTCCTTTCGGCTGGGCAGGGAGTCCCCTTTTAAATTAATTTTAATTTCATTTTCATTTAATTTTTCAGTGCAGTTTGGTTGCCTTTTGTTTTTGGCGGGCATTCGATCCTCTGCAAAGGCGGGGGAGGTTTTTGTCGGGGCAGCAGTCAGTTGGTTAGCTTGTTTAGCGTTTTAAGCTCTCTAGTGGACCACAGGTTAGGTTTTAGAGGTTGGAGATCTCTTCCCTCCACGTTAAAAAAAAACAAAACACGGAAGAAGAAAGTGGTTTATTTCTGGAGAAGAGCACACAGTCTCGCTTGCAACCTTATGACGTCAAGGCTGCAGTGTGTGGTCTGCGGCACCCGGAGAGCCATGGTTGCCGATTCCGAGATCTGCCGCGGCTGTGCTTCAATCTCTTCTGCAGTAGAGTCTCAGATGGAGCTCAAGGAATGCCTGGAGATGCAGGGAGCATCGGGGGGTTCAGAATTGGAGTCTGTGCAGGCCCCTGTGCAGGGCTACGCTCTGGAGGAGACAGCTGGTTCCTAAGGCGTTCTCTCAGCTTCAGGGTCCGCGGAACTGGGGGGCTTTTGCCCAGATTTTATATTGTTAATGCATCAGGCCTTTTGCTTGCAGCGACAGGGCAAGTCGCCTGCGGTGTG